>CM040129.1:185599314-186199314 GCA_022559845.1 Amorphophallus konjac | reverse complement strand
CATTTCCAGTCTCATGAGAATGGGGATGTTGGCTTGCTGGGTACTTCATTATTCATTATCCTTTTTCATGCATTCAATCCCATAAATCTGTGCTGATTTTTGCTGTTTTACTCCTCAGAGAGCACTGAAGAAGCTCTACTACACATGGCCAACCACGATATGGAGGGGACCAAAACTTCGCCTTCTAGTGCACAACTTGTTGCCCCTAGTCGTTTAGGCAATAAGGGTCTTGTACCGCCAGGTAATTCATCTCTTCTGGATTACTCTTTCTTAACAAGTTTATGTGCATTTGACAGACATTGTACCTCAAGCTTTCCCAGGCACAGCAAAGCTGCTTGCAGATCCGTTAGCATCTTCCTTGCCCACTAATTCAATAACTGTACAGGAGAGCATTCCCAAGTCCAAACCTGGGGCAAGAACTTTTGAGGCGGCAGCCGCCTACCCGAGTATAAAGATGATACACTTTTGTTTTTAGAAGCCACATATTTTCCCGCTTTCTTCTCTATTTTGAGAGCAGTTGTGATGATCCCATTTCTTCTTCTTTTTTTTTTTTTCGTATGTGCAGCTTCACAAGACATCGTCCCTTCAGACAAGAGGGAGCGAGAGCATGTGTCAGCCCAGCTCAATGATTTCCTGGGTAATGGAATTGAATGGCCGGATGCTCATCAGATTATCCCCCTCATAGGGGCGGAGATGATGCTCAATATAGTTATGAACAGCATTCAAGCTTTATTTCAGCATGATACTCCTCCAATTGAGGTGGTACGGAATGCCCTCGAGGGCAATACTCAGGCTTATCATGCATTAGGGCTACCCAAGGAACCTTGGATGGCAGCCGTGCACCATCTTCATGAGGCTTTGAGATGGAAGGAATACTCTTCGAAAAATCATAAGCTTGAAGCTACCATTTCCGTGCTGACGGGGCAGCTTGAAGAGATGTAATCGAAGGCTGCCAGGACCCTAAGCCATAAAGGGGTTTTGACAATGGAGCTGACTATGAAAATGATCAGAGCATCAAAGCTTTATGATATAGGCAAGGCTCTGATGGACAAATTGCAGAATTTACTGGCTGCCTCACAATCAATTGCGGGGAAGATACGCCAAATGCAAACAGAGGAAGCAACCCTCACTCAGGGGAGCGCTGATCTTCAGGGCAAAGTCTTGGCCGTACAGACCCAAATTGAAGAGTTGAAAAAGAACAAGCCTCCACACCTCTGACTACACTTTATGTATCTTTACCATTGACTTGTGTATTGGTTTCTTTATTCAGCATTCATCGATTTTGTGGTTATCTCGATGGCTTATCTCGGGCTCTAATTTTGTTGATGAATGATAGAAATTGATTGAGTTGATAAAGGCAATGAACTTGTTGTTGTCTTCATCATCACCCATTTTTTTCTTTTGTTTTTCCTTTTTTTTTTTGAATCACCTTCCTAGTCTCAGCGCCCTTTCGAGTTTTTACCAAAACTAGCCCCCTTTTGCTTTTGCCAGCATTCCCATGTGAATTTTCACACCGAGAGAGTACCCATTTTTGACTGAGGCGTCCTTTCGAGTTTTCGCCTCAGCTAGGTTAAGACATTTTTGCCCTTAGGCAACCGGTGAACCGGATTTCTAAGTCCGTCGGGGCACTTCTATTTTGAGCCTCATTTTTTTGGTGTTGGTGAGACAAAGGAGAGTGGATGGCTAATCCTTTGTGGTTTGATGCTCATGTTTAATGAGAATAGAGTCGGCTATCGTTTGTAGTTTGAAGCCGAGGATTGAATTTTGAGATTAGCTGACCTTCGTGGTTAGACACCAAGATTTGGGATTTGGATTTAGAATTTGACTAATTTTTGTGGTTTAGAGGCCAAGATTGGGTTGGAGCTTGACCCTCGGCTGACCTTTGTGGTTTAAAGGCCAAGAAATTAGGGTTGAGTTTGAACTTTGGCTGACCTTTGTGGTTTAGGAGTCAAGTATTAGATTTTGGGATTGGAACTGGGGCTTGGCTGACCTTTTGGGGTTTGGAGGCCAAGGATTGGGTTGGAGCTTGACATTCGGCTGACCCTTGTGATGTAGAGGCCGAGAAATTAGAGTTGAGTTTGGACTTTGGCTGACATTTGTGGTTTGGGAACCAAGTATTGGATTTTGATTTTGGAACTGGGGATTGACTGACCTTTGGGGTTTGGAGGCCAAAGATTGGGTAGGAGATTGACACTCGACTGACCTTTGTGGTTTAGAGGCCGAGAAATTAGAGTTGAGTTTGGACTTTGGCTGACCTTTGTGGTTTGGGAGCCAAGTATTGGATTTTGGGTTTGGAATTGGAATTTTGAGAGTTGTAATTTGAGATGTTTGCTGCGGTGACAAAGCCATTCGAACAAAAGTGTTCAGAGCATGGTTGGCAGTATCGGCCGAAACCGATACGTTTCGGCCGGTACCGATCCGAAACCGAGCCCCAACACTGTAGCAGGTCCGATACTTAAAAAAATATTTTTTTAATGATTTCGGACGAAACTATTAAGGGTTTCGCCCGAAACTGACCTGTTTCGGTCCGAAACCGTCCTGTTTCGGTCCGAAACCGTCCGGTTTCGGCCGAAACCAGATAGGATCACAATTTTTTTATTTTTTTGAATGGTTTAAACCGGTTTCGGTCGAAATCAAAACCGATACCGAAACCGGTACGTATCGATTTTGGTACCTGCCGAAATCAGTACCGAAATCGATACTGCCATCCTTGGTTCAGAGTGATGGCTTATAATAAGTGATGACAAAGTGTTTTTTTTTTTTACATTACAACCTCCAGCGCTCTTTCGGATTTTTGCCGAAGCTAACCCCCTTTCACTTTTTCCGATGCGCCCTTGCAAGTTTTTACGTTGAGAGATTACCCATTTTTGTCTGAGACGCCCTTTCGAGTTTTCACCTCAGTCGAGTTTTAGACCTTTTTACCCTTAGACATTCCTGTGACGAGGATGACTAAGTCCGCCGAAGCATCTCTATTTTAAGCCCTTTTTTAATCTTCACCAGGAAAGGAAAGATCTCACAATGACTGTTGCATGAACTAGTGTTCTAGTGCATGTATCCATATGCTTACCATTAAGTGGAGAGAAAGGATTTTCTCCTTTGTGGTCAACGACCATGTATGCACCTCCCTCGTAAACTCCTGTGACGACATAAGACCCACGCCAATTGGTCTGATGTTTGCCGCTGGACCTGCCCACCATCACTTCTTTTTCCTTGACCATGACAAAGTCGCCCCTTTTGAACCAAGGATGGCAGTATCGGTTTCGGTACCGATTTCGGCCGGTACTGAAACCGATACATACCGGTTTCGATTTCGGCCGAAACCGGTTGAAACCATGCAAAAAATTTAAAAAAATAATTCTCTCTGGTTTCGGCCGAAACTGGACAGTTTCGGACCGAAACAGGTCAGTTTCGCCCGAAACCTTTAATGGTTTCGTCCGAAACTATTAAAAAACTATTATTTAATAGGTTTCAGGCCTGCTACAGTGTTAGGGTCCGGTTTCGGATCGGTACCGGCCGAAACCGATACCTTTCGGCCGAAACGTATCGGTTTTGGCCGATACTGTCAACAGTGTTTTGAACACCCTTTATTTTACAATTTTGTCATAGGCTCGTGTCATTCGGGCTTAGTATGCCTGAAGGTGTTTGTAAGCACTAGTCATTTGCCATCCAAATTGGAAAGTTCTTCAAGCCTTCTTTTTGTTTCACTTCGTTCCTAGCCTTGTAGACTAGTGTGCACTGTCACCTGATAGGATGCCATTTCAATCTATACGGGAATCATGGCTTCCTCCCATAGACTAGAGAGAAGGGTGAGCACTTGGTAGGAGTCTTGTAGACTGTTCAGTACGTCCATAGAATTTCGTATATCTTCTCGCCCCAATCTATTTTGCGGCTACCGACTATTTTAGCTAGGAGTTTGCAAAGAGTTTTCTTGAATGCTTCAGCCAACCCATTGGGTTGGGGATTGTAGGTTGTCAATGTCCTCCAGTCGATGTGGAATTTTGCAATTAGTTGATTTATGATTTTGGTCCTAAATGGGGTGTCATTATCCGACATGATCCGACTAGGGGTGCCGAATCCATATATAATATGATGTTCGACAAATTGGGCAACGACCTCTCCTGCTACCTCCCGAAGTGGGATAGCTTTAGCCCATCCGGAGAAGTAATCTAATGCGGTTAGGATGAACTTGTAGACTTTGGAGGACGGTGGAAAGGGTCCCACAATGTCCATTTCCCACTCCGCAAAGGACCATGTAGGGGCCATGCGATCTAGTGAATTGGGAGGTTTTCTTAGCACAGGGTTGAAAGCTTCGCATTGATGACATGTGCGGGGGTATTGATTACAGTGCCCATACATTGTGGGCCAATAAAAGCCTTTTGAGTTTAATGGTGTGCTTCATTTTCTACCCTGCTTGATGGATGTCAAATCGCCCTGTGTGGACCTCGCACATTATTTTTTCAGCTTCCTTTGCTGAGAGGCACAGTAGAAGGACAAACTTGTCCTTTTCATGGACAAGCCTATACAGTTGGTCTCCTATTAGCTGATATGATATTACCATGTGCAACAGTTGAACTCTTTGAGTCCAATCTAGAGGAAGCCAACCATTATTTGTCTTGATAATTGACTCGCGCCAATCTTCTTCCCCAACGGCATTGTCTTCTTTAATGGTGTTAACCTCATGAGTTGTGAAGCCAAATTCCTCGTCTAGAACACTTGGTATGAGACTTTGTATCTGACAATTATATCGAATTCTCCCTCAGGTGGAAGCTTTTATGGCTGAAGCTAACCTGGCCAGGGCATTTGCCTGGGCGTTTTTTGCTTCTGGGCACATGACCTATTTCAAATAGGTAAAATTTCTCCTTAAACCTCATCACAACGGCATGATAAGGAATTAGCTCTTGCTTTCGGACATCGTAGTCATCTATGACTTGCCGTACAACCAACTGCGAGTCGCCGTAGACCTTAACGCATCTGATGCCCATTTCTAAAGCTATTGGAAGTCCCACTATTAAAACTTCGTAGTTTACTTCGTTGTTGGTCAACAGCTTCATGAGGGCATAAGAATTTTGTAGAACCCCTCCTTGAGGAGTCACGGACACTATGCCAACCCGTGAGGTGAGACTTGCAGTGTCGTCAACGTTTTTGACTGTTCAGGAAGCACCAACATGGCAAGTTGATTGCGAGGGTGTCCTTTTGTGGTGGGACATCCTCGGTTTGATCTTCTGCTTCTTGTTGGGGTAAGAGAGTTTCTTCATTGGGGAGCTCGATGTTGAGAGGAGAGTTCGTCGGGACTAGGTATGCCGCTAGGAACTCCGACATTCCTTATCCTTTGCTTGCTTTTTGTGGAACGAAGGTGATGTCAAACTCTATAAGGACCAGAGCCCATTTTCTAGCCTTCCTGACAATACAGGCTGCTCGAGGATAAATTTGAGCAAGTCGAACTTTGATATTAATTGCACCTGGTGAGACAGGAGGTAATGCCTCAACTTTTTGACGGGGAACAGCAGTGCCAAACACATTTTCCATAGGAGAATAACGGTGTTCAGGACCGACCAGCTTTTTGCTGAGGTAGTAGAGCGACTGCTCTTTGCCTTCTTCATTTATTTGTGCCATAGAGCTCCCAAAAAAGCATCCATGGCAGCAATATAGAGTACAAGGGGTTTTTTTCTTTGACCAGTGCTCCCAACACAGGAGGAGTAAGCATGTACTCTTTGATTTGTGTCTGAAGGCGTTCTGGCACTCTTGGTCCCATATGAATGACACACCTTCTTCATCAACTTGCTGAAGGGTGCGCATCTCCCAGAGAGGTTGGGTATGAATCACCTGATGTAGGCTAACCTCCCTTGGAGAGACCTCATGTCAATTATGTTTTGGGGGAGGTGGCAACTCCTGGATTGCTTTGATTTTCTTGGGGTCTATTTCTATCCCCCGATAAATAACGATGAAACTGAGAAACTTGTTGCTCCAAACGCCGAAGGTGCACTTCATCGCTTTCATTTTGAGTTGATATTGTCAGAGTCTGTCAAAAACCCGATCACAAGTCGGCCAGGTGGTTTTCCTGCCTTTTAGTTTTGACGACCAAGTCATCAACATAGCACTTGAACAAGTCGTGGAGCATTTCATCAAAAATCATGGACATTGCCCCTTGGTAGGTAGCGTTGGCATTCTTCAAGCCGAAAGACATCATTTTGTAATTTTCTTTGGGAGATCGGAAGGTCGTATGATTTTTGTCTTTAATAAGCATGTGGATCTGGTTGTAGCCTGACAATCCGCCCATGAAGGATAAGACTTCATGTCTCGTAGTCATATTAACGATGATTTCAGTGATTGAGACTGGAAAGTCATCCTTCGAGTATGCTTTCTTTAAGTCCTTGTACTCGATGTAGACTCAGACTTAGCCATTCTTTTTCTTCATCGAGACTATGTTAGCAAGGCAAATTAGATATATGCAGGGCTCTATGAAGTCCACTTCTAGGAGCTTATCAACTTCGATGTTTACTTTAAGTTCTAGCCCGTGCCGCATACGTCTTTGAGCCTACTTGACTGATTTCACCGTGGGGAGTATTGCCAACTCATGCTAGGCCACAGAGGATTTTAGTCCAGACATTTTCTTATAAGTCCAGACAAAGCAATCTTTAAACTCTAGTAAGAGTTGTTTATACGCTTTCCTTAGTTCTTCATTGAGGTGGGCATTGATGAAAATTGGTTGGGGATCTTCCGTCTTCCCGAGGTTGAGTTCAAGTAATTCGTCCATAGTCGCTTGCCCGCCATCTTCAAGTACCCGCAGAGCTGGCTGTAGATCTATCCTTTTCGTCCTCAGAACTAACCACATAAACATCATAATATTCCAGGTTGTTGACGACAAACAATCAAGTCTGTTCATCATGGTTTTCGGGGGGTCCCTTCCCCTTTTTGTCCATTTGTTGGGGGGATGTGTTCCTCGTCAGGGTTTGCGCTACAGGAGGAGAGTAACAACCCTACAATGTTGACAACGTAGTAGACTTTAAAGTGTGATTCTTAGTCATAACCGAGTCCTCTTGTGTCCTTTTTGGAGAGGGGAAGCTGTCCCTAACTTGGGATGGGTTCTATAACTACTGAAAGTAATCACGCCGAGAGGTATCCTATATTTGTGGATGTTCTGTTTCCGATACATTTCCTTAATATGTTTGCATGTCGTCCATTTCTTGGACGAGCTCAGAAGCGTGCTTGGGCACATCGCTCCAGCCAAAGTCATCATCGGAAGACCCTGGGGGGACCAAATCTCCTTTATAAAAGATAATTGACTTGGCCACCTTGTTCTTTGGCTCATTTCTCTTTCTTTGATACGTGACTGTGAACGCCTTCAGTTGCTCAATTTTGTGTTCCTCGTTTTGAAAAGGAAACTGCATGCACGTAGGAGGCAACAATATACTTTTGTCGATAGCTCGATTAATGAGGTTAGCTTCAAAATTGATCTCCTGCCTTTTTGGACTAGTTGACTTAGCATTGGCAATGCTGCCCTGAAGATTCCGCCTATGTAGCTTGGCGAGGTCCTCGTTTATTATGAAGAGCTCTGCCTCCTCTCCTTCCTTACACGGGACGATCTTTTGTTTTCCTTTGTCCTTTATTTTACTAGGCAGCTCGATGGTGGGTTCCTCAAATAATTGGGCGTCCATCAAGTTGCATTCGTTTGGATGGAACGGGGCTCGGTCAACAAAATGTACGCTGGTCTCCACCTTTTGCGAATTTGATACACTGGTGAAGAGTTGAAGGAATGACCCAATTTTCATGCAACCAGGGTCTCCCTAGTAGAGCTTTATATGACGTCTTGGCGTCGATAATGTAGAAAGTGACTTTGGTGACAAAGTCATCCATGACCAATTCCACGTCTACTTTGCCCAGGGCACTTTTTGAATTTTGATTGAACCTCGAGATCATTACATCATTCACCCCTTGCAAATAGGGCACGAGATATAAAGATTTGAAAGTCTTGAGGGGCATTATATTGACGAGAACGGCCCAGGATCCACCAAGATCTGATTTAATTCAGGCCATTAATTTTCCCTTACATGTATAAAGGGCGGTTGTGACATGGGAAAGATAGCAGTGTGTCTTTATCTGAGAAGGTGACGCCTGCTGCGAATTCTTCGTAGGCTTGAGCTTCGAGCTCAACTACATGGGCCTCATAGACCTCTGGTTCCTAGAGTATCTTTATAAAGGCTTCCTTTAGCTCCAAACTCCAAACGATGGCCTCCCAAACGATAATGGTGGTTGGGAACCATTTTATATGTTGAATAATCTTGCAATCGGCCCGTGCACGGGCTTGGTCCAACGGAGGGATTATTTCTGCGAGGGGTTTGAGTTGTTCATTGGGTCTCCCACCTTGTTCTATCCTCCCCTGATTATTCGGCTCATCCTGGAATAATGGGGCCAATGAATCTTCCTCCGGGCGAGGTAGTTCAACATTATCTTTGCTGGAGAGACCTACTTGAGCTTGATCAATAGATTTTTCATGTGAGGCTAGGTTTTTGGGTTCCTCTTCCTCGTCTTAGGGGTCGAAGAAAAAGGAATCACCCCATACCTCGACTTCAAGAATTGGGCCTGGCTCCTAACCTGGAAAGATTATCATTTTATTGGGGTATGTTAGATCAGAATTTCTGTCGAAAAAGGGGCTCAGATTCCTTCCTCGCCCACGACCTTGGCCTCTATCGTGGCCGCGACTCCACTCCTCCGTGTCACGACGTCAATATGTCGCCATAGTGACCCTGCCCCTGAGTCTGGCTACGGCGATGCCATCTCCGCATGACGCTTGTAGACCCTTACGTGGAAGGATTGACACCATGTTGCACGAGAAGTTCTTCAACATTTTTTTCTAATTTCTCTATGGTGAGTTCGTGTTTGTAAAAAATGGAGAGCTCCTCCGAAATGGGGAACCTCTCTCCCTCTCGTGCCCCTTGGTGGATTTGTCGAAGCCAATTCTTGAGTCAAGTCTTTTGCTCCAACTCTTCCCATGAGATATACTTATCCAAGGGAACGGCTTTAGTAGGTGCAGAGGGGACATATTCTTCTAAGTCATCGATTAGCTTTTGTAGCTTTTGCAGGGGAGCCAGATCTTGATGAGCCTCCATGGCGGCAGCCTGTTCGGTCTGTCTCTTCAGTCTTCTTTTCAGATTCTTCTTCTTATTCTTCTCCTACTTCTTAGCTCGCGCTACTTCAATTGGAGAAGGAGCGTATGGTTTTGTAGGAGGCTGGGACATGCCCTCAGAATTTGTGATGTTGTACCGCGTTTTTCTTTTAGGGGGTTTAGGCTGGCAATGCTTCTTCAGGGCTACTTTGACCCAGTCAGCCTCTCCTTGTTGTATTTGGAAGGTGGCCTTAATCGCCTACTTGATTATTTTGGGAGGCAATTCTTGAAACTCGACCACATAAGGACCAGAGTCGGAGGATGTCAATACCTTTTCAGGATTCTTGCCGACTTGTTACCTGATTTGTTCAGGATTTGACTTGGGGCATTTCGTCTTGGCCTTGCCTTTTTGACTTTGCCTAGAGTCGGACTTGTAATGCTCCTTCTTAGTCTTGCCTTTCTAGCCTTGCCTGGAGAGTGGTTTGACGTTTTCCTTTTGAGGCTCGCCTTTCTGGCTTTGCCCGAAATTTGATTCGAGGTTTATTTCGTAGATCTTGCCTTTCTGGCTTTGCCTGGAACTTGGTTCAGGGTCTTCTCCTGAGGCTTGCATTCTTGGCTTTGCTTGGAGCTTGATTTGAGGTTTACTTCCACTACCTGTAGCCTGGGGAGTGTAAAAGCTGCCATGTGAATCATATTATCCGAATGATAAATGACGTTGGCTGATTGGTTCGACCAATCCCAAGCATAAGGCTACGGAGGGTTAACTAAATAGCCTTACATTGTGATGACGCAATTCTAGATCATCTTCTCCATCTCATTCTTGAAGATATAACAGTCTTCGATGGTATGTCCCAACATGCGATGATACACGCAGTAGTTGGGCTCGTTTGATTTGTTTACCTTTGCTAGTTTTCTTGGTTCTGGCAGAGATATCAATTTATTCTTCATGCAGAGATTGAAGAGCTTTTTGGTATGCTCCTTTTTGAAGGAGTGAGGAGTCTTCATGCGCTCCGCCAATGTTGCGACTAGCGCCTTCCCTTCGGGTTTCTTGACGGCACCACTCGAAGTCGTTCCCTCATTGTCACCATTTGTAGGGGAAAAGTCCACGACGTTAACCTCCTTTCCAATGACATTACGCTCCCTGGATTGTTTGCCTTTAGAGGGCGTAAATGTTGGATTATCGGTGAAGAACAATTCGAACTCTGCCACCACTAAATTTAATCGGTTGAAGCCCTTAATGTTTGTGTCGAGGAGTTTTTCATTGACCTCCGCCAACAAGCCTCTCCGACATATACTTATGGCATCCTTTTGAGTAGGAGGGTTGTTGCATCTCATGCTGAAGTTCCTCCAGCCCTTAATGTTTGCGTCGAAGCCCTTAATGTTTGTGTCGAGGAGTTTTTCATTGACCTCCGCCAACAAGCCTCCCCGACATATAGTTATGGCATCCTTTTGAGTAGGAGGGTTGTTGCATCTCATGCTGAAGTTCCTCCAGCGTTTGATAAAGTCTAGTGTTGTTCCCCCTCTGCTCTGCCTGAGAGAGCAGAGGTCAGTCAAGGACACCTTCCTTTCGACCGTTTAGAAGCGATCGATGGATTTCTTTTGCAAATCAGTCTAATCGGCCACTAAATTGGGCTTCAATCTTGAGTACCATTGAAAGGCAGTACCTATTAGGGAGGTTGCAAAATAGCGGAGGAGGTAGGACTCCTCGAGCGCCATGTCACCCATGGCCGTTATATGGTAGGCCGGATGTTCAAGCGGAGGCCCCTAACCGTTGAACTTTTGTAGCTTGGGCACCTTTGGGAAATCCGGTGGTAACTTTTTGAATTGGTGATGTATCGAGTACAACACACTATAAATCGACAGTGGCGACACCTTCATCATGCTAGGCAAATTTGTCCTCAACAATTTTTTCAGTCAAGCGCCATTGGGCCTTGATATCTTCAACTAAGGATTGGACATTGATTGCCACACGGGGAGGCTCACAGTCTGCCTTGACGGCCAGGTCATGCGGAGGCGGCACTTGGCAGTCCTATACTTGAGGGGCAGCACGTTGACTTCCTTGAGCATTTTGATTTGGTATTTGTGCGACAAAACGTTGGTCTCTCCCACTCAACTGCCACTTCATCTCGGCCATGAGGTTGGTCATTTCCATATACCAGCGTTGCATACTCTCCCACTTTTCATCATTGGTCATGCTCATAAATAGATTCTTCAAGAGTGGGTAATTGTGAACTGGATAGTTATAAGCCCTTGGAGGCAGGTCATCAGGGAGAGGGTTGTTGTGGGCCCTTGGAGGTAGGTTGTCATTCCCTTGGCACGTACCATCATTCTCATCTATTTCCTCTACCAGGAGAAGATCCTCTCTCTGTTCTTGTGCCTTATTTTGTTCCTCACTTTGCCCTCTATTGGAGGATTCAACAAGATTGCTAATTTGAGAACGAGGGCGTTTGGCCAACCAGCTTTGAGTCCTAAGGAATTGAGCAGATTGTCTTGACTTGCCAGGTTACTGGCGTTGGCTTCTTCTCCCTCGGCAGTGGCTAGTTGCTTTCCAGACACGTAGCAGGTGAATACTTTAATAGTATCTTGAGCGACCTACACCCTTCTCTTATTTTGTAGTTGGCGTCCTAGGCGGGAAGGTCCCCCCAGTCTATCAAAGACTGAGACCTAGGCCGAAGGGGCGTCGACATGATTTGTTACCTCCGCTCGGATTGGTTCCAAGACTTGAGAAGTGTAGATGGGTTTTCGGTACCCTTTTCTTTTTTGTCTGCGGGGATGTAGAAGTTTGAAATGTTGGGGTGCCGGAACTTCTGCTTGTTGTTGTTCCGATTCTTGGGTAGATTTGTCTACCCTAACTCTTTTGATTGCACGGCCCTCCTCTTTGGTAACCTAAATCTATTTCATCTTGCGGGAGCATTCTTTGACTGAGCTACCCTCATTCTTGGAGTTGGACTTCTTTTTGAAGTCCGCTTTATCTCCCCGCACTTGGTGAAGGAGTGCAAAACGGTTGGAAGTTAGAATCATCGGGACGTGTTTGTCCCGTGGCATAATCTGCTCTGCTCACCTCCATCGAACTGCATGCGGAGATTACCGACAAGGACACTCTTGTAGGATTTGGAGAATGCTGTCGTAGGCTTTCTGCCTTTGCGACTTCGGTGCTGCCCCCGTTTGTCAGGAGTGGCGTTGAAGGAGACGATATTGATCGAGAAGACAGCCTTATGTTGGGCAGGGCTTAATGCCCCCAGCACTTACGAGTGCAGCAGGTGTCTCTTTTGCGACAGGGACTACCCCCAAGAAGAAAAGGGACCTGACAACCGCCGGGAAGTCCGAAAACAATTGGTGTTGCCATATACGGGTATTTGGCATGGTTGGCGATGACGATCGGACCATTAAGTGACTGTCGCCATTGGAGAGTTGCTGTTGTTGCTTTGTGATTGAAGTTGGAGTTGAAACTATTTCCCTGCCCGCTCTCTCCTGAAAAAGGAGATTACAACTTTCGTAAAGGTATGAAAATCTTTGGCAGAAAGATGAAAGGTAGGAGAAGTTCCACCGGGCATGCCAGACTATTTCACATGAGGAAATTTTAATTTTATTATCCATTTTTTAAATAAATATGCACATATTTTAGCTCATTACTTAGCATGCGCATAATTCTTTCGGCGAGTTTAATTTATCATACAAATTAAGGTTCGTGTGCTGGAGCTTTCCCCACCAATCGTGATCGACGTCAATTTACATCGATACAAGTCCGAACACCTTTGATTAATTGCCAAAGATCCCCTTAGCCTCTACAATATCCGTTGTGATATTAGGAGTTCAATCCGAAAGGGACTTTCACACCCTAAGGCGGGAGTATATTACAATTTTTTCCTAAGCGAGGATTTATTTGTAATTTTTCCGCAACTAAGGTTTACCTGTAATTTTTCCTTGGATAAGGGTAAAATCACAATCCTAGCACAATCAGTACATTCTTGTGCAACTCTGAGTTTTCCGAATTTTCTTAGATTTTCCTCGGCACTTATGCAATTTTGCAAAGGTCCAAAGTAAAACTGCAATTTTTGATTTCTGAACAAAATGAGGACTTTTCTCCAATTTTGAAGAACATTTCTGCAAACTCGAACATTTTTCTTGAATTTCAAAATTTTCAGGATTTTCCTGAATTACATGGATATTTGTGCAACTTTACAAAACTCCAAGGTAAAACTGTAATGCAGGATTTTTCCCATAATGTGACAAACTCCCAGAACTTACATATTTCTGGGCTTTACATGATTTTCCCATGATTCATAGCAAATTTCATGAAATACAATGAATTTCTCTCATGCCGGGGGTATTTTGGTCAACATACCCTAATATGAGATTTTTTTTTCACAGAAACTCGTCAAACTTGAACAAGAGGGGGGCGCTCACAGCAGTTCTTCATGCTCCAAGGAGGGTCTTCAAGCTCTACTCCAAGTTCTTCCCCTCTAAGTCTCTCCTTCCGTTGACCGGCTTCTCCTATTTATAGGAATTGGGGAGTGAAGTGGAGGGACCCCCCCCTCTGGTTGATTGCTTGGCATTGTGCCTCTGGTGGAAGACGAGGAGGAAAGACCTCCCTCAGGTAAACCAGCTTTTCGTTTTTTTTCTTCTCTTTTTCGTATAAGAGAGAGGGGACAAGAGGAACCTCCCTCCGCTTGCGCGCGACCGGAGGGAGCCTCCTTCCAGTGGTAGACAACCGGAGGGGTCCTTCGGTGCTGTGCAAATCGGAGGGGGGTCCCTCCGGCTATACGCGCAACCGGGGGGCCTCCCTCTGATGCTTGGCAACCGGAGGGACCTCCCCAGGGCTTGCAGTGCTAGAGGGGGGCTCCTTCCAGTTGGGCATGCAGCCGGAGGGGTTCCTCATGTGCATGCGCAACCGGAGGAACCTCCTCCGGTGTTTGAAGAGCCGGAGGGGGGTTCCCTCCAGTTGTGGTGTAACCGGAGGGAAGTCCCTTCGGTCCCCTGCCGACTTGGGAGAGAGAGAGGGGCGGAGGAGGGGGGGCTTGTGGTTTTTCCTTGGGCTATAAAAGCCTAACCCATCTCTTTCAAGCAATTTTTTATTGTTGGAAGTTCGGGCTGCAGCACGTGGAGGCTTTTTGTTTGTTTACTTTTGACGACACCCTGCTACCCGGCCTTGTCGCGGTGTAGGGAACATTCCCCCGACCGCCAAGGAAGATCTAAAGGACCGGATTAACATTTTTGTTGTTAGTTTACTGTGTGGGTACATAGCTTCATGCTGCCCACAAGCTGTCGTGCATGAAAGCACATAAGATTTTCATAAATAGCCCCGCCCGACGGAACCCCGAGGGAGTTTATGTAACGGCGACGATTTTTGTATCTTTTCTCACCATCACATAATACATTTAATTTTCTGAAAATTTCTGAAAATATCAGAAAAGTACTACAAATTTTGTGGGGTTCAACAATCACCAATCATCAATGTCCCTTTCGTACCCTCAGTGAAACAAGAAATTTGTTGACCAAACAAGGTGGCAAAAACATCCAAATATGTCAAACCTCGTGAAGGAAAGTCATGCAAAACCAATTATCGAATCTCGGACAAGGAAAACAAAAATTTGGCACGAGGCTGTGACTTGAGAGCTATCAATAATGCATTAAAGATTGTCATCAAATATTTGAAAGAAGCCAATGGTCTTGTGGAGAGAAAATGCAAATGATGGTTAATCACCCAGAATGTGGAGGTAGAAACTATTTCTTCTCACCCCATTAAGAATCTAATTTTGTGCAACCAATATCTAAGTGCTGGTAAAGGTGAATTAAACATCTGTGCCAAATCATGGGGAAATGGGCAGGCTACCTCCAATAAGCACTCAATGACTCCCATCATGACATCTGAAAATGTTGAGATGAAGGATTAAGGATATGATAAATAGAAGTGTGAGAACAGATAGAATTATGAGCTAAGGAATAAAATGAACCAATAAAATGAGGCAGTTTATTCTTGGCAGCAGCTGTATTGCTCAGCAACCGATGAAAGTATTGATAAGTTTCTTCTCTCAACCAAGGTAGGTGAGTTGCATTTATATGAAAGTTTTAACTATTTTCAAAGGTGACACAAAGAAATGGATCAGTTAGAACAAAACTCAGGAATCAGAATCACAATATGTTAATCTGAAATGCAAGACCATTTGACTAAATTATCATTATCTCTATGCCTTATTCTACCAATTTAGATCGGGCTGGGTCTAAATAAGGATTCAAGGAGTTGATGTTCTCTAGCCTACTAAGTGAATGCTGTTAACAGTACAATGCCAGTGACGAGTGACTGGCCAAGAAAACTTTAAGCAAAGAGGATCTGCCAAAGTCCCGAGATAGCACTAGGTAGGTACAAAGTTTATCTCCACCTTCTTGACACAGTTAGGCCTCATGCAAAACAAACAACGCCGCTCATCAGTTTCCTTAGACTGTGGAAGGAGACTTAACTAAGCGGAAGATACACATACTCTTTCAACGGCTAATGGAACTTTTGAGAGCAAAGTCAAATGAAATCACATATTTATCCCTCACCTCCTCCGGGGTAATTGTGTACATTAGTTCCTCGATTTTCCGGGCAAACTGGAACAATCTTTCAAATTGCTGCAACAAAATTATTTAATTGATGAAATCTATGCACTCTAATTGAATTTTTCTTTTTAAATCTAGGGAACATCACAAACACAAAAGCAAGATGCTTACAAAGTATATGATCGTATTAATATGACGTGTGCATGCTTGTTCATAGGCTTCACTGGCCTGATGGTAAAACTTTGCAAGAGTGGGCACTACATTGGCTAGATCGTAAAGACTGCAAGAATATCAATATGTTTATGAAAAGATTTAGAAATGCATTCAAATCAAAGCAGACAAATCCTTACTAAGTAGATATCAACTCAGAAAGCATAATAAAAAACCTAATGAAAATAGAATAATGACTGCAGACTCAGAATACCTGTTCTGGAAGGCAGCATAGTTTTCTAGGAGCACAATGTCAGCATATTTTGGATCAGCTTGCGCAATTTTTTCCAAAGTAACAAACATGATGCTAACCTGTTTCAGAAAGCACCATCCATCTCCAGTTTAAATAGAGAAACTTAATCACAATTTTAGACGTTGATTCATAATGAACCAATTATTAATGCTACCACAACATGAAGGACAGAAAACCTAGATCTTCTTATACGTCAAGTAAATGTAGGTCTCAGATGCTGATATTAAATCAAGGTACATGCCATATCCTTCAAGTGTGATATGGTAGTCACCCAAGAAATAGGTGGCAAGGAAAGCATTCCATGTCTTACAAGAAATCCTCATGGACAAACACAAAATGAAGGGGAACTTGACAGAGATGTGGACATAATCAAGAGATTACTTACAAATTTTGTGTATGCCTGATCAACCAAGTCCCTGGATTGTCCCTGGATGTATTGTTCCATACGAGTCGCCAGTGTTGCAAACCTACATATGAATAGATGAATCATCCTCCATATACAAAGTATAAAGTGTAAAACAACTATACATTTGTGTGCTTACTGTAGTTGAATGTGAAAAAAAAATATTTGTAGTGGCATTTCACAGATAGCAGTCAAACAACAAATGGTGTCAACAATTTGTCGAAGTCTCACAATATACAACCAAAACCTGCTTCTCAGAAATAGCTGATTCAGATCAGAATAGGCTAATTCAAATGTAGAGCAGCATCTTTGGTGCGAAATTAATCCCGATAAAAAGAAATAATGCGAAAGGAATCATAGTCAATCCACCTCATTCAAACCACAGTCAGGTGACCTGATCTTTTCACCAGTTGTGAACAACATGACCCAATTATCCTGGCGTCCTGGACATGGAAGGCTCTTTGAGAATGAGTGTTTAGTATCCAGATGCCCTTAGGATTGGAAGCCACACTGAATGGGTGGGGTATGGCTTGATGATTAAAGTGATTAGCTGGACATATGGGCCAGTACAGTGGGTGACCTATAAGAAAAGAGAATACAGGTCACTTGGTATGTCTAATCTAAAGCTACTTGGACATACCAACATGAACATGTTCTTTTGTTTCTTAGTTTTATGGTTTTAGGCAGTGGGGGTAGGGGTGGGAGGATGAGATTTCTGATGACCTGTGCCCATGTGGCATACACAGACCTGAGTTTGAGTGAAGCAGAAGTTCACGGAAAGATAAATGAGAGAAGAGAAAGACGGTTCTCATCATAAAATAGTGAAGGCACTGACGGCATGACAGCAGCCATCAGCTTCCCCACCTTCCCCAAGCAGGTGCAGTGGCAACACCACCCATTCTTCACAGGCATCCCCCTCATATGAATGGCACCACCTAGCACCAGACAGTGTTGAGTGGATTAACACCGGTACCAATCTCCTGATGTTGAATAGAAGAGAAGAAATTGTGGGTGTTGAGGAGAAAATCCCCCAAGTATCCTTTGTTTTAATAAGTTTTTCTTCTAATTTTGCAGGAGCTAAGCCGAAACTGGGCTTTGACCAAACTTCCACAGCTGGGTCTGGGTTAGCATTGGCAAGCCTGTTCCTGTTGAAAAAGAGCCAGGCGGCCTGGCCCATATGATCCTATATCAGCTAATATGAGCGACTTTATTGAAACAACGTGGAGAAACTAGATATTATCTCCTTTGAACAAGACAGCCATTCAGCTGGATAGAAAAAATCGATAAACAAGATGTGCCCATGCATTTACCTTGGAATATAGGAAAGCACCCCCATTTGCCTTACATTACGTTCATTCCTCTCAATCTGGTGACAAGCTTCATCCACAAACTATGATCACAAGTATCAGTTACGTAATAGTAAATCACATGGATGCACACAAGGGGAAAGCAAAAACAACAAAAGTGGTCTAATGGCTACCCTGTTAAACTGCATTGAGATTCTGGTTTCAAGGTCATCAAGCAAGAGGCGAACAAATCCTGCGGCATCAGCTTTCTGACCAGATAGGTAACGCTCTGTAATCCCATGCATTGATATACAGCGCAAAGGATCAATCTTGTAAGCCCAATCCACCACCGCATAAAAGTCTTCCTGGTGTGAACATGTCCAACACAAACAAGACATTTCTGATCCATACCTAGATACATAATTATACAGTTTCTCATAACAGAAACAGAAAGATGGGAGGGGTTGACGAACAGAAACAAAAGTGCAACAAGACTCCAAATAAAAAGCTGAAAAAATCAATAAGAAAAGAATAACAGCCTGCACAACCACTGAGTGTAAATTGAAAACAAAAATAGTATTCACAATAACTCATGTACATAATATGATAAATTACAGATATAAAGAACAAACATTATCCAAATGAAACCAGAATATCCAGATAAAGTTTGGACGTTAGCCATAGTTCCATAAATGTAGGTATGCACTCATCATGGGAGAGCTAAGGGCAGATCACTGCATATCCAGTATCCTACCCATTTTGTGACAACAATTCTCATCAAAGAAGATATAACAGCTTTGAAGATATAAACAAACTATGCCCAAGAACAAATAATTGAATAAATTGTTCCTCCAGTAACTTGATCTTTGACTTGCCAATGGCATTGACATAGAGGAGAAAAAATGCTGGGTGCATCTCATTTTAGATGCATTCTATGTTGACACAATTCAAGTGAGTATGATGACCTCCACCATAATGAGTTAAAAAAGGAAACACAAAGAAGCATTTAATTGGAATAAAGACTGATGGATAAGATGGATGTTAACTTTTACCTGGATACCGTCTAGTAACTCTTGAAGAGCTTCATTCAATGAACCCAAGTCCGCAGTCCTATCACCTGATGGCAAAATAACTTAAAACTCAAAGGAGATTTGACTTTGTTAAGATCCAATGACGCACAAAAGAATAAATTATTACTGGTTTTTGTGTCATCCCCATCGACATCCATGATCCCCGAGTCATCATCATTGCTGTCATCTCCATCAGTTCCACTTCTATTGCTACTAACAGGTGCACCAGGTGGCACAAAAGCAGGAACTTCAAAGCACATGAAATGTGCAAAGAAAGAGCTCTATTTCACAAAGCATGAGAAAAATAACTATCTCTATTCCATGATAGCTTGTAGGTTTTTATTGCATAAACATGGCAAAGGATTTAAAAGTGACCTCATCTACAAGAAGAGGAATAAAAATGGTAAGCATCTTTGAGTATGCTTCAGAAACATTTGAAGTGTCTGAGCTATTTGACATTTGACTGGAGCCCGAAGAAGCCTCGAGCCAAACAGTAGGGTTCCTTGATGCCTTAGTACTGGCACGAAGCTCATTGGCAAATTCACGAGCCTGCAAAATAGAAGATGACCAGTGTACTTACAGATATATATCCCATAGATTCATGGCACTCTTGTAATATGATGTTCTGATGGGAATCTAATGTTGATCATGTGATAGAAATCTAAGATGGGTCTCAGTGATGAAGGTAATGGAAAGAAGTTAGTAAATCATCTTGAGGGTCCCCAAAAGTTGAACCATGAAAATTCATTTTACAATGACATAAAATTAAAATAGCTTCTGTATCACCAAAAAAAACAGGCAGGTCGAGCGTGTCTGATGGTGCAGGCATTTTTTATTTGCGTATTCATTCTTTTTCTTGGCTCTGGATCAAGCCTACAAGCTGAAGTCAGGGCCTCATACATAGGTATTAGCATCTGCAAGTAACTCAGCATGCATCTCCAATTCAGTGAATGGGTCCCAAAGGATAATTGATCTATTACATTGGAAGATAAATCCTCCGTTGAAATTCTTTACAGGTGGCAGCAGCTCCTTGAAATTCCCTACTGGTGGCAGCAACATTCTCACTGATTCATTGGCTAATGAAGGAATTGACATGGAAGTTGGTAAGAGTTGCATGTCAATAGCAGATTTTCCTCAAACAGCAAAAGGTTGTTCAAGGGTATAGCAAGTTAGGCCGTCTGAGCATAAGGAAGCTACCAGATCCTGTTAACTTATCCATCCTATCAATTTTCCATTTAAACATCATTCTTTTATCAAAGTGAATAAAATGCTGAAAGGCTCGTGTTATCATTCTCTGGAGGGCCTCTTTTTGGGTCCAAACAGATATCAAATGATGGCACACGGACAAAATGGCATCAGTGACAGGAGAGCTGCAATGCTATTTGAACAGGAGAATGACTGACAAGGGAAAAGGGATCATATTACAAGAAATGCAATTGACCAAGTCAACAAAAGTCAAATGTCAAATTGGTTCTCAACTTATGACCAGAGTTATACTTTTTGAAGTACCACCATGACACAGAACGTAACAAATCTCATGGAATGTCTGTGAAACTGTTTGATTAGTGATATTTCCCCCATGGCGTGAAAGTTGCTTGAGAGGTTGCTACATAGTCCAAACCTTCATAGCCTGGTAATGTAGCAAGCTATAAAACGGACTTGCCACCTTTTTGTGGAGTAATGTGTTATCTTTCTTTCATTCTGGCTCCCACTATTTTTGTTAACTTCTTGAAAGAATATAAAATTATAGACCAGTCACAGTTATCCTTGCAAAGAAAGAAAAATATCCCAGAAATCAATAATTGTGTACACTGTACAGTCTGCTCGATGCAAAGAGAAAAAGAGTATTTTTTTCCCAAACATAGCAGGCTCTTTCACAAGGAAATAAAATCTGATATCGCTTCATACAAGGCATTAAAACTGACAGCCACTAGCACTGCCAAAAGCCTGGGATATAAACCATATTCTAGCTTAACTTTAGAATAAAGGAAAACTGATAGTAAGTCACGATATCATCTTTCCTTGTTTCAATGAATTTGAAATAATTGACAAATAGAAATCTAAACACACAATTTTTAAGAGAAACATGGATACAGTTCATGTTATGCTTTGTTCTGAGGGATTTGTTCAAAACCCACGTAGGCACCCAGCTGGTGCATATCAATTATAACATTGCAGAGGTCTCACGCACAAGCTTACATGTGCAACTTATCAAAGATGAAAAATATTTCAACATCAACGAAAGCACTGCCGCAAAAGTTAAATTTTATAAAAGATACATCAAATCTCCATCATAGACACCGCCTCCTTAGGATGTACTAAGCATCGTCATCATCTTCTGGCCATAATTTTACACTCTTTTGATGCAATATTTTTGGAATACATATACTGCATATTGGCTATGGCTTTCCTAAAGACAGAAAGGTTTTTCCTTTCTTCCATAAGCCATGAATATTTTCATAAATACAATGGTTTGTGTTCATCATGTTAAGGCTTGGGACCAGATAGACTAAGTACCACAGATTTTAACAAAGTTCCCTAGAGGCCACCAGCCTGGCACATCCTTCCTTCCATAAATCATCCCCCCCCCCCCGAACAAATTCCCACTGATTACTCACATTCTCTCCAAGGATTGTGGACTCGGCTCAGGTCCTTGGATCGTGCCTGGCCAATCTCGATCTGGATCAAATCAGATCAGCCAATCCCAATGAACTCAAGCCAATTCTGAATTGGCCTGATTATAAAATTAACAAAAATTCAATAAATTCAGGGGAAAAAAAAGATAGGCCTGATTAAAAATTAGCAAAAATACAATAAAAATCAGAAAATTGTAGAAAATTTTTTGAAATGTATTTTGACAAAAAGATTATTAAAAATACTACATACCATGCACTTACATCATAAAGAGTGGTAAAGATAATTAAAACACTAGTAATTAACTTTCCAAAATAACTGAACATGATGAATTAAGGGCATTGTTGAAGGAGCGTGTGGAGCCTGACCCACCTTTCACCCGGCCTCGCATCTCAGATCAACCTGGACTTGGACCAAGTTAGTTTTTTTTAATAAAAAACAAAAACATAGTGAACCAGCCCGGATCGGACAATCCGGGTGATTCCCATCTGATTCGCCCCGATCCAGGATGATTCCGGCGGATCTTGGCTGGATTCCAATGAGTCAGGACAGTACCCCCTGACTCGGGTCTCCACCCGGTGATTCCGACTTGGATCGACCAATTCCGATCCGGATCGGGCGATTCTGCATTCCATGATATCCTCTAGACCATGGCCCCATCACCGACACAATCAGGGTGCTTTCACTAAGTGGAGACAGATGGAGATCTCAGTGTCAGTGGCTGATGAGGGGCTTCACAACATGAAGCATCAGCAAAGGCAGAGTAAGTTATAAAGCGGGATTTTAAGAAGGCCAGTGATCATGTGAGGTGGGATTTTTTGGAAGGTATGTGTGGTGGGATTACTTATTTCAGGTGATGGTTCCAATGGGTTCAGGGACAGACGGGTTGGCTGCATCAGATATTGTATTACTTTGGCCAGATTTGTTTTCTTGGATAATGGGGAGCCATCTACCTATTTTCACAATGTTAGTCCATCAGGGGGATCTTATGTCACCTCTGTTTTGGTGACCCTTTATTAGTAAAATGTGGCTTGGGAAGAGTCTCTTGGACTCACCAGAGGTTTTTGGACTCGTGCTCATGGTTTGCACATCTTTTATCTACAGTATGTAGGCAATATCACCCTCTTTGTTATCGACGCTAAGAAATAACATGATGGATCAGACTTATGTTGGAGTTACGAGAGGAAGTGAGTGATCTGAAGGTGAATTTGAAAAAAACCTGGCAGTCGGGGGTGAATATGGAATTGGAGACCATTCAGATGGTAGCTGCAGTTATGGGGTATTAGGTAGGAGAGTTTCCTCTTATTTGGGATTGTCTCTGATTTAAGGGATCTTCATTGGAATGACTTGACAAGGATTATTCAGATTTTTGAACCTAGATTAGAGAGCTAGAAAGGAAGAGTCTTCTCTTACAGGGGGACAGTGATGCTTTGCAAATTGACATTAGATCATCTTCCTATCTATTATTTGCCCATCTTCAAGATACTGACGACAGCAGCAAAGAAGATTGGGTCTATTCAAAGCATATTCTTCTGACATGGGAGTAGAAATCAATGTAGGAACGGCATGATATCAGCTAAACAGGCTGTGCAAGAGCAGGAAGGCTGGGAGCCAGGGATTATAAAAAAATTCAAGGACTTCTAGAGTCTCCTTGGCAACCGGCTTTCGAAGCTTGATATTGAGTGAAAGGGTCTATATGTGGAAATGATACAGCAAAAGTACTACAGAAGATCCATGGGTCAGGATATGGCACCTAGCACATTGTGCAGCATTTCACATTTGTGGAATGGTGTCCTTCAAGCTAAGAATGTGATGCAGACAAGTACCCAATTTACTCTTTGTAATGGTCAAATGTGTTACTTTTCAAAGCATAGGTGGTGGGGAAAGTTCTCACTAGAGGAGAGATGTGCCCAGCTTTATAGACTATCTAAAGATCCAAATGATCATGATAGCACAGTTGTATAAGATAGGCCCTCAAGGGGAGGATGGGCTCCATTATTCAAAAGGGGTTTGTTGGGTGAGAAGATTATTCAGCTAGGCAACTGTGGAACACATAATTTTTTTATCGTAGATAAAATTGAGAATAAACGTTCTTTTTGAAAAGAAACATTTCCCCCCCTATGTGTGAAGGGTTGATTCCATGGGTGCGCATAATATCAAACGATTCGGGTTCGGGTGCTGGACCTCTCCCCACTGACCGGAGTCAGTGTTGATTTACATCGGCCTAACGTCCGAACACCTTTGTTTGACTGTCAAAGAAAACCCCAAAGTCCTCTCCATAGGTTCTGATGTCGAGGGCACTCTCACTCGGAGGGCTCACGGCGTCCATTCATTCACCACCAACATGTTGACTAAATTAGGGTTAAGTCTGGGCAAAACCATAAGATTTAGGAGTAGGGATGCAAGTATGCGAAAGCCATAGGCACTTTTGAAATGAAAAGATGTTTTCTAGACCCCGGAGGTATTTTGGTAATTTCACGTTCCCAGGGGTAATTTTACCAAAGCAAGGGTATTCCTGAGATTTCAGGGTTGAAAAGAAAGTATGATAGGGTTCCCGACTTCCCAAGGCATTGAGACCATTTCTAGAGAGTTTCGGGGGCTACTAGGCCATCTTCGGATCGTAGGGGTATTTTGGTAATTTTACCAAACCCTGGGTGGATCCAAACTAAGGTGACAACCAAGTATCGGACTGAGCTGAAAATGTCTTCGGACCAAAGGAATGATAAGAGGCTTCATAGAAGACTCACACGTGTCAACTTAGCCGAAGGAAGGGTATAAATGCAATTCCCACAAGTCGAAGGGGTTTTCTTATAATTTTCCCCGATTGACATACAAAGGAAATTTTTATGACCCAACTGGATACAAGGGTTGTCGACGAATTGTCGACTGTACAAGGGTCTGCACCAACGCTGGAAGTAGGGGGCATAGCCCCAATTACAAAAGATTGCAGGGTAGAACTGCAAACAACATGACTTTTTGTTTCTCGCAAATCGGGAGGGACGTTTTCGTAATTCCTCCATTATATGGGCGGAACTACTTAATTAGTCGTCTCGGGGCGTAGAAACTAACAAACATGGCCCACTGAGGGGCATAATTACAAACATACCCCGTATGGGCATAAGTACAAGACCCAGGGACTTACCCCTCGCGGGTCAAAACAAACAAACAAACAACTCCTTGCGCTGGCTGCTTGGTGCTCCGTATGTCTTCGTCAATATTTCTAGTCCGTCCGTCTCGTAGATGTCTCCACTTGAACGCTTGGGGGTCTATTTATAGAAGGCGGGAGGACCCAGGTTGACAGAAATGAGGAGAATTGTCCCGGTTCTGTCAAGGTGGGGTGCAAAAACCCCTTTTTCTGTCAAGGTGGGGTGGCAAAAATGATTTTTGACCCCTCTGCTTCTTTTTCTTCCTTTTTTTGTTTTGGAGCACGGGGACTACCATGGGGTCAAATGACCCCTCTGGCTACCAGAGGAGTCAAATGTGAAAAAATAGCCCCGGTTCTGTCAAGGTGGGGTGCAAAAACCCCTTTTTCTGTCAAGATGGGATGACAAAAATGATTTTTGACCCCTCTCCCTCCTTTTTTCCTTCTTTTTTTTGTTTTAGAACACGGGAGACCGGAGGGGTCAAATGACCCCGCTGGCTACCAACGGGGTGGACTGACCCCACGGGGGTCAGTTCGACCCCGTTGGGTGCCAGTGGGGTGAACTGGCCCCGCGGGGGTCAGTTTGACCCCGTTGAGATCCCAGCGGGGTGAACTGACCTTGCAGTGACCCCCAGGGTCGGCCACGCAAGCCAGAGGGGTCAAACAGACCTATGGCACCTCTTTCGGTTCCTCTCCGTGACTTTTCTCCCATTTGATGTCACCCTAGGTCAAGGATAAGCCCAATCATGTAAACAGGGAGGTGACAATCCTCTTATGCTCACCATTGGCCCGAGAGGTGACCGGAACCCCCTCCGGGGGGGAGAAGAGTGGGGTGACCATACCCCAGGGGCTTGTTCACCCCGGAGGTGATGCTTTGCTCCGGGCTGTTGACCCTGCTCGGAGGAGGGCCGGTTTCACCCCGCCGGGAGAGGCTTACCCCAGGGAAGGTGGACTTGTCTGCTACTGCAGGTACTTGTCTGCGCTACTGGAGGCTACTCCAGGCAGGTATGTTGCTGTTGCTGCTGTCCATCCAGGGCTACTGTCTGCTCACCTCGAAGGCCACTACAGAGCTCCCGGGGTCTATTGCTCTCCCTTTTTTTTGTAGACAAAAATTAATGCCAACAAATGTCCCCCACGGAACGTTCGTCGAAGCCGGGGGCGGAGGCGGACGGTCTGTGCCCTAACATTTTTGTTTTCCCCCGAGTCTTCATGACATGGGGAGATCACTGTAGGACTGCACCTCACTACTTCGTTGCTTCCCAGAAAGCTGAGAGTTGTTGCCGACTTGTCTCAGTGAGACCGACCAGTCTAGAAGTAATACAAGCCTACCTCGACGAGGCACTTTGACTTGAAGTTGATGACGACCAACCCTTAGGGTTGTACTGGCCAAAGCTAATGTATATCGTCCCCTAGGATGTATTGGCCTGAAACTGGATGCTGGCCAATCTTTGGGGTTGCATTAGCCAAAGTTGATGCGGACCGGCACTTAGGGCATATTGGCCCAATTTTGATGTAGGCCTACCTCGGAGAGGCTTGCTGGCCTGTAGCTGATGTAAACCTGCCTCGGAGAGACTTGTTGACTCAAAATTGTTGTAGACCTGTCTCGGAGAGACTTGTTGACTCAAAAGTTGATGTAGACCTGCTTCTGAGAGACTTGTCGGCCTAGAGTTGATGTAGGCCTACTTCTGAGAGACTTGTTGGCCTAGAGTTGACGCGGACCAGCCTCTAGGGCATATTGATCCGAAGTTGATGCAGGCCTACCTCGGCGAGACTTGTTGGCCTGAAGTTGATATAGGTATGTCTCGGAGAGACACATCTGTCTTAGTCGTTGTTGATTGACTGTTGAGTTGTGATAACTGGAAATTGACATTGGCCGACCCTTGGGGGTGCATTGGCAAAAAGTCATTGTGCCGGCTGACCCGTGAGATGTCACTGAAGACGTGTCGGCTAACCGCTGAGGTGTGTAGCCGCAAGTTAAAGCTGGCTAACTGCTGAGGTGTCGCCAACGATGTGCCGGCTAACATCTGAGATGTGTAGCCGAAGGTTAAAGCTGGCTCATCGTTGACTTGTGATAGCCAGAGTTGACGTAGACCAGCCCTTAGGGCATGTTGGTCTGGGTTGATGTCGGCCGTACACGAGCTGAGGCAAATACCATGTAGCACATACTCAAGTGCAGTGCCACCCTTCAGCTGGTGAGGCTTCATAGTTGCCTCGGAGTTTCCTGGCCCTTGCGATGGAGTGGCCGAATGGTCCTCAACTTGGTGTAGCATTGTCAGATGCATGCATTCGGTCCCCCTCGAGACGCCTCGATGACTGAGCTTGCGTCTCCACGGGAGGAGTTCGCCCGCCTTCCCGCTATTCAGGAGCGGAGGCGGAGGACCCATGGTGGGGACACCGGGCCCACTACCGAGACCCATACTCGGAGCCGACGCCGCACTGTCCCGACACCGAACTTGTGGCTCGGAGACTCACTCGAAGACTCGACATCCTGAGTATTTTACTTGTACGTATTTACGTATTTGTGTATGAATGTGAGTAAAATACATGTATTGCTACATGTATATTTACTTTTATTTTATTAGACTAGTTATAGTCAAAAGTTGTATTTTATTTTTATTAAACCCACAAGTCAAAAGGTGGGTTGGTGGGTTTGTTTTATTAAGCTTGGGTATAGATGCAATTAGGAAAGTTTGAGGGTATTGTTGTTATGGATTTTCCTATATAAGGAAGGCCAAGGGTGTGTTGTTCGTATGATGAATTGAATGAGATTTTGGTTTGTACGTGAGAGGCATTTCCCTCTTGTTCCCTCCTTCCCTCCTCTCTCTTATGAGATTCGAGAGTCGCCCGGTGAGAGACCGCCCAGTGTGAGGCCGAGCTGTGCGAGACAGCAAGTTATCCCATCTTGTTCGCGTTCCCGGAGTTGCAGTCGATCCGTCCTCCGACACCGTCCGCGTCAGATTTGGTATCAGAGTCCAAACAACGGCGTCTCCGTCGACCCCGACGTCTCTCCCCCTCTCTCTCGATCGCTAGAAGTGAAAAAAAAAAGAAAAAAAAAAAGAGAAAAGATTAGTTGAGTTCGGTTGCTTGAGAGGAGTTTTGGAGAAGGAAAAAAATAGAAAAAAAATTTAGAAAAAAAAGAGAGAAGAAACCCATGCGTTCTTTCTCTCTCTCCCCATTTCTCGGTTCCCTCTCTATCTCTCTCCCTCGCGTGTCTCTCTCTCTCCCCTTCTCTCTCGATTTTCCCTCTCTCACTATTTCTCTCTCCCGCACACTCTCTCTCTCTCTATTTCTCTCCCTCTCTCTCGACGTCTCTCTCTCTCTCCCGATCTCTCTCTGTCTCGGCGTCCCCGACAGCCCGCCTCGGTGCCCACCCGCCCCCGGCGCCCCCGCCCATCGGAGGTCCCGCCCGCCTTGGTGTTGACGCGCCCGCGCCTGGGAACACCGCCGACGGAAGCGCTCCTGTGCGCCCCGGCCAGCGAGCCCGTGCGCCCCGGCCCCGCGCGCCCATCCGCACCCCGGCCGCGAGCGACCCACGAGCGCACCCGAGCCCCTGCGGGCCCGCACGCCTGCGCGCCAGCCAGGCGCTCCACACCCCCCCTGCCGCGTTGACCGCGGCCTCTTCCCGCGTCGGCCGCCTGCGAGTGTTGACCACCCGCCCGCGTGATTTACGCAGACAAGTGGTTAAATTTGAAAAAAAAAATAGTTCAAAAAAAAGTCAAAAAAAGGAGGTTGGAGTTTGAAAAAAAAAAGTTGTTAAAATATATATATAGTATATATATCAGATATATATATCATATTATATATATCTATATATATTTATATATATACCTATATAACTCATTTGAATACTTTAATTGTGACCCCGAGTCCACTTCGGCGGCCTGAGCAGCACACGGATCACATCGTCATCGACAGACGGTCCGAAAGTTGCAGAGTTAGAGTACTCGTAAGTCTCCCTGTGCGGAGAAAATTTTAGATTGATTTGTTCCCTTGCGCGAAAAATTTTAAGCGGTTTGTAATAATTAAATCCTCCATGCGCGGAGTGAATTCATTGTAACCGTGAAGTTTCGTCGACGTCGTGCGGGCACGCACGTCCCCGCTCGCCTTCGTCTCCAATCGGAGTTAGACTTTTCAGTGTAGCTAGGTGCGTGCTCCCCTCACTTGCTCATTTAGTATCTTTTCAATTGCCGCGCGAAGTGAGAGAGAGCCCTATCCATGCAGCCAGTCTCCTGAAGGCATTGCTGTGGACGGAGAGAGAGAGCTTGCTTGCGCCCATCCTTAGGCCCTAGACTGCCGCATTAGAGCACCCAAATTGTCAGGAGGTAGCTCCACAACTACTCCGCCTACGGACGAATAACTCTCCCTGACCGGTCCCTTCGAATTGACCCTTTGCCTATTAGCCAACAAAATTCGAGTCCATAGCTTGCTAATTTTCGGTCCCAGGATTGCATCATTTAGGTCCGAGTCCGTGCATGCCACGCTGGTCTAGGAATTCATCAGGCCGTCTAGAGCGCCCTTCAACGCTACTCATGGATCAAAAGAGCGTGACTGCTATGCTAGTCTAGCTCGAACACAATCTTATGGCCCACTTTGAAGAATCCATAGGCCAATTACGAGCGAAGCTAGATGAGAGGATCCAGGCTTTAGAGGAACGACTGAAGGGAGAGGAAGGAAAAGTGAATGGCCGCGGCGATCCTGTAGCCAATCCTAGGGAGGAGAGAGAGCAAGCCCGTCAAAATCAGACTCCCCAAGGTAGAGAGCAAGAGGCCCGTGCGCCTCGAGAGAGAGACCACCACGATGAGGATATCATCTTACGGAACGTCAAGATTGACGCTCCGAGTTTTGATGGGTCTCTAAATCCCGCTACATACCTTGCTTGGGAGACCGGGATGGATCAATATTTTGACTGGAATCGCCGCATGACCCCTGCTACAAGGGTGAGGTTTGCCAAAATGAAACTCCTAGGTCAAGCCAAAATCTACTGGTGTAACGTTGAAAATCTCCTAGCAAGGAGACGAGAGGAGCCCATAAGCACGTGGGAAGAAATGAAGGAGAAATTGAGGGAGAAGTATCTGCCACCCTCCTACCATCAGCGTCTTTTAGACCAATGGCAGAAACTCACCCAAGATGGAAAGTCCGTGGACGAGTACATCGCCAAATTTGATGACTTCTTCCTTCGGAGTCGAGTCATGGAGGATGTCTCCGTCACCCTCTCACGGTTTAGGGCTGGCTTACACGAGAGCATACAGCGGGAGCTGTTTCTACGAGAGGTTAACACTCTCGAGCATGCCTATCAGGTTACTCGGGATGTCGAGCGGTTTCAAAGGGTGGTCCCACCTCGGGTCCCCACCTACCGCCAACCTGTATCCCGAAACCCCATGGTCCGATACTCTGAGAGGCCTGGCCCCTCCACTTCCTATGTCCCTACTGCTACCCCACTTAGGGCCGTTGCCCCTACTGTTCCTTTCCAAAGGAACCCCTTACCTGCACCCGCTGTTGTGCCCAGGCTGGAGTACACTCCGCCAACTGATAGAAGAGATGATAAGGGAAAGGGAGTCATCCCTAGCACCACCCAGCCAATCCCTGTCTCGGAAATTCGTTACTTTAGGTGCCATAACCTAGGGCATGTTGCCTCCAATTGCCCCACTCGAGCCTTAGTCATCACCGACTCCCAGCATGTGGAGCTTCCACCTCAGGAAGGAGAAGCCATTAAGAGGTATGAGGCCGATCCTGACCTCATCGCCCAGTTTGAGGACATAGATGTAGGGTATGATGGAACGCATGTCGAGTACATGCAAGTGGGAGAAATTGCCGAGAGTTCAAACCATGGAAGACTAGGTGTAGTTCCCTGCATCTTAACACACCCCCAGGAGGACGACTGGCATCGAACCTCCATCTTCCAAACCTACATCATGGTAAAGTCTCAACCCTGCAAGGTGATCTTTGACAACGGGAGCTGTATCAATGCAGTCACTTCTGACTTTGTCTCCCGTCTAGGTCTACCTACCCATCCCCATCCTAGGCCATACAACGTGACTTCGGTAGACGACACTTCTATCCCAATCACCACTACATGTGTCATTCCCATCCAATTCCAGTCCTACCAAGGACAAACCTTGTGCGATGTAATGCCTATGAAGGTCGGTAGTATCATCCTAGGACGACCGTGGATCTATGATGTAGACCTTACTACATTCGGTCGGTCCAATCAGTGTTCCTTCTCACATAATGGGAAGAAGATACAGTTGTACCCGGCACCCCCAAAGGTGACCCCGGGAAAGAGTTCCACCTCCACCCCCACTGGAACCCCCAAGGTTCAAGAGAGTCCTCGGAATCCCACTGAAGGGAAACTTCTCATTCCCTCTCCCCCTGCACCTATCACACCCATTCCTAAGGCCCCTAAGGTTGGTTATGACCCGGTTAGACGCCTTAACTTCATAGGTGTCCGTGAGTTGAATAGGGAGGTTGCCGAAGGTGCCCCTGTCTGGGCTGTTGTTGTCACCATCACCCCCGAGGAGTCTCGAGTCTCAGCCCCACCTGAGATCCAGGCAATCCTGCAGGACTTCCAAGATATTTTCCCAGATGACTTGCCCTCTAGACTCCCTCCCATGCGTGACGTACAACACGCTATTGATCATGTCCGCGGGTCCACCCTACCCAACCTTCCCCATTACCGACTGAACCCCAAGGAGCATGCTGAGCTCCAAAGGATTGTCGAGGACCTTATCCAAAAGGGTTTCCTCAGGGTGAGCAAGAGCCATGTGCTGTCCCTGCCTTGCTCACACCCAAAAAGGATGGCACCTGGCAGATGTGTGTTGACAGCCGCGCCATCAATAAGATCACTGCCAAGTATAGGTTTCCCATTCCCCGTCTTGATGACATGCTTGACATGATAAGTGGAGCCACCATCTTTTCCAAGATTGACTTGAAAAGTGGCTACCACCAGGTCCGGATTCGACCAGGGGATGAGTGGAAGACAACCTTCAAAACAAAAGAAGGTCTGTATGAGTGTCTTGTCATGCCGTTTGGGCTATCCAACGCCCCCAGCACTTTCATGAGGCTTATGACAGAAGCCCTTCGTTCTCTCATTGGTCGCTTTGTTGTCGTCTACTTTGACGACATTCTCATCTATAGCCACAACCCTCAGGACCACATCCACCATTTGAGGGAAGTTTGCGAGACTTTGAGGAGAAAAACCTTGTTTGCCAACCTTAAGAAATGTGAAATCATGACAGACCGGGTCACCTTTCTCGGATTTGTGGTTTCAAGTCATGGAGTGTCTGTGGACCAATCTAAGGTCCAAATCTTAGTCGACTGGCCGGAGCCCCAGAACTTCCATGACGTTCGCAGCTTCCATGGGCTAGCCACTTTTTATAGACGCTTCATTAAGAGCTTCAGCACCATTATGGCACCCATTACGGATTGCATCTGTAAAGGGAATTTTGAGTGGACTAAAGCCGCCTCCCAGGCTTTTCATGCCATAAAGGAGCTCATGACCAAAGCCCCTGTCCTCTGCCTGCCAGACTTCTCCAAAGTCTTCGAGATATCCTGTGATGCATCTGGCGTAGGAATGGGAGGAGTGCTTAGCCAAGAGAGCCACCCTGTGGCCTATTTCAGTGAGAAGCTTTCTGATGCGAAGCTTCGTTACTCCACCTACGATAAGGAGTTCTATGCCGTGGTCCAAGCCCTCAAACACTGGAGACACTATCTCTTACCACAAGAGTTTATTTTATACTCGGACCACGAGGCTTTGAAATTCCTTAGCTCACAGAAGGGCTTATACCCCAGGCATGATCGGTGGGTAGAATTCCTCCAGTCCTTCACATTTGTCCTAAAACATAAGGCTGGAAAAGAGAATAAGATAGCCGACGCCTTGAGTCGAAGGGTCTCCCTTCTTTTCACTGTTCGGGTAGAGGTCACCGGATTTGACCGCACGAAGGAACTCTATGGAGAGTGTCCCGACTTTGGCCCTGCCTACTCTGCCTTGTCTGATGGATCCTCGACAGTCTTTTCCGACTATCTACTGCAGGATGGTTTTCTATTTCGAGGACCACAACTCTGTGTCCCGAGGACTTCTGTTCGGGACTTCCTGATTTGGGAAATGCATGCTGGAGGTCTTGCTGGTCACTTTGGACGAAACAAGACCATCCATTTTGTAGAGGAGCACTTTTATTGGCCTGGCCTGAAGAAAGATGTGGTCAAGATTGTAGCCCAGTGTAGGACATGCACGATGGCCAAACGGGTCAAACAGAACACTGGTCTCTACACTCCTCTCCCCATTCCTGATAGACCATTGGTTGATGTGAGCATGGATTTTGTCCTTGGCTTACCACGCACTGCTCACAAACATGACTCCATCTTCGTGGTAGTTGACGGGTTCTCTAAGATGGCCCACTTCATTGCATGTTCCAAAACATCTGATGCATCTAGAGTAGCCCACCTACTCTTTGATGAAGTCGTGCGTCTGCATGGTCTCCCCCAAACCATAGTGTCTGACCGAGATGTCCGGTTCACTAGTTACTTTTGGAAGACACTTTGGCACCTAGTTGGCACCAAACTGAAATTTTCCACTGCCTATCACCCCCAAACTGATGGGCAAACCGAGGTCGTCAATAGGAGTTTAGAGAATCTGTTGAGGTGTCTTGTAGGGGATCACCCCGGCACTTGGGACCTTCTTTTGCCCAGAGCCGAATTTGCATACAACAGCTCTGTCAAAAGGTCCATAGGTATGAGTCCATTTGAGGTCGTGCATGGCTACAAACCTAGGAAACCCGTGGATCTCGTTCCCCTCCCACTCGAGTCTAGGACATCCAAGTCGGCTGAGAAGTTTGCACAGCATGTCAAACGTCTGCATTAGTCAATTAGCAAGCAAATCAATCTCAGTAATGACTTACAAAAAATTGGCTGATTCGCATAGGCGTCACCATGGATTTCACGAATGTGACTTGGTTATAGTACGGGTCCGGCCCGAACGACTCCCCTCAGGAGCCGTTAAAAAGTTGCAAGCCCGTAGTGATGGTCCCTTCCAAATCCTGCGGAAGATTGACTCCAATGCGTATGTTGTTGACTTACCTCCCAAATATGGGATTAGCTCGACCTTTAATGTGGCAGACCTAGTGACCTACAAAGAACCCACAGCGATTCCTAGTGACCCTTTCGAGTCTTCTCCTTCCATTGAAAGTGAGCCCACCCCTGTGCGTCCCACAGCCTCGAGAGTACCGCGCGAGCACATTGAGAGGATACTGGATGAGCAGGTGACGACTACACGGAACAGGGTGTACCAGCGCTACCTTGTCCGCTGGCGAGACCGTCCATCTTCCGATGATTCCTGGATCAGCCGGGAAGACCTCCAGCGCCTCGATCCAGATCTACTGGAGCACTACCACAGCAGTGTCCCCCCTTACTCGACGGAGTCGAGTTCCAGCCGTCCCGGGAGGGTTAGTGGGGACACCGGGCCCACTACCAGGACCCATACTCGGAGCCGACGCCGCACTGCCCCGACACCGAGCTTGTGGCTCGGAGACTCACTCGAAGAGTCGACATCCTGAGTATTTTACTTGTACGTATTTACGTATTTGTGTATTTTTGTGTGTATGTGAGTAAAATACATGTATTACTACATGTATATTTACTTTTATTTTATTAGGCTAGTTATAGTCAAAAGTTGTTGTATTTTATTTTTATTAAACCCACAGGTCAAAAGGTGAGTTGGTGGGTTTGTTTTATTAGACTTGGGTATAGATGCAATTAGGAAAGTTTGAGGGTATTGTTGTTATGGCTTTTCCTATATAAGGAAGACTAAGGGTGTGTTGTTCGTATGATGAATTGAATGAGATTTTGGTTTGTACGTGAGAGGCATTTCCCTCTTGTTCCCTCCTTCCGGTATTGTTGTTATGGCTTTTCCTATATAAGGAAGGCCAATGGTGTGTTGTTCGTATGATGAATTGAATGAGATTTTGGTTTGTACGTGAGAGACATTTCCCTCTTGTTCCCTCCTTCCTCTTGTGAGATTCGAGAGTCGCCCGGTGAGAGACCGCCCGGTGTGAGGCCGAGCTGTGCGAGACAGCAAGTTATCCCGTCTTGTTCGTGTTCCCGGAGTTGCCGTCGATCCGTCCTCCGACGCCGTCCGCGTCAACCCAGCTGATGACTCATCAGGAGAAGTAGCTTTGCAGACTTCGGGCGGCCCAGGCTGAGGTGGGTGCCTAGGTCGAGGACGCTCACGAGCGCGAGCAGTCCCGCAAAGTAAAGGAACTTTTGAAAGAGGTCCGAGAGACCGAGGAGGTGCGCAGTCTTGCGCGTGTCGATGTAGACTTTTCGCCGTAGGCTTGAGGGTCTCCAGGAGGAAGCTCTTCAAAGAGAGACTCGCCTTGTTGACTTGAGGCGGAGCGAGTCTAATGCTTGACGGGCCTGGCCGTCTCTTGTACTTGTACGCAGGGCTTATATTTTGCCCATGCTCGTCTAGGTTATCCTGAGGGCTTGTCTCGGACCCCTTTTTTCGATGACATTAATGAATAAAGGACAGAACTTAGCAGCATTTGTGTCTATCCTTTTGCATATATGCCTCTTTTTTATTTTTTGTTTCACTTTACCAGCCCTACCGCCCTTTCGGGTTTTCGCCAGGACTGGCCCCCTTTAGCTTTTTTCAGTGCGCCCTTGCGGGTTTTCACACTGAGGGGTACCCATTTTTGCCTAACACGCCCTTTCGGGTTTTCACCTTAGCCGGGTTAAAGTCTTTTTGCCCTTGATTGCTCCCCTAACAGAAACAACCAAGTCCGCTGGGACATCAATATTTTTAACCCCATTTTTTTAAAAAAAGTACCTATAGAGCCAAGAGGCGAAGAGGGGTTGGCACTCCCAGAGGGACATGTGTGCCTGTACCGGTGGGACAAGCAGGTGGATTCGACAGCCCGAGTGGGATGCGATTAGTCAAATCCAAAGACCGATAGGTCGAATGGGCTGGCAATCCGAGAAGGGCGTGCATAGGCCAAGCCCAGTTGGGACAACAAACGAATAGGTTTAATAGTCCGAAAGGGACATGCGGGCTAAACCTGGAAGCCGATAGGTGAGATAGGTTGGCAGCCCGAAAGGGGCAGACATAGGCCAAGCCCAGTGGGATGAAAGAAGGGATTTGACAGCCCGGGTGGGACATATGAATCAAATCCGTAAACCGATAGGCAAATAGGGCTGGCAGCCTGAAGAAGGCATGCATAGGCCAAGCCCGTGGGAACAAAAGAATGAACTTGACAACCCCGGTGGGATATATGAGTCAAGTCTAAAGGCCAAGAGGCGAGATGGGTTGACAGCCCGAAAGGGACATGCATAGGTCAGTCCCAGAAGGTAAAAGGTGTCGAAAGGCATGATGGGTTGACAACACGAGAGGGCATACTGAGGCCAATCCCACAAAGGTAAAATGAGCCGAAAGGTTGAATAGGCTGGCAGCCCGAAAGGGCATACTAAGGCCAATCCCGCAAAGGTAAAATAAGCCAAAAGGCATGATGGGTTGACACTCCGAGAGGGCATACTGAGGCCAATCCCAGAAGGTAAGATGTGCCGAAAGGCATGATGGGTTGGCAGCCCGAGAGGACATACTGAGGCCATTCCCGATGGGACAAAGATAGGTTTGATAGCCCTAGTGGGACGTGAGAGTCAAACCCGAAAGCCAATGGGCAAGATGGGTTGGCAGCCCGAGAGGGACGTGCATAGGCCAGACCCAAGAGATGAAAAGGATGGATTTGACAGCCCTAGTGGGACGTGAGAGTCAAACCCGAAGGCTGATAGGCAGAGTTGGGTTGACAGCCCGAGAGGGACGTACGTAGGCCAAACCCAGTGGGACAAAAAGGATGGATTTGACAGCCCGAAAGGGGCATGAGTGTTAAACCCGAAAGCCGATAGGCAAAGATGGGTTGGCAGCCCGAGAGGGACGTACGTAGACCAAACCCAGTGGGACAAAAGGGATGGATTTGACAGCCCGAAAGGGGCACGGGAGTCTAACCCGAAAGCCGATAGGCAAAGATGGGTTGGCAGCCCGAGAGGGACGTACGTAGGCCAAACCCAGTGGGGTAAAAATGATGGTGGATTTGACAGCCCTAGTGGGATGTGAGAGTCAAACCCGAAAGCCAATGGACAAAGGATGGGTCGGCAACCCGAGCGGGGCATGCATAGACCGAGCTCGGTGGGACTAGAGGGGCGGATTGGATAGCCCGAAAAAGCATGGGATCCAAACCCCGGGAAACCCGAAAGATGAGTGGAGCTGACATGCCGAGGGGCGTATGAGTCAACTCTTGAAAAAAAATGGATAGACTTGACAACCCGCAGGGCATAAGAGTCAAGTCCATTGCAAATGATGGTGTTGATGCTCCTGGTGGGACGGAGAGTAACACTGTCAGGATGCCCCAGTGGGGCTGGGTGTTATAGAATGACATGGGAGGCATAGCCATGACGTCAATATGATGGGGCCACCCAGAAAGTAGACTGAGAGAGAATTTTTTTTTTTTCACCTTACCAATCTCACCGCCTTTTCGGGTTTTCGTCGAGGCTGGCCCCCTTTAGCTTTTTTCGGTGCGCCCTTTCGGGTTTTCACACCGAGGGGTTGCCTATTTTTGCCTGAGACGCCCTTTCGGGTTTTCACCTCAGCCGGGTCTATGGCCTTTTTGCCCTTAGCCAACCCTTGAAGGTCGACTGAGTCCGCCGGGGTATCAGTATTTTTAACCCCGTTTTTTTTTTTTACTTGCACCTTCACTGGGAAGAGGCACCTGTGAGGACTACTGAGGAAGCTCTTGCAGTGGCGCATGGTAGAGCTTCATCTGCTTGCCATTGAGAGGAGGGAAGGGATTATCTCCCTTGTGGTCGACGACCGTATAGGCCCCTCCTTCATAGACCTTTTGAATGACATAAGGTCCTCGCCAATTGGGCTGGAGTTTGCCGCTGGATCTTCCCGCAAGAACCTCCTTTTCCTTAATCATGACGAGGTCGCCTTTCTTGAATGCCCTTTGCTTGACCAGCTTGTCATAGGCACGTGTCATGCGGACTTGATACACTTGTAAGTGCTTGTAGACTTTGAGTCTTTCACCTTCAAGGTTGGACAGCTCCTCAAGCCTTCTTTCTATCTCGGACTGGTCTTGGCCTGGCAATCCGGCGTGCACGGCAACGCGATAAGATGCCAGCTCGATCTCCACAGGGACCACCGCCTCGGCTCCGTAAACCAGGGAGAATGGGGAGCATCCCGTAAGGGTTTTGTAGATAGTCCGATATGCCCATAGGGCTTCGTGGACCTTCTCGCCCTAATCCCGTTTGTGGCCGCCTACTATCTTGGACAACAACTTGCAGAGGATTTTGTTGAAGGTCTCGGCCAACCCGTTGGCTTGGGGATTGTAGACGGATGATGTCCTCCAATCGATGTGAAATTTGGCCGCCAGAGCATAAACAATCTTGTTCTTGAATGGCGTGCCGTTACCCGAGATGATCCGACTGGGGGTGCCGAATCTGTATATAATGTAGTGCCTCACGAAGCGGGCAACTATTTCCCCCGTAACTTCTCGCAGCGGAACGGCTTCTGCCCATCTGGAGAAGTAATCAGTGGTAGCCAGTATGAATTTGTGCCCTTGAGATGATGGCGAGAATGGTCCCACAATGTCCATGCCCCACTCCACAAATGGCCAAGTAGGCGTTGTTGGGTGAAGTGGATTAGGCGGCCTCCGAGACACTGGCCCGAATGCTTGGCATTGGTGACATGTACGAGCATATTGGTTGCAATCTTCGTACATGGTGGGCCAATAAAACCCTTTGAGCTTGATGATATTCTTCATCTTGACTCCTGCTTGGTGGGCCCCGCACAATCCGGAGTGAACCTCGTGCATGACAATCTTTGCTTCCTTAGGTGAAAGACACCGTAGGAGGACCGATCGGTCCTTTTCATGGACGAGCCTGAAGAGTAGGCCGTCGACTAGCTGGTAGGATGTTGCCCTACGTAGCAGTTGCACCCTCTGAGCCCGTTCAGGAGGAAGCCAGCCGTTCTTTATCTTTATGATCGGCTCACGTCAATCTTCTTCTTCTGGAGTATTCTCCTCTTGAATGTTTATGACCTCGTAGACAGTGAGGCCAGATTCTTCGTCGAGCACACTTGGCATGAGCCTTCGGTGTCTGACAATGATATTCAATTCTCCCTCAGGTGGGAGCTTTAAGGCTGCCGCCAATTTTGCAAGAGCTTCAGCCTGAGAGTTACTGCCTCTTGGGACATGGCCTATTTCAAAGAGGTAGAATTTCTCCTTTAGCCTCATGACGGCTACATGATAGGGAATAAGCTCTTTCTTCCGGACGTCATAGACGTCCAATACTTGTCGGATGACGAGCTGAGAATCCCCGTAGACTTTGATGCACTTGATGTCCATCTCCAGTGCCAATTGAAGCCCAATAATTAGCGCTTCATACTCTGCCTCATTATTAGTCAGTGACTTCATAAGAGCGCAAGAGTTGTAGAGAATGCCGCCTTGCGGAGATACAAAAACTATCCCCGCTCCCGAGACAAAGTTTGTAAGGCCGCCAGCCCTTTTGATTGTCCGGGAAACACCATCAAAATACAACTCCCAGTGTGGGAGGTCGAGAGTGAGGACGCCCGGCTCCATCTGTGGTGGGACTTTTTCATAATGTTCCCCAATTTCTTGAGAAGGTACCAACACCTCTTCATCGGGCAGCTCGAAGTTGAGTGGCGAATCTTCTGGCACAGGGTGCGCTGCTAAGAACTCTGCCATCCCTTGTCCCTTGATCGCCTTGCGTGGGACAAAGGTGATGTCAAACTCCATGAGGATCAACACCCACTTGCCGAGCTTGCCAGAGAGGGCGGGCTGATTGAGCAGAAATTTAAGTGGATCACATTTTGAGATGAGGTCCCGCCGGTGAGCTAGAAGGTAGTGTCTTAGCTTCTTGACAGCAAATACCAGAGCCATGCACACCTTTTCCATAGGCGCATACCAGGCCCGATCAGCTTTCAGCTGAGGTAGTACAGCGGCTGCTCCTTGCCCTCGTCATTGATCTGGGCTAGTAGAGCCCCCAAAGAGGCATCCATGGTAGCAATGTAGAGGATAAGGGGCTTCCCTCTGACAGGTGCCCCTAAGACTAGAGGAGTCAGCAAGTACTCCTTGATTTGCTCGAAGGCCTTCTGACAGTCTTCGTCCCATATGAAGGGTGCTCCCTTCTTCATCAGTTTGCTGAAAGGTAATCATCTTCCCGAGAGATTGGAAATGAAACGCCTAATATAGGCCAGTCTTCCTTGCAGAGATCTGAGCTCTGTCAAGTTCTTGGGCGGAAGTAGTCCTCTTATGGCCTTGATTTTGTCAGGGTCAATTTCTATGCCTCGATACCTGACGACAAAGCCAAGGAACTTGCCGCTGGAGACGCCGAAGGTGCACTTCATTGGGTTCATCTTGAGCTGGTACTGCCGGAGCCTTTCGAAGACTCGACGCAAGTCAGTCAAGTGATCCTTTCGTCTCCTTGTCTTGACGACCAAGTCATCGACATAACATTCAACGAGGTCATGTATTATCTCGTCGAAAATTTTGGTCATCGCCCTTTGGTAGGTTGCATTGGCGTTCTTCAGGCTGAACGGCATCCTCTTATAGTTGAAGATCCCCTTAGGAGATCGGAAGGCCGTATGGTCTTTGTCTTTGGTGGCCATGCGGATCTGATTATAACCCGACGACCTGTCCATGAAGGACAAGACTTCGTGACTAGTGGTCATGTCAACCACTGTCTCAGTAATCGGGACGGGGAAGTCGTCCTTCGGGCATGCCTTGTTCAAATCCCTGAAGTCCATACAGACTCGGCCTTGGCCGTTCTTCTTCTTGACGGGGACTATATTAGCGAGCCACACAGGGTACATGCAAGGCTCTATGAAGTCCATATCGAGCATCTTGTCAACCTCAGCATTGACTTTCAGCTCTAGCTCGTGACGCATACGCCTTTGGGCTTGCTTGACTGTTGGAAGTATTGCCAACTCATGTTCAGCCACAGAAGGATCGAGCCCGGGCATTTCTTTGTAAGTCCAGGCGAAACAATCCCTGAACTCTTCTAGGAGCTGCCGATACGACTGCCTCTCTTTCTCGCTGAGGAGAGCACTTATGAAGGTGGGACGATGGTCATCTTTGCTTCCGAGATTGATCTCAATCAACTCGTCCATAGTTGCTTGACTACCGTCTTCAAGCTCCGGTGGAGCTGACTGGAGGTCGACGAAGTCTCCCTCATCATCAGTGTCTGTCTGGTAGACTTTAAATTCTTCGAAGCACTCTTGCTCGTGGCTTGAAGTCGAAGGACTTGCTTCGTCTTGTTGATGGACAACAGGCTGGGCTGCTCGTCCCTCCGAGAGGTGATCATTGTTGACTTCTGATGAAGGTGATGGTGTCATTGACGCCTCACCGGACTCCCTTACAGAGTCATCGATCTTGGGCTGAACTTCAGGTTGCCCGTGATGAGAAGGTAGCAGTCCTATGGCATTGACTGCATAATAGACCTTGAAGTCCCTCTCCTGGTCATAGCCGAGTCCCCGCGTGTCTTTGCGGGAGAAGGGAGGCTGCCCACGGACCTGCGGAGGATTCCATAGCTGGTGGAAATATGCCGCTCGCCCAGGGTCCAGAGTCTGCGGGATGTGCTACATTTTACACATTTCCTTGATGTATTTCGGCATATCATCCATCTCTTGGACTGGCTCTGGCGCCACATCGGCGGGAGTATCCCAACCGAAGTCATCTTCAAGAGAGCCCGGTGGGACTAAGTCACCTTTGTAAAAGATGATCGGCTTGTCCCCCTTGCCCCTGTTATGTCTTCTTCTCCGTTGATAGGAGACTGTAAAAGTCTTCAGCTGCTCTACCTCTTACTCTTCCCGTTGGGACGAGAGTTGCAGGCACTTGGACGGTAAGGAGATGCTTCGGTCAATAACCTAGCTGATGAGGTTGGCTTCAAAGTCAACACTTCGCCTCTCCGGCTGAGTCAGCTTGGAGGCAGCCTGGAGGCTCAGTCTGTGCAGTTTTACCATGTCTTGAGTGACAGTGAACAACTGTCATTCCTCGACTTCATGGCCCACCTTTTGTTTCCCTTTGTCTTTTAAAGACTCGGGGATTGTCAAGAGTGGGCTCCCCCAAATATAGGGAAGCATCAGCCAGGTGGCACTCATTGGGGTGGAACGGAACCTGATCTGTGAAGACCGTGTGTTGCTCCCCTCCCTTGGCATATTTAATGCACTCGTACAGAGTTGATGGGACAACCCAATTCTCGTGGAGCCAAGGCCTCCCAAGCAGTACTTTATAAGATGTGTCGGCGTTGATGATGTAGAACGTCGCTTGGGTGACGAAATCGCCCAAGGCTTGACTTCAACCCGACCGAGTGTCTCTTCGGAATTCTGATTGAATCCCGAAATCTTGACGGCAGTCGCCTTTGGTAAGTAAGGTGCCAGGTATAGAGACTTAAAAGTCTTCAGAGGCATGATGTTAATAGCCGCTCCAGCGTCGACTAAAATGTGATTCACATCATACCCATTGATCGTCCCTCTCCTATATAAAGGGCGATTGTGACACGGAGAGGACAGCAACATGTCTTTGTCCATGAAGGAAATGTTGGCTGTGAGTGCCTCATATGCCTGGGCTTGCAACTCTGCAACATAGGCTTCATAGGCCTCTGGGTCTTGGAGTAACTTGACAAAAGCCTCCCTGAGATCCTTGCTCCAGGCGAAGGCTTCCCAAACGGTGACATTTGTTGGGAACCGCTTCATATGATGAATGATCTTGCAGTCCGCCCAAGCACGGGTCTTGTCAAATGGCGAGATGATTTCCGCCAGAGTCTTTGGTGCCTGGCGAGGCTTCTCCCGTTTAGAAGGGCGCTCCACTCCACTCTGGCTTTCCGCATTTTCTTGGAATAGCAGAGCCAAGGATTCCTCCGGAGGCGGCAAAGGCTCATCATGCTGGTACTCATTAGAAGGACTGGCCGGGCTTGCGGGCTCGACCCTTTTGGAGGGACCGGCCTGCTCTGACGCCTTCTCGCGCACTGACGACTTGGCTGGCTCCTCTTCTTCGTCGGAGGAGGTGATTGTAAAAAGGACGCCACCCGGTTTAGCCGTTGAGACGGGGCATGAATCCTCTGAGGGGCTGAGGATAAAAGGGATTCCCCGAACTTGGGTTTCTGGGATAGGACCCGGCTTCTCCCCTCTGAATATTATGACCCGATCGAGAGTCAGGGGACCTTCACGCCCACGTCCTCGTCCTCGGCTATTTCTCGCCGAGCGACGTTGATATGTTGCCATAGGAGCCTTGCCTCGCTATCAGCCGCAGGAGAGTTAATATTGTCAGGCGGCGGAATCGCCACCATGTTGCAGGAGAGCTCTTGCAGCATTTCCTCGAGCATCTCGACAGTGAGCTCCTCGTCTTTGTAGAATAAAGAGAGCTCCTCCGGGATTGGGAACTCTTCACCTTCTTCAAGACGGTGAGTCATATCTCGGAACAATTGCAGAAGCCGGGCTTTACGCCTAAACTTATACCAGGGAATGTATTTGTCTAGAGTGACCACCCTGGTGGGACGTGGGGGAGTGTACTCCTCTAGCTCATCTATGAGCTTTTGTAGTCTTTGCAGAGGAGTTGGCTCCTTAGGAGCTTCCATAGCTGCTGCTTGCTTCTTTAACCTCCTCTTCAAGTTCTTCCTCCAATTCTTCTCTTGCTTCTTTTGGCGTGCCGCCTCTTGAGAAGAAAGTGGACTTTGCTTCGGAGGAGGGACCGGCTTGCCCCCAGAATTTTACTTTTTGCTCCGGGTCGGCCCCTTAGAAGCTTTAGTGTCACGGCTCTTTCTAGAGGTGACCTTAGTCCAGTCGGCCTCCTCCGGCTGAACCTGGAAGGTGGCATTGATTGCCTGAGCAATTATTTCGGGAGGCAACTCCTGAAACTCTACTAGTCCACGGTGGGGCCCTTGGGGGCTTTGGAGTTCCACCGACTTTGCTTTAACTGGCGCCTTCGCGAGCTCAAGATGTTGAGGCCTTTCTGCAATTGGCAGCCTTGCTGGATTGACAGGAGCTTTGGCCTGAGGCACCCTCACCTTGACCTTGCCTTTATTATCTGGTGGAGGGTTTCCCCTTATAACGATGTTGGGTTGACCCGGCCTGGGCAGAGGTTTGGAACCTTCCCCCTCGGCTTGGCTTTTTGGGCTCCGGGCCTTAGGCCCCTCGCACCTAACCTTGCCTTTGGAGTTTAGCTGAGGATTACCGCTGCCCGTAGACTTGTCCGATTGGACTCGTTGAGAGGTGGGTTTGGTCCCACGCAGCTTGGTCTGCTCCTGTTGAGCTTACTGGAGAATCTTCTTAGCAGCCTCTTTAAGACGCCGCCTCGTCATAGAGTTCCTTTACGCATCGATTTCCCCTCTTTGGATGAGGACTTCAATGCAGTCTTGGACTTCCTGGCACTCTCGGGTGGGGTGAGACACCCTGGCATGATACTTGCAGTAGCGGGGATGGCTCTTGGCCGTCTCATTGCAGTAAGATGGCGGATCATGGGTCATCACCCGACCATCTTCCAGGAGCATGTCAAAGATTTTCTCAGTGTTCTCCTTAGGGAAAGAACATTGATGAGAGGGTCGCCACCCTGGGTACCACAGTGTGGATTTAAGTGGCTGGGAACTGACTCCCTTCTCCTACGGCTCCAGGAATTGAAAAGCTGTTGAAGCATGTATGACGGTGACGGAGAAGTGATGACTCTCCCGTGCGTGCGGTTGCGGTGGATTGAGCAGGAATTCACCAATATTAACCTTTCCTCGCCTGATTAAGTCCTCAACGAGGTCCTTGAACGGTTGGCAATTGTGGATGATTTTCGATCACCTCATGGTAGGGGCAATAGCCCTGATGAAAAGCAGCCCCTGGCGCCTGCTCCATGGGTGATGGGCTTATCAGTCCCGCCCGCTGACATGCGAAGAAGATGTTTGGGGTCTTCTCCCAAGGGAAGGAGTATAGCTTCTCCGGCTACTCGCCTTGAAGTGTATGCTCCTCGTCTTCTGAGTCCTCGTCGCCCTCAGATGAATCTGAAAATTCCTCAGGGAGCTGAGCCAGCAGGCGGTACACCTGCCTCCCGTATATGGGCTAGAGCCAACCCTCTGGCAAATGGGCCAAAGGGGAAAGTGGCCAACTGCTGATCTATACTCTCCAGGAACTGCAGCAGGTGCCTTTGTTCAGATTGCAATTGCCGGATTTCTCCTCGAATTTTTCGAATAGTCCTCCGCAATGCCAAGCACTCATGGAGTGAGGGAGGGGCGGCTCTAGGGCCGATGTTGGACTGCTGATTTGAAGGCCCGGCCTCGGAGGCGCTGGAGCTCGAAGCCATTGCCACTATGTAGACCACATTAGCCGACCGGTTCGATCGACTCCAAGCATGAGGCTGGGGTGGGTCGACTGCATGGCCCAACATATTTACCAAGCCCTTTTGAATGAACTCTTCTGCTATATTCTTGAAAACATAGCAGTCCCCAACGGTGTGACCCAACCTGCGGTGATACACACAATAAGTAGGGTCCTCTGTTTTATCCACCTCTGCGGTCCGGCAGAGTGATGAGCTGCTCTTTCATGCATAGGTCAAAGAGCATCTTGGTGTGCTCTTTCCTGAAGGAATAAGGCGTCTTCATGTTCTCCGCCAACCGAGATGCACTCACCTTGGCATCAGGCTTTTTGCCGTTGCCTTTGAATTTTCCTTTCCCCTTTTCTCCATTTGTCGGGGAGAAGTCGACAGCATTTACCTCCTTGCCGCTAGTCAGACGGTCTTTGGAGGATTTGCCTTTTGCAGAGGCTTGTATCGGGTGATCAGCGAAAAACATCTCAATCTCCGCCACCACCGTATTCAGCTGGTCAAAGCTTCTGATGTTTGAGCCCAGAAACTTTTCACTGACTTCTGCCGACAGGCCCCTGCAGCAAATGGTGATCGCGTCTTCAGGCGTCGGAGGATTATCGCAGCGCATGCTGACGTCCCTCCATCGCTTAATGAAGTCTAACGTTGTTTCACTCTTCTTCTGCCGAAGGGCACAGAGCTCCGCCAGGGAGATTTTGCGTTCGACCATCTGGAAACAGTCGACGAACTTCTTTTGCATATCCGCCCAATCAACAACAGAATTGGGCTTTAGCCTGGAGTACCACTGGAAGGCGATGCCAGTCAATGACATGGCGAAGTACCGCAGTAAATATGCCTCTTCCAGTGCCAATTCACCCATGGCTATCATGTAGTAGACCAGGTGTTCATGTGGGGAGCCCTGCCCGTTGAACTTCTGAAGCTTCGGGGCCTTCGGGCAATCCGGTAGAAGTTTCTTGAATTGGTGATGGAGGGGATATGGCACGTTGTACAAATCAACGATAGCCACCCCCTCTCCATGTTGGGCAAACTTCGCCTCCACGATCCGCTCGATCATCTGCCTTTGCGCCATGAGGCTTTCTGTAGCAGGGGTGGCAGATGACCACGCATTGACTTCATGCTGTGGAACTTCAAATTCCACCGGCAATGGCAATTTTGCCGCGGTGACGGAAGCATTGGCCGCGACTGGAATGAGAGGAGGTTGTTGTTCCACTCCAATTGGTGCAGCTTGAGGTGGGACATGAACCTCTTTTTCGCGCAATAGCGCTTGCAAGAGGTTCTTGAGTTCTTGGTTCTCCCGCCGGAGCTCTTCCAACGCGGGGGTCTGCACCTCTCTCCCAAGATCTTCCTCGTGCGCGGAGTTATTGTCCCCATCAACACTGTGGACGTCCTCTTGGCGCTCTTCTTGTGGCGCCAGCTCGGGCTGAGATGTCCCAGCAGTCGGCGTATGTTGTGTCTGCGCCAGGATCCGGGACACGGGTCTCGGCCTCCTCGAATATTGAAGAGGCTGATTCAGGTCCCCCGAAGCGTCCTCCGACTGCTTATCGGCGGAGGTGGCGTAGCAGGTGAGCACTTTGACAGAATCATCGATCACCTGAACCACCCGCTTCTTCCTAGGCGGTTACCTATTCGGCTTGGGTGGCATCCCTATTCTGTCAAAAATAGATACCCGGGACGTGGAAGCCTGGGTAGAGCAATCCTCGTTCGTGTGTGTTGAACTGGCCCACGAAGAGGTCGGCAGCACTTTTTTGCCGGCTCCTCAGCGCTTTTGCCCACGTGGGGGCTGAGGTGCAGGCCTCGGGGATGCCGAGGTTTCAACGCTTGTCGGGCTCCGCATTTGTTGCAGCTCCGACATGCGAAAAGGCGCTTCCGCCCTTTCTCGCCTTATGATCTGGGCCTCCTCCTTGGTGACCCAAATTTTCTTCAATTGGAGGTGGTGCTCCTCCACTGGGTTGCCCCCTGTCCTTGACCAGGGAGCTCGTGGCTTGAGTCGCTACAGGGGACCCTGAGTTGCCGCCGGTACGGCGGGTTTCTTCAATTTCGCTTCGTCCTCCCAAACTTGCCGGAGGAGCTCGAAGCGGTTGGAGGTAGAGATGGTCGGAACGTGTCAATCCCGAGGCAAAATCGGCTCGCCTCCATCGAGCCGAATGCGGAGGTCTCCGACAATTATAGTTTTGCCGGAGCGAGATGTAGCTGCCGCAGGCTTTATGCCCTGGCGGCTACGGCGTTGCCCCCGTTGAGCAGGGGTCGCCTTGGTGATGCCCATCGTAGGCGCGACGTCGTGGCGGCGACGCTGCCCCCGTTGAACAGGAGCAGTACCTCTGAGGGTTGCCGCAGTAGAATTGGCGCCGTTGCGGCGACGGCGCTGCCCCCATTGAGCAGGAGCGACGCCAGCAGTAACTTGATTGACCGAGAACACTCGGCCATTTGCTGGGGCGGAAGGCCTGACACCTTCGGCCATCATCATGGCAACCGAGTGAACTTGGCCAGTTGTTGGGACAAAGGGCCTGACACCCCTGGTCCGCGAAGAGACGGTCGGGCGAACCCGACCAATTGCTGAAGCAGAGGGCCTAACACCCCCGACGGTTGTCTTGTTGACCGGGCTAACCCGGCCAGCTGCTGGGGCCGAGGGCTTGACATCCCCGACAGTTGTCTTCTTGACCGGGCGGGCCCGGCCGATTGAAGCAGCCGAGGGCCTGACACCCCCGACGGCTGGCTTGTTGGCCGAGCGGGCCGGGCCAGTCGCTGAAGTGGCGGGCCTGACACCCTCAGTGGTTGTTGCAACAGGCGTGGCTGAGCTAGCCTCAACCACGGGTACGACGCCCAAGAAGAAGGGCGAGCCGACGACTGTTGGGAAGTCACCGAACACAAGTGGGGTCGCCAGGTATCCGAACCGGGCATTGTTGGCGATGACCTGGGGGCCGTAGGTGACGGCTGCCATTGTCGTCATAGTTGTTGGTGGTGGTGGTGCGTAGCACGAATGGAGAAGTGCGCAGATGCACAAAGACCCCTCACGTGAGTGAAGGAAATGAGCCCTCTTCCCGTCACGTCAGAGCAAGAGGGGTAGTCAGAACCTTAAGAAAAGGTTTGGAGACTTTCTTTGACAGAAAGAAGAAAGGCGGAAAAGTCTCACAGGGCGTGCCAGTCTGTGGAACACGGAATTTTTTTATCGTAGATAAAATTGAGAATAAGCGTTCTTTTTGAAAAAAAAACATTCCCCCCCCCTATGTGTGAAGGGTTGATTCCATGGGTGCGCATAATATCAAACGATTTAGATTCGGGTGTTGGAGCTCTCCCCACTGACCGAAGTCAGTGTTGATTTACATAGGCCTAACGTCCGAACACCTCTGTTTGACTGTCAAAGAAAACCCCAAAGTCCTCTCCATAGGTTCTGATGTTGATGGCACTCTCACTCGGAGGGCTCACGGCGTCCATTCATTCACCACCAACATGTTGACTAAATTAAGGTTAAGTCTGGGCAAAACTCTAGGATTTAGGAGTAGGGATGCAAGTATGTGAAAGTCATAGGCACTTTTGAAGTGAAAAAATGTTTTCTAGACCCCGAGGGTATTTTGGTAATTTCACGTTCCCATGGATAATTTTACCAAAGCAAGGGTATTCCTGAGATTTCAGGGTTGAAAAGAAAGTATGATAGGGTTCCTGACTCCCCAAGGCATTGAGACCATTTCTAGAGGGTTTCGGGGGCTACTAGGCCATTTTTGGATCGCAGGGATATTTTGGTAATTTTACCAAACCCTGGGTGGATCCAAACTGAGGTGGCAACCAAGTGTCGGACTGAGCTGAAAATGTCCTCGGACCAAAGGAATGACAAGGGGCTTCATAGAAGACTCACACGTGTCAACTTAGCCGAAGGAAGGGTATAAATGCAATTCCCACAAGTCGAAGGGGTTTTCTTATAATTTTCCCCGATTGACATACAAAGGAAATTTTTATGACCCAACTGGATACAAGGGTTGTCGGCGAATTGTCGACTGTACAAGGGTCCGCACCAACGCTGGAAGTAGGGGCATAGCCCCAATTACAAAAGATTGCAGGGTAGAACTGCAAACAACAGGACTTTTTGTTTCTCGCAAATCGGGAGGGACGTTTTCGTAATTCCTCCATTATATGGGCGGAACTACTTAATTAGTCACCCCGGGGCATAGAAACTAACAAACATGGCCCACTGAGGGGCATAATTACAAACATACCCCGTATGGACATAAGTACAAGACCCAAGGACTTACCCCTCGCGGGTCAGAACAAACAAACAAACAAACAACTCCTTGCGCTGGCTGCTTGGTGCTCCGTATGTCTTCGTCGATGTTTCTAGTCCGTCCGTCTTGTAGATGTCTCTACTTGGACCCTTGGGGGTCTATTTATAGAAGGCGGGAGGACCCAGGTTTACAGAAATGTGGAGAATTGCCCCGGTTCTGTCAAGGTGGGGTGCAAAAACCCCTTTTTCTGTCGAGGTGGGGTGGCAAAAATGATTTTTGACCCCTCTGCTTCTTTTTCTTCCTTTTTTGTTTTGGAGCACGGGGGCTACCATGGGGTCAAATGAACCCTCTGACTACCAGAGGAGTCAAATGTGAAAAAATTGCCCCGGTTCTGTCAAGGTGGGGTGCAAAAACCCCTTTTTCTGTCAAGGTGGGATGACAAAAATGATTTTTGACCCCTCTTCCTCCTTTTTTCCTTCTTTTTTTTTGTTTTAGAACACGGGGGACTGGAGGGGTCAAATGACCTCACTGGCTACCAGCGGGGTGGACTGACCCCGCCAGGGTCAGTTCTACCCCGTTGGGTGCCAACGGGGTGAACTGGCCCCGCGGGGGTCAGTTTGACCCCGTTGGGATCCCAGCGAGGTGAACTGACCCCGCGGCGACCCCCGGGGTCGGCCACGCAAGCCAGAGGAGTCAAACAGACCCGTGGCACCCCTTTTGATTCCTCTCCATGGCTTTTCTCCCATTTTCTATCACCCTGGGTCAAGGATAAACCCAATCATGTAAACAGGGAGGTGACAATCCGCTTATGCTCACCATTGGCCCGAGAGGTGACCGGAAGCCAAGAGTGGGGTGACCATACCCCAGGGGCTTGTTCACCCCGGAGGTGATGCTTTGCTCCGGGCTGTTGACCCTGCTCGGAGGAGGGCAAGCTTCACCCCGCCGGGAGAGGCTTACCCCGGGGAAGGTGGACTTGTCTGCTGCTGCAGGTATTTGTCTGCGCTACTGGAGGCTACTCCAGGCAGGTATGTTGCTGCTGCTGCTGTCCATCCAGGGCTACTGTCTGCTCACCTCGAAGGCCACTGCAGAGCTCCAGGGGTCTATTGCTCTCCTTTTTTTTTTGTAGACAAAAATTACTGCCAACAGCAACTTATTCTACTTTGTCAGAGTCAAAAAGTGACTTCAACAGAATAGGAGAGGAATGGAAAACTCAGTCAAATCAGCCTATAAATTCAGAGTGGAGGGTAGGAGCCAGTACTCTGTAATTAGTCATGTGCAACTTTCAAAAGGCTCACAGAAGGTGAAGATCCTCATACAGAGAATATCTCATGGACCACAGCAGAGCACCAACTGGTGATCAACCTGCACAATTTCCAGAGAATATTAGACCAGCTTGTTTCCATTGTGGAGAGGAAGCCGAATCCTCTGAATCATTTAGTCACTGGGTGTTCCTTTAGTTAAAAGGCTTGATAGTAGATCTTTGGTAAGGTTCATTGTGCACATCGGCACCCAGATAATGGAGAGGCTGCTTTTAGGTTGGAAGCAAAAATGGGACCCCAAAGTGACTGCATAGCTTGGTGGTCGATTTTTTGCACAATGCTTTGGACTATTTGAGGTGAGAGGAATGGAAGAGTTTTCAAAAGGGAAACTTATATTCCAGAGAAGTAGTTAGCCTTACATTATGGGAGTGGGCTAAGCTTCTACATAATGTAGGTGATCTCCAATCTTCTATTTTAGGCTGTTCGGGAAAATAGAGTATGACACACCATCTTGGTGCGGGCTTTTTTCCGTTGTATAGCAGGATTTTGAGAGTAATAAAATTCCCTTGTTTTATTGTTAATAAACTAATGGTTGATGTATGGCAAAATGCGAATACAACTGCCTGTGTATCATAACAAGCTACTCCAATAAACATCAACTTCCTGGGAGAGAGAGAGAGAGAGAGAGAGAGAGAGAGAGAGCATAACAAATATCAGAGAGACTTTGATTTCCTGACCTCACGACGAAGTAGCAAGTTAAGGGAGCGACAGTAGGCTTGCCTCAAAGGACCCAAACAATTCTTGTCAAGGCTCTGAAAATTTGAAGGTACACTAGACTTTAGCAAGATGAAGGAGTTAAATTTTTACTTAAAGGAAACACTTAGAAACCTTCAAGTGCTGCAGAAGCCGAGCATAAGTCCTGCATTTATATCTTAGATCAGCATGATCTGGTCTTTTCAATTGGCCTCGCTGTGCACACAATGAAAACAACCCGGAGTTAAACTTAAATGGCAACCTCAGGTTAGTGATAAACTTAAATGGCAACATCAGGTTGGTGACTTGTTAAAACTTAATAAAATTAAGTCAAGAGATACCTGAGAAAAATAGCTCTTGTCAGTTATCATAAAGTCCACTAAGCTGGAAAAATAAGCCCTCAAGAACTCTGTTGCCAGCTTAACAAATGTGCTCCTTAATTTTTCTAGTTCTGCACGTTTCTCCTTGACCTATGGGAAGTTCATCAATTAACTTCCAAACTTGAAAGGAACCTCAGCTTTTGGATCAAAGTATATGTGAACTTAAAGAAATGATGAACCCTTTTGTTGACATTCTGATATTTGGCAGAACATGACAACATGAGAAATCTAATAGAAAACATCAGACTGTAGACATACAGCACGCATATTTGCATAGCAATGATCCAACTGTAGTCCTTCAAGAGCACGTATTGCACCAGTTAACCATTCACATGCTTCAATGTTCTTAATCATGCGTGCCTCATCAAATGAGCCTCCAGTTAGAGATGCTGCAAACTGCCATCAACATGATCAAAATGAATATAGAACATGCCATGAAGAATGACCATTACCAGGAACTTATGAAAATCAAGACTCGATAAGTTCATACAACTTTGAACCAAGCATCACTAAAACAATACCTCACTAGGAATACGTAACCGTTCAAGTAACTTATCAAGCTCCTCAATTAGTGCTTTGTTGTTTACAGATTGCATCTCTAACTTGTTGTTTCGGGATTCTATCTGAAATGATCAAACAAGGAGACAATGAACTGTGATAAAAGACATGATCCAAAAGTCAAAAATAAAATTGTGCGCCAGAAACACCAACTAATCTACACAAGTGAGAAAGGTACACTACAAACTCTGTAACAGAATGGAAGGGATAAACAATAGAATGAATATAATGAAGTTCATGATGAATGCCTTGGATTGTAGAGGTATTAACTAAACTAACCAAAGAGCATAAAGGTTTTTTAACCCAGTTTCAATTTCTAATGCTTCTATTCTCAGGATCTCATCTAATTATGCTGGAGCCTCAAATTAAGTTACAATCCAAGTAGAAGCTAGGATCACTTCATGTGAAGCCATTCATGCATATGAAAATGCCACAAAACTTCCTCAATATTAGTTACAAAATATGAAAACTGGCAGTGTATAGCCCCAGTAACCATCTAGCCGAGAAAGTTGCTCCAATGATAATTAATCAATTGTTGGTGAATGAGCAAGAGTCTTAGCCCAAACAAGCTGTATACAAATGCAAAATGGTCGAGTGAAACAATGAAAATGAAGAATTTCAAGCTACACTGGTCAGTTGTTTTCTCTTCACCCTATTATTCTGTCTTTTGTTCTGTTATGTGAAGCAAGCCTCTCTCTTTTCCTCAGTTAACCTTCTTGCTTTCCTTCTTTCTTTTCGGCGTTTACTGCTTGAACACTCCTTCATAACTTTTCATATAGAATGATTTCTAAGTTCAAGGAAGCAACAGACATTTGAGTCAACCTAAGCATTCAAACCCACTTATTGACAACTGCTCACAAAATAAATTAACAATTAAGAAGTGTGAGAGTTTTTTATATCAGTGTCATAGTTTTGATTAATAGTGTTTGCCGTCTGTTTTAGTAAACTTCACTGAAAGAATGTTCACATTGATATTGAATCTCATCTTTCAAATGCTAAAATCATACCGATTCAATATCTTCCCTCATATGTCTAAGCTTCACATTGAAGATACTCAGCCACTCCTCCATATCTTCCACACAGGCAGTAGCTCCATCCAATCTTTGTAATAACTGCATTGTTCGAATACTAGAAAAGAGTTAAAGAATCTGGTAATCCAGTGTACGCTATAATGATTAAGGTATATCTGACCAACATGAAGAAGTTGTTCAGGCATCTGGTTTGTATAAATGATAAGATATCAAAACCATGTTTAAGATCTCCAAGTTAAAATATCATGAGGCAAACAGATCCAGATAAAGAAAATCATGTTTTTTAGTGAATACATAAACACTGACACATGCAAGACTATTTTCATACCTCATCTATAAGAGGCTCGCTTTCTAGAAGTGCATGAACATTTGCTGCTTCCAGAGCAAGAAGTTCTCGCTTCAACCTTTCAGAAAATGCTTCTGCTTCCCCAATATCCATAACATATCTGGAAAAACCTCACATGATTAAATCAAAACACTAAAGAGAGATTTTTTTTTTTGAAAGTGGGTGGTACTATTGTTGTATCCTAAAGAGAGAATTGCACATGTTGTTGAGAATTGAGAGGAAAAAAATACAAAAACAAAATGAGGAATACAAGACAGAGATGATTTTCTTGAAAGTAAAGATATACATCAATTTTACAAGCAAATATAGACATTTTGAAACTGTTTCCTTCATTTGGCACTTTGCTGGTCTCAAATACATCTCTACTGCCTATTAATATATCTGACAAAACAACTAGCATCTAGTTAGGATCCAATATTATAATTTTTACAGATCTGAGCAGAAAAATACAAGGCAAAGAGCTGCAGCTTTGAAGCAAATGAATTTAAACCTCCAAGCACTTCCTATCTTTCAAAAAAAATTGCAACTGTACAATAACAATAAGAACTTCTCAAATTTGTGGAGGAAAGGGACATAACTAAAGGCCAAACATTGATGCCTTATGGTTTAGGAGTGGCCATCACTTGATCATTATCAATTAATCCTGGCAAGTATGACTCTGAAAATTTAAGCTTGCTGATAAAACTTAATCACTTCAACTCCAAGCATTATTACATAAGCCTCAATGCAATTTCTCATGCAAGGTTTCTTGGCTCTCTTTTTTTCTTGAATGTTGATGGTACCACATCATTTATAAAAGGAGAAGTACAAGTAAGAAGGAATTGCTTTCAAAAATCCCCCTATGCAAAAGAAGAGGCAGAGGCCTCCCTACCCTTGAAGCAAAGATAAAATAAGAGAATTACAATGGTCTATTCTACAAAAAGTGTCTCCCCGACATTTTACAAAATAAAAAATCAAATCCGAACATTTTGCAGGATCTTGAGCTTCTCTTCTAAAAATTCTAACATTCCTCTCTCTCCAAATGATCCAAAAATTTGCATGCAAGATCAGCCACCACAGCTGACAATCAATCTCGGCGCCCCACTGCACTTGCCAATTTTTGATGAATTCTTCCACAGGGCCTTCAACAGACTTGCCACACTTAAGCTTAGAGAAGATGCGATGCCAAACTTCGTAGCAAATTCACACTCTATAAAGAAGTGGCCAGAGACGACTCCTTCCCACAGATGGTGCACACGGTATCTACCCCAGTCATGAACCTGGCCAATCTATCCCATGTAGGTAGACGACAAAAGGAAATCATCCAAATGAGCACCTTAAGTTCCTTAACCTTGCGGGGACTAGCTAGCCTCCAAACTTGATGGAACAGAGGATGTCTGGTACCCCCATCAGCAATAAAAGAGTATGCTGATCGAACAAAGAACACTCTCGAGGGGTTCCATCTCCAAACCCACTAATGTCTAAAGTGGGATCCAGATTGAAACCTTGGAGTAAGGACAAGAGCTCGGTCACTTTCGAAATCTCATCATCCTTCAGCCTTCTCCTAAAAGTTGGACACCACCCATTCCTCGAATCATATACCTACCTCACCAGCATCCGCTTGTCAACACCAATGTGAAAGAGCTTGGGAACCTGCTCACCAGTGATCTTCCATGACACCATCTGTCCAACCAAAAGAGACACATGTCCATTCCCAATATTAATCTACACAAAGGCCTAGAAAACATCTATAGCTTGCAATATACCTTTCTAGACTAGTGATAATAAGTAAGCTTGTCGGGGGGTCAGGTCCCAAGTTTGTCCTCTTAGATAATATTCATCTTTTAGGAGTTGAAGCCAAAGGCCATTCTCCGCGATCCCAATCTTCCACGGTCATTTAGCAAGAAGAGCTAGGTTGAAGAGCCTAATATCCTTGAAACCTATGTCACCGCTTCTTTGGGCTTGACAGACTCAACCCCAATTGACATCATGCCAATCTCTCACCCATTCTGCACCACCCTACAAAAAGAATCTGCATTGAATACTCTAAAGTTTTGTAGCCACCGAGCCAAGATTTCAGAACATGGACAAGAAGTAAATTGCGAAAGTTTCCAGCACCAAATTACACAGAACTGTCCTTCCCCCATAAGAGAGTAGTCTACCCTTCCATCCAGCCAACCTTGTCTCAAATTTCTGAATAATCGACTGCCAATCTTTGCATCGAATGGCTCCATTAGCCAAAGGGAGGCTCGAGTATGTGATCTAGCACCCAAGGAAGAGAGCTTACCCTCTGTAAGGTGTGATCTTCCATGTGAATCCCCAAAAGTTGGCTCTTGTGAAAATTAACATTTAATCCGCTGACCTTCCAACAGCACAAGCAAAAATGTAGCTGTCAATAGCTACTCCTCGCCTTCGGAGAAGAAGACAATAGTGTCGTCTACATATTGAAGGTGTAAAATGTGACTTCCCAATTCTAAGGTTTGCATAATCGGATCGGTATCGGCCGGATCACCTGATCCGATCGGATTTTGAGAGGTCCGATGCAATATTGTGACGTCCTTTCCCGATCTTGCACTAGGAGTGGTCGGATCTGGCTGGATCGGCACGAATCAAGTGAACCGAGGTGATCCCCAGTCCCCGCCCATCCTTTACGTGCCTCCTCATCCTACCCGTACAATACAAGAAGAAGAAGAAGAGGAGGAGGAGGAGGAAAATATTTACCGTCGCTCTCGGTCATCGCCACTGGTATTAGAAGAAGAAGAAGAGCTGCTACCAGACACGCCACCGTCGGGACTAGGGCAACAAGGGCTGCAGCTAGAGGTAGAAGATGATCGTATTAGGTATGTTCCGAGCGATGACGGTCGGAATACGGCACAAAGCTAGCACTATCATCCCGAGGAGTCATCTTCGAACCCCGAGAACCATGGACAGGTGTCCCGTCATATTCTCGAGACAATCGAGAGAATTGAAACTAATTCAATTCAATGACGACCAATAGATGGCACAAAACCCAGCGTCGTCGTGATCCCGGGCAAAATTCGGAATCCCGAGAATTTCCGCCGGATGTTCGACGTTAAAGAAAAAAACCTCACAACAAGGAAGCAATCGAACAAGGATATTCTTCACACCTGCGGAATGTCTGCCATGTGCCTACGAGACGGCCCAGGAAGGCAGAGACTTCTCCCCTCGACGAACGGTGCGGAGGAAGCAAGACAAAGCACAAAGGAAGAGTCATTTTCTCCTCTCCACGTGGCCAAAGTCCAAACACCAAAAATCTAAGAAAAGAATGAAAAATGGGGGGCTTTTATAGGGGCCGCCCCCTCTTGCCTTCACCTCCCGGTCACCCAGACCCAAGTAGGTCCCTTGGGGGACCTACCCGGGTCTGGCTTGCACCTCCCCGGGGTCAATCGAACCCAGATAGGTCCCTTGGACTTATCCGGGGTCGATTGCCCCCTTTCTTGGGTCAATTGACCCCGGACAGGTCCCCCGAGCCTATCCGGGAACAATTGCACTCCGGATAGGTCCCCCGGGACCTACTCGAGGTCAGTTGCCCTATCTCCCAGGGCCGATTGCCCTACCTCCCGGGGCCATTTGGTCCAAGATAGGTACCCTTGGGGACCTATCCGGTCCCAAGTAACACCCAAACCTCTATAAATACCCCCACGAGCCCCACGGGTCAGAGAGGATAAGAGAAGACATCTCGGAAGACACTCGAAGGCGCGTTTAAAGCATTTATGCTTGTGTGTTTGGGAAGACCCACTCGAGGGTAAGATTTATAAATGCCTTGGGTCTTGCATTTATGCCCCTAGGGAATTTGTTATGTAATTTTCTATGTATTTTGGCGGTAGAAGTATTGTAATTTTCTGAATTAATCATATATTAGAAAAACACCCCCAAAGTTACAAGAAAACCCTACAATGTCCTATAATTGCAACAATACCCTGCAATGTCTTGTAATTGTAGAAACACCCTGCAAAGTTTAAGAATTATAAAGTCCCGCATTTTTGCGGAGAAGTCCTATAAAGTCCATAAATTGTCAACAAACTCTTGTATTCGCAGAAGAGCTTTGTATTTACGCAAATATCCCTTGTTTCTTCCAAGAATTTCTAAGATACCCTAGCTCCCGGCTTATTATGTGAATGATGTTTCTTGGTGTGACATTTTTCTACATACACCTCTCCAAAGGCTCGAATTGTCTTCTCACCCCTAGCCAATATCAAATTGTTTAGGTACCCTCGGCAGATGTCAAATAAACCCTAGAGGTATCAAATTCCAAATGTACCCTTGTCCCTGACAAGTTGTATTCAAATCTCCAAACAATGTTGAACTGCGACACGATCCTTAGTTTGTGCCTAAACCCTAGGGTAAATCCTCAAGCTACCCCTATTCTTAAGGGTTTGCAGGTCTGTGACCCGTCTTGTACTAGACCAAATTACACTTATACCCCTAGCACGGTACAGTGATATTCATCCTATTCCTTTTGTTGTTGTCCTGTCCTCGCCCTTAGCGTCATAACCAATATTGTGAAGGACAATGAATCTTCTTTGACAGTTAAAAACAGGTGTTCGGACTTTATGCCAACGTAAATTAACACTGACCAAGGTCAGTGGGGAAAGATCCAGCACCTGAACCCAAATCGTCTGATAAATTAAATTCACGAAATTAACGATACACATGCTATTTAAATAGCTTATAAATATGCTTTCATGTTCAACAAACGAGCAAGATCTTTAAAAATTCTTTTCTGTGTTCAATAAAGAAGAATTATCGGTGAGGAACCGGGTCCCTTGAGGGACCCGAAACTTACCCAATCTGCCTCTATCGGTGCTGCGGAGCCCGATAGGGATCGCCTTCCCCGCCCAACCCCGCCCCTAGTCCTGCACTGGCCGGAACATCCCGATCCAGGCCTCTTCACCGTCGAGGGCCCTTCACCGGCAACCGAAAAAGATTCCGGCTAGAAGATAGCGTTGTCTCTGCTAGCCCTACCTTGGAGATTCCGGCAAAAGGAGATTCGGGCATAAGGATAGCAGAAGGAGGTTCCGAAAGAAGGATAGCAAAGGGTTCCGATAGAAGTCTTCGGAGGCCACGTCAAGAAGACAGCTCCGGGATCGGTCTGGGGTCGGTCTGGATCGGCCAATCCCATTCTTATCTTGGAAACCTATAACCTCTTCTTCTCTTAACCAAATTCTGCTGAAGATATGGAAAACCAATACAAAAAGGAGAGGAGAGATGAGGGCTCCCTACTGTAGACCCCTCCCGCTGTGATAGGAGGTGGAGGGTTTCCCATTAATAAGCACCCTGAAGGAGGTCAAAGTGATACAAACCCTGCTCCACCCACTCCACTTCTCCCCAAAGCCTATACCATGAACCACATCAAGGAGGCACTGTTAGTTAACCCTGTCATAAGCCTTCTCAAAATCCAACTTTAGAGCCAAACCTTTCTTCTTAACGACCTTAAATAAAGAGTGAATGATTTTCCAGGCCAACAATAAAGTTTCTTGGATCTGCCTCACTTTAATAAAGGCACTTTGATTACTACTAAAAACTTTGCCCACCACTCTTACCAACCTAAAAGCCAGCAATTTGGAGATAACTTGTAGATGCTATTGAGCAAGCTTATGGTTCTGTAATCTTTGAGGGAATCAACCCCCTCCTTCTTCGGAATAAGGACAACATAAGTCTTGTTGATGTCTCTAATATCAGCTTTACCCTCATGGAATTCCAACACTGCTTCCACTATATCAGAATGGATGGCATCCCAACATTTGTGAAAGAAGAACATGGGGAAACTATCTGGTCCTCGGGTTTTGTCCCCAACCAAAGAGAAGGCTGCCATTTTGATCTCTTCAATAAAGGAGGAAGAAAATATGCTCATGTCCTCTTCCAAAATGATCGACCACATATGGCCAACAAAAGGACGCCAACCATCTTCCTCAAATAATAGGGAAGAATAGAAGTCCACCACCTGCCACCTAATTTCAACCATATTAGAAAGAATTTTGTCCCATGCAGAAAGCTCTTGATGGGGTTCATTCTCCGTCGTCAGAAGCAATGTTGCGAAAATATGTAGTGTTCATGTTTCCCTGTTTCAGCCACCTCTCTCTAGATCTTTGCTTTCAATATGTCTCCTCCTTAAAGAGAATCTCGTCAACCTCCTTCCTTGCTGCCTCTCTCATAGTTCTATCTTGCTAATCTAGAAAATTAACTTCCTCTAATGCATCAAAAAGCCTCGAGCTGCTACACTAGTCAGTCCTTGCCAACTTTCCCTGAGATACTTTTAGATCTTCCCCAAGAAGAAAGCTCCTGGGCCACCTCTTCCAACTTGATGATCAACCTTGCCATAGCTGATGTCTCCAATCTAAGTGTTGTCCAAATTCTCTTGACCACTTGGAGGAAATCCTCCTCCTTCAGCCAGTACTAGTCTACCTTGAATGAACGACGCCTGTTGAACCTGTTGTTGGTTCTCAAGAGAATGGGCTTGTAATCCAAAATTGGTCAGGCCAAACATTCAGCTTGGAGATGTGGGAAGTGATCCTCCTGGTCCACTGATACCAAAAACTTGTCCAGTCTTGAGCACACGGGATCTGCTCTGAGATTGGACCAAGTGAGGAAGACGTTCAGTGTGAGAATATCAATAAGGTCGGCCTCCTCAATAAACTCTCTAAAGTCCTCCCTACCCTTGTCGCCATATAAGAGCCGACCTTTCCCCCATTGAAGCAGTGGCATTGAAATCACCTCCAATGCACCAGTCTTCCCGAAAGTGGTAATGTTAAAAAAGTTCCTCCCACAAAAACTTTCTTCTCCTCCCTGCCTTAAGAACCATATACATCAAAGAAGTCCTAAATAAAGTTGTCATAAAGGTTATGAAAAGTAAGAGAGATAATAGAGTGTCTCACCTACCTTCCTTCCACTACTTCCTCCACTACAAAGTCATTCCAAAGAACCATGATACTTCTGGAAGACCCCACAGTTGAACACCACACCCTTAGATAGCCTCCTTCCTCCTATTTCTCTCATAACTCCCTCCCCATCACCCTCCAATTTGGTTTCTTATATACATAGGATATCAATTTTGCACCTCCACACAAACTCGCTCATAGTCCTTTTTTTCGAACTACACAACCCTCTCACATTCCATGTCACAATATGCATGGAAATGGTTCTCGAACATCCCCTCTCTCCCACCTGACCCTCTTCTGGCTCCTTCCCTTCCTCTTCCCTCTCCACTTCCTCTCTTCTAGCAATTTCTCCTGCCTTAGCATCATTGGCGAATAAAAGTAGCCACCTTTTTTGGATTTTACAGAACATGGACCAAACATCTTTGTCAATGCCTTCTAGAAAATAGTCCAATCAAGTTTGCCACTTCCCTAGCCTGGTTCCCCATGAACATCTCAACCCTAGTTATAATCCCCTTCACCTCTTCTTTTCCCATACTTCCTTCCTCCCCCCTATTGATGCTCACCCCCTCCACAAGGGAATCCTCAACCATGCCCACCTCCATCATGGATTCACTCTACAGGTGAGACAATGGGGCTTGGCATAGAGGGGAAGTCACCTCCCTCAGCCCCAAGCAACAAAAGATGTAAGGCAAAAGAACCCCCGATCCTTGTTGCCCACCAGAGCCACTGACAGTGACCGATTCTGCATCCTAGGGAGCCAACGTGAGCAAAGTGTTGTCCTTCACAATGTCACCGCTAAGGAGGCCCTCCGGTGACAACGCGACTATGGACACTACTAGGTGAGGATAGGGACCATCCTACAAAATCTCGTCTCCCGAAGCCTCGTTAATTCCAACAAGTCCACCCTCGCCGGAGGGTAGGACGACCGCAGGGGAGGGGGTTGACAGTTTCGGCCGAAACCAACGTATCAGTTTCGGGCCGAACTGATACGATTTCGGATCTGCTCATTGTAACAGGTCCGAAACTTTAAAAAAAAAATATTTCTTTATTTGTTTCGGGCGAAACCGATACCAATTTCGCCCGAAACTCGCTCGTTTCGGCCTGAAATCGGACGCGAACTCCCCTCTTAAGGAGAGTTCAGTTCTGACCTCCCTCTGAGGGGTTTCAGTCTTGCAGAGGCAGGAGTGCAGGTGGAGGAGCTTCCAGGTGGAGGGGTTTGCTGCCGCCGTCGTCGTTTCTTGTTGTTTACAGCGTGTAGACTCAGTCGTCACCGTTTCTTGTTGTAGATTCCTCAAATATCTTGTAAGTTTTTATTTTTTTCGTTGGTTTGATAATTTTTTTTGTTGTAGGTAAGGTTCTCTTCAATATATTAATTTTCATATGTTAAATATGTTAAATCTTCAAATTAGGGCCTAATTAGCAATTTAAATGTGGGGCATTTCCCTAATTAGGTAAGTTTAACATGAATCGAAGTTTAATTAAACTTCGTTGACTGTTTTCGTGCAAGAGCATACTGCTAATTATATTAGACGCTGGGTAATTAGAGTAAATCCCCAAATTATGGCCTAATTAACACTTTTTTTGATAATTTTGTCTAATTAGGTTAATTTAGCGCCAATTGAAACTCAATTAAACTTCATTAAATATGTTAGGGCAGGAGCATGCTGCTAGTTGCATTTAATGAAGGGTGATTAGGATAAATTTCTAAATTAAGACCTAATTAGGTATTTAAATTTGAGGCTTTTGTTAGATTAGGTTAATTTAATGTCAATTGAAGCTCAATTAAACTCGGTTTCGGTTTCGGCAAAAAACGGCCAAACCCCAGTGAAAAGGTTCAAAATAAATCTAAAAAATCATAAACAAATCGAAAAAATATAAATAATCACATAAAAATCCAAAAATTCATTAGACATGCATTTGACTATAAAGAAATTGGTTTAAGTGCAATAAACATAAAGTAGGCATTGAACATGTTAAATTAATATTCTTGAATACATATTAAACATGAAGTAGGTTCAAACAGTACAATAAACATGATCCTTACCTAAATGATGATCCACTAATATGGATAATAACTAGAAGAACCTTCTCCCTCATCGTCTGTCTTCTGATGCTGATACCCATAAAAAAAGTTGCATGTATTCTTTATATTCACTATAACCAAATAATGAGGTAGCCAAGTCATGCATCCCTCTTTGGATCCCTCTTGGAGTGTAAGGTTGTTGGCTTGATTAGAATTCAGAATCAGCATAAGAATCTTGAGGATGAGAAGAAGAACTGGATGGAACTGGAATTCTGGTTGATGACCACACCCATAAATGGTTACTTCCTATTGGCCACCTCCATAACCTGATAGATGCCGATATGGGCTCTGTGAATCATATCCTCTCTCACTATGACTGTATCATGTGCTTGTGTCAGCGTGGAAGGAAGAAGGAGCACCATATGTGCCACCGCCAGTAGTAGCACCAGCAGCTGCACTGGGATGATGATGATGATGATGATGATCATCATCATCATCATCATCATCATCACCATAAGAAACCAGACACCTTTTAGCCTTTGGGAAATGGGAATGTTTTTTTCTATTTTGGTGTGATTTTTTCAGTCATCTTTGACATGAGTCCTTTACCTCTTGACGTGTGCCTCACATAAATCTGCTTCAACTGTTCAATTGTCGGGTCCTCTCGAGCAACAGCACTAATCCTCTCAGTTAGCTCATGGACTGATGTACTTCTTCTTAAGGATGGAGTGGCTTGACCATTCTAGGAGTGACTAACCTGCTATCTGATTCTGAGTGTCTAGCTGGCTCAAACTCAGGCTGTTGCTCAGTGTCATGAACAAACAAAGTTGGGTCCCTTCTCTGGTGCGCATGAGTATCTCTGGCCCTCTTTGTGGGCTCATCTTCATCTAGTATGCCCTCTGCCCATGTTCTATCATCAACATCAAAAACGGGCACATCAACCTGCTCTCGTGTCTCCACCCAAGACTGCAAGGGATTGTCATCATCAAATAAAGCGTCCACATCAATTTCTGAAGTTTTATCATCTGCGACGCGTTTGTCCCGCAACTGTTGTCTCAACTTCATGTTTTTTATTCTCAATCTCATATTGTAGTGGCAATAAACTATTTTTTCTAACCGTTCAGCCTTTAACCGATTACGAACCTTTGAGTGTATAAAGCTGAACGTGCTCTAATTTCTTTCACATTGGCTTGCTGATGTTGTTTGACTGAGCACCATAATTGCAATAAAAGTCAATACATTACTGCCCACATCTCGGTTGTTCACCATTATCCACCAGTCAGCTGTTCCACCAACCATAAATAAATAAATGTAAGATGTAAATAAAGATCAAATATCCACGATGTACTAATACATATTGAGGTTAAGAAAGCACAAAGATAAAGTATACATGGACTCACAATTCTCACAGCGTATTGCAACTGGGAGTCAGAATATGTCACAATCCTCATTCTATAGTAGCTCATCTACAAAGATAAAGTAATATATTAACATAACTACTTAAGTAAATTCTATACGTATTATTGATAAAATCAATAAAGGCCAAGCTCTACTTCGGCCTGAAGTCTCTTTTCTGGTGTCCTCGATAAACGACCTATGACTTTTAATGTGCCTTGAAGCACCTCGCCATCAACATGTGCATTGACATTATACATAAATCGAGGGTTGAGAAAATAACATGCATTTGTGTATAGTTAACTAAATGTTAGATATAAAATAACCTAAAGAACAATGCATCAATATAATTAATCGCTCACCAATTGCATGCAAGTCGTGGTGTAATGTGTTGTACCATCTATGGTCAATAATTTTTCACCACTTTGTATATTCTCTGAGAAGGGAATCCTACAACTCTAATTTGGCACAGTCCATGACCTCGTACAGATATCCCATATCATTCTTCTTATCGCCATCCACCATTCTTAGGACCTTCACAAGGAGTGTGACTACTTTCATGTATCGTGAGACCCTGCTCCAGAATTTGTTGTCTTCCACGATGTGGTAGACATCCAAATAATCCATCTGAGCATCAACATTATACTTGTCTATGCATTCCCGCACGGTATTGTGGTACATGAAAGCTTTCAACTCATTCTTATACTTGTGCAGAGACTCTAAAGAAATGAAATTTGAATCAAATACGGATCATAACTATAAGGATAAAGTAGAAAGAATTGAGCTCAATATTATACATGTGCAAAGACTCCAAAGAAATGAAATTCAAAGCAAATTTGGTTGGCCCTGCACGGATGATATCTCGCTCCCCACTTCCATGCTCCCTGAACATATTCAATATTCTAGGATGGCCATAAATATACTTGGTGATTTTCTGTGCCTTGTCAATTGACTTCTTCACATGATTTTCCTTCCCTATGTCTTCAAGTATCAGATCCAGATAATGTGCTACATATGGGAGCCAATACAAATGCCTGCGCTTCTGCATCAATTCCTTCCCTGCAGCCTTATAACTAGCTTCATTATCAGTCACTACTTGTACAACATCGTCCTCTCCAATTTGGTCTACCATCTTATCCATCAAATGAAACAAATAATTGGCATTTTTTTCATAATTCGATGCATCTACAGATTTTACAAATAATGTATCTTCGATGCAATAGACCAAAAACTTAATCATAGACTTCTTCGTGATACCAGTCCAGCCATCACACATGATGGTGCATCCTCTCTCCATCCATCATCATCATCATCATCATCAAAGCCTTATCCCAATTATTTGGGGTCGGCTACATGAATCATATTCCGCCAAAGATTTCTATCAAGTGCTATATTCATATTTAAACCCAAGAAACTAATGTCCTTCCTAATAACATCGCACCATCTCATTTTAGGTCTTTCCCGAGCTCTTTTACTAGTATCCACTAAGATTCGGTCACATCTTCTAACCGGCGCTGAGTTAGGGCGACGAAGCACATGACCAAACTACATGAGTCTATTTTCTCTCATTTTACTATCAATTGGGGCTAACCCTAAGTCCTTACGGATGCGCTCATTCCTAATTTTATCTTTCTTAGTCTTGCCACACATCTATCTCAACATCCTCATCTCTGGTACACACATTTTGTGAATGTGTTCATTTCGTACTGCCCAACACTCGGCACCATATAACAAAGCAGATCTCACAGCCGTTCTATAAAACCTCCATTTGAGTTTCACAGGCATACGACGATCACAGAGAACTCTTGATGCGCTTCTCCATCTTAACTAGCCTGTCTTAATCCTATGTGTAACGTCGTCATAAATCTCTCCATTCTCTTGTATGATAGACCATAAATATCGAAAGCTACTACTCTTCGGAATGTTATGCCCATCAATTGTAACCATGTCTTCCTGTACCACGCTCCCATTACTAAAATTACAATGCATAAACTCTGACTTACTCCTACTAATTTTAAAACCTTAGACTACAAGGCAAGTCTCCAACGCTCTAACTTAGCATTTAAATCATCAATACTCTCATCAATTAAGACAATATCATCTGCAAATAACATACACCAAAAGATATCCTCATGCAATTGTTTTGTTACTTCATCCATAACTAAGGCAAAGAGATACGAACTTAGTGCAGAACCTTGATGCAAACCTATAGAAACTGGAAATTCACCAGTCTCTCCAACAATAGTTCGAACACTGGTAATAGCACCGTCATACATATCCTTAATCAAATCAACATATCCTTGAGAGATTCATTTCTTTCTTAATGTCCACCAAATCAATTCTCTCGGTACTCGATCATACGCCTTCTCTAAATCAAGAAAAACTATATACATATATTTTCTCATCTCTCTATACTTCTCTATTAACTGCCGTAGTAAAAAAATAGCTTCTGTAGTAGATCTATTCGGCATAAAACCAAACTGATTTTCCGATACGGTAGTCATATATCGGAGGCGTCTTTCGATTACTCTTTCCCAAAGTTTCATAGTATGACTCATAAGTTTAATTCCACGATAATTATTGCAGCTTTGAATATCTCCTTTATTTTTATAGAAAGGAACTACAACACTTTTCCTCCAAACTTCTGGCATTCTCCGTTCCTTTAAAATTTTATTAAAAAGTTTAGTTAGCCACTGAATACCGATATCTCCTAGGCCTTTCCATACTTCAATAGGTATGCCATCTGGTCCTAAGGCCTTGTCCATCCTCTCTCCATCCATATATGCGTGAAACTTTCAACCCAGTCATGGAGCTCCCCAACCTCTCCCTCAAGGCCACGCCCGTATATGTCTCGACGTGACGAAACCAGGGCCAGCATCTACTATGGCATCTAGCATAAGTTGGAAATATTCACTTTCACCTGCATGTGCAGGGACGCCTGCATAGAAAAACCATTTGCATGTACTTTTAAACAAGGAAGGCGAAATCGGGAATCGGGATCGGATCGCTTGGTCCCAAGCCGATCCGGGTCGGTGGGATCGGCCGATCCCGGACCGATCTCGACCGAGTCAGACCAGCTGACTCGGCTATTTGTGCCTTCTGGTGTCTTCCTAGAACTGTGGTTGATGGGCCTCTTTTGTATTGTTTTCCCTTTTATTTCCACTGTGCATCCCTATCAATGAGTGGCTTTTGCCGCATTCAAAAGAACAAGGAACAATTTATGATCCTTGGATGCACTTCTAAGCTTGTAAAAAGTCAGCATCAATCAATAAGGACTCAAAAAAGTAAAAGACACATTAAATTTGTCTTGCTTGATGAATAAGACTTCAGGAAAGTAGAAAATGGGCTATGGTGAAAAAACATGAGATCATGCCCAAAGGATGATTGAAGAAAAGAAAAGAAAAACTACCGGATGTCATTCTTGTTATACCATGTGTTTAACAAGAGACATCGAGAAGGAAAACTAGCATTCAATATATCCATTAAGGTCCTTTCATAATTTCCAGTGACATTCACCAAGGAGATTGTTGCTTACACTCTGAAGGAGAATGGTATCCATGTTGGAACAAAGATGAAGCATGCATTCCACACTTTTGGTAAGAAAATCATAAAGATTCCAGACAGAAATTAAAACATCCCACAACAGCTCAAAGAGACAACATAATGGCTATTGATTTGCTATTAGTGAAATCTTCTGAGTGAAATTAGTGAATGCAGACTCGGCCTAGGATCGCCCGGGATCGGCCGATCCGGGCGATCCTAGGCCGATCCCACCAATCCCGGGTTGGATCGGTTCACATGGGATCGGGATCGGATCGCTTCCCCCAAAATCCGATCGGATCGGGCGATCCGATCCGATCCCGGGCGATTCTGCCTTCCATGCTTTTAAATGCATGCTTTGTAACTTCTGCTGAATTTTTTACCCCTCTCAATGCTTGCTTGATTTTAGGTTGTGTAGTATGGGGCCTTCTGTGGAGATAGTTGTCCATGGGGCCTCCTCTCCGCGCCACTGTACTGGAGTAGGTCCCTGAACCTATGAGTGTTTTTCCTTTCCTTCGAGCTGCTTGTTCACGCTCCATTGCTTCAGTCAATTCTGGATCTGAATCATCAGTGCATTCCTCATCATCATCCTACCGTCCCCTTCTGCCCGAAATCTCCTCAACAATTTCAGCCTCATCTTCAGCCCTTTGTTACATCCTCTCTTTTTTGCCCAGAAGGCACCGGTGCATTTCTTCTCGGACCTCTCAGGGACATCTGTCACATTGTCTCACCTCTCCTTTTATCCCTGCCAAATGTTGTTTTCCTCTAGTAATTCCGCCATGTATCTCCTTATCACAATAATTGCATTTCACTTTTCTTCTCCCAGCATCAACTAAGGAGAGGTGGGCCCACCCCGGATCCTCCTGCCCTTGCTGCTCCTGACTTTGTTCACGTCTAGGCATGATGCTACATTAAGACAGTTAAAGATAAATAGCTGTAAGTACAATGAAAAAAATGCAATTCAACATAATTGAGCTTCAAATTATTAAATGAAGCTTAATTGAGCTTCAATTGACCCTAAGTAAACCTAATTAGACAAAAGCCCCAAATTTAAGGAACTAATTAGGACTTAATTATCAATTAAACCATAATCACCCTTCATAAAATTTAATTACCAACATGCTCCCACCCTAAATTCTTCAATGATGTTTAATTGAGCATCAATTGACTCTAAGTAAACCTAATTAGACAAAAGGCCAAAATTTAAGGAACTAATTAGGGCTCAATTATCAATAAAACCCTAATCACCATTCATAAAATTTAATTACCAGCATGCTCCCACCCTAAATTATTCAATGAAACTTAATTGAGTTTCAATTGACCCTAAGTAAACCTAATTAGACAAAAGTCCCAAATTTAAGGAACTAATTAGGGCTTAATTATCAATTAAACCCTAATCACCCTTCATAAAATTTAATTACCAACATCTCCCACCCTAAATTCTTCAATGAAGCTTAATTGAGGTTCAATTGACCCTAAGTAAACCTAATCAGACAAAAACCCCAATTTTATGGAACTAATTAGGACTTAATTATCAATTAAACCCTAATCACATTTCATAAAATTTAATTACCAGCATGCTCCCATCCTAAATTCTTCAATGAAACTTAATTGAGCTTCAATTGACCCTAAGTAAACTTAATTAGACAAAAGCCTCAATTTTACGGAACTAATTAGGGTTTAATTTGGAGTCTTAACATATATCATGGTTTAAAATTAACCTACAACAAAAAAACTAACCTACAACAAAAAAAACTTTCAAACCAACCAAAAAAATAAAAAACAAAACAAACAACAACCTCTCCCTCAAGAAAACGCAGCTACATGCAGCACTTCCTTACGGCGGCGACGGCGGCGGCAGCAAACCCTCTCTACTCCCTCACCCTCCAGCAGTAGCCAATAGCTCCCTGGACCCTGTCTAAAAGGGGAATTCGTGTGAGTTTCGGCCAAAATCGGACTGTTTCGGGCCGAAACAGTCCAGTTTCGGTCCGAAACCTGTGCCGGTTTCGCCCGAAACCATTAAAAACATTTTTTTAAGTTTCAGACCTGCCACAGTGAGCAGGTCCGAAATCGTTTCGGTGAAGGCCGAAACGTATTGATTTCGGCCGATATTGCCAACCCTGTCATGAATATGTTAGGACAAGAACATGTTGCTAATTGCATTTAATGAAGGGTGATTAGGATAAATCTCTAAATTAAGCCCTAATTAGCTATTTAACTTTGGGACTTTTGTTAGATTAGGTTAAGTGAGGGTCAATTGAAGCTCAATTAAGTTTCATTGAATAATTTAGGGCGGGAGCATGCTGCTAATTACATTTAATGAAGGGTAATTAGTGTCAATCTCTAAATTAAACCCTAATTAGCTATTTAAATTTGGAACTTTTGACTAATTATCTCAATTCAACATAATTTGAAGCTCAATTATATTTCATTGTACTTACAAATTTATCTTTGACTGTCTTAATGCAGCATCATGTCTAGACATGAACAAGGTCAGAAGCAGCTAGGGTCAAGGATGGCAAACTCGGTTTCGGTCTCGGTTTCGCCCGGGTCCGAAACCGAGTTGACTCGGTTTCGGTTTCGGTTTCGGCCGAAACCGGCCGAAACCCATATAAAAGGTCAAAAAAATTAAATTAATTCTAAAAAATATGATAAAAAATCATAAAAAATATTAATAATCACTTAAAATCACAAAAATCATTACACATGCATTTGACTGAATAAGTTAGTGCAATAACTTTGAAGTAGACAACTACAAAAATTGAACTTCAAACATTGAACATGTGATAGTTAAAGTAATATTCCATTGTACATTAATACAAGCAGTACAAAATTAGACAAAATAGATAAAATAATTGTTACAAAAATTCATTGATTCTTACCTAATATGGATAATAATTATTAGAAGAACCTTCTCCCTCATCGTCTGGCCCTTGATGTTGATACCCATAACCATGTTGCATGTATGGTCTATATTCACTATAACCAAACAATGAGGTAGCCAAGTCCTGCATCCCTCTTTGGATCCCTCTTGGAGTGTTTGGTTGGCTTGAGCCGAATCCAGTATCAGCATAAGAATCTTGAGGAAGAGAAGAGGAACTGGCCGGATGGAAGTTGAATGATGGTTCATAACCCCACGACCGATAAATCGCTGCCTCCTGTTGGCCACCTCCATAACCTGATGGATGCCCATATTGACTCTGTGACTCATGTCCTCCCTCACCCTGACTGTATCCTCTGCCTGTGTCTGCGTGGAAGGAGGAAGGACCACCAGCATCCCCACCGCCAGTAGTAGCACCTGTAGCACCTGGCACATACGAAAATATATAATTTATCTCCTACCAAAACCTTTTCTGATTCGAACTGATAATAAGAATTTAAGTTACTTTCCAAAATAAAAAATCAAAGGATCACGAAACCTGCAGTCTCCAGTCGCCTTTTGGCCTTTGGGGATGCTTTTTCCTGTGCCGGTGTGCTTTCTTCTTGCACCCTTGACATGAATCCTGTTCCCCTTGGCGTGTGCCTCAAATAAATCTGCTTTAACTGTTCAATTGCCGGGTCCTCTCGAGCAGCAATATTTGTTCTCTCAGTTTGCCCATGCACTGATGTACTTCTTCTTAAGGATGTAGGTGCCTTGCCCATTCTAGGAGTGACTGGCCTGCTATCTGAGTCGGAGTGTCTAGCTGGCTGAAAATCATGTTGCTCCTCAGTGTCCTCAACAACCCTAGACATGTGGGCATGAGTATCTCTGGCCCTCTTTGATTTTCTTCTTAATTCGGGATCCCTTTGCTCATCTTCATCTAGTATGCCCTCTGCCCATCTTCTATCATCATCATCAAAAACGGGCTCATCAACCTGCTCTCGTGTCTCCACCCAAGACTGCAACGGATTCTCATCATCAAATAAGGCATCCACATCAATTTCTGCGGCGGCATCCCCGGCGGCGCGTTTGTCTCGCAGCTGTTGTCTCAACCTCATATTCTTTATTCTCAACCTCATATTGTAGTGGCAGTACACTAATTTCTCTAACCGTTCAGCCTTTAGCCGATTGCGAACCTTTGAGTGTATAAGGCTAAACGTGCTCCAATTTCTTTCACATTGACTTGCTGATGTTGTTTGACTGAGCACCCTAATTGCAATGAAAGCCAATGCATTGTTACCCATATCTCGGTTGTTAACCATTATCCACCAGTCAGCTGTTCCACCAACCATAAAAAAATACATTTTAGTTGTAAAAATATATATTCATCAGGTTAAGAAATCCAAAAAATAAAATATACCTGGGCTCACTCTTCCCACAGCGTATTGCAATTGGGAGTCAGCATATGTCTCAGTCCTCATTCTGTAATGGTTCATCTACAAACATAAAGTAATAGATTAACATAACTACTTAAATAAATTCTATACATGTTATTGACAGTATCAAATAAAGGCGAACCTCTACTTCGGCCTCCAGTCTCTTTTCTGGATTCCTCGATAAACGACCAATGACTTTTAAAGTCCCTTGAAGCACCTCGCCATCAACATGTGCATCGGCACCGTACATAAATCGAGGGTTGAAGAAATAACCTGCATTTGTGTATAATTAACTAAATAAAATTTATAAAATAACATAAAGGCATTACCTCAATTTCAGTACAATTAATCACTCACCAGCTGCATGCAAGTCATGGTGTAATGTGTTGTCCCATCTCTGGTCAATAATTTTCCACCATTTTGCATAATGTTTGGGAAGGGAATGCTGCAACTCCAATTTGGCACGGTCCATGGCCTCGTATAGATAGCCCATATCATTCTTCTCATCGCCATCCACCATTCTTAGGACCTTCACGAGAGGTGTGACTACTTTCAAGTACCGTGACACCCTGTCCCAGAATTTGTTGTCGTCCACGACGTGGCAGACATCCAGATAATCCATCTGTGTATCAACATTGCCCTTGTCGATGTATTCCCGCAGGGCATTGTGGTACATGAAAGCTTTCAGCTCATTCTTGTACCTGTGCAGATAAATGAAAATTGAAGCTGCATCAACTGCTACATATCAGTAAGGATAAAGTATCAAGAATTGAGATCAATCTTATACCTGTGCAAAGACTCCAAAGAAATAAAATTGGAAGCAAATCTGGTTGGGCCTGCACGGATGATATCTCGCCCTCCACTGGCATGCGCCCTGAACATATTTAGTATCCTAGGATGGCCATAGATATACTGTGTGACTTTTTGTGCCTTGTCAATTGTCTTCTTCACATGCTTTTCCTTCCCTATGTCTTCAAGCATCAGATCAAGACAATGTGCTGCACATGGGAGCCAATATAAATGACTGCGCTTTTGCATCAATTTCTTTCCTGCAGCCTTGTAACTGGCTTCATTATCAGTCACCACCTGCACAACATTCTCCTCTCCAATTTGTTCTACCATGCCATCCATCAAATGAAACAAATAATTTGCATTCTTTTCATAATCTGATGCATCAACTGATTTCACAAACACTGTACCGCTGATGCAATACACCAAAAAGTTTATCATGGACTTTTTCGTGGTACCAGTCCAACCATCACACATGATGGTGCATCCTCTCTCCACCCATATATGCTTGAAGCTTTCAACCCAATCATGGAGCTCCTCAACCTCTCCCTCAAGGCCACGCCCGTATATGTCTCGACGTGAGGGGGCTTGCAAGCCAGGGCCAGCATCTGCTATGGCATCTATCATAGGTTGGAAATATTCACTTGAAGCTGCATGTGCAGGGACACCTGAATGAAAAAACCATTTGCAAATAGATTTAAATGCATGCCCTGCAACTTCTGCTGATTTTTTGACCCCTCTCATTGCTTGCTTGATTTTAGGTTGTGTAGCTTGGGGCCTTCTGTGCAGATAGCTGTCCATGGGACCTGTTCCCTGCGTATGTGGGGCAGCACCAACGTCAGGACGTCGTGCAGCTGTACTCTCATAAGTCCCTGATCCCATGGCTCCCTTCCCTTTCCTTCGAGCGGCTTGTTCACGCTCCCTTGCTTCAGTCAGCTCTGGATCAGAATCCTCAGTGCCTTCCTCATCATCATCCCTTCTAACCCTTCTGCCAGAAATCTCCTCAGCAATTTCAGCCTCATCCTCAGCCCTTTGTTGCACCCTCTCCCTTTTCCCCAGAAGGCATTGGCGCATCTCTTCTCGCACCTCTCGGGGACAGTTGTCACATTGTCTGACCTCTCCTCTTACCCCTGCCAAATGTTGTTTTCCTCTGGTAATTCCGCCATACATTTCCTTACCACAGTAATTGCATTTCACCTTTCTTCTCTTAGCATCTATTAAAGACACGTGGGCCCACCCCGGATCCTCCTGCCCTTGCTGCTCCTGTGTTTGCTGACGTCTAGGCATGATGCTGCATTAAGACAGTGACACACAAAAAGGTATAAGTACAATTAAAAACTTAACCCTTAATTAGCAAGTAACCCTTAATCACCCTTGCAAAAAATCAATTACCAGTATGATCCCACCCCAAAATCTTCAATGTAGTTTAATTGAGCTTCAATTTAGCCTAAGCAAACTGACTTAGACAAAAGCCCCAAATTTTATATACTAATTAACCGTTAATTATCATTTACCCCTTAATCACCTTTTGAAAAAATCAATTGGCAGCATGATCCCACCCCAAAATCTTCAATGAAGCTTAATTAACCTTCAATTGTGGCTAAAAAACTCGAATTAGACAAAAGCCCCAATTTCTATGACCTAATTAGGGCTTAATTAGCAATTAACTATTAATCACCCTTGGGAAAAACTAATTACCCGCATGATCCAACCCCAAAATCCTCAATGAACCTTAATTTAACTTCAATTGAGCCTAAGCAAACCAATTTAGACAAAAGCCCCAATTTTTAAAATCTGATTAGGGTTTAATTAGCAAATAACCCTTAAGCCCTTAATCACCCTTGGAATAAACTTAATAAGCAAGACTTGCTTACCCCAAATTTTTAACCCAACCAAAAGAACACAACAAAATAATCAAACAAAACCCAATGAAATTAACCTCAAACAAAATAATCAAACCCTTGAAGTTGAAGTTGTGTTGGCGCAAGAAGGCTCCCTCAGACCGACTCGGACGGCCTTTCACCCTTGGTCGGACAGCTGCCGGCAGGCAGCAGCCGCAGCAGCCAGCAGGAGCAGCCGCAGGCAGCAGCCGCAGCACAGCAGCAGCAGGCCGCCAGCAGCAGCAGCAGCAGGCAGCGGCAGCAGCGGCAGCAGCACAGGCGCGGCAGCGGCAGCAGCGGCAGCAGCGGCAGCGGCAGCGGCAGCGGCAGCAGCGGCAGCGGCGGCAGCGGCAGCGGGCCAGCGGCAGACACCAGGGGGGGAAGGTTTCGGCCGAAACCTGTGGGTTATGGGGTTTCGGGGGCCAACATTGGCCATAAAGTCACTAGTTTCGGCCGAAACCAAACGGTTTCGGGCCGAAACCGTTTGGTTTCGGGCGAAACTCGTATCGGTTTCGCCCGAAACCGATACCCCCTTTAGTTTCGGATTGCTACAGTGTTTAATGTGTGTTTCGGATCGGTTATGGCCGAAACCGATACGTTTCGGCCGAAACGTATCGGTTTCGGCCGAAACTGCCATCTATGAGCTAGGGTAGGACGATCCGGGGTGGGCCCATCTCTCCTTAGTTGATGTTGGAAGAAGAAAAGTGAAATGTAATCATTATGATAATGAGATACATGACGGAATTACTAGAGGAAAGTAATATTTGACAGGGATAAGAGGAGAGGTCAAACAATGTGACAGATATTCCCGCGAGGTCCGAGAAGAAATGCGTCAGTGCCTTCTAGGCAAAAAAGAGAGGATGCAACAAAGGACTGAAGATCAGGCTGAAATTGTTGAGGAGATTTCGAGCAGATGGGGAAGGAGGGATGATGATGATGAGGAAGACACTGAGGATTCAGATCCAGAGCTGACTGAAGCAAAAGAGCATGAACAAGCCGTTCGAAGAAAAGGAAAAGCACCGATAGATTCAGGAACATACTCCGATACAGCTGATGTAGCACGAGCTGCACGACGTCCTGACACTGGTGCACCTCCGCAGAGAGGAGGCCCCATGGACAGCTATCTGCACAGAAGGCAGAGTGCTACACAACCAAAAATCAAGCAAGCATTGAAAGAGGTAAAAAAATCAGTTGAAGTTGTAGGGCATGCATTTAAAAATATTTGTAAATAATTTTTCCATGCAGGTATCCCTACACATACAACTGAATCAGAATATTTCCAACTTATGTTAGATACCATAGCAGATGTTGGCCCTGACGTGAAGGCCCCGTCACGTCGAGACATATACGGACGTGGCCTTGAGGGAGAGGTTGAGGAGCTCCATCAGTGGGTTGAAAGCTTCAAGCATATCTGGATGGAGAGAAGATGCACTATTATGTGTGATGGCTGGACTGGTACCACGAAGAAGTCCATGATCAACTTTCTAATTTATTATATCAAAGGTATAATATTTGTGAAATCAATTGATGTATCAAATTATGAAAAGAATGCAAATTATTTGTGTCATTTGATGGATAAGATGGTAGACCGAATTGGAGAGGACAATGTTATGCAAATAGTCACTGATAATGAAGCCAATTATAAGGCTGCAGGGAAGAAGTTTATGCAAAAGCGCAGGCATTTATATTGGCTCTCATGTGCATCACATTGTCTGGGTTTGATACTTAAAGACATTGGGAAGGAAAATAATGTGAAGAACACAATTGAGAGGGCATAAAAAATCACCTAGTATATTTATGGCCATCCTAAGATATTGAACATGTTCAGGGAGCATGCAAATGGGGGGCGAGATATCATCCGTGCAGAGCCAACCAGATTTGCTTCGAATTTCATTTCTTTGGAGTCTTTGCACAGGTATAAAAATGAGCTCAAATCTTTCATGTACCATAATACCTTGCGAGAATACATAAACAAATCTAATGTTGATACTCAGATGGATTATTTGGATGTCTGCCACATCGTAGAAGACAACAAATTCTTGGCCAGGGTCTCACGGTACATGAAAGTAGTCACACCCCTCGTGAAGGTCCTAAGAATGGTGGATGACGATGAGAAGAATGATATGAGATATCTGTACGAGACCATGGACCGTGTCAAATTAGACTTGCAGAAATCCCTTCCCAAAGAATATGAAAAATGGTGGAAAACTATTGACCACAGATGGGACGACATATTACACCATGATCTGGTGAGTGATTAATTGTATTGATACAAAGTTTATTGTTCTTAGGGTTAATTAATATTTAACATTTAGTTAACTATACACAAATACGGGTCATTTCCTCGACCCTAGATTTATGTACAATGCCAATGCAAATGTTAATAGGGAGGTGTTTCAAGGCACTTTAAAGGTCATTGGTCGTTTATCGGACTTCAGGCCGAAATAGAGGTTGGCCTTTATTGATTTTATCAATAAGACATATAGAATTTACTTAAGTAGTTATGTTAATCTATTCCTTTATCCTTATAGATGAACAATTATAGAATGAGGACTGGGACATATTCTGACTCCCAATTGCAATACGTTGTGAGAAGAATGAGCCCAGGTATACTAAATCTCTGTGCTTAACTTGAGTCAATATGTATTAGGACATCATGGAGAATTGATCTTTATTTACATCTTACATTTATTTGTTTATGGTTGATGAAATAACTAACCGGTGGATAATGGTGAACAACCGAGATTTGGACAGTAATACATTGGCTTTCATTGCAATTAGGGTGTTCAGTCAAACAATATCAGCAAGTCAATGTGAAAGAAATTAGAGCACGTTCAGCCCTATACACTCAAAGGTTCGCAATCAGCTAAAGGCTGAACGGTTAAAAAAATTGGTTTACTGCCACTACAACATGTAACTGAGAATAAAGAACATGAAGTTGAGACAACAGCTGCGGGACAAATGAGTCGCAGAGGATACAACTCCGGAAATTGATATGGACGCATTATTTGATGATGACAATCCCTTGCAGTGTTGGGTTGAGGTACGAGAGCAGGTTGATGAGCCTGTTTTTGATGTTGATGATAGAACATGGGCAGATGGCATATTAGATGAAGATGAGCCAAGAGATCCAGAATTCAGAAGACCAATAAAGAGGGCCAGAGAGACTCATGCGAGAGAGGACCCAGCTTTGTTTATTCACGACATTGAGCAGCAACCTGAGTTTGAGCCAGCTAGACACTCAGAATCAGATAGTAGGCCAGTCACTCCTAGAATGGTCAAGCCACCTCCATCCTTAAGAAGAAGTACATCAGTGCATGAGATAACTGAGAAGACTAATGCTGCTGTATGTGAGGCACGCGCTAAGGGGAAAAGGACTCCTCTCAAAGATGAATGAAATTATAACACCAAAAGAGAAAAAAATAGAGCCAAAGGCTAGAAGGCGATTGGTTTGCACCAAGTGATGATCCCAGTGCAGCTGCAGGTGCTACTATTGGCGGTGGCACATATGCACCCACTTCCTCCTTCCACAATGACACAGGTAGTTGATACAGTCATAGTGAAGGAGGATATGATTCACAGAGCTAATATGAACATCCATCAGGTTATGGAGGTGGCCAACACGAAGCAGGCATGTATGGGTGGGGTCATCAACCAGAATTTCGATTCTATCCAGTTGCACCCAGTAGTAGTTATGGGTCAACATCCTCTTCTCATCCTCAAGGTTCAGCTTCTTATGGTGATTATGGATTCCAATCAAACCAACAACCTTATACTCTAAGAGAGATCCAAAGAGGAATGCAGGACTTGGCTACATCATTGTTTGGTTACAGTGAATAAACAGAATATATGCAGCCTTTTTATGAGTATCAACATCAGAAGCCAGACGATGAGGGACAATATTCTTCTAACTATAATCCATATTAGTGCATCATCATTTAGGTAAGAATTATTTAATTTCTGTAACATTTACTGTGTTTGTAATGTTTATTGTACTGCTTAAACCTACTTCATGCTTAATATGTACTCAAAAATATTAGTTTAACATATCCAATATGCCTACTTTATGTTTATTACACTTAATCCAATTAATTTATAGTCAAATGCATGTCTAATGAATTTTTTGATTTTTTATCTTATTATTTATATTTTTTGATTTTTTTCAGATTTTTCAGATTTATTATGATTTTTTTGAATGTTTTGACTGGGTTTCGGACGAAACCGAAACGGAAATCGAAATCGAGTCGTTTCGGTTTTGGGCCCGACCGAAACCAAGTCTAAAACCGACACCGCCATCCTTGGGAGGGGCCCTTTGTCGGCCACGAGGTGTGACCCTGTATAGTTCCACTCACCAGAAGATCTTGCTCACACACCTCCGCTATCGTATCTATCAACTGGTGGAGAAGAAGGTCAGGTCAACTGAAGGCCACCCGGAAGCGGAGATAGTTTGTCCACCGACACCTTAGCCGCTCGTCCCATTATGGGAGACTTGCCTGTCAGAGCTGAAGCTGCCGCCATTGTCGAAATGTAGGTGGTCTACCAGAGCCAAAGTTGCCGCAAGATAAGGGTCGTCAATCAGGCGGAAGGGATAACACTGTGCGGGTGTGCTTATGCCCAGTCAAGACCCGTGCGTGTCGGGTAAGTTGCAGGTATGTACACGCTCGCCCGCCAAGTCCACCCGCATCCAGATCCACCTGACTCATCCGAACAGTTCGTTCTGAATCGCTCACCCGCCATGAACCGTCGGGAGCATGTCCACCTGACTCGTCCAATATACAGGATCCGAACTAGACCGAGTTAAACGACAGGTTCAAATTTTGAACCCCCACCCTTTGCCCCATCCACTGTTCATCCTTTCCCACCTGTCGAGTACCCTGAAACCCTAGCCCATTCAACGCCACGGGCATCTTGCCTTCCCTCGTGTAGATGACACTAATCGGGAAGATCTCCCCAGCTAGACATGCTTCAATGACCGCTAGAATGGCTGCTACCGATGAGACCCGAGCATGAGCTTCTACAACGACCACTGTTGTGGACTTCCCGAACCAAAGCCCATCATCCTCAAGGATTCCAAAGCTTTCCACCATCCAACGAATCCCCTCTTTGTCACAGAGGATGAAGGGGAGCCCCCAAAGGACAAGAGAGGCTCGGACCATCTAGGGGTCTGAGTAGCATGGTTGCCAGTTTCGGCAGAAACCGATATGTTTCAGCCGTAATCGATACGAAAACGGGGGCGTTCACTGTAGCAAACCCGACACTTTTAATTTTATTGGTTTCAAACGAAATCGATATAGGTTTCGCCCGAAACTTTAATGTTTCGGACCGAAACCGGACGGTTTCGGCCGAAACTCACGTGTAAGGGGAGTTCACTTGTTGTTCTCCCCGAAACCCTCGGCTGAAACCCTCCCCTGCGCAGACAGGTGCTGCTACTGCTGCTGCCAAGTGTTGCTGCTGCCAAGTGCTGTTGCTAGCCTGCTGGTGCCGCAGGTAGCAGGCTGGGTTGCTGCTGCTGTGCTGGCCAGGGCCTGGGCCGCAGGCTACTGCTGCCGTCTGCCTGCTACTGTGGTGGCCTGGGCCGCGGGCTGGCAGGCTGCAAGGCTGACTGCGCCACTGCGGAGACTGCAGCGTGGGTAGTTTTGTTGAGGTAAATTTTGGGGTTTTTTTGTTTTGTGTTTTTTTTTGTTGGGTTGTTGAAAAAAAATTTGTTGTAGGTTAAATTTTCAGTTGTAAGTTAATTTTAATCTATGATTAATTTTATAACACTTCAAATGAAACCCTAATTACACTCTTAAATTTGAGACTTTGCTCTAATTAGGTTTAATAAGGCTCAATTGAAACTCAATTAAGCTTCATTGACTAATTTGAAGCGGGGGCATGCTGGTAATTAATTCTTATGAAGGGTGATTAGGCTAAAATTATTAATTAAGCCCTAATTACACAATTAAATTTGGGGCTTTGCTCTAATTAGGTTTAGTAAGGCTCAATTGAAGCTCAATTAAACTTCATTGAATAATTTGAAGCGGGAAAATGCTGGTAATTAATTCTTATGAAGGGTGATTAGGCTAAAATTGTTAATTAAGCCCTAATTACACACTTAAATTTGAGGCTTTGCTCTAATTAGGTTTAGTAAGGCTCAATTGAAGCTCAATTAAGCTTCATTGAATAATTTGAAGCGGGAGCATGCTGCTAATTAATTCTTATGGAGGGTGATTAGGCTAAAATTGTTAATTAAACCCTAATTACACCCTTAAATTTGGGGCTTTGCTCTAATTAGGTTTAGTAAGGCCCAAATGAAGCTCAATTAAGCTTCATTGAATAATTTGGAGCTCTATCATGTTGAATTGCATTTTTTTCATTGTACTTACAAGAGATTGTCTTTAATTGTTTTAATGCAGCATCATGCCTAGACGTGAACAAAGTCGGGAGCAGCACGGGCAGGAGGATCCGGGGTGGGCCTACCTCTCCTTAGTTGATGCTGGGACAAGAAAAGTGAAATGCAATTATTGTGGTAAGGAGGTACATGGCGGAATCACTAGAGGAAAACAACATTTGCCAGGGGTAAGAGGAGAGGTGAAACAATGTGACAGATGTCCCCGAGATGTCCGAGAACAAATGCGCCAGTGTCTTCTGGGTAAAAAGTCGAGAATGCAACAAAGGGCTGAAGATGAGGCTGAAATTGCTGAGGAGATTTCAGACAGAAGGGTTAAGAGGGATGATGATGAGGAAGGCACTGAAGATTCAGATCCAGAGCTGACTGAAGCAAGGGAGCGTGAACAAGCCGCTCGAAGGAAAGGGAAGACACCCATAGGTTGAGGGACCTACAAAAGTACAGTTGCACGACGTCCTGACATTGGTGTTGCCCCACAGACGCAGAGAACAGGCCCCATGGACAGCCATGCTACACAACCTAAAATCAAGTCTGCATTGAGAGGGGTAAAAAAATCAGCAGAAGTTGCAGGGCATGCATTTAAAAGTATATGCAAATGATTTTTTCATGCAGGTGTGCCTGTACATGCAGCTGAAAGCGAATATTTCCAACCTATGCTAGATGTCATAGCAGATGTTGCCCTGGCTTGAAGACTCCATCACGTCGAGACATATACGAGCGTAGCCTTGAGGGAGAGGTTGAGGAGCTCCATGACTGGGTTGAAAGCTTCAAGCATATATGGATGGAGAGAGGATGCACTATTATGTGTGATGGCTGGACTGGTACCACGAAGAAGTCCATGATTAATTTTTTGGTCTATTGCATCGAAGGTACAATATTTGTAAAACTCTGTAGATGCATCAAACTATGAAAAAAATGTCAATTATTTGTTTCATTTGATGGATAAGATGGTAGACCAAATTGGAGAGGATAATGTTGTCCAAGTAGTGACTGATAATGAAGCTAGTTATAAGGCTGCAGGAAAGAAATTGATGCAGAAGCCCAGTCACTTATACTGGCTCCCATGTGTTGCACATTGTCTAGATTTGATTCTGGAAGACATTGGGAAGGACAATCATGTGAAGAAGACAGTTGAAAGAGCACAAAAGATTACGCAGTATATTTATGGCCATCCTAAGATATTGAACATGTTCAGGGAGCATGCAAGTGGAGGGCGAGATATCGTTCGTGCAGGGCCAACCAGATTTGCTTCAATTTCATTTCTTTGGAGTCTTTGCACAGGTATAAGATTGAACTCAATTCTTACTTCTTTATCCTTATAGTTATGATCCGTATTTGATTCAAATTTCATTTCTTTGCACAGGTATAAGAATGAGCTGAAAGCTTTCATGTACCACAATGCCTTGCGGGAATACATCGACAAGTCTAATGTTGATGCTCAGATGGAATATTTGGATGTCTCCCACATCGTGTATGACAACAAATTCTGGGGCAGGGTCTCAGGATACATGAAAGTAGTCACCCCCCTCGTGAAGATCCTAAGAATGGTGGATGGCGATGAGAAGAATGATATGGGATATTTGTACGAGACCATGGACCGTGCCAAAATGGAGTTGCAGGAATCCCTTCCCAAAGAATATGCAAAGTGGTGGAAAATTATTGATCATAGATGGGACACCACATTACACCACGACTTGTATGCAGCTGGTGAGTGATTATTTGTATTGATACATTATTCTTTAGGTTATGTTATATCTAACATTTAGTTAATTATACACAAATGCAGGTTATTTCCTCAACCCTCGATTTATGTACGATGCCAATGCACATGTTGATGGCGAGGAGCTCCAAGGGACTTTAAAAGTCATTGGTCGTTTATCGAGGACACTAGAAAAGAGGTTTCAGACGGAAGTAGAGGTTGGCCTTTTTGATTTCATGAATAAGAGGTATAAAATTTACTTAAGTAGTTATGCTAATCTATTACTTTATTTTGGTAGATGAACAACTATAGAATGAGAACTGGGACGTATTCTGACTCCCAATTACAATACGCAGTGGGAAGAGTGAGCCCAGGTATACTTTGTCTTTGTGCTTTCTTTGCAATTACATCACGGAGAATTGATTTTTATTTACAACTTATATTTATTTGTTTATGGTTGGTGGAACAGCTGACTGGTGGGTAATGGTGAATAATAGAGATTTGAGCAGTTCTGCATTGGCTTTCATTGCAATCAGAGTGTTGAGTAAAACTACATCAGCAAGCCAATGTGAAAGAAATTGGAGCACGTTCAACCTTATACACTCAAAGGTTCGCAATCGGCTAAAGGCTGAACGGTTAGACAAATTAGTTTACTGCCACTACAATATGAGGTTGAGAATAAAAAATATGAAGTTAAGACAACAGCTGCGGGACAAACGCGTCGCTGATGATGCCACTGCAGAAATTGATGTGGATGCCTTATTTGATGATGATAATCCCTTACAGTCTTGGGTAGAGACACGAGAGCAAGTTGATGAGCCCGTTTTTGATATTGATGATACAACATGCGCAGAGGGCATACTAGATGAAGATGAGCCAAGAGATCCCAAATTCAGAAGAAAAACAAAGAGGGCCAGAGATACTCATGCGCACCAGAGAAGGGACCCAGCTTTGTTTGTTGATGACACTGAGCAACAGCCTAATTTTCAGCCAGCTAGACACTCAGATTCAGATAGCAGGCCAGTCACTCCTAGAATGGGCAAGCCACCTGCATCCTTAAGAAGTACATCAGTGCATGGGCTAACTGAGAGGACAAGTGCTGCTACTCGAGAGGACCCGGAAATTGAGCAGTTGAAGCAGATTTATCTGAGGCACACGCCAAGGGGAAAAGGATTCATGTCAAGGGTGACTGAAGAAATCACACCAAAACAGAAAAAAGCATCCCCAAAGGCTAAAAAGCGATTGGTTTCGGTTGGGTCTGATAATGATGATGATGATGATCCCAGTGCACCTGCAGGTGCCACTACTGGCGGTGGCATTGCTGGTGGTCCTTCCTCCTTCCACGCAGACACAGGCAGAGGATACAGTCAGGGTGAGTGAGGACACGATTCACAGAGTCAATATGGGCATCCATCAGGTTATAGAGGTGGCCAACAGGAGGCAGCCATTTATAGGTGGGGTCGTCATGAACCAGCATTCCAGTTCCATCCATGTCCGACCAGTTCCTCTTCTCTTACTCAAGATTCTTATGCTGATACTAGATTCCAATCAAGCCAACCAAACACTCCAAGAGGGATTCAAAGAGGGATGCAGGACTTGACTACCTCATTGTTTGGTTATAGTGAATATAGACTATACATGCAACCTTCTCATAGATATGAACATGAAAAGCCAGACGATGAGGGAGAAGGTTCTTCTAGTTATTATCCATATTAGTGCATCATCATTTAGGTAAGGAGCACGTTTATTGTATAGTTTGAACCTATTTCATGTTTAATATGTACTCAATATTTGTTTAATAACTTCAATGCTTGAACCCATTAGTCTTCATGTGTAATACACTTAATCCAATTTCTTTACAATGCATGTGTAATGAATTTTCTGTTTATTTATGTGATTATTTATATTTTTCTTAATTTTTTCTGTTTTTTTACATATTTTTTCACTGGGTTTCGGCCAGTTTCGGACTCGGCCGAAACCGAGTCCGAAACCGATACTGACAACCTTGCTGAGTAGGTTCCCCTCCTCCCATTTTGACACTCGGAGACAATTCCTTCCCCAAAAAATTGCCTCCTCTACCGGTCTACTCACAACTTCCACTAACTCCCTAATGGCCAGGAAGCCCATAGTTCCCATGGAGTGAATCTGCCAACCGTCCTCACCTCCCCCTTTGATCAATGCTTCCTTCACCTCCTTTAGTTATGGCTTTCCTTCTAGAGACGAAACCCAGTGGCAGCTCTCCAATTTGAAGGAGTGCGCCTTCACCCAGTCCTCAAGGAAGGACACTGCAGCCAACCCCCAAGAAACTTTTGGCCTCTCACCGGAAAGTACAAGGACTGGGAGACCACCTCCACATAGAAACGACGGTCCCTCCCAGCTGACGGCCTTGTGCAAGAGGCTTGACGATGCCCTTCCTCACCAAAGGCCCTACACCAAAGTTTTCCTCTACGGGTTTTCTGGAAATGCCCCCCTTTTGAGACAGCGGAAACACAAGACACCTGGGGAAACAAAGATAGCAGCAGGTCACCTGAAGTGGCTGCCATCTGCCGCCACACCCAAAGGGGTCCGGTTGGCCCCCCAGGCGACCGCTGGAGTACCCCGGCCTCTCGCCCCGCTCGCATAACGTCCCAGGTTCTCGAGCTCTGGCTGTGGACGTAGAACTCGGCCAGGAAGCCCATAGTTTTGCCTTTCTTATAAAGCTGATGATCTGAAAGAGGCTGAGAATTATTATTTTTTTAAAAAAAAAGGAATTGCTTTCGCTAGTATCACCCTGAATAGTATATTCATGAAATTATCATATTTGTCACTACACTCTAAAATGGACCATAATTTTACCTTTGCCCTTACCGTCTCCCTAAACTTACCTAGACTTAAGTTAATGTTCAATGTTGAAATGACAATTATAAACCCAGAAGGAGAAAGCAACAGAAGGAGAGACTTTCTAGTTTACCATTTCAAAAGAACAAAATAATAATTCATTTTTTCTCTCAACAATGTCAAAAAATCTTCTTAGAAAATTCTCATGGCAGTTGACTGAGGATTATGATTATAGGTTGTGTTTGAGTTTCAGGGGTATAACAGTTAATATGATGAATTTGGGGGTTTAGCATCAATGTGCAAGGTCTTAGTGGAATATAGGCTCCAAAAAAGCCCTAAAAGAATACACTATTTAATAGTGAGTGAAAGAAAGGACTAACCAAAAGTGTCTGCAGCTGAACAACAATTCATTTAATGTATGGGTCAGATTGAGTTAGAGGAATGATTCTTAAAAATTGAGAAATGCATTTCACCATGGATTTGTGAGAAGTTTGTCGGCACTCTTATATATTCCTATAACCTTTAACTTTGGGCAAGAAACTTGTTTGGCTACTTAGGGCGGAGAGGGAGACAGATGGTGGAAAAGCCAGGGGAGGCCATGTCATTTGACGGAAATGGAAGGGAGGTTATTGTGCTTGATGCTTTACCATTTTTTATGTACATTAGGTGGTTGATGTTTGAGGAAGAGGCACACATTTCACAAAGTACCTAGACTAGAGTGGGTGGTAACATGCTTGCAAGACAGATGCTAATGTTTTCATTCCATCAATAACCTTTCTTGTTTCAACAAACCCCAAACCAGTTGAACTCTCAAGAGTCAACTTATGTATCGAGTTCACTGGAGGACCATTCAGATTGATGCAACTGAAATTTATGGTTTTTGGTTGCATTAGTTTAGGAAACAGGATCTCTGGCATGGGCTTATGCCTATTTTGACAAAAAATAAAACTAGGAATCCCTTTGTCAAATAGTTTATTAGGCCACCTATGACAAACGTTAGAGGAGAGTGAACATGTAGTTTGAAAGTTAAATGGAAAATGAAAACTAAAATGTGGGAAATAAGAAAGCAGATAGAGAGAGTACAGACATACAAGGTTTAGATTTTCATAGTAGTTCAGCCAACACCTAGGCCTATATCCATTCCCCAAGAACCTCCAGGGAATTTCCCTTCACTAGATGGAATGTCGAACTACAACTTCCAGTTGATCCTATGCCAGTTCATCAACCGTTGTCTTAACTTCATAAGCACGATGCAAGGCTTACAAGCTTCACCCTTTCCACGAGGTAGAGTTTAGACCAAGAAGAAAGTAGGAAAGGCAATCTTCCTAAGGAAAAGAAAATGAACCAGATTTAGCTCGATCTTCGACAAAGACATCTACAGAAGAGTTTGGGGAAGAACTTAGAAGCTCCCTTCTCTAAACTGCAATTGGAGACTTGCAGTTTGGAGAGCTGAGGAAAGGAAAACAAGGGAAGCCCAAACGAATGTCCTGGAAGTGGGAGATGTGTTCCTTAAATAGGCCAAAGAGACCTGATCCAAAAAAGTCAGGTAAGGGTAGGTGGGTACTTGGTTGTCTTAGATTCAAATCCAAAGCTGGTCAAAAAGCAGAAAAGTAGGGATTGATTGATCGACATCCTAGAAATTGTCAACATATCTCAACATCAGATCTATCCAGCAAAGAGACTTCCAAGACTGATGCCCTAGGCTCTGTCACCCAAGTTGGAAATAACTTATATTTGGTGCAGGGACTCTCGAACAGTCGACCAGCCTACTTCATCAGTCAACCAAGGTCTGCAGTACCGGTACCGGAAGAGTTACCGGTCAGGGCCAGTACCAGTACTGGTATGTACCAGTACCGGCCGGTATGGTACTGGTTCCCCGGTTCCTCTTCCAGTTCCCAACTTCCCCCATATATCATGCCCGCCAGGGTCCGCTGACCCGAGCGCAGCCCAGAACCGGATCCGGCTATAAAACCCGCCCTTCTGCCCCCGAGTCCCCGACACCCCCGATACCCTTTCACCTCCTGCCCAATGCTCCGCTGCCTCTAGGGTTTGACAAGTTCTCTGCCGGCCGTCCGCCCATCGCTGCCATTGCTGCCGTCCGCAGCCGCCGCCGTCCTTTGCCGTCGCCAACAACTGCCGTTCGGCCCGTTCCACCAAGGTGTCTCTCTCTCTCTCTCCCTCTCTAAACCCTAAACCCCCGACCTCCACTGTTGTCGCCACCGTCCCGGCCATCCGCAGCCCCCTTCACCGTCGTCCCCCAAAGGACATGTGACTATTGCAGCCATCCAGTTTTTTTTCCTAAATCTGTACCAACCGGTACCGGTATTAGGGCCGAACCATACCGGCCAAGGCTAGTACCGGTACGTACCTTGCAGTAGTGCATACCTTGCAGTCAACAGGCAACTGTCTTCTGCTTAAACTTGGAGCACCTCTTGGGCTCCTTCAGCCATTTTTTATGCTGTGATCTCTTCACACTCAATCAAACTCATTAGATACTACTGCAATTTAATTTTGTCATCATCAAAGTCAATTTGGGGTCGACGTGGTTGCTCCTCCATATCTGTGATCTACCATTTTACAAGAGGCCAAGCAAATGTGTGATTGTCTGGTATGTCAGTGCATATGGATCATTGAGTGGTCAAGTATTCTTCAAAAGATGAGAGATGGGGTGAGGTTATATTTGTAATCTGTTTTTTAGGGAGTTGGCTTTTGTAGCCTTTGGGGGAGGGCTCTGATTTCTACCATCTTGTAGAATCTGTTTCTGCCTTCCATTTCCTTTTCATCTCTTATTTTGTATCTTTTTATTTTTCTTTATGCTTAATAAATTGTGGCCTGTTGGTCACCTCCCAAAAAAACAAGGGCCAACAAAAACAAAATACAAAGTTTTCAGTATTTTACATCAATCCAAACGAAAGGAGGCCCTAACGTTAGTCTTTTTACAACAATCCACACAACCCTTAAATGGATGTAACACTCCTCGTGGCAAATGCACAAAGAACCAACTACCTGCTTTAGCTAACGGGATGTGAATGCATATCTGACATTTGTGATACTGAGTTTTTTCAATCTAAACTAAAGTGAATGGCCATTGTAGTTCAAGTAGGTGAGTTTTTCTCAATCATCTAAAGTGAATGGATAGTGTAAAATTTGTTCAGATTTCAGGAATTCACCTTCCTGACTTGAGATCTTTCTCAAATCGCCGCAGAATACAGTTGCAACCAAAGATACAACTTGAAAAAGTGAATAAAGTAGTTGCGGCTAAAGAAATGAAGCCATAGTACACAAATATCGCGATTACAAGAAACAATAGGTCACAGTGGACTTTATTCTCCCAGAGAATGGAGACTGGTCACCAGACAGTTTAGAAATGAAGACTCGGCAACCGACTCTAAACTGTGCATGGACTCAAATGAGAAAAATTCCCAATGACAAAATGTTTTCCGAAACTCCTTATGTGTTGGGCTTCGTGCACATGGAAACACAATCCAACTTAGGAAGGATGTCATTCAGCTCCTTCACTTCTACTTTTCCAATAGTTCCTTGGGAATTCCTAGGGAAGTCAAAATCCAAACAAGACAATCTTGCATAACTTACCTATCCACCTAAGAAAAGGTGGCAAGTACAGAAGAGCACATGGATAAAACTACAGCAGGGCTTTGCTTCAACATAGGTGGTGTTTAATAGACGTCAAAGGAAATATTTCTTAGCCTAAAATGAGGAGTGCTTCTGCCACAGTTTGGTGACCTTTTCTGAAAGGTCTTCATGGTAAAAGCATTCCCCTTCCCAAAGGAATGGGAGCTACCGCAGAGGCTGCTTTCCCTTTCAGGAAGGTCAACCTTTTCTTCCCATTTTTATTCTTTTTGAAGGGTGACGGTCAGTCAAAATTTGGCCTCCAAATTATAGAAAACTTTCTAACAGTGTCGTCCTTCAAATTATATAAAGCCCTTCCAGGAGTGTTGTCCCCATAACCAGAATAAGAAATTAAAAAAAGTCTTCCAAGGATGGATGCCAGTCATCGCACAATAAAATTATCCTTCCTAATGTCAACCCAGTTCAAAGCTTGAACTTTCATCAAATAAATTAAGCCTTCTTCAGACTTATCAAATTTAAACTTCATCACAGGTTACAGGGACTACCTGCAGTAGTTTATACAGTTTTCATCTCCAATACCACTTTTCTGCATTCATGCACTCCACTGTTTGCAGTCCCTTGTCTCCATGAGAAGAGTGTTAGACTTGAGATGACTAAACTTACATAGAATTTGCCAACCTTTAATAAAATTTTCAGGTGAACGAGAGTAGCAGAACAAGAGAAACTATACATAAGAAAACATAGGAGGGGAAAGGAATCCCACTACATACCACCCACGCTGACTGCCTAGGCATTGACAGCTGCCTCAGAGATAAACATTTTTGTTATGCATAATTCAACTTGCAATCCTAAAACTTCGCTATACATTGAGCAACAGAAGAGAAAAATAACACTATAAATAACAATCAAAATGTATAGCATTTAATGGAACTTGGGGACAAAAATAAGCACAAATATGTAGTAAGTATTAATGGTCTAAAAGCTTATGCTTAACAATATGCATATAACACAATGACATAAATAACTAAGATATTACTAATTGAAAAAACAGAATAACAAATTTATGAGGCAAATAGCCTAGAACCAGCGCCTTGCATACCTACATGGAAGCCCTTTTAAACCCTTGTGCTGAACCAATTAACATGAAGTATTTACACAACCCAGGAAAATTTTGAAAGAAAAGGAAAATAAGCCTACGTTCCAAGAAGGGCTTCCATGTCCTCTTCTTCAGCTTGTGAAACAAGATCTCGTTCAACAGTCACTTTAGAATCAGTTTGTGTCATTATAGCTACAGCTGGTCCATCTTCAGCACTCACTTGAGCAGTAACAGATGGTTTATTTTCCTAAACCAAATTTGTGAGATAAGTTATTTTTTTTGAAAGTGGGTAGTACCACTAATTTATAAAATGAAAAGAAGAAGAATATACAAGTATAGGCTGTCACAATCCCAAAAATTGCAACCCCAATTGTGTGATAAGTTATTTAATCTGTTGAAATCATGATGTACCTCAAAATCAATGCAATAGTAATATAGTGAGGTGACCACATAAGAGGAAAAGAAAGGATAATCTTTATTTTTGAAAGTGAAAATAAAGGATAATTAAAAACCAGTCCCTGATATACGCAACAAAAGAAATGATATTCAAATATTGCCGGCTAGACTTCAGCTCAGTGAAAGATAGTATTTGAATGGTGCCAAGCAGTCAAGTAAGGCAGGAACATGTCATATCATAAAACCAAGGTCCAGATTCTTGCAAGTAGACCTGGCAAAAACCTAACCCTACCCATCGACCCATCCTTAAAAAAGTGGGTTAGGGTAATGACTTTTGACAACTGGCTCAATTTCGGGTCGGGTCATTCTGACCTGCACATACGTTTGGGTCAGGTTAGGGTCATCAAATTTGAACCAAACAAATCAGACCCGTACATTTTTACCCTAACCTGGTTTGACCCGCCTCAACCAAGGTCAGGCACGGGTCATGATGCCCTGACCAAAGCCAGGTCGGGTTGGGTTAGGGTCAAGCAAAATTCATTAGACTCCACTCATGACCCAACCCTAACCCGATCCAAGGCCACCTCACCCTGCAATCTTGGTTCTAGAAGGGACCATAACAGAGAACCTTCATTTTTTGAAAAAGAAAGACAAATACAGAGTGAATATATCTTACCGAGGAAAGAATATAAGACACAGAATAAACCAAGCACTTCAACGAACCCCTCCATTTTTCCTAAACTGACTTTCTATATTTCTGTGCATAGAAGCCATAGATGCAGAAAATCAATATATGTAGTTCATTTTGGTATATATGTATCCTGAAGACCTGAACCATGTCGCTTTGGATAGACCATATTAACAAATTATAGTAAATATGATGAGGTTTCTCATATTAAGGACTATTAGTGAACACCGCCTACTTGAGGTAAATTGCATTATCGTGCTCAGGTCAGCCAATTTACCACTCTTGATAATATGGCAGTGCATGAAGCACCTTTTCTTATATTGTAGAAAGGTTCGGCAAAAAAAGGTGAGGCATTGTCTCTACCATGCAGACAGGTTGACATCACCGGGTATTGATAAGAGGACCTACTCCAATGGGGGAGACAGTGACACCACCTTTAGGATGATGGAGATAAGATTGCAAAAGAAACAGCAGTTCCACTCCAAAACTAGCTCCAGACAGGTTTTGCCTACCTGGAAAACATTACTTGGGTACATGGACCAATCAGAGAAGAAAAGTGAAAAATGCACCAGCTTGATAATCATTCAATTTGTTAACATCCTTTTTACAAAACTACTAAACCACCGACGAAAGCCTAATTGAAACACACCCACACCCCAACCAAGTTTTTCCCCTCACCCTCTCTCCATCTCCCCCCCCCCAAAAAAGAAGGGGCGAAAAAAGGCAGCCAATTCTGGGTTGGGAACCCACCATGGTTGTCATGGCGTCCAAGGTGACCCAGGCGGTGGCCCACCGCCTTACTGCTTAGGCGACAAGGCAAGGCACCTAGGCGAAGCCTAGTTTATATAATTAAGTACATACAAGAGAACTACTACTATACATTTTCTACATATAAGTTCTATCATTAATTAATAGAAAATTTGCTATCCACAAATCTTCAACATATACCTATATTTTAAAAAGTAAAAACAGAATAAATGGCAAACAATAAAAAATTAATAAAGAGAAAACTAATAAGAATTTGTGAATACCTGTCAATCGATATAAAAATTTTAATCTAAAATTCCGTATTCAAATAGTTATTATCTATATTAAAAGGAAGCATAAATGACACATTTCTAGATACATTATAAGCACATCAACATAACAATTGCATAATTTTCCACTTGTGAATTATCAAAAAGAGACACAAAAATAGTACTAGCTTTAAAAAGTGCACCATGCAAATATGAATCAATGTCCTTAAGAGAAGGGAAGAGAAACCGACAGGGAGAAGAATCGGAGAGAAAGGGGAAAGGGAAATGAAAGTCGTATCTTCTCTTTCTAATTTTGACATATCATTTGTCAATTTTTCAAAATTATCCCTGAACTTTTGCCCAAATACTAAAGTAAACCTCAAATCAAGGAGTGGATGTCATGCCAAGACAGGCTAGGTAAGCCCAAGATGGCCTATGTGCACCAAGGCAGCCAAGTGAGTGCCTTAATGGAGTGTTCGCCTAGGCGCCTAGTCGTCTTGGGCGCCTTGGAGCGTCTGGTCACCTTGGGTGCCATGGAACGCCTTGACGCCTAGAAAACAATGGACCCCACATTCATCCCCTTTTAGACCATGAGAGAGGAGGAGGAGACCAACAAGAACAAGAAGACAAAAGCATAAATAGAAACATGAGGAAGACAATAAAAAGAAAGGAAAAGATAAATGGTGACAAGAAGAGGACAATTCAAGAGAATGGGGTTTATTGGGTGCCACAATCCATTGCTGAAATTGACCAAGGAATTAAAAATTGGATTTTTGAACTGGATCAGTTGTGGCTGCTCCTAGTTCCATTGCTGAACCGGCAGGCGATGCCTGTTGTGACCCCTCTATGTTGATGATGTTGACACTTGCTTTATTTCATTGGCAACACCATTGTTTTGATTGATTGACAACTGTTTTTGATTTGATGAAATTGCTCTATCAGATTGACTATGTGTTCTTTGCATTTAATACACTGCTGTCTGCATTTCTCACTGTCATGGGTCGACACATCAGAGGATGGGTCGACTCCTCCAGCAGACTTGTTTAGACTGAGTCTATACATCGTCCATTTCAGATAAAGTCCACACACTGCATTTCATTTGAATTGGTTAAGTGTGTACAGCGTCAACGCATCTCACTGACTCATGTTACAGCGTCAACGCACTTCATTGGATGTGTGTACAGCGTCAACTCGCTAAGTGTGTACAGCGTCAACGCATGAAGTCTGTACATCAGTCTTAATATTCTAAGTCTGTACAGTCGTTGGCTTTGAACCTCAGAGTCTGCACATCCGAATTGCCCTTGATCTGGTCAAGTGTATACACTCTTTCACTGTAGCTTTCACATATTCAAGTCTACACATCGTGAAAGTCTATACATTCATCACTTACCTTTCGCTCAAGGCAAAGTCTATACACTGAGGTCTTTCCCTACGTTTCTTAGGCAAAGTCTGAACATTCGGTTCTGAAGCCTGAAGTCTATACACTCCAGCCTATTCCTACGTTCAAGGCTTCAGCTACACATTAAGTCTGTACAATGGCTTCGCTTTATCAAGTCTGTACATTGACTCGCCAACTTCTTTGAAGTCTGTACATCGCTTCATGTCCCCAAAGTCAGTACATCCACAGTGATCTGTGAAGTCTGTACATTGGCTTTGCTTCATCAAGTCTGTACATTGTTTCAGGAGCTTCAAGTCTACACATCGCTTCGCTCCATCAAGTCTGTACATCCACAGTGTTACTTGAAGTCTGCACATTGGTCTTCGAATCCAAAGTCTCTACAATGGTCTTCACACTTGAAGTCTATACATTCGATGTGCAGAGTTGAAGTCCATACTGTGCCTCAGGCTGAGCAAGTTCACACACTGGTCGGTGGCAAGCCTGTACACTGGCCTCAGCTTTTCAAGTCTACACATTGGCCTCCTTGCATAAAGTATATACACTGGACTGTTTGGCAAGTCTATACATCGGCCCTTGTCTTCGATGTCTGTACAGCCCTTTAGCTTTTCAAGTCCATACATTGGCTTCAAGACTTTCAAGTCTATACACTGACGGCTGAACTGAAAACTCTATACATCGTCTGTCTGCACTAGAGTCTCATGGAGTCTATATATTGCACTCGTCTTCACAAGTCTATACAACGAAGTATATACACTGCAATGTACATACTTAAATCTTATGACTTCATTCTTGTTGCTGAAGGGAACAGGGTCGACGCTGGGAGCTTAAAGCGTCCACGCATCAGTTGACGAAGCCTTCACGATATATTCCACTGCGTCAACGCCACAAGCAAGCAGCGTCGACGCAGCAGTTAAAGAAGCAGAGACCTTCACAGGCTATTCCACTGCGTCAACGCCACAATTGAGCAGCGTCGACGCAGCAGCTAAAGAGACGAACCTAATGGCTTACTGGAATGCCTCACTGCGTTAACGCCATTGATTGACAGCGCCGACGCAGCAAGTCAGATTGCTGTCATTGAGCATGTGAACTGAGAACTCTATACAACGGACTGAAGAGGCTAATGAAGGGCACGTGATCCGAGGTGCCTGGCACGTGATCCGAGGTGGACGAGATACCAGGATGATGCCACGTGGTCCAGATTGCTGGGCGGGAAACATGGAGAGCACACGCCTGCTGCTGTTGCTGCTATATAAACGAGCCTTCTTCCACAGAAGAAGATAGATCGAAGGAGAAGAAGAGAAAGTCTATACACTCAGCAGCAGTGAGCCTTCGAACCACAGAGAGAAAAAGAGAGAAGAAGAAGATACAGAGAAGAAGAAAACGAGAGAAGAAGAGATCGAGAGAGATGAACTGAGAGAGAGAGCTAATTGAGAGTGAGCTTGTATCTCAGTCTCGTGGTTCAAAACCAGAGCTGAGCTTTGCTCTTAGAGCTATATTACTTTTGAGCTTTTCTGTTTTCGTTTTAATTTTGTCTTTCATTTCCGTACACTGTTTCTTCAAGCTGTGTGTCAGCGGTCTTGCAGTGGTAGTCTCCACTGGACGGGTTAAGCTGTATTTCCCCAGCGGTTGCAGAGGATCAGATCCTCTGGTCGGCAAGCTGTAGTGCCCAGCGAAGCTGTGTATCAGCGGATTGTTTGGCCAAGCTGTAAAGCCCAGCGGACGCAAGCTGTGCTGCGCAGCAGGAAGTCATACTCGGTTGAGTGTGGGGTGGACGTAGGTCGTTGACCGAACCACCTAAAAATCGTGTGTGCATTGTGTTTGTGTTTTTGTTTGATCTGTGTGCGATGGGAATTCTTGCTTAGCTTATTTGGTTTCATCGCTCATGCTCATGCCTAGCTTTCGATATATATAGATATGGTGAATGGCTTTCATGGGTCGACCCTTTGCTTAGCATTCTTCATTTAGCTTAACTGATGTTTGCCTAAATTCCGCTTTAGAACATACAGTAGTTTTAAATTAGGCAAGTTGATCTATTCACCCCCCTCTAGATCCACACTTAGTGGAGATAAATTGCGTCCATCTAACCCAACACTTGATATCAGAGCCTAACTCTTCTGCAGGGACTCATCGCCCGAAGAGAATAGGCAGAGATGGATGCTCGAGGGATGACTGCCGAAGGTCACTCAACAACGAAGCCCCCATTCTTTGATGGATCAAACTACGCATACTGGAAGAACCGTATGCAAGTGTTCCTCGGGGCTAAGGATTATGAGATTTGGAAGATTGTCAGCAAGGGACCTTATGAGCTGCCCCCGAATGAAGATGTATGGACCAAGGAGGAGATCAGAAGGTCCACGCTGAATTGGAGTGCTATTAATGCTATCCAGTGCGCTCTGCATCCTACAGAATTCTCCCGTGTGTCTGCTTGCAAATCAGCTAAGGAGATGTGGGATGCGCTGGAAGTAATTCATGAAGGTACATCTCAAGTAAGAGAGCAGAAGGCCAATCTTCTTGTATCTGAGTATGAAGCCTTCAAGATGAAGCAGAACGAGTCCATCAGCGAAATGTACGCTCGACTGACTGTCATAACCAATGGCCTCAGAGGTTTTGGGAAACCTCAGATAGAATATGATGTAGTGAGGAAAATTCTGCGCTCCCTGACTCCCATTTGGCACACCAAAGCAACAGTGATGGAGGAGTCAAGGGACCTGCGTAATACTAAAGCTGATGAGCTAATTGGCTCACTAATGGCATATGAGATAAACATGCCAAGGACAGATGAAGCCGAGAGGAAGAAGAAGCCGATAGCGCTGAAGGCTAGTTCCAGCAAATCAATAAAATCCAGCTCCAGCAGCTCTTCATCATCAGAGGAGAGCCTAAATGAAGAAGAAGATGTGACTCGGTCTGAGATAGCCATGATGACTAGAGAGTTCAGGCGATTTCTCAGAAAGGGAGCAGGACGGTTCGGCCAGAAGAAATACAGTGGTGGCCGAAAGGATAAAAGGTATAAATCTAAACCTGCAAAGAAAAATGAAGCTAATGTCTGTTATCAATGCAGGAAACAAGGGCATCTGAAAATTGACTGTCCAGACAATCAGAAACATAAGGACAGGTCAAAGAAGAAAATCAAGAAGGGAAGAGCTATGATCACCACATGGAGTGATGAAGATGAAGGCTCTTTCAGCAGCAGCTCAGATAGTGAAGCCGAATCTGAATAGCCCATTTGCCTTATGGCAACAAGCTCCGAAGATAGAGAGGAGGACACAGATGAGGTAATCACTAGATTTGAAAACTTCACAATTGCTGATTGGGTAGATGCTTATCATGACATAGCTGATAGAGCTGATGATATTAGAAAAGAGAATAGGCATCTTAGAAGAAAAATCAATTCCATGCAAAATGATAAAACACTAACTGATAAAATTGCATGTTTGGAATCTGAGATTGATGAATTGAAACTCACATGCTCTGAAGAAGATGAAATCAAAAATGAGTTAAAAGCTTCTAAGGAAGAGAATCTAAGGCTTGAAAATGAAATTGATGAATGGAAGCTGAAGATTCAGAAATGTGAAAGTGAAGTCAAAATTATCTCTGAAAAATATGAAGCTGTCCTCAATGTCAATAATGAGCTGAAAAAGGCTATTGATGAACTTCAGAAAGACAATGAGGATAAAATGAAAACCATTGAGAAAATGACCCAAAGAACAGATAACTTAAATGCTTTGTTAGGGTCAAAGGTTAATTTCAGAAAAGAGGGCCTAGGATTTAATTTTAGTGCAACAAAAACATTCGGAATGAAAACAATTTCATTTGTTGCTCAAAAGGAAAAGGGACCTCTAATTAGCAGAACTCAACAAATTTAATGAACAAAACTGCTAATCTGAAAAAGACCAGTGCTGAGGAGAAGGGTAAACAAAAACTCAGTGAGCCTAGTAGAGCTAGCACATCTAAGCAGAATCCTAGGGCTCAGACTCAGGTTAGGGGTCAACCTACACAGTCCGGTAAACCCCAGGTCAAGGTAACCAAGTCTCCACCAACACCTCCACCTCTGAAGAAGACCCAATACAAATAGGTCAGCAGGGTCCAAAGTACAGGGGAGACAAAGTGCAGCTAGGAGTCAACCCAATTATTTTTATCAACCCAGAGCTCAGACCCACTACAATGCACAGCCAACCTACTTCAATAGGTCAGATTGGTCTAGAACTCAGGGTAGGTTTACAGGTCTTGCACACCAGGGTGCTAAATATCAAAGACCTTACAGTAGAAATTGGGTAAATGGGTATGGTTACTGGACATCTAGAAACCAATATTTCCATAACCAGCCCAAGAACTACTATGGCCAAAATCTTGTGAACACACCCTGGCCAAGGCACTGGCACAGAAATAACAATACTGTCAATAATCATGTTGCTGCCAATAAGAAAAAGAACAATAAAAAGAAAAAGAACAACAACAGAAGAAAATCTGTAGGATCCACTGAACAAAATTCATTTAAACAAATGTGGATTCCGAAACATTTGCTTTCCTGCTTTGCTTCTAGTTCATTTACATTGGAGCCCAATCAGTCTTGGGTTCCAAACTTCTCTACCTAATTGTGTATGCAGGTATGCCTGGCAGCCAAGAACAACTTGTGGTACTTGGATAGCGGCTGCTCCAGGCATATGACAGGAGATAAGGCCAAATTTTGCATACTGACTGAGAAAGTAGAAGGCCTTGTCACCTTTGGAAGCAACACAAAGGGTAGGATTATCGGATCAGGTAAGGTAGGTAAGTGTTCTACCTGCTGCATTGATGATGTTATGCTGGTTGAAGGGTTAGCCTATAATCTACTTAGCATCAGCCAGTTATGTGATAAAGGTTACAATGTTTTATTTAATTCTCAATGCTGCAAGGTTTTTGAACCTGATTCTGATATTGTCAAATTTTCTGGAAAAAGACTAAATAATACTTACATGATAAATTTAGATGAAATACAACACACTAACCTTTGCCTTACTGCCAGTAGAGAAGACATAGCATTTTTATGGCATCATAGGTTAGGTCATGCTAGCTACACTGTTTTGCACAAATTAAATAAGCATGGCATGGTTAGAGGACTTCCTGAAGTCTCATTCAAGAAAGAAAATAAAATATGTAATGCATGCACTCAATCAAAGATAACTAGAAAGTCATTTAAGTCTAGAACTGAAAATATGTCTTCCAAACCCTATGAACTGATACATATGGACCTTTTTGGGCCAACTAGATCTGTCAGCCTATCAGGGAGGAGGTATGGGTTTGTCATGGTAGATGACTTTTCTAGGTATACTTGGGTTTATTTCTTATCTAATAAGAGTGATGCTTTCTCAGAATTTCAGGAGTTCTATGTTAAAACAAATCAGAAAATTGAAAACATTTTGTCTGATCATGGAGGTGAGTTTGAAAACTCACAATTTGATGAATTCTGCAGGTCAAATGGAATCAACCACAGGTACTCCTCACCAAGGACACCTGAGCAGAATGGAGTTGTGGAGAGAAGGAACAGAACCCTAGTGGAAATGGGTCGTACACTCATTGTCGAAGGTGGTCTACTAAAGAAATTTTGGGCTGAAGCAGTGAACACTGCATGTTATGTAATTAACAGAGCAATGGTAAGACCTTCTACCCAGCAAACACCATATGAGATATTAAAAGGTAAGAAACCTTCTATTGCTCACTTCAAGGTTTTTGGTTGTAAATGTTTCATTCACATAAATGATAAAAAGGACCTTGATAAATTTGAACCTAAAGGAGAACCAGGAATTTTTCTTGACTATTCTGAAAACACCCGAGCATACAGAGTGTACAATCTGAACTCTAAAACTGTTGAAGAATCTCCACACATAATTTTTGATGAATCATTGGCAAATTCTAATGTTGGTCAATGCAGGAATGAAAACAATGGTGAAATTCTGAAGGAAGGAGATCCTGCAGACAAATCCGAGGATGAAGAAGAACATAAAGAGCTTAATGAAGAGGAGCCTACAGTTCAGGGGGAGGTAAATCAAGTTCATGATACTCCAATTGCAAATATTAGATATCTCAAGGATCATCCTGTAGATAATGTTATTGGAAATCTGCATGACCCTCCTAGGACTAGAGGCCGCTTAAGAATTCAACATGAACTGAATGCTTATGCTTTTGTATCAAACACAGAACCCAAGTCCATTGACTGTGCTCTCCAAGATGTGCATTGGATTAATGCCATGCATGAGGAGCTCAATCAGTTTGACAGGAATAAGGTGTGACATTTGGTTCCACCTCCTGATCATGAAACAGTCATAGGGACTAAATGGGTATTTAGAAACAAAACTGATGAAGCAGGGAATGTTACTAAAAATAAAGCCAGACTTGTAGCACAGGGGTACAATCAGGAATTTGGAATAGACTTTGAAGAGTCTTTTGCCCCTGTAGCTAGGTTAGAAGCTATAAGAATTTTATTGGCTTATGCATGTTCCCTAGGAATAAACCTTCAGCAGATGGATGTGAAATCTGCTTTTCTAAATGGGGAAATTAATGAGGATGTCTATGTGAGACAGCCTCCTGGGTTTGAATGTTTAGATCTCCCTAATCATGTTTACAAGCTCAATAAAGCTCTCTATGGTTTAAAGCAAGCTCCTAGAGCTTGGTATGACAGGTTGAGCAAATTTCTCACCGACAAGAACTTCACAAGAGGTATAGTTGATCAAACATTGTTTACCAAGGTAAGCCATCCAAATATTCTTATCATTTAGATTTATGTGGATGGCATTGTGTTTGGGTCAACTAACCCCAAATTGTGTGAGGAATTCTCTCAAATAATGACTGATGAATTTGAAATGAGCTCAATGGGTGAGCTCAAACTATTTCTTAGACTGCAGGTTACACAAACAGAAGATGGCACCTTCATCTCTCAGTCCAAGTATGTAAAGAACTTATTGAAGAAGTACAAAATGGACAACCTCAAGGAAATAGCTACTCCAATGAGTATCTCAACCAGTTTGCATGAAGATTCTAAAGGTAAACTTGTGGACCAAAGGCTATACAGAGGTATGATCGGATCTCTTCTCTATCTTACAGCATCTAGGCCTGATATACAATTTACTGTGTGTTTATGCTCTAGATTTCAGGCCAGTCCTAAAGAAACTCACTTTAAAGCTGCGAAAAGGATTTTTAGGTATTTACTAGGCACCCAAGAACTAGGTCTCTGGTATCCTGCTAAGTGTGAGTTAGAGCTTCTAGCCTACACTGATGCAGACTATGCTGGGTGTCGAGTAGATAGAAAAAGCACCAGTGGCTACTGTTAATTCCTTGGTGGCTGTCTAGTGTCTTGGGCATCTAAGAAGCAACACACTGTAGCATTATCCACAGCTGAAGCTGAGTATGTTGCAGCATGTAATTGTGCAGCCCAAGTACTTTGGATTAAGCACCAACTGGCTGATTATCAGATAAATCTGGGATGCATTCCACTTTTATGTGATAATACTAGTGCTATATGCCTTGCTAAAAATCTTGTTCACCATTCTAGGACTAAACATATAGAGATAAAACATCATTTTCTGAGAGATGATGTAAATAAAAATGAGATTGAAATGAATTTCATTGAAACTAAAAAACAAATTGCTGATATTTTTACTAAGCCTCTTGGGAATAAAAAATTCAAGTTTCTTAGAAGAGAACTTGGCTTATGTAAATTTCAGCATGATGAATGATTGTTTAATTGCTGTGAATAAAATCTCTGATGTGGACTTGTTTTTGATTGCTTGGATAAATCATGTGGATGTGAATGTGGATGTAGAACTGTCCTACATTGCATATATTCAGGGGGAGCTTGTCGAGTCTTTGCATGTCTTTGCATATTATTCATTCATGACCTATGCATAAGTTCTCTCTCAATTAATTCTTGCCATATTGCATGCATATAGACAGGGGGAGTATTGCTAGAAATTCAGAGTGGTTTCAACTTTCTTGAAGTCATTCAACCTTTTAAATCTGAATACTTGTCTCTGACATTATGGCAATCTGTTGGTCAGTTCTGATTTCTAAGCAGTAGAAAATGGACTTTTCATTTATAAGAATTTGAATTGTTCAAAGACTGATGTAATGGTTTAAATCTTATAATGGTTGGAGTTTAAAGATTGCAATCAGTATATAAAAGTTGAAAATTGATAAAACTCTCAACTTATTTCCTATTTCATGTCAGACAAAGCTAATCATATCTGAAATCTGAAAACTCATCTGAAATCATGTTAGAGAGGTTAAGTATGTGTATTGTTCTTAAACAAGTCATTCTGAAACATAAAAATGACAGCTAAGAAAGATATTGAAAGAGCATTGAAAATCATTGAATATATATATTGGCAGAGCAATGACTGGTAAATCACTGAGAAACTGAGTGATCCATCAAAGAAGTGGACAACACTCGTGTCATGAAGTGTATCAGCTATCTCTGTTTAAAATGCTCAAAACAGCAGGCTGGTTTCACTGAGTACCTGGGGGTAACTGGCGTCTGATAAACGTGTACCCTCACACAAAAAGGTGTAACTCAGTTCTGTTAAATTTGATCATAGGCAGAATGGTCCATCTTGTTGAGTATCTAGGGGTATTGGCGTCTTATAAACGTATACCCTTACGCAGAAAGACTTATGGTACCTGAATGCTCAAAATGATCTAATACTGAAAATGCTGCTCCTTCAAAAGAAAAGTTCATGAGTGTCAATTTGTTTAATTTCAATACATGACTTGGTTTCTCTCAATATTTTTTATGAGATTATGAAAGTAAGATATTATGAAACTGAATCTTTCATGCAAATATGATTCTGGTTTATTGTTTTATCATGCACAGTGAACTTATCTATTGCTTGTAGTGCATGAACTCCAAGTTTTATCATCCTTAAACCAGAACTCTTTCTGACAGCAGTTTCTAAATTCATATGACTGAAGACTCTATGCTTGAGAATACTTATTCTTGAACTACCTGTTCAGAATGCCAGTCAGTTCTTCTCTTGATTCCTCCATTGTATTTAATTTTTCCCTCCTCTTTGTTGATGGCAAAGGGGGAGAATATTGTCTAGGGGATGTCTAGGGGGAGAATACATATCTGTCTGAATTCTGAATTCAATTCTGAATTCATTCCAAGGGAGAGTTTGAGGCAGTGAGTTGCATGCATTCATAGCATCTGCATGTCAATCTGCATAACACATCATGTCTTTCATCAAACATATATCTATATGACAGGATGTTGCTATTCTACTTCATATGGGGTTGCCATCATCAAAAAGGGGGAGATTGTTGTGACCCCTCTATGTTGATGATGTTGACACTTGCTTTATTTCATTGGCAACACCATTGTTTTGATTGATTGACAACTGTTTTTGATTTGATGAAATTGCTCTATCAGATTGACTATGTGTTCTTTGCATTTAATACACTGCTGTCTGCATTTCTCACTGTCATGGGTCGACACATCAGAGGATGGGTCGACTCCTCCAGCAGACTTGTTTAGACTGAGTCTATGCATCGTCCATTTCAGATAAAGTCCACACACTGCATTTCATTTGAATTGGTTAAGTGTGTACAGCGTCAACGCATCTCACTGGCTCATGTTACAGCGTCAACGCACTTCATTGGATGTGTGTACAGCGTCAACTCGCTAAGTGTGTAAAGCGTCAACGCATGAAGTCTGTACATCAGTCTTAATATTCTAAGTCTGTACAGCCGTTGGCTTTGAACCTCAGAGTCTGTACATCCGAATTGCCCTTGATCTGGTCAAGTGTATACACTCTTTCACTGTAGCTTTCACATATTCAAGTCTACACATCGTGAAAGTCTATACATTCATCACTTACCTTTCGCTCAAGACAAAGTCTATACACTGAGGTCTTTCCCTACGTTTCTTAGGCAAAGTCTGAACATTCGGTTCTGAAGCCTGAAGTCTATACACTCCAGCCTATTCCTACGTTCAAGGCTTCAGCTACACATTAAGTCTGTACAATGGCTTCGCTTCATCAAGTCTGTACATTGACTCGCCAACTTCTTTGAAGTCTGTACATCGCTTCATGTCCCCAAAGTCAGTACATCCACAGTGATCTATGAAGTCTGTACATTGGCTTTGCTTCATCAAGTCTGTACATTGCTTCAGGAGCTTCAAGTCTACACATCGCTTCGCTCCATCAAGTCTGTACATCCACAGTGTTACTTGAAGTCTGCACATTGGTCTTCGAATCCAAAGTCTCTACAATGGTCTTCACACTTGAAGTCTATACATTCGATGTGCAGAGTTGAAGTCCATACTGTGCCTCAGGCTGAGCAAGTTCACACACTGGTCGGTGGCAAGCCTGTACACTGGCCTCAGTTTTCAAGTCTACACATTGGCCTCCTTGCATAAAGTACATACACTGGACTGTTTGGCAAGTTTGGCAAGTCTATACATCGGCCCTTGTCTTCGATGTCTGTACAGCCCTTTAGCTTTTCAAGTCCATACATTGGCTTCAAGACTTTCAAGTCTATACACTGACGGCTGAACTGAAAACTCTATACATCGTCTGTCTGCACTAGAGTCTCATGGAGTCTATATATTGCACTCGTCTTCACAAGTCTATACAACGAAGTATATACACTGCAATGTACATACTTAAATCTTATGACTTCATTCTTGTTGCTGAAGGGAACAGGGTCGACGCTGGGAGCTTAAAGCGTCCACGCATCAGTTGACGAAGCCTTCACGATATATTCCACTGCGTCAACGCCACAAGCAAGCAGCGTCGACGCAGCAGTTAAAGAAGCAGAGACCTTCACAGGCTATTCCACTGCGTCAACGCCACAATTGAGCAGCGTCGACGCAGCAGCTAAAGAGACGAACCTAATGGCTTACTGGAATGCCTCACTGCGTTAACGCCATTGATTGACAGCGCCGACGCAGCAAGTCAGATTGCTGTCATTGAGCATGTGAACTGAGAACTCTATACAACGGACTGAAGAGGCTAATGAAGGGCACGTGATCCGAGGTGCCTGGCACGTGATCCGAGGTGGACGAGATACCAGGATGATGCCACGTGGTCCAGATTGCTGGGCGGGAAACATGGAGAGCACACGCCTGCTGCTGTTGCTGCTATATAAACGAGCCTTCTTCCACAGAAGAAGATAGATCGAAGGAGAAGAAGAGAAAGTCTATACACTCAGCAGCAGTGAGCCTTCGATCCACAGAGAGAAAAAGAGAGAAGAAGAAGATACAGAGAAGAAGAAAACGAGAGAAGAAGAGATCGAGAAAGATGAGCTGAGAGAGAGCTGATTGAGAGTGAGATTGAGAGTGAGCTTGTATCTCAGTCTTGTGGTTCAAAATCAGAGCTGAGCTTTGCTCTTAGAGCTATATTGCTTTTGAGCTTTTCTGTTTTCGTTTTGATTTTGTCTTTCATTTCCGAACATTGTTTCTTCAAGCTGTGTGTCAGCGGTCTTGCAGTGGTAGTCTCCACTGGACGGGTTAAGCTGTATTTCCCCAGCGGTTGCAGAGGATCAGATCCTCTGGTCGGCAAGCTGTAGTGCCCAGCGAAGCTGTGTATCAGCGGATTGTTTGGCCAAGTTGTAAAGCCCAGCGGACGCAAGCTGTGCTGCGCAGCAGGAAGCCATACTCGGTTGAGTGTTGGGTGGACGTAGGTCGTTGACCGAACCACCTAAAAATCGTGTGTGCATTGTGTTTGTGTTTTTGTTTGATCTGTGTGCGATGGGAATTCTTGCTTAGCTTATTTGGTTTCATCGCTCATGCTCATGCCTAGCTTTCGATATATATAGATATGGTGAATGGCTTTCATGGGTCAACCCTTTGCTTAGCATTCTTCATTTAGCTTAACTGATGTTTGCCTAAATTCCGCTTTAGAACATACAGTAGTTTTAAATTAGGCAAGTTGATCTATTCACCCCCCTCTAGATCCACACTTAGTGAAGATAGACTGCGTCCATCTAACCCAACAATGCCATTATTCACCAAATAATCAGACAGATTCACACACTCAGGTTTAATCTGACAAAAATAAAAAATACAGGCCCCAAATTCACTCAGTTTGTAGGCCAACTAGGAAGATTTATTGGATCTTATTTCCGGCAAATGTTTGGGTGATATGGGATGCAATTGGCAGTTGGACCATTGCATGAGGGACGCCGATCAAATAGAACAGTTGTGAAAGATCCCCTAGATGGTTCTCTCCAAGGTCTTCAATCCCGGTACCGGCCGGTTCGATACCGGTTCCCCACCCCTGGAATGGCATGAGGTTGAGGGGATTTCTTGGCTCCCGCTCCAGGCCCGCCTCCGCATGCCCGGCCCAGCCCACTCCAGGATGGCCAGCCTCGCCGCACCGGCCCAGCCCGCAACCCAATAGGGATCCACGGCCGACCCCCCCCCCCCTTTCGATAAAACCCCTCCCCTTTTCTGTTCCCTTTCCCTGATCTCCCGTCGAGCCCTAGGTCTCTCCCATCTCCCCCCTCTCATGCGACCGGCATGACGACCGGCGCGACGGACAGCGGCGACGCAGTGATCTGCCTGGCAGACGGCGCCGTCGCAGCGTGGCGTGGGTACCTCTCTCCCAGTCTCTCGTACTCTATCTCTGTCTCCCTCCCTCTCTATTTGTCTCACTCTCACAGTCCCACCGGCCGGCCACCCCTATTCTCTCTCTCATGATCTCCCCCGCCCCCTTCTCTCTCTCTCTCTCTCTCAACAGTGACAAGAGAGTCCGGAGGGGTGCGACTGTTGTGGCCTCTATTTTTGTTTATTATTATTATTCTTGTACCGACCGGTACCGGGCTAAAATGGTTGGAACCGGACCGACCAAGGCCCGTATCAATACGTACCGAGCGGTACTGAATACCTTGGTTCTATCACTACCTCCCACCATCTCCCAACACACATGCACACTCATTTCATTATTTATTTATTTTTGAAAGTGGGTAGTAGCACTGTTGTATTGAAAGAAAATACGCGTATCCAAGTGTCATCAAAGATATCTAAAAAAATCCCTATAAAAAAGAGGCTCTCCACACCAATACGGAGTGGTCGGCACTCAACCCCCAAAAAACCAAAACAGTAAGAGTTGTGAGAGTTCACATGGCAAAGGAGCTCCGCCCACTCTCTGACTCTCTCATAAATAAAAGAAATCACTCTCTCCACAGCTCTAGCTTCTCCTCTAAAGAATCTATTGTTCCTTTCACCCCACAAAACCCACAAAGCAGCATGAAGAATCAGCCACCATATAACTTTATCCCCTTTGAGATTCCACCTCCTATGCCAAAGGCCCATCAAAAGATGTACACTCCCTTGCAAGCCGATGGTAGAATGAATCATCCTTGTGACTTTAGTCCACACATCTTGTGAAAAGGAACAGTCTGTGAAGAGACGGTCTACAGTTTCATCCTCTTCTCCACACAAGCAGCACACATAAGGTAGATCGGGGAGGAATGGAGCAATCCTGTCACAAGTAGGCAGCCCACCATGAGAAATCCTCCATATCAAGAACTTCACTTTCAAAGGACTCCAGGGAGCCCAAATCTGTGAAGCAAGGCTATGTCGCAACCCTCCATCGAATATGCAGGAGTAAGCTGACTTGACAGAGAAGCACCCCTCCTTATCCCATCTCCAGCACCACTAGTCCTCTCTATCTGCCTCTGGAACGAAGTCAAGAAGAAAGATAAACAGACCCTCTAGCTGATCCATCTCCACTGGCTTGAGGTTCCTTCTAAATGCCGATGACCACATCCCTCCTGAAAGCTAAAAGTCGAAGAACTGGGATATTAAAGCCAAAGGACCTGCAGCAGTAGCAAAGAGTCTCGGGTAAGACTCCTCTAGGGTGAAGTCTCCACACCATCTCTCTCTCCAAATTAAACATTTGTCCCCTCGCCCAAACGAACCCAAACACTAGAAATCATGAAGTCCCTGCCTGTCAAGATGTCTCTCTAGATTGGTGAAATATTATGCTGAGATGCCGAAGTCATGTCCCAAGCTCTAACTCTGCCATAATAGCTCTGCCTGATGACTTAAGCCCACAAGCCACAATCTCTTACCCCCAACTTCCACAGCCACCTGCACAAAAGAGCCAAATTAAAATCTTTAATATGTTTGATACCAGCACCCTCCCATTTCATTGCACTTACATACCCTGCCCCAGCCTTAAGGGGTTTGACTAATAAGGCTGGGGCGGGGTATGTAAGAGCAAGGACATGGGAGGTGCTGGTATCAAACATATTATAGATTTTAATTTGGCTCTTTTGTGCAAGTGGCTGTGGAAGCACACTCATTTCATTTGAGCCTTGAGGGGTTGACTATTTGAGTGAAATCCTGTTCACAGTGAAATTTCCTTTTGGCAGTAGTCATCTTTTATCTCTAATGCATTGGGGTTTTATCCACTTTCTACAAAAAAGTTTTATTCTTCAGTAACCTCTAGTCAACTATTGCACAGCTCCACATTAGGCTACCTAATTTAGGCATTTTACAGATATACCATATCCAGGCTAAGCAGGTCAACAAGTAGCCTCATGTAGGTGAGATATTGTTGCCATACAACTGGCTATGAAGCATGGTTAACAGAGAAGATCAATTGTGCTCAAAATCAGACACTTCAAGTCAAATTGGCTGTCTCCAAGCTTTTTTTTTTTCAGAGGACTGAGGAATAAGAAAAGACAGGAGGGGAGGTTTTGGATTCAAGGCTAGAAAAGCCCCTGTTGACCCACTTTGCCTAATTTGGACGCATTTTGAGCAAAGGATGTCAGGGATTTCAACATGGCAGCCAGTTATGAGAGGGAAGAGGAGAGGGAGAGGTCCCACCACCCCACCGCAGTCCCCAGGTGAGCAGCCAATCCCCTCTCTAGCAGTTGTCCGGCCACCAGCAGCCGCAGCTGGCAGGAAGTTAGAAATTGGCAATCTGATCTGTCCAGTCCAAGAAACAGACTCAAAATAACGGAGAAGGAAATATGTACTTTTTACCTTTTTATTCATTTGAGTTATCATAGTTTCTTCTGTTTCAGTCAGGTTGGCATTTCCCCTGGATTGGCCAATTCAGCTGTCCTGCTGCAAGCTAATATAGATTGGGATTTGTGGGGCCCAATCAAGCTGGACACTCCAATAATGCAGTCCTTGCTATGAATTGGCCACAAAGCAGTAGTCAAACACTTTTATTCTTTCCGCAATGATAAAACAATAAGATGAAGAGACCACGAATGTCTACATCCTAAATTTCTTTTATGCTTTATTCATTGTAAGTTTACATCTCCACAGATCCAATTTTTTCATGCTCTAAAGATAATGATCATCTTACTTTTCAGCAGGTTGCGCTATTCGAAACAAAATATTAGCCCTTTTATCAGATACCAAGCCAAGAAGGCATTTGCCTTCCTTAAGGAGTCATTGTTGGATAAAGGTGAGTGTAAAGGAGACATGTATAATCCTCACTTTCGTGTGCCGCTACAGATTTCTCAGGAAAGAGAATGGTAAGGAATGGTTCTGGTCAGATTCCATTTCCACAAGTTATTTCATACATCATGAGATTCTTTAGATTGTTGCAGTGGCAGAGAAGAAAAGGAAAACCCGAAAACCAGATTGACTGCTAATGAAAATAACCTAGGGGGAGAGCTCGAGGAAGGCCTAAAATGAGATGGTGCGATGTTATTAGGAAGGACATTAGTTCCTTGAGTTTAAATATGAATATTGCACTTGATAGAAATCTTTGGCGGAACAGGATTCATGTAGCCGACCCCAATTAATTGGGATAAGGCTCTGATGACGATGATGATGATGATGATCAGGTGAGGTAGAAGAGAGTTTATTTTTCTGGACTCTCTTTTTTTATTATGTTGGACTCCTCCTCTCTCTTTCTCTCTCTCTCTCTTCTCCTTTTAATCTTGTTGAATAAGAGCCCAATGGACTCCTCTCTCCTGCCCTTTTTTCTGGCTTCTTTTCTTTCCTTTTTTGCCTTTTTATCCCTTCCTTGCTTCATGCGCAAGAGAAGAGTCCATGCAGGACTCTTCTTTTTTTTATGTCTAGAGCTTCCTTTTGTCTCTCTCTCTCTCTCTCTTTTGTTCAAACAGAAGGATATGGTAACATGCTTTCTCTCAGTAACTACAATGCAAGAGGAACATGACATTGAATCCTACTGTAGTTATGTACAGTAAAAGTCTGTTTTGCGCAACTTTTAAGGATTGGTTATCAAGTTGTCAAGATTGCAATTGGTTGAAGATTAGAAAGCTCAACTCATGGATGCAAAACCGCCCAGCACATATCATACCGAGCGGTTCCGTACGGTATTGGCTGGTGCTGGGACAGTTCGGCCAATTTCATCTCGGAACCAGTCAGTACATAATTAGGGGGGAGGGAGAGAGAGAGAGAGAGAGAGACCAGACAAACCAGCTGAATCAGCCGGTTCCACCCCGGGTCGTCTGTTGGGACCGGCCAATAAGGCCTTAGGACGTCGTCCTCCACGGACTGCACCATAGTTGTCAAGTCTATAATAACCCCCCCAAACCCTAGCAGCCCCTAGCAAGGGTGGGCAGCTGTGTAGTCGAAATCGTGCCTAGACGCTCGCCTAGGCGATGAGGCGAGGCGAGGTGATGGCAACTCGCCTCGCCCCGTCGTGATTCGCCGAGGCGAACACCTCGCCGTCGCCTCTCCCGCTTCGCCCGCCGCGGCGCGCGTCGCCCGCCTCGCCCGCCGTTCCCGCCAACTCGCCCTCAGCGGAGCCGCGTATCAGGTTTGAATACCCGTTAAGCCTCGAAAGCACGGATCCACATTTTAACCCGTGTGAGGGTTTCGTTCCCGTCCCACCCGCAACCACTTCTCCGTCGCTCCCCAATTGACAACCCTAATCCCCAACGGGACAGCGGCTTCCGGCGAGCGAACGACGACAGCGGTGTCCGGCAAGCGGTGACAGCAGCATCCGACGGGCGACCGACGACAGCGGCGTTCGGTACTCATCTCCCTCTCCTTCTCTCTGTCTTTCTCACACAGTTGCACACACGCACACCCTCTCGCCGTCTCCATCTCCCTCTCTCTTCGTCTCCCTCTCCCTCTCCCTCTCTCGTCGTCTCCCTCTCATTGTCTCTCTGTCTCCCTCACTCTGTCACCCTCTCCCTCACTATGTCTCCCTCTCATACTCTCCCTCTCTCTCTGTCTGTATCTCCCTCTCTCATCATCTCCCTCTCACTGTCTCCCTCTCTCATCGACGACATCGTCTCCTTCTTCCTCTCTCTTCGTCTCCCTCTCACTGTCTCTCTGTCTCCCTCACTCTGTCTCTCTCTCTCTCTCCATCTCCCTCTCACAGTCTCTTTGTCTCCTCTCTTTCTTCCTCTCTTTCTCTCTTTCTCACTCTGTCTTCCTCTCTTTCTCTCTCACACAAGCACACGCAGAGAGGGGCTCGGCCCCTCTCCCACTCTGTCACTCTCTCTCTCCCCCCCTCTCTATCTCTCTCACACAAGCACACGCAGAGGGGGGCGAGCCCCTCTGTCTCCCTCGCCCTCACTCTGTCTCTCTCTATTCTCGCACTCTCTGTCTCTCTCTGTTCTCTCAGTCTCTCACTTTGTCTCCCTCTCACTCTCTCTGTCTCTCTCTGCTCTCTCAGTCTCTCACTCTCCGTCTTTTGTGAGTGGTGAGGAGGGGGTGAGGGATTAGCCCACTCTCTCTGTTCTCTCTCTCAACTCTCTGTCTCCCGCCCACTCTCTCTATTCTCTCTCTCAACTCTGTCTCCCGCCCACTCTCTCAGTTCTCTCACTCTCTGTCTCCTGCTCTCTCTCTCACACAGACACACACGCACGCACAGGTAGAAGGGCTAGTCCTCTCACTAGTCACTAGTCACTCTATCTTGTTTGGTTGTTTAACTATTTTTGTTTTGTTATAATATTGCACTTGTTAGTTGCTTTTCTTGTTTACCGTATATGCAGTTTTATGATATTTAATGTTCAAAAATATATATTTTTGTGATATTTTGACATATAATTTTAATTTTAATTTTTAATAATATCTCGCCTCAAACGCCTCGGCCATCACCTAGGCCTTTGAGGTGTGAGGCGACCCCCCTGGTCGCCTCGCTCGTCTCACGCCTCAGACTACATAGGTGGGCAGTGCCCCCCTTGACCCCTCCATAGACCTGGCCGTGAAGATCTTAGGTAGATCAAGCTCCACACACTCCTCCAATGCCTCTCTCTCTCCCCCCTCTCCCTCTCTCTCTCTCTCTTAATTTGTATATTAGGCATATGTACTTTTTGGGTTTTTAAAGAGGTGCCAACGTGCCCCCTAGGTGACGCCTAGGTAGATGCTTTACCGCCTAAGCGCCTAGGCTCCCAAGTACACCTTGGGTCACCTTGTCACCTTGACAACTATGGGCTGCACTTAAGTTTCAATGCATTAATAGTGAAGAAATGAAATGTTTTATGGTTCTAAACTTTCAAATATGTGTTAAATTGTTGATTGTATTCAATCATGTATGATTTTTCTTTCCATGATTTTTTTCTTTAATTTTTTTCAACTTTTTAAACTCATATTTAAATGTATAGGGGAGAACCGGTCCCAAAATCCCTGAACCGGCCGGAACCGGTTCCGGACCCAGAACTGGCCTTGACCGGTTCCAGAATCGGAACCGGTTTTGCGAACCTTGGCTTAACTATGGATTGGAATTAATCTCTCACATTCTTTTGGCTTCTTAGGAACAGTGGATACCATTTTTACAATTTCTCAACCAGTCTTTTATTGCATCAACAGCTTTTCTACTTTCTCTTTTGGATGTTTGGTAAGATTCCCAAGTACATCCCATATAGTTATACAGCAACATCTGATGAGAAGCAACAAGAAAAAATCAGCATTATGCAATATAAAAAGATTCTGCATTTCAAAAATTTACAGACCATTTTCTTCTAGAAATACACATCATTGATCATAGATTACAAAACATTCAGGAAAATGGCCACAAATAAGTTAAAATCCTAAGTAAGTTGGAGAGAAAGAAATTCAGTGTAAGCCAAATTAATTATTAAAAGCTGATAGAAATGTATTTGAGAGATCATGAGAACCAAAGAAAAAAAGGGGGGAAGGTAAGGGGCAAACCTTTGCCCAAAGAGCCATCTCCACAATATCAATGCCCACGAATTTGGGAATCTGACCTAATATCTCTTTGCACAGATGTAAGATGCAAAGAAGCAGACGATTCCTAAAAGAAGTGGAGGAAAAAGTGAGTGTGTGGCTATGTAAGATGTAAGTAAGGCTATATGTACTTGCTAATAATAAAACTTTTCCACCAGTAGGTCAAAAGAGAGTGACAGTCGCAATATATTTGTGTAACCGATCGAGAAGATATTATATTCCTTGGTTAAGTCTCACCGGTCATCTGTGTTTCGCATGGTCCATTGTGGGGGAGCAACACTCTGACTCCGAAGGTTATCAAAACCCTGAAAGAAACACAGTAGTAAGACGATATCTGAGTACTTTGTCAGGCAGCTGAAGGAAAACATGACCCTTCACTTGACAAGGATGTTCAACCAAGAATAGAAATTGAGAAACACAGGAAACTTAACAACAGACAAAAGATTACCAGCATAAAGGTACAACCACTGGGATCATTTGGAATAACCTCCACTTTTGTAAGATGCTTTAACTTGTAGAGTTTTGCAGGCTGCACAAGCAACAGCAAGCAGTCCATTAGATTCTTAAATACAATCAGCATTTCACCTAGAAGGTATGCACTAGTTACAAATTTACCTAATTTCTTTCAGTTTGCTGTTAGTGCCATCAACAAGATTTGTGTGGAAGTCTATATACACAGTTCTACTTCCACTGTTCCACAAGGTAAAATCTCAGAAATTGGGAAACCCATTACCCAAATATCTCTGCTTTTCTACTAACTGGCAGCATGGTTATTACCAACATTTGCAGTCTGCTGTTAGTGTCACTGACAAGATCCATAGAAGATTTCAAATTATATATGCAGAGTTCCTTTGCAAGAGTCCAAGCGGATTAGATTTCAACTTCTGCACCTGACCAACTACCACTTGCCTAAGGAAAGGTGATCCTCTGAAAAGAGTGAGAAGGGCGCTCTGGGGAGAGCATGGGGAGGGCCCCCATGCTGCTGCCACCGCAGGTGGTTTCCGGGGCTTTCCGATTCCCTCTAGGGTGCGGCCAGCGTCATGTCTCCATCCGAGGAACAGGAGGGGTAGGCCGGAGGAGGGTGTCGGGGAGAGCTCCGGTTTGTTTCCGGTGTGGGAAGGTGGGACACCTGCAGGGTTTCTACAACTCGCCGGAGGCCGGTGACCGGGGGAGAGGACCTCGTTTCAACCCCTTGTTCGCAGAGGTGGTAAGGTGTAAGGGTCCCCAAACATCGCTCCTCCCTAGGAGGAGGGAGTGCCTGGAGATAGGGGATATCCCCCTCGGCCTCATCCAAGGATGGCTCGAGTGGACTCATAGATGTCTGTTCGTGTCGCCGCTCGAGGAGGCAGTTCAGCCGGAGGTGATAGGCGGTACCCTGAATGCCCAGTGGGGAGGTCTTGGCACTTGGGAGGTGGTGCAAGCCATGGCAGAGAAGTTTCTAGCTGTCGGTTCGTCTGTGGAGGTGGCAGAAGCAGTGGCGGAAGAGGGTTTAGTGGTCGTAGGGGGAGTGGCTCTCCTTGTCCGGGCTTGGTCCCTAGCCAAAGGGGCGTATCCCATTCCAAGGGATGTGGGGGTCCGGATCAAGCTCACTAGTCTTCCCCTTGTCCTCTGCAACGAGCCAGGGATCGTCCACGTTCTAAGGAGCTTAGGTGCGGTCGAACCCGGAAGCCTCACGTTCTCTCCGGCGGGGGGCCTTATGGCCATGGAGGGCCTTCTTTGGACGTCGAGTCAGTTGTCGGTGCCGCCGGTCATCTCTCTTGCGATCGGGGAGGTGGCATTCTCCGTTCGTCTTAGCCTTCTGCCAGGCAGAGTGTTGCGGCGCCGCAGGTTGCAGGAGGGCCCTAGGCTAGAGGAAGAAGAAGGGCGTACAACTGGCAAGGTTCAAAATTCGAACCACGTGCCTTTGGGCAAGACGAGCTGGTCCTCTGTCGAGCCTGGGATTCGCGGCTCCAACAGAGGGATTCCGATTTTCTCGACCCACGACTTGCATGTTATCGGGGTCACAAGGATATCGGGTCCCCCAAGCCCGGTAGTGGGCTCCTTCCTTGCCCGTTAGGGCTAGCCCCTACCACAGTGCAACCGCGACCGTCGGCCCTTCTAGCCGGCCCCCGGGATACGAGGGTGGTCGTGGACGTTGTCGGCCTCCTGTCGCCAGTGCCTGTGGTCGACATCGGCGTTCGCTTTGCCTCCCTCCTCCGGTTGGGCCCTCTTCAACCGCAGTCCAAATGCGGCCCCCCTCGCCACCAGCGATGAGGGTCCGCTGCTCTATCAGGACCGATCGCTAGAGACACTATCCCTCCTCTTGGTGCTCTGCCCATCTCAGGAGGGCAATCTCTCTCAGGTTGAGCTGCTGGCTATTCTGGATCCCCTTGTTGCTGATCAGCCATTGTTGGAAGCACAGAGGAGTGCAGAGGAGGAAGAGCAGGGTGGCAAGGCGTCCAAGGACGAGCAGGAGACCAGGGTGCTGCAGAAGGCCGAGGGGGATGGAAAAGATCTCAGTAGAAGGGCAGAGGTTACTGAGGGAATCCTTCATCTCCTTTTCCAGAAGGAGGCGGCCCCGGGAGACCACCCCCCGCCCGCCGATCCAGAGGAAGGTGCTCCTCCTTTTGCACAGCCTCCCATTGCTTTGCCAGAGGGGGACTCAATGATGGAGACGGGACTGGTCGAGGAATCGCAGGAGGAGGAAGTGAGTTTGAATGGGGAGGGAGAAGGGAGCTTGGGCAAGGATGGCGTGAAGGAAATCATAGTCAGGGTGGAAGGTTTCATGGGGGATCAGGCCAGAGAGGTGGTGAATCTGATTGGAATGTCCGCTGAAGGTGTGGATAAAGATGTGAGGTCCGTCTTATGCAAAATTCATAGAAGATGGTTAGCGGGGATGGCTAGGGATGCTAAGGCAGGGAAAACCAGCAAAAAAGGGAATGGGGAGAGAGAAGATAAAGGGAAGGAGCCAGTAGTGGGCTAAGGGGAGGTAACATGGTTGGATCAGTATGGAGAGGGAGGGGGATGGCCTACGTTGTAAGTTGGAGGATGGTAAATATAATGGGGAGAGTGGTCCAAGAGAAACTAGGGGTAGGAGTGAAAAGGGGGAATGAGGGGGGTGGGGGTGTAGGGGTGTGGTGGGGAATTTGGAAGAATGGTGTGAGAGTAACAAGGGATTAGAGGCTGTAAAGGGGAGCTTCTTTGCCAGAAGTGTGCTCCTCGGGAGGTATATGGACAATGCGGTTGGCATTCGGTGTGGAGGGGATGGTCCGATTGTTTTGCTCCAGCACTGTCTGCAACCGAGATGCCATCGTCTGGTGCATGCGGATTCCGAGACAGAGCAGAGAAGATAGCTCCGTTAATTGTATTGTCTTGAGTTGTCTTGACTTTTCCTAGGTTTTGTTTGAGGGGTCAGATCTGGTAGGGAGGCCTTTTGTATCTCTGTGTTTTTTTTCTTTGCTCCAGAGGCAGATTTCACTCTGCCGCCTCTTTTGTATTTGGAAGTTTTTGGAAGCGCTTCCGCCTTACTTGTATATTCTTATCCCTTTTATTTTATAATATGTGGTACTATCCAGTTTCAAAAAAAATGGATTTGATTTCCAAATGTAAGATATTTAAATCTAGAAACCCATTATCCTGGATCTCTGTCCTTTTACCAATTGGGGCATGGTTTGCAGAACTGGACACCTGAAACAACAAAACCCAGATTGGAAGTGGCAGTTTGCAATCCAGTTTAACAGTTACTAAACAGCTCTAGTCAGGGTTAAAGTGTTTTGAAATAAAAGGTTTTAGTTACATTTCTTACTACCAAGGACCTTTTTGTATTTGTATTTTATTGTAGGGGTCATTTTATAAAACTTCCCCATTCAACATACAAAGAGGGGCTAGGTCATCCACACCTTCTTAGTGTGTGTTTTGCTGTATAGGTTTTTGGGGGTGCTTTGTTGGGGCTTTGGCCCGCCTACACATGTACATTCCTTCGTTCCCCTTTATTTATATATCTTGGTGGTACTACCCACTTTCAAAAAAAAAGAGGAGGCCAAGAGCAGGAAGGAGAAAAACTACGGGTGACACTGTCACAGCAGATAACAGCTTTTACCACTGGCCCATTGATTCTCCACAGCCTCTCAGGTCCCCTCTCCATTTTTCAACCGATGCATCCTCACTATGGACGTAAGCTTTTCCCCAAAATTCTTTTTCCTTTTCTCCCATAACATTTTTCCCTCTTTCTTTTCTACCTCCTTAATCCTAACATCACCTCACATTTTTCCCGCTGTTCCTTCTCTTTCCTCTCCGTCTTCCTCATCTCACCCTTCATTCTGCTCTTATCTCCTCCTCCCCAACCTCTTTTGTTCTTTTCTCCCTTTTTTCCCTGACTGCAAATGGCCGTAAACATCCACTCTTCACCAAGAACTGGCTGGTTCTGGCAACCACAAGAATAAAAACAGAGCACCCGCCATGCACAGTTCCAAATAGGTCCGAGTTGTGTGAACCTTGAGTCCAGGATGTCCCCATGCTAGTCTTTTCCTTTTTCCTCCAGATTTCATATATTTCAATCTTTTCCAACAGGTAAATAGGTGATTATATTCCCATACAACCAAATCTATAGTCATATGGAGGCAAAACAAAGGTCCAAAACAGTGATTGCAGACACAAGTTCACCGAAAATGTTGACAGTTTAAAAATAGTATAATAAAGTTGCAGTTAAAAGAACATAATAGGATAAAACAATTACCTCAAGTACACCTCCTGATGAATATTTCAAGACACGAAGGAAAGCTTTGGTCCTCTGGCCTTTTGAAGAAAATTTGGCTGCACAAATAATTACTTTGTCAAAACCATTTAAATTCAAAAATGATATACGAACGGGCCTATCTGCACACTGGATAGACAAGCACCCCATTAAAAGGCAAGAAACAAAAGAAGGTATCAGGTTAGAGGATACACAGTCACACAAACACACACAAAGAACATTGCTAAAGGGAAAAGACAATAAGGGAGGTTCCCTTCAATTTCTTTCTTTGGAAATGACAGAATGACAATGTACCAAACAAAAGAAAGGAGGCGGCGGCATAAAAATTAGAGAATCATCACAGCAGGATGGTGCCGCTAAAAGAATGATGAAAAAGAGGCAAATTATCACCATGCATGCTAGACCCCACACCCTCAGTTACCATCCAACAGGCAGCAAATAAAGGGCTTGGCTATAAACAAACAGCAGCATAGAATAATGTCCACATAAAAGGAGACTTGTACCTCCTAGGATAAGCAGTTTATACCTAGTAATTCTCAGGCTGCAAAAGCACTAAAAGACTTTACATTGACACTTTCAGTCAGCATTTCCTTGGATCTTTTCACTTCTCCCCTGAAGATCGTTAATATTTCCTCCATACATCAAGATGTCATCAGGTATAATTTGCCATGAACTTTTCTTGACCAGACTGATTTTTATCCAGTTCAGCCCATCTCAAACTCCACTGATCTGGAAAGCTACCTAGAAAACAATCGCATTTTAGGATGTAGTGCAGGGGTGTTCTATAAAAGCCTACCGACTGAAAACCTGACAACGGCTATCCTCCATCAACAATGCAGACATCTCTTTCATCGTCAGAGATGAAGTTCTGCACCTATCATACAATGACGAAACGCCGATATCTTGATTGATGAGATTGCATACAGTCCAAACACTAAGAAGAGTTGAAAGGTGAATTAGAATCTAAAGATTTTACCCCTCTTTGATAGAGGGATAGACAAAATGGGAGTTATACCTCTTAGATTAGTTTGTCCTGGAATTTAGTCCCATTTGCTTTGATATACAATGGATTATCCCTTTGGGACAAATGAGGGTTAACTCTGTTCCACCTCTTGGGGTGGAACAATCTGTCCGGATTAAATGGGAGTTATCCCTCAATCTAACCTGATTAACTTTTTTAACCTATCAAACTAAAAAAGGGATAGATTGGGAGTTATCCCCGAGGCAAATGGGGATAACCCCCAATCAAAGTGGGGCTTTAGGATTAGCCAAACTAAGTCCATATGTGAAATGTAATAGTGATATTATCAACATAGACCAAGATGAGTTGGTAATAGTTGACAGACAAGCTATTCCAAACAGTAATTTTCAATAATTGGGATCTATTAAGATGCAGGTTGGTTGAAGTGATGAAGTACATCTAGATTTCTTTGTGATCAACAGATACCCCCCCTTTTTTAATGTGGGTAGTACCACAATTGTATTAAGTAGAAAAGGGCGGGATGTACAAGTATAAGCAATGTGCTCTCAAAAGATCCCTAGACAAAAAAATCTCTATACAAAAACGTCACACCAAGTAGGAGCTTATCTCTCTAACCATCCAACAAAAGAAAAAGAGAAGAATTGTGTCACCATCTTACATAAATGCACAGCCCATTCCCTTACTCTCACAAATAAAAGACACAATCCTGTCCTCAATTCTTGTGTCTTGCCTAAAAATTATATTCTTCCTCTCTCCCCGTAAGGTCCATACTGTGGCGTGTAGGATAAGCCACCAGATAAGCCTATCTTCCTTCTGGCTCCAATTCCTATGCCATTTCCCGAGCAGCTGATTCACATCATCCTATGGACCAAGTGTGCAGTGAATCTTACTGCCGACCTTGGTCCACACCTCCCTGGCACAGAAACAGCCTGTAAAGAGGCGGTTCAGATCATCCTCCTCCACCCCACAGAGGCAGCACAATGTAGAAATATCTTGTAGGAACAAGGCAATCCTATCACATGTGGGCAGCCGGCCATGTGATATCCTCTAGATCAATAGCTTCACTTTAAGCGAGCTTTTAGGACTCCAAATGTGCAGGCCAAAACGGTGGCATAGTCCCCCATCTAAGATGAGTGAATAAGCCGACATGACTAAGAAGCGTCCCTCCTCCCATCTCCACCACCACTTGTCCTCTTTGTTAGGATCCGATGCGTAGTCAAGGAGGAAAAAAAGAAGTTCCTCCAGCTGATCCATCTCATCAGCCCTAAGATTTCTCCTAAATGTCAGCATCCATGCTCCCCTACGGCGCAATGTGTCGAACCAGTGGACCACTAAGGATAGGGAGACAGTTGAAACCGCGAAGAGCTTGGGGAAGCTTGCCTCCGGGGTGAAATCTCCGCACCATTTATCCTTCCAAAATAAGCATCTATGTCCAACCCTACTACCTGAATTGACAAAATTCCTGCGTTGAATAATGCCTCTCTAGATGGGTGAAACATTATGTAGAGTTGTCGATGTCATCCCCCAATCCCTAGCCCTGCAATAAGACCTTTGTCTGATAAGTTGCAGCCATAGTCCACCATCATCACCTCCCAGTTTTCACAACCATTTACATAGAAGTGTCAGGTTCAAGTCTCCGACGCTCTTGATACCCACTTCTCCCATGTCCTTGCTGTTACAGACTTTGCCCTATGAGATGTCATGTCAACCCCTATTAGTGTGCCCATTGCCATACCAAAAGAATCTTACTTAGATGGATTCCAACTTCTTAGCCATTATTTTTGGAATCATGAAGATGGATAGGAAAAAAATGGAAAATTTTGTCCAACACTGGTTTGCAAAAGACTAATCTCCCCCCATACGATAGGAGCCTCGCTTTCGAGCCTACTGGCCTGGACTCATACCCACTGTTGGCAATATCGGCCGAAACCGATACGTTTCGGCCGAAACGTATCGGTTTCGGCCGGTACCGATCCGAAACCGGCCCTTAACACTGTAGTAGGTCCGAAACCTATTAAATAATATTTTTTTTATGGTTTCGGACGAAACTGTATTGGTTTCGGCCGAAACTCACCTGTTTCGGTCCGAAACCTGACGATTTCGGCCGAAACCGGACAGGTTTCGGCCGAAATCGGACATGTTTTACTAAATTTTTGAGGTTTTTGAATGGTTTCAACCGGTTTTGGCCGAAACCGAAACCGATACCGAAACCAGTACCGAAACCGATACTGCCATCCTTGCTCGTACCTCTACACTACTGCCTGCCAATCCTTGCAGTGTAAGACCCCTGGAGATAACGGAAGTCCCAAGTAGGAGAAAGGGGACTCTCCGATCTGATAACCTAGAATGAAGGTTGAGCTTCTGAGAGGCTTTTCCTCCATGTTAACCCCAAAAATGTGGCTTTTGCTGAAATTCACCTTCAGCCCACTTACTTCTTGTAACAGTTCCAGCATCAATCTAGCAACATACAACTGGCTCTCTTCCTCTATTAGGAAGAAGATGGTATCATCCGCATACTGAAGGTGGTTGATCCCCATCTGCCATGCCCCACTTGGAAGTCTCTTATCAATCCTGTCAATTCTGCCCTCACCCACATCCTACTCATAATTTGTGCAACCAAGACAAATAAGAGAGGGGACATAGGATCCCCCTGTCGGAGTCGTCCGCCACTGTGAAAAGAAGAGGCCTTCTGCCCATTGATGAGGACTACAAGAGAAGCCGAGGAGACACAAGCCCGAATCCACCCTATCCGCCTATCATCAAAACCCATCTTTCCTAGAACCTCAAAAAGACATTGCCAACAGAGACGATCATAATGCCCTTTCAAAGTCCAACTTCAGAACCATATCTCTCTTCCTCTAGTTCTTCAATACATATAAGCCCTCGGGAAAAGTGCAGCAAGGAAGTTCTCCTAGATGTGTCGCCCTCTAATGAAGGCTCCTTGGTGCCCACTGACCAGCCTGCCAATCACACTGTCTAATCTCATAACAAGCACTTTGGTGGTGATCATGTAGGTACTATCAAGCAAACTGATTCGTCTATAGTCAAAGGGGCTTTACGCCCGTTGCTTCTTGGGAATGAGGACCAAGATGGTTTTGTTGATGCCCCTCAAATGGGCCTGTCCTTCTAAAATTCCCCTAACCCTAGAAGAAGGTCATCTTTGATGATGTCCTAACACTTCTAGAAGAAGCCATAGGGAAACCATCCAGGCTCGGGGTTTTGTCCCTTCCCAGGGAGAGCACTGTCTGTCGAACCTCCTCCTCGAAGAAGTGGCAAGAAAGAGCTTCCCTCTCGACAGCCGAAAGCTAAGGAAGTAACCCATCTGCAATCCCAAGTCTAACCATCTGCTCTTCAAAGAAAAGTCTAGAGAAAAAAATCCCTGGCCTACACCTTGATCTCTACATCCCTAGTGAAAATTTGCTCGCTTACTCTAATCGAGGAAATGTTGTTGGCTCTTCTCCCCGAAACAATTCTTTGGAAGTATGTAGTGTTTTTGTCCCCTTCCTCAAGTCACTTCTCTCTTGATCTTTGCTACTAATAGATCTCCTCCCGAGTAAGTATCTCTTAAAACTGTGCCCTGAGTGTCTCTCTAAGTGCCCTATCTGACTCATCAAGCAACCATGCCACCTCTAAGCAATCCATTCCCTTCAACTGTTGCAACATTCGATCCTTTGCAGCTCAGCCTCGTAGGGTTTTATCAGCACCCTAACCCTTGAGCACTTGGACCACGTGCTTTAACTTTCCCACCAATGTAGTCATTTAAAACTGTCCCTATCTCTACACATTCCAGGCCTGCCTGATGGTCTCTATGAAGTCCTCTCTAAACCAATACCTCTCAAATATGAAATGCTCCCTCCCCTGGTACCTGTGGTTGGTTTTAAGCAAGATAGGTTTGTGATGAGAAATCGGTCTTACCAAGCACGATACCTGCACAGTGATCCTCCTAGTCAACTAATACTAGGAATCTATCCAACTCGGAGCATGAAGGTGTTGCCCTCATGTTAAACCAGGTAAACTGGGCATTCGCCAAGCCGATGTCTATCAATGTCGCTTCCTCTATGAAATCACAGAAGTCCTCCATCTCTCCTGATTATGGGTTCTCCCATGTCCTCTCCCACATTGTTGCAGCTGCATTGAAGTCCCCTCCCACACACCAGGGCCATCCGGGGATTTAATGGTAAAGGAGCAACTCATCCCACAGTGATCTCTTCCCCTCTCTGGTATGAGAGCTATAAATATCTGAGAAATCCCAAGAGAAGCCATCCCTCACATTGTGGCAGTGAAAGGAGATAGTCCCTCGACTGACCATACTGCATTCTTCCATGGCTCCACCTCTTCCACCTCAAATTGATTCCAAAGTACCATGAAACCACCAACCTCCCCTCTGCGGAGAGGCCACCCCTTTGTAAGCTTGGCCCCTCCAATCGCCCTCATGATGGATTCCCCATCCCCTTCACACTTTGACTCCTACAAGCACAGGATGTCTATCTTGCATCTTCTGATTAACTCCCTCACCGCCCTCCTCTTCTCACCCCCCCCAGACCCCTCTCACATTCCATGAGATTATCCTCATGTTGACAGAGCTATTTCCCTACCTCCCTCCCCCTCTGAATCCGTCCTCCCCTCCTCTTCTCACCCCTACATATCCCTCTCACATTTCATGGGATTATCCTCATGTTGACAGAGCTATTTCCCTACCTCCTCCCCCTCTGAATCCATTCTCCTCTCCTCACTCCCCTTCACCCTCCTCTTCTGTGATTTCCCTCCCCTCGCCATGCTGATCAACCATCGTTTTTGGACTTTGATGAAGACCCCCCTAAGGTCCTTCTCAATACCGACAAAGGAGATCCCAACCAACCTTGTCCGCCATCTCCCTCATCTGAGTCTCCGTCATCTTCTCCACCACCCCCATCAACTCCCTCACCTCTCCTTCCCAATCTGCCCTCGTCTACTACCTCCTCTACCTCTGAATTGGCCCCGGCCCATTAGATCCTCCCGTTGTATTCGAGACATGTTCTTCATCTTTAGATAAGACGGCTTCCTCGTAAGCTCTGTGTGTCCCTTCAATCTCCTACGCCCCCAAGTCACAATCCTAGCCAGCACGCCAAAAGGTTCAGCCAAGCTAAGGTTTGATGTTGACAGCGCTCCGTTGGCCTCCGTCTCCTCTCCGACCCGTCCGGCCACCTCAAGCAGGGGCATCTCAGGCTCAAGAGGTGTTCAACTACACGGAGATGCAGTCTGGGGAGGACTGGCGGCGTTGCCCCTGTGCTGCAGTTCGTTGTACACCCTGACAAGAATAGGCAGATATGGCAACCGGGAGTTCTAGCGGGAGAAACGGTAGTTGTTGCTCCAGTTGCGCCTACCATCTTCTATGGCTGCAAACGTCAACGCTCAGGCAATCGGAGAGCTAGGGTTGTACTGCTGGACGGAGCTCCCCTTATGCAGCTATCAGGCAAGGAGGATGACCGCAAATAGGCCCTCAAGACCCGATAGGCCATGACTTATCGCAATAGGTAAGTCATAGGTCCCTCCACTCATGTCCAGGTTGGAGTAGCTGCCCGTTAAGGTCCCAAAGCCCGCTCCGCATTTACCTAAGGCGTCGCACCCCTTAGTCGATAGCAAGGATGGTAGTATCGGTTTCGGTATCGGTTTCGGCCGGTACCGAAACCGATACGTATCGGTTTCGGTTTCGGCCGAAACCGGTTCAAAACAGTCAGAAAAGGCAAAAAATGTATTGAGCAGGTCTAGTTTCGGCCGAAACCAGACGGTTTCGGTCCGATTTCGGTCGGTTTCGGTCCGATTTCGGTTTCGGTCCGGTTTCGGACTTGCTACAGTGACAAGGCCCGTTTCGGTTTCGGTATCGACCGAAACCGATACGTTTCGGCCGAAACGTATCGGTTTCGGCCGATACTGCCATCCATGGTCGATAGCCCGACAAGATCTGAAAGCGAGGGATTTGAATGTGAGGCCAACTGCGGGATGTGCTATGTACCTCACCCCAGTCGTCCCCTTCCTCTACACCCTGCAACTGTCACCCTAGCCTACCATGTTCCCATTGTGCTACCATTGTTCGCCCAGTTGAACGGCAATACGAACGACGAACTCCTCCCCAATGACCAAGGAGATGACCGACAGCACCTCTGCCAACATTGCCATCCAAACCGAAGCCTCCACAGCCATGAGATGTGTAGCCAGTATGAATCTCGCACTGTATGGAACGACCTCCCCAAACTCCGAATGATGTGGGTGATCCCCTATTCGTTGCAAAGAACGATTGGGACCCCTATGAGCTTCACTCGTGCCCCGATCTCCCTCATATTAGGGTAAGCCCCCTATGCGAGGGTCCACGGCTAGGCTCGAATGGAGGCTCCATTCGCCACCTGGACTCCTATCTCCACCTCACGCACTACTTCCTCGTCTGCGCCAACTGCTAGTAGCCCAATTACCAAGGTCTACTAGACCTCCCACGCCCCCTACTCTCCCTACCAAGTGTTCATGACCTCCTTCATGGCTTCCGGCTCCACTACCCCCTCCAGCAACGAAAGGAGAAGGCATTTCTTGACCCACTCCAGCCGACCTTGAAGGATCTCCAACGGGATGGCTCCTACCTCCAAGCATCCCCTCCCCTTATGCTCGGTCAGGGGCGGAGGCCCCTTACTCTTCACCACCTCCGCAAACGTCCTCTGGGGACAATCTCCCTTCTCCTCACTACCATTCTCCTTCCTTCCCCGATACTCCAGCATCCTATAGAATCTCTGCAGATGCCCCAACCTCCACCAACGGAAGCAAACCCGGGGTGGCCTGGAACGACCGCCCCCTGGTCGGTGTGGGCCTCCTCCCAACAGTATCTTGTTATCCCCGGACGACACCTACGGCATCTGCAACATCTCGTCGGAAACCCCAGAGCCGCTCTCCCTATAAAAGGCTAGAGAGAGAAAGTCCTCTTGTTTTTCCATGCCCTCCAAGCAATAGATACCCTTAAAGCTTCAGGGGAAGTTTTATAGAATCATTTTAAGACCTGTAATATTGTATAGTATTGAGTGCTAGATGGTGAGAAAAGAGCACATACAAAAGATGTTTGTAGGGAGATGAAGGAATATCAGCTTAAATAGTTTGGCTATATGCACCATTTGCCCAAGTTGCCTCATGATTAGAAGGTGGAACTTAGTGCAAGTGAAGGATAACAAAAGGACTAGGGGAGAGCCTATACTAAAGTGGTTTTGACAAAGTAAGAAATAATATAGCCTTTTTATTTTTAACTACAAACACTGCACTGGACAGATTAAAGTGACAAGACATGATTCACGTAACCAACAACAAATAAATGGGAAAAAAATCTAATAATGATGATGATATGTCTCTTTGTCTTACCTCACTAAAGTTTTCCAACTGTCTTCTGATTTGATGATCATTCAGAGATCCAAAATGGGGCAACCTTTGTTTTTCCCACCACCAAATGATACAATACTCATCATGCACATGCTCGTGCTTGTAGATTAAAACCAATTTCTACCCATACAAACAACATTACACCTAACTGCTTTTCACCGCTCACTGGCTCTGAGGTTCTGCCTTTCCTCGTCCCACAAAGCTACTTTTACTTGTGTTCAACTCACTCTCCATCATCCTCAGTAATTGGAACAAGGACATAAAGTAGATAGGAAAGCTAGCCTGGCTAGCTAATACTTAGTTGCAGAAATGCTAGTCTGCCCCAAACGATAGCAGATGGCTTATATTCCTTCAAATGCCCAAGATGTATAGATAATAATATAGATAAATATTTCAGTCAAAACACATGAAAATTTTGTCCAATAATGGGGCACCAAGATAACTCATCATAGAGGCAGTGGCACCACAACCCAGCACTAAATACTGTGACGCAAAACCTCCATCTTCATACTCAAACCCCGACTAGTTAACTTTTGGCATAGTCAGCCTTCAGCCCATTCATGTCCATTAGCAAAGATACAAAAAGCTTGACTGCCTGCAACTCAATTGACAGCTTCATTTGACGAACCATTAAAACTTCCAGCATGGTAAATGAGCAATGTATTATGTTTGAAGCCATTTCGTGGATTTGATGGAACAATCTACAGAATGGAAGACCCTATTTCCACTTCGAGGATCTGTAACACTATGCTTTAAACTCCACAATTTCCCAAAGGCATCTCAACTTTGATTGAATCTCCAAAAGAACAAAATTCATATTTTATTTGCCAGATAACAGCAAACCACGCGGCACATTAGATTCCAAATAATGCTTCCAGACAGATGACTCGTTCCTGCAATGATTATGACAAAAATTTCCAGTAAACTGAATTTATGATCTTTGTGGTAGGCTGAAGCCTCCTTACTTGTTCATCTTTACTCCCTTGCCTAATTGATGAGACTAAACAGCATTAACTTGGAGGGGCTCTTTTGTATAATGCTTTCTAAATATGGCTTCAATCTTGCACACCATAATGTTGAGGATCCTACAAATCAAAATAAAGTCAATTTTTTGTGGCAGAGGTCAAGGAATTAGAAACCCAGTAAATCTGATAGAAACCAGCAAGGACTGGTTTAGTTTTGCTGGTTTTGGGCATGGAACTGCTGGAAATGACCTGACGTGGAATTTAACCAGCCTACACCTGCCGGAACTGAAGTGTATGATAAAAGTTTTATGGCATCTTTTTAAAATTGCCATTATACAGGGTTGCTTCTTTTTCCCCCTTAATACCAAGAGTAAGCCGACCCACAAATGCAGGCCAAACATCTCTTGGACAGTACCCTGCACCCCAAGGGACAGGATTGCACACATTAAGTATGCAAAACATGGCTACCCAGGTTAAGATTTAAGATAATGACCAAACAAGGCATTGCTAACATCAGCCACCAGTCTGATCTTTACCTCTCATCTCCTTGTTATTTGTGATTGGTTACATCCAATCTAGCTGTCTTTGCTGATTGGCCATATCCCACCTATCCAACCTATAACAACTCCTAGGAGTTCCATCTATTAAGTTACATTCTCTTCAAGTCTAAATTTCCCACCAGAAGTGCAAAATGCAAAAGCTGCCCTAGAAGTCTGGTTGCAATAACAAGCAAGTGCACTTAATGGCATTCCCTCTGCAAGTTTGTAGTTTCAGGGTATACACCAGTTTCATGATTTGGCCACTGTGATTCAAAGGATAAAATGATAGGCCTTCAAGTTTTGCTAAAAATTAATCGAATTTCACTATCCAGTGACCATTGAGCCAGTTGCTTTTCTGAACAAAGGGCCAGACTGTCCAAGTGGAGGTCCTACTAGCTTCAAAACAAACACTGCAGTCATGATTCCCACCAAATTGTTGGTTCAACGGAGATCTTCCTCTGCATGTGATCTCACTAAAACCTCTTGTAGCCGCAGTTAAGTCCTAATGCTCTGTTGAATTTGGCTGCCCTCAAGAGCACACGCACAATAACTTACACTGTCAGCCTCAGATAATTTATGTTACTCAAGTATCACTAGTTCACACACCCTACAACCGAAGTGGCCGGGTCTGCCTTCAATCCTTCTGATGGTCAATTCAGGCAGTCAAATTCGCTCATATTCTCAGCTTACCCGGAAGAAAAAAGTGTCCAAATTATTGCAGGGGAACAAAACCCAATTAGGAATCTTTATCTATACGGGCAGTGGTCAACTACAAACGGAAGGAAGGAAGAAAAGATACGATCAAGAGCTGCTGTTACTAGATCTGGCGAAGTGGAATGGAAGAACAATACGAGAAAGGCGCAACGCTTCGGAACATCGGGGACTATGTGAAGCGAACATAATTAAAGAACGGAAGAGAGGGACAGGACTCGTTCGTACTTGTAAGGGCGAGAACCCTAGGTTTGGCCATGTGGCGGCCGAGGCGGCCGGACTTGCCCCAGATGCCACGGCTCTTGGCGACCCTCATCGACAGCACGAGGGCCTGCTTGCCCATGCCCCCGTCTATGGCCGCCTCGCATGCCTTCCGGAGGTCGGCGTCGTCCGCGCTCGATTTCGCCATTGTTCCTGGCGGTCGCGGTAGGGGATCCGGAGGGGGAGACGGGGAGGCGAAGGCCGACGAGCTCCGTGGCCAACATCGCCAAGACTCCACCTTTTGGGGCAGCCCCCGACGCGGAGTAGATCGAACCAAGCGAACCGCTTCGTATCATGCTCATTACGTATGCAATCATCGGGCGACACGTAAGAAAAGCACATAGTTTATGCAGGACAAGTCAGAAGTAACGGGAATATGTGCTGGCATTTATAGTGGGTGTTTTCTTCGGAACGGGACTTTATTAAAAACATGGGTTTTTAAATATACCTATGTAATATGTATATTTACAATTATATCTTTGACTCTCAACAACGGTTAAGAATACCCCTAAAGAAATCTAGATAATTGTGATTATATTCTTTCGATTATCAAGCCTTCAACTCCAAACAAATATTCCTAATGATGCAATGAAAAATTAAAAATATCTTTAGGACTCGATGTGATTTCATCAAGTCATCAAGTCACAAATTTCACATACATCATGCCAAATTGTTGTAATATTATACTTTTGAGGGGGTTTTTCCCTACTTTTCCCTTAATAAACTATTAAGAGAAGAGAATCGAGACCTTTGGGTTCTCTCTCCGTTTTTGCCTTTCTTCTAGGTTTACAACTTGGTATCACAGACGCACGGGAGCCCGCTGCCATCGGTGTCGTCGCTGGTCAGGGAGGCCACCGGAGCTCTCGCCGTCGTCGCCGAGAGGGGCTCGGGCTGCGGGCATCGGCCGCCCCCGCGGGCGTCAGCCGCCCTTTGCGGCCCTGAACCTCCTGCACAGGCAGCTTGTCGCCTCCCTTACGCGGCCACAACCGCTGCAGCCCTGCAGCCCGCCGTCACGGCTTGCCGCCACCTGCCTCCGCTCGCTCCGTCCGACGCTCGATGTTGTCGTCGCCCCTCCGTCCGACGCTCGCTGCTGCTGCCGCCGTACCCACTGGTGCCTGCTCCCTCGCCTCCACGCCTCCTGCTATTAAGCCACCCCAATGGCTATTGTCCCCCCCCCCCCTGTTCTGCTAGTTGAAGAAGGAGACGTGAGGGTCCTCACATGGGTCCCGGGACGAGTAGCGGGTTTTCAACATGAATAGTGGTTAGAACCAAAAAAAAAAGTCAATATAAGCAGACTACAATGCGTATGTGGGGTAGAAAAAAAATTTGTGTGGGTGATATTTCTGTTGGGGATGTCTCTATTGAGATGATATGTTGTTGATGATGATAGCATAGTTGTGGGGTATTATGTGGTCCCCTGTTATTTTTTGCTGTAAGTTCAACAAGGATGGAGAACCCGATTACGATGCAGGATCTTGAAAACTTGATTGGGCGTCTTATCTCGGCCCAGATATCTATTGCACAATCTACTACTATTGCATGTAGTTCAACTCGGGAGACTGCGTCCCTTAATGTGTTGCAGGTGACAGTCAAGCTTGATGGACTGGTGACATATTTGACTTGGGCAAGGAGTACTCGTTTGCTTGTGGTAAGTCGAGGTTTGGAGGGATATCTAACTGGGGCTGCAAAGAGACCTGTTCGAGGTGAACCCGGGGCGACTCAATGGGAGATGGAAAATTCTGTTGTTTTGGCATTCATGTTGAATACAATGGCACCTAGTGTGGCTAGGAGCGTACAATTATTGGAAATATCGCATAAGGTATGGGAGACAGTGGCCCAGATGTTTTCTCAAAAGTTTAACTCTGCACAAGATTTTGAGATCCTGTCCCAGCTGAGGAAGCTTCGTCAGGGTGAGTTGTCCGTGACAGAGTATGCCATAGAGCTGAAGCGACTTTGGTCTGAGGAAGATCATTATTGCACCTTTGTTCCTACTTGTTCTACTGATGTTGAAGGTTTTCAGAAGTATCTTGATCATGAACGAGTATAGGACTTTCTTTATGGGCTGAACACGGAGTTTGAATCTGTTCATGTACAACTTTTAGCTTGTGATGTTCTCCCTACCTTAGGACATGCCTTCTCTATTATCCTAAGTGAGGAAACTCGACGGCGAGTTACTTCTACTGTGAGTGCTCCAATGATATCAGCTCTTATAATACAACCTCTGTTGGGTTCGGTGCAGTATTCAGAGGGGGGTGAATGAATATAGCCCTTTAAAAATTCGCCCAATTAAAAACCTTCACCCAAAATAAGATTTCGCTCACTTAAAAATTGGAATGCTAACAAGACAAATTAGAACACTCATCTACTGAACCTATAAGCAGACAGTTGAGCGCCCCTATGCATTCATCTAGCGGAAGCACAAATAAAACAAAACAAACCACAATGCAAGAGGGTTTTTAGGTGGTTCGGTCCAACAGACCTACATCCACCCCACACTCAACCCGAGTGTGGCTTCCTGCTGACTCACAGCTTGAACAGCTGGGCATCACAGCTTGCCATACATCAGCTGGGCCTCACAGCTTGCCATCTGCTGAGCATCACAGCTTGCTTCCGTTGGGCATTACAGCTTAGCCATCGCTGACTCACAGCTTGAACCCGCTGGGGATTACAACTTAACCCGTCCAGTGGAATCCTCCACTACAAACACTGAGCCTCACAGCTTGCTCCGCTGACAAACAGCTTGAAGAAATGTATAAAGGAAAATGAAAGATAGAACAAGACAGCAACGGAAAGCTGAAACAATAAAGCACAAAATATAGCTCTCGATGAGCACTTCTGGCTTGGATTTGATCCAAAAAGCCAGACAACCCAATCTCTCTCACTCTCTCAGCTCGAGCTCTCTATTTCTCTCTTTCTCTTATTTCTCCTCTTTCTCCTCTTCTTCTCTACTCTCTGTCTCTCTTTCTTTTCTTCACTCTTTTCTTCTTCTCTTCTTCTGGATCGAAGTCTCTGCACTATGCTCTTCTGCTTCTGCTCTCAAGGCTTCGATCAGCCTTCTCTTGATAAAGAAGACTTGTATATATAGCAGCAGCTAGGGCGCGTGTGGCTTCCACAGTTCCCGCCCAGAACTTTTGGCCACGTGTCAGCATCCTGGTATCTCGTCCATCCTTGGATCACGAGCCAGGCACCTCGGATCACGTGCCCTTCTTTAGACTTCACGAAGGGTGCCTGTCACACAGACGAACAGCTTATCAGTTTAAGTATATGCATTGCAGTGTATAGACTTCGCTGTATAGACTTGTGAAGGCGAAGCTAAAGCAGTGTATATACTTCACAATGTATAGACTTCAGAACAGATGCATGCAATACACTTAACAATGTATGGACTTGGCCTATGCAGACTCGTCTGATTTATAGACTTTACGAATGTCTAAACTTGCAGATGTGAACGACACAGTGTATAGACTTCAGAACATATGCACGATGCAGACTCGTCCAATGTATATACTTAGCTGAACAAGACACACAATGTATAGACTTGCAGCCATGAACAAATGCAATGCACTCTGATGTGTAGACTTCATCTTAAAGCCAATGTATAGACTTGATGAGCGTTCAGCAATGTGCAGACTTTGCCAAAGACACTTGACGATGTACAAACTTGAACAAGGTAAAGTCTGTACAGACTTGAACGTTCACAGTGTATAGACTTCGGCAAGGGAACGATGTATAGACTTTATGTGAAAGTGCGTTGTATAGACTTCATGAAGACACTGTGAACTCGAGTGCAGTGTATGGACTTCACTGTGCAGACTTATCAAAGACAAGGCTGTATAGACTTTGATGTCCAAGGGCAATGCAGACCAATGTACAGACTTTGGCGAAGTAAAAGGCTGTATAGACTTGGAGACCCAAAGGCAGTGTATAGACTTGATAATGAAATGATGCGGCCAATGTATGGACTTGAGCAGTTTAAGACGCAGAATGAGACGGTGGAGTCTGTATAGACTTTGCTCAATGCATAAGACGGTAACAGAGACGGTCCACTGTACAGACTTACTCATCATTCAACAGCCAATGTGAAGACTTCCCGATGTATAGACTTTCAAGATGAAAAGGTTGTATAGACTTGAACACGGGAGCTCTGTACAGACTTGATCAAGGCAAAGGCAGTCAAGTGTATAGACTTCAAGGTGGAACAACGGTAAAGTCAACAGTGTATAGACTTCAAGGGAAACGACGGTAAAGCTACCGATGTATAGACTTGAAGGGAAACATAGGTGAAGCTTCCAATGTACAGACTTGGAAGAACACTGTTGAATGTGTAGACTTGATCAAGAGTCCAATGTGCAGACTTGCCACCGACCAAAGTATAGACTTGGTGGTCGTGAGACGGTGGCCAAGACACTGTACGGACGGATATATAGACTTCGCCTAAACACTGTCCGATGTACAGGCTTTAGTCTGAAGCGTTGTATGGACTTGCAAGAGACGCACAAAGAGACTGCCTGAGACGGTCAACTGGACGCTGACTCTGTACAGACTTCAACTTAAAGATGCACGATGTACAGACTTTCCAATGTCTAGACTTATGAACAGTGCGTGCATCTACAGTGCAAATGTATAGCCTTTATGTAAGAAGGCAACCGATGTACATACTTTGCAAGCATAACATTGGGCGTTGTATAGACTTACACTAGCACAGGTGAAGACTTCATGAGAGTGCAGCAGCCAGTGTATAGACTTGCAGAATAGTGATGCAATGTGTAGACTTCGAAGAACACAATATAAAGCAGTGTATATACTTGCAGTGAAGAACAACAATGTATAGACTTAATGTGATGCACAAGGACACAGTCCAGTGTACAGAGTTCATGAACAATAGAATGTGCAGACTTTGTGAACAATGCATGAACGAGACACTGGACTCTGTACAGACTTGAGCGATGTATGGACTTAGCTTTGTGCAAGCTACAGTCCAATGTATGGACTTTGAAGTTCAACTGGTGAGTGTACAGACTTCACCAATGAAAAGCTCACTGTACAGATTTTGACATGTGAGACACAGAGAATGCACTGAAGTCTGTATAGACTTTAACAATGAATGCATGAGTCACAAGACCGACAGACTTAGCCTGTATAGACTTAGCATGAAGCACACATGCGATGTACAGACTTCAAGTCATGCAATGCAATGTACACACTTCAGCTAAGCAAGATTCAGTGAATGTATGGACTTCATGAATGCATGCTACAGTGCCAATGTATAGACTTGATGATGAAACAGTCTGATGTACATACTTAGCCTAACCACTGGACACTGGACGTTGTACTGACTTAGCCTAAACCACTGTATAGACTATATGAATTGACTCTGCATGAGACACTCAGATGGACAGTGTATAGACTAATGCATGAAGCAAAGCAATCTGATGTGTAGACTTCAGAAAAGCATCTGAGGAGGTTCGACCCACAGAACCAGCATACTCATGCACAGAACTGATCAGATAGAACATACTCAAGCATTCTCCATAAATCAAGCACACTCAAGCAATCTCCACGGAATATATCAGTTATATACATACACCACTGAGTATACCAGTTATAAACATCTCATGCATTCTCCACAGAACATAATGAGTGATATGCATTCAAATCAACATGCCATCATCATAAAACAAAATATCATAGTGCACTCACTGTGTTGCAATCATCCAAACAAAACAGCATTGCTATCATCAAATCAACATAGCACATACTTGTGCCTAAGGGGCACAACATTCTCCCCCTTTTTGATGACGACAACACACTGTGACAGTGAGTCACACACAAAATTTTCTCCCCCTTTGACATAATCAAAAAGAGAAAAAGAGTATAAACAAGAGTGCAACATGGCAGTATGCATGCAATAAACTCCCCCTGAAGGTATGACTCCCCCTGAATTATTTATCCCCCTAAATAATTGCTCCCCCCTTGAGAAGGAATATGGACAGATATACAAAGGTAGAGAAGGTAGGAGGGTCACTAGACAACAGCTGAATCATTGGTTCAGAGAATAAGCATGATTATAAACAATAGTTAAAGTATAAGAATCATCAACATACAATTTTCAAAAATTCAGGTTTAACAGTGATAAATCTAGAGTAAAACACCCGACCCCTGAAAAAGAGTTTTAGATTCCATTTATAGCAATGAATCTAGGGCACATGGTATTAATAGATAAGTCTGAAATAATACCCTTTTGTGTTTAAACATGGAAGTTCAAGAAAGGCAACTTGAATATGTATTGAGAAAAATAATTTTCACTCAATGACTTTTGATTTCAAAGGGTTACAGCAGTTTGATTTTCATTTTTCAATTTCTGAACCTGAACTAAGTGAATAGACCTGTGGCATTTATGCTGTTGACATTAAGTGTACACCTTGATCAGAGGCAGGTACCCCTAGTTACTAGGCATAAACTACAATACCTATTTCAGATCAAGACCTACAAGGAATAGTCTTCACTTTTGACATTAAGGGCACACCTTGATCAGAGGCCAGTACCCCCAGTTACTTGGTGAGGACTCCCCCTATAGATTTGACCCTATGAACAGAGATAGTCTAAAGTACTTCATGACATGTGAATTTCCTGCTTCTTTGGAGGAGTTCACAGTTTCTCAGTGCAATCAACCATTGCTCTGTCACAATGTTCAGTTCTTTACATTTGTGATCTTATTTACTGCTGCCCTTATTTCTTTTAGAGTGATTGTTTAAAAAAAAATATTACATACTCTTATTCACCTGTTCTAGACATTTTCAGTTCAACACATTTAGGCATTACAAAAAACTTTTTCTATTTTAGCCATGAGACAAAGATTAAGAACTATAAAAGTTTTCTTTTATCTCAAATTCCGAAGTGCAGACACTTAACTCTCCAATTTATAAAGGTTAAACATTTAATTCCTTTCAATTTGTAAGAGAAATCCTTATAAAAGAACAATTGCAATAATCACAACTCAATGTACTAAACCAGATACAGAACTATTGTTCAGTGAAAATGATAGGGAAAAGATTGCAATTGGCAATATGGTCCAATGGCATCTGATGTCAAAAGATATGAATCAATTGAATGGGGACAATGAGGAGTAAATAGGATTCAATAATTGAACTAAACTCACAGCTCCCCCTGACACAATGATGTAAGGATTATGCTATGCAACACACTGTTCTACATGCAGACTATGCACCAAGGATACATGAGGCAAGTATGCAATCAATTCAGGTTTATGCATCCAAGTCATGAACATTTTTATCCTTTTTCAGATTTTTTTTTTTCAAAATATGATGCAGTGCACTGTTCTACATGAAAACTGGACCCATGGTACTAGGCGGAGAATCTGGTCTCAAAGACCATCTCACATATGGTAGGAACCTCCGGGCAGATTTCCCTGCCTTTTAGTAACTTACCATTTGATATATCAGGGTTAATAAGGACAATGCAACATAAAGCAGTCCTACATGCATTGAACAGCATCAATGACAGTCATGCTAATGATGTATGCAGACATAAGACACATGCATTGACTGTGTACACTAAATGAACCATTCACACTCAGTCCAAGTATGCATTCAACAACAAGCATGCATTGCACTCACACAAAACACATGCATTTACACAAAGTCTATACAGTGCATCAACTGTATACACTAAAGAACCATTCAAATTCAGTTCAACATATAGCAAGAAAAGAACATCAGATATTCAGAATAAAACTCAATAGCTGAGTTTGGAATGCAAACTGATCAGCTAAGCAATAAGAGATCATCAGACATCAAACGAGCACATCAACATGGAATTCACATTTTTCATACTCACAAATTCAGATGATGAATTTAAAGCAAAGTTCAGAACTGACCTGAAATGGAGTATCCTGGGGATTTCTTGTTGAGTGCCTTGGTTAACCCCTTTTATTTCTCCCACCAAGGCACACCTGCAAGATAAAATCAAGTTGATCTTGCAGGAACCCAAGAAGTCTTGGGTCCTGCATTTACCCGGACAGGTGTTCTAAACACCCTTTTTGCAGTATTATCATCAAATTTCATTAGACAACAATCAGACATAGAATGTCTAAAAATTCCACAGTAATAACATGAAACAACAGATTGTCTGGTCCTATGATGCATATCAGCAGCAGCATGAGACCTATGAAACTTAGCATGAAATGTTCTGTTGTTTACATAGACATTTTGTTTCTTACCAGCAGCATTGGGAGCAGGAAATTTTACAGATTTTAAATTAAATCTACTTCTTTGAGCATGCCAACGGTCCTTGACTGTGTGGCCATGCCTCCCACATTCGAAGCACCTTGTGCGCTTACCTTTGGAACAAATATTATTTCTATCAAAAGCATCTTTGTTAACATGGAAATTAACAAATTCAGGATTGAATCTCTTTCTTGGATTCTGCCAACATTGAGCAGCAATGTGACCAAACTTCCCACAACAAAAATAATTTAGATTCTTTCTCCTAGAAGCATGATTTCTAGCATGAAATTCTTTAACATTCAGATTACCCTTTTTCTGATCAGACAGAACTTTTCTAGCATGCTTTCTATCATCTTGTTTCATCACAAAACACTCACTCACAAAGTGTCCATGCTTACCACAATAATGACAAGAACAAGAACCATTAGATTTCTTTAAAACATGGCACTTATCAGATGAGTTTTTAGCATGCAGATTGTTCCTTTGAGTTTTTGGGGTTTTTTTATCTTTATTTTGTTTTTGAATTTCATGAACAGCAGCTTCTTTCAATGATTTATTTGAGGGACCAGCTACTTTAGAACTCGGCACAAATGTGGTGTATAGCAGGTTTCTAATACCATTCTTAACTCCAAAGCTACTTTCCACCCTTTCACTTTGACTACTCACTTCATCTTCCAGAAACATTTTCATTTTGCCTTTATCCTTGGCCAACTTAGATGAAGTACTATTCAACTCAGTAATTTTATTTTCCAAGAAGATTATAAGATTTTCTGAATCAACTTTCTCCTTCTCATAACTAGCCAGTTTTTCTTTTAACAGACAAAGTTCTTTTTCCAAATCAGCAGTGTGTATTACAAAGCTAGTAATTTATTCGTCACTGCAATTGATATACTATTTCAAAATAGATTTTTCTTTTTCAATTGTCATCCATCTTTCAGAGAAAACAGTATTCAGAACCATCAACTTTTTATTTTGATCTTTCAAGTAGACATTTTCTTCTTTTAGAATTTTGATTTGTTCCTTTTGAAAACTGTCATCAGAATCAAAGTCATTAGTCATGTCTTCGAGAATGGCACAAGCTTTGCAAGGATTATTTTCCCCGATGAGTTTGTTTCTAATATTCTCATTTTCAGATTTCAACCTGTTCAACTCATCTTTTTCTTTAATCATTTCAGATTTCAAATTATTCATTTCTTTTCTTAAATTTTTATTTTCAGATTTTAATTTATTGGACACTTTAAACAGATTTTCATACATCACTATCAATTCATCAAAAGAAACTCCATCTGATCCGGAGCTTACCTGAGATGAGGTTTCCTCATCATCACTTCCCCGGTTGGCCATTAAGCATATGGACTTTTCTCCTTCTTCATCACTGCCCGAGGGGTTCCCTTTGAATTTCAAGAATTTTGGACAGTCAGTCTTCACATGGCCAGCCTTCCTGCATTTGTAGTAGATGTTAGTGTCAACAATCTTGGCAGGGTTAGATCTGTACCTTATTTGCTTTCGGCCATCACCAGACTTTCCTTCTCTTTTTCTCATAAATTCCCTGAATTCACTGGTCAGCATTTCAATGTGGTCTCCATCGATTTCAGACCTCGATAAGTTGCTTTTCTCACTTAATGATCCACTGTGGCTGGATCTGTTTGCTTTGCTGGAGCCAGCCTTCAGCACGATTGGTTCCATTACAAATAATTTGAAGACACAGAAAAGCTAAAGCACCTAGACCAAATGAGCAAGGGAGGGTACTAAGTCGGTGAAACAAAACAACGAGCACAAGAGATCCACTCTGAAATGCACCAAAACTAGCAGGATCCTCTGCAGATTGTTAGATCTGATAGATCAGAGACCCGCTCTGATACCAAGTGTTGGGTTCGGTGCAGTATTCAGAGGGGGGGTGAATGAATATAGCCCTTTAAAAATTCGCCGAATTAAAAACTTTCACCCAAAATAAGATTTCGCTCACTTAAAAATTGGAATGTTAACAAGACAAATTAGAACACTCATCTACTGAACCTATAAGTAGACAGTTGAGCGCCCCTATCCGTTCATCTAGCGGAAGCACAAATAGAACAAAATAAACCACAATGCAAGAGGGTTTTGAGGTGGTTCGGTCCAACAGACCTACATCCACCCCACACTCAACCCGAGTGTGACTTCCTGCTGACTCACAGCTGGGCATCACAGCTTGCCATATATCAGCTGGGCCTCACAGCTTGCCATCTGCTGAGCATCACAGCTTGCTTCCGCTGGGCATTACAGCTTAGCCATCGCTGACTCACAGCTTGAATCCGCTGGGGATTACAGCTTAACCCGTCCAGTGGAATCCTCCACTGCAAACGCTGAGCCTCACAGCTTGCTCCACTGACAAACAGCTTGAAGAAATGTATAAAGGAAAATGAAAGATAGAACAAGACAGCAACGGAAAGCTGAAACAATAAAGCACAAAATATAGCTCTCGATGAGCACTTCTGGCTTGGATTTGATCCAAAAAGCCAGACAACCCAATCTCTCTCACTCTCTCAGCTTGAGCTCTCTATTTCTCTATTTCTCTTCTTTCTCCTCTTTCTCTTCTTCTTCTCTACTCTCTGTCTCTCTTTCTTTTCTTCACTCTTTTCTTCTTCTCTTCTGCTGGATCGAAGTCTCTACACTATGCTCTTCTGCTTCAGCTCTCAAGGCTTCGATCAGCCTTCTCTTGATGAAGAAGACTTGTATATATAGTAGCAGCAGCAGCAGCTAGGGCGCGTGTGGCTTCCACAGTTCCCGCTCAGAACTTTTGGCCACGCGTCAGCATCCTGGTATCTCGTCCATCCTTGGATCACGAGCCAGGCACCTCGGATCACGTGCCCTTCTTTAGACTTCACGAAGGGTGCCTGTCACACAGACGAACATCTTATCAGTTTAAGTATATGCATTGCAGTGTATAGACTTCGCTGTATAGATTTGTGAAGGCGAAGCTAAAGCAGTGTATATACTTCACAATGTATAGACTTCAGAACAGATGCATGCAATACACTTAACAATGTATGGACTTGGCTTATGCAGACTCGTCTGATGTATATACTTTACGAATGTCTAGACTTGCAGATGTGAACGACACAATGTATAGACTTCAGAACATATGCACGATGCAGACTCGTCCAATGTATATACTTAGCTGAACAAGACACACAATGTATAGACTTGCAGCCATGAACAAATGCAATGCACTCTGATGTGTAGACTTCATCTTAAAGCCAATGTATAGACTTGATGAGCGTTCAGCAATGTGCAGACTTTGCCAAAGACACTTGACGATGTACAGACTTGAACAAGGTAAAGTCTGTACAGACTTGAACGTTCACAGTGTATAGACTTCGGCAAGGGAACGATGTATAGACTTTATGTGAAAGTGCGTTGTATAGACTTCATGAAGACACTGTGAACTCGAGTGCAGTGTATGGACTTCACTATGCAGACTTGCCAAAGACAAGGCTGTACAGACTTTGATGTCCAAGGGCAATGCAGACCAATGTACAGACTTTAGCGAAGCAAAAGGCTGTATAGACTTGGAGACCCAAAGGCAGTGTATAGACTTGATAATGAAATGATGCGGCCAATGTATGGACTTGAGCAGTCTAAGACGCAGAATGAGACGGTGGAGTCTGTATAGACTTTGTTCAATGCATAAGACGGTAACAGAGACGGTCCATTGTACAGACTTGCTCATCATTCAACAGCCAATGTGAAGACTTCCTGATGTATAGACTTTCAAGATGAAAAGGCTGTATAGACTTGAACACGGGAGCTCTGTACAGACTTGATCAAGGCAAAGGCAGTCAAGTGTATAGACTTCAAGGTGGAACGACGGTAAAGTCAACAGTGTATAGACTTCAAGGGAAACGACGGTAAAGCTACCGATGTATAGACTTGAAGGGAAACATAGGTGAAGCTTCCAATGTACAGACTTGGAAGAACACTGTTGAATGTGTAGACTTGATCAAGAGTCCAATGTGCAGACTTGCCACTGACCAAAGTATAGACTTGGTGGTCGTGAGACGGTGGCCAAGACACTGTACGGACGGATGTATAGACTTCGCCTAAACACTGTCCGATGTACAGGCTTTAGTCTGAAGCGTTGTATGGACTTGCAAGAGACGCACAAAGAGACTGCATGAGATGGTCAACTGGACGCTGACTCTGTACAGACTTCAACTTAAAGATGCACAATGTACAGACTTTCCAATGTCTAGACTTATGAACAGTGCGTGCATCTACAGTGCAAATGTATAACCTTTATGTAAGAAGGCAACCGCTGTACATACTTTACCAGCATAACACTGGGCGTTGTATAGACTTACACTAGCACAGGTGAAGACTTCACGAGAGTGCAGCAGCCAGTGTATAGACTTGCATAATAGTGATGCAATGTGCAGACTTCGAAGAACACAATATAAAGTAGTGTATATACTTGCAGTGAATAACAGCAATGTATAGACTTAATGTGATGCACAAGGACACAGTCTAGTGTACAGACTTCATGAACAATAGAATGTGCAGACTTTGTGAACAATGCATGAACGAGACGCTGGACTCTGTACAGACTTGAGCGATGTATGGACTTAGCTTCGTGCAAGCTACAGTCCAATGTATGGACTTTGAAGTTCAACTGGTGAGTGTACAGACTTCACCAATGAAAAGCTCACTGTACAGATTTTGACATGTGAGACACAGAGAATGCACTGAAGTCTGTATAGACTTTAACAATGAATGCATAAGTCACAAGACCGACAGACTTAGCCTGTATAGACTTAGCATGAAGCACACATGCGATGTACAGACTTCAAGTCATGCAATGCAATGTACACACTTCAGCTAAGCAAGCTTCAGTGAATGTATAGACTTCATGAATGCATGCTACAGTGCCAATGTACAGACTTGATGATGAAACAGTCTGATGTACATACTTAGCCTAACCACTGGACACTAGATGTTGTACTGACTTAGCCTAAACCACTGTATAGACTATATGAATTGACTCTGCATGAGACACTCAGATGGACAGTGTATAGACTAATGCATGAAGCAAAGCAATCTGATGTGTAGACTTCAGAAAAGCATCTGAGGAGGTTCGACCCACAGAACCAGCATACTCATGCACAGAACAGATCAAATAGAACATACTCAAACATTCTCCATAAATCAAGCACACTCAAGCAATCTCCACGGAATATATCAGTTATATACATACACCACTGAGTATACCAGTTATAAACATCTCATGCATTCTCCACAGAACATAATGAGTGATATACATTCAAATCAACATGCCATCATCATAAAACATAATATCATAGTGCACTCACTGTGTTGCAATCATCAAAACAAAACAACATTGCTATCATCAAATCAACATAGCACATACTTGTGCCTAAGGGGCACAACAACCTCAGCAACAACTATCGGGAGAGTGGGTATGTCACCATTGTAAGAAACATGGACACATCAAGGCACATTGTTGGGAGCTACATGGTCGCCCTGCTCATCGTGGTTGTGGTGATAGTGGTGGTCGTCGCGGTGGTGGCCGCCGAGGAGGCCGTGGTCGAGGCCGTGGTGTTGGATAGGCACATCTCTCTGCGGAGACTGAGGGTAGTACAACTGGTTTGTCTACCGAGGAGTGTCAAATTCTTCGTAAATTGTTGGAAAAGCATGAGACATCCTTTGGCGCTACATCCTCTACGGCGGAGATACCTAACCAACATGAGGGGTATACTAACTCTTCCCTTTTTGCCCAGTCAAGTATTACACCTAGCATTGCCCATGCCTTCAGTTGTGTAGATAGAAAGTCTAACTCTTGGGTAATAGACTCGGGAGCCTCCGGTCACAGATAGGTACATCCACCTCTTTTCGATCCTATCTCCCTTGCTCAGATAGGGATAAGGTCCGTATTGCTGATGGATCCTTTACCTCTATCTCAGACAAGGGATCTGTGGATTGTATCCTTACCTTGAGATTGTCTTCTCTCTTTTCCTATAAATTTACTTTTTATCGGGTCCATTACTGGAGATTTGAATTGCTATGTCACTCTTTGGCCTTCTTACTATCTTTTTCAGGAGCTGAAAACGGGGAAGACACTTGGATGTGGTAAAATGCACAATGGACTATACTATTTGGAGGCTGAAGGACCTAGTTTGAAACCTATTGGAGAGATATATGCTCTTGTGGTTGAGGACGCTACTTCAGAGATAATGTTATACCATCGGAGGCTAGGACATATTCCTTTCTCACTTTTGATTACATTGTTTCCTCCCTTAGCAAATAAATGCAATAAAAACCAACTGCATTGTTATCATTGTGAGATGGCCAAACTTACGAGAAGTATTTATCTTGTTTATGGAAATAGAAGTGCTTTACCTTTTGAAGTTGTTCACTTTGATGTATGGGGGCCTTGTAGCACTTTTGTTGCTACTGGCCATAGATGGTTTGTGACTTTTATTGATTGCTTCAGTTGAGTTATATGGGTTTACTTGTTAAAAGGTAAAGGGGAAGTTCTTAGGTGCTTTCAAGAGTTTCATAAACTGGTAGACAAACAGTTCAGTGCCAAGATTAAGATGTTATATTCTAATAATGGGACAAAGTATACTAACAAAGAATTTTGTGCATATCTTCATACTCATGAAATTATATGTCAGACTACTTGTGTTGATACACCTGCCCAGAATGGAGTGGCTAAGAGGAAGAATAGACACTTATTAGAGGTAACTTGGTCTTTACTATTTACTATGCATGTTCCTAAGTTCTTGTGGGGAGAGGCTGTGTTGACCACTGCATACTTAATAAATCGAATGCTCCTCATGACTCTCGATTTTATGTCTCCCCTTCAGTGTCTTGTGGGATCCACTAGCTATATAGTTCCTCCTAGAGTATTTGATTGTGTATACTTTGCTAGAGATCATAAGCCAGCGATTGGCAAATTGGATCCACGAGCTGTGAAGTGTGTGTCTATTGGCTACTCTGCTACTCAAAAAGGATATAGGTGCTATTATCCTCCTGAGCGGCGATTCTTGATCACTATGGGCGTCACCTTTTGGGAGCATGAGACTTACTATGAGAGTAGACAGTGTGATGATGAGACTTCAGCTCTACAACTTCCAAGTGAATTTCTTAGTATCTCTACTAGTTCTGGTGTCCAGGGGGAGTGTGGTCATGGTCTTCAGGGGGAGCGAGGGCATGGCACTACAGAGAAGTATGGAGCCCAGTCCTATGTGCATCCACATTTCACTATCCAAATGTCTTCCCCGGGTGAAGCTCCAACCACGTCCTCTTCCGCTGCGTCAAATCATAATGGTAACATTATTCCTATTGATCTTCCACTTACATCTGATCTTGATCATCCTATTGCAAAGCGTAAGGGCACTCGCTCTACTATTCTTCCTGTTCGTTATCGTTATGATATTGCTATCTATGTATCATATGAGTCTGTTTCTCCCTCCTATCAATGTTTTGCAGCTGCTCTAGACAATATTTGCATTCCAAATACTTGGCAGGTGACTATGAAAAATCCAAAGTTGAGGGAGGCAATGTGAGAGGAGATGAATGCTTTATCTAAAAATCAGACTTTAGAGCTAGTTCCTTTACCAGTTGGGAAGCATCATGTTGGGTGTAGATTGGTGTTTACTGTGAAACAAACACCTGAAGGTAAAGTGGAGAGATACAAAGCCCGACTGGTTGCTAAGTGCTACACACAGACATATGGAGTGGACTATGATGAGACATTTGCCCCTGTGGTAAAGATGAATTCTGTTCGTGTCCTGATTTCTTGTGCAGCTAACCTTGTTTGGGAACTACATCAGTTAGATGTAAAAAATGCTTTCCTGCATGGTGATCTTCAAGAGGAAGTTTATATGCAGGTACCACCTGGCTTTGGGAGTGCAACAACTATTAGAAAAGTCTGCAAATTGAAGCGATCATTATATGGACTCAAGCAGTCTCCCCGTGCTTGGTTTGATAGATTTAACAGAGCTGTGAGAGATATAGGATACATGCAGAGCAATGCAGATCACACATTGTTCTACAAGCATCTTGAGGGGAAGAGAACTATTCTTCTTATGTATGTTGATGATATTATTGTTACGGGAGATGATCACCAATAGATTAAATATTTGAAGTCTATGCTGAAGCAAGCATTTAAGGTAAAGGACTTGGGCCCGTTGAGATACTTCTTGGGTATAGAAGTTGCCAGGTCAACCATAGGAATTTTTCTATCACAACAAAAGTATGTACTAGACTTACTCTCAGATATTGGGATGTTAGGGTGTAAGCTAGTTGTAACGACCCAAGATCCGGATACTAGGAATAACCTGATATGATTCGAATCCTGACCCGCCACCCACGAGACGGAGGACTTGGAAGGGTTAAAAGGAGTGTGGAGATACATTGGAATTTAAAATAATGTAGAAAACAATATATAATTAACAATTTAAATAGCAGGGAATAAAATTACATTTTTAATTAAATAGCTAACTACAGAGTCCAGTCCAATAAAAGTACAGTCTATAGGGAATGAAACGTACTCGACGCCGGGTGGACACCCAACTCTGGCAAACTGGCAACTACGAACCTTCGCGCTGCACCTCCGAACCTCGAGGAGGAACCGCCACACCTGAAAAGATAGGGGTGAGCCTCATCTTACTGGCTCAGTAGGGGTCCCGCGGATCCCCATGATAAAACAATAGCGGTAAAGAACAGCGCGAGGAAGAACAACAACAACAGCAACAGTAGCAACAACGGCGGAAGGAACAGCCATAACACGGTAGCCGATGGAACCCCGCTCTATAAACTACTCCTAATGGTACCGAAAGTAAACCCCGATCTCACAGTCGGGGGACCACCGGACTAACGAGAAAAACCCTGGCTACGCTGCCAGAAGAAACATCATGACACCTCTGTCGTGGAGGACCGTCCTCATAGACGAAGGCCCAACCCGAGACCACGCGGTCCGGGGGTGTTGTCACGACCTCGCCGTCGTGAACCCTACACAGTGATGTGGGACGGGACGCGACTCGACGCCAATTTGAATGCGAACCTTGGATTATAGTGTTTGCGACCTTTTCTTTCTTTCGCGGGTCGATCGACCAACGGACCAACTGGTAGTCAAATGATCAATTAACGACGCGGGCGTGCCAGTCACATGTGTGACGAATTTGTGATGCGCTCATTCTGACCCATGTCGGGCGAATGTGAGGTTCGGTCGGGACCAGCAGTCTGCCATACCATAAAGGCTATGGCGTTAATTACATCCCCCACGAGGAGGGAACACCTTTGATTAATTATCGAGATAGCGGACTGTCGAAGCCGAATTAAAAAGAGCTACATGATGATCATGACGAAAGCATGCATGATGCAAACATTTATCATGCAGAAGATGCATAATTCATGGGATTATGGATCCTCGGTACGTGGCGGAGGACATAGGTCCGAAGACCACCGTCGCACATAGCGAAGACTTCCGACCAGACGTAATCCGGTTTTCTGTCGATGCCATTTAATATACCCGAGGATCTATGCATGCATGCACACATGGCGTTCGTGACTATATTAAGCATGATAATGGAATTCATGGAAGCAAATGGTAATCGACCACATTTATTACTCCCCATCGAGAAGAGGGAAGGCAACACAAGTGTGATAGCGAAAGCACAATGCTAACAGACATGGTGATGAAGATATAATAAAAGTATAGTTTAGGCCCGTTCGGCCCTTCCTTTATTCAATTTATTGAGGCTAACACCGAGGGACGGGAATCACCCAGGGGCAAATGAACAATTAAAGCAGCAAAAGGTCTCAAAACTGGCGCGGCCATGCGATAGGTAGCTTATACGGCGCGATAAGACATGGGTATAGCGTCTTAATCCGGCGCGGCCATGATGAATGTTAATACGGCGCGAAGACTTTGGGGCGCGCCGGTTTAGGGCGCGCCGGAAAGGCGCAGAGAAAATTTTTTTGTTTACGAGTCTAGCGTTAATCCGGCGCGGGGGGGGGGGGGGTACCGCGCCGGATTAGGGCGCGCCGGCTAAGGCCGCGTTGTTCAGCTCATTTTTTGATGAATTTCGCAACCACTTGACTTTATTAAGTTCTTTTTTGAGAATTTTGAAGCTATTTGAGGCCAATTACTTATTAAATTGAAGTCCAGAACCCTCCAAGAATGACGTGATAAGCCCGTGCGAGGTTCCTACTCGAGCACCGGGATAATTGGGTCCAGAATGAGTATTTCGTTATGGTTTATCCATTATTAATCCGTCCAAAATTGGACAGCATCTCCCCTGAACCTGAAGAATTGCAGGGGAGAAGCGGGGTCATGCTCACCTATGGAACAAGCCCCTAAACCGCCGGTCTACACGAAGGCAGCCAGCAAACCACATTGGATAGGATACCCCGAGGACTAGCCTGCTAGGGGCACCAAGGTTCCATAAGGGAAAAGACAGAGAGATGAAGCCATTGATGATGGGAGCATCACCCCGAGGACTAGCCTGCGAGGGGTGGGCAACCCAGAATTTGTGACTCATCCTGCAGAGGAACTGACCATCAGGAGAGTGGAGCTCCGAGGGCTAGCCTACGAGGAGCACCCGTCCCCGAGTCTCGATCGGATCCTAGATTGTCGGGGTTGAGCTCATTGAGCTAGGACCCCATCATTGTCTGCTGTGGCCCCGAGAGGACGTCTACCATCAGGAGGTAAAGCCCGCGGTCGCCTAGCAATTTCGAAAAGCAAGAGGGAATGTCCCCCTCCCCGGGTGGTCGGGATGATGAGAAACCCTTAGAACATTTTGGATGATCGTGATGCACAGATGCAGTAAATGCATAAACGAGAGGGGCTCGTTGCAGGGGCATATGCTCGAATAATTGGAAAGTAACGTTCAGGGGATGGACCCTATGCACAACGGAAAGAGGCACGCGTAGAAGCACGGCTCCATCCGAGAAGAGAAAGGAATACGAAAACCCTTGAATCAAACGTAAGAATGATCGAAAGAAAAGCCCCCGGGGAGGGGGTGTCTCTGTAGCCCACGATGATTCGGGGCACGATGTAGACCTCGGAGAAACCGGAATTAGGGCTGTGCGGAGAAGAGCTCAGACACACGCATAGGCATGGATAAAAGAGGGGTTGAGGATCATTCATTCGATCTATTCATTTGAGCATTCACACGCGCATATATATTACCATCCCAGAAATGGGAATGGTTTAGCATTTACATGGTGAGAGTACAACACCGGCACCATTGCTCGGTCACCGTTCTACAATAGCGGAGGTAGAGGACGTGCATAGCACAACAACATGGGAAGGGGAAAAAGGGAAAATCGCATAGAAGGGGGAGGAGAATAGGCTCATATCATCGCCACTCCTCCCCCTCTCGCTTACATCCGATGGGTGGAAAGCCAAGAAGAAGGAATCCACGGAAAGCAGAGGGAAGACCGGCACCGGCACCCACCTGTTCCTGAAACAGGGTATCGTAGAGAAAGGAAGACCTCCGGCGGAAGATCCTCCGAAGAAGCCCTGCTCCCTCTCTGCTTCAGGAGAAAACCCTCTCAAGAAGCCTTTCTCTCCCTTTTTTTAACTCTCTATATCTCCTGATCTTTTTTTTTGATCTGCCTCTCTCCCTCTCTTTTCTTCTCAAGTCTTGATCTGTCTCTCTTTTTCTTCTTTTTTTTCTTCGATGTGTCCTCCTCTTGTCGAAGAGCAGCCACCTATATAGGGGGCAAGTTCGAATCTTAATCCGGCGTGAGATTAGCGCGCCGGGAAGAAGCCTCAGCAAATTAGCATGCCGGTCTTGGAGGGCGCCGGTTTAACGGGCGCGCCGTATAAGGGCGCGCCGTATTAGCATTTCCCGCGCATTGCAGGTTAGCCGATGAATCCGGGGGCAATCCCAGAGGTCATCGTGAACATTTATCTCGCCAATGCCCATCGAAACCTTGACGAGGTGTTTTGTGAAGCCCCTCGGCTGACGTGCGGCCGTTCCCGAGACTCCAGATAGCTTTGGCTTAATTACGCGGGTTTCCCGCTAATACGGCCTGCGGCTTTGTGATTCATGCTGCTGGCTCGGTCTGGCTTGTACCCAAGCTCCTTAGGGGGTTGGATGACACCAGGGATAATTCCGCCTGCGCTGGGCGATCATTCGGCCACTAACGGGCCCATCTTTTCGGGAAGCCGTACCCGTGCCGGGTGATCGGGATCTTCTGCCGTCAGAGCTTTCAGTCCTCCGTCTCGGAGAGCCAGGGGGGGGACTCCTTTATCTTCAGGAGAGCCTTTCATGAGGTGGGTAGCCACCGGGTAGACCGTCGAACTTGGTCGGACAACGGGTGTAGTGTGTGCGGCATGACAGAGTCGACGCCGGTTCATTGGGCAGGCTTGGTCGCACTGCCGGTTGGTTGTGGATTCATCTTGGCTCTCCTGAGGCGAAGTCTCTGTGTCCCTATGGGATGACTCGAGGCTTTGGCAGCTTGAGAAATCTTTGATATGTTGATATTTATCGACTTCGTGCCTCAGCGGGCCGAGTCCTTCGTCTTTGTGACTTGGTCACAGACGATCATATTTTGGGTGCCAACAAATGCCCCCCATACGTGGGTGTTGCGCACGAGGCACGAGTGTAGCAGGGCCGACGGATGTACTCCACCAGGCCTGACCTCCTCTTCGGTTGACAGGAGCTCTGAAGGGCCCTTAATTCGGCACGGATGTTAGTCCGGCGCCATTTTCATTTTACTCGGTGCGCACATGACCCTTGGGCTTTCTAATCCGGCGCGGTCCCGGGCATTTCGTGGAAGTTGATAGTTCGGCGGCAGCCGGAGATTCTCCGCCAATGAAGGCTGCACAGCAGTCAATTCTGGAAAAGGGTGGTCCTGCTGAGATAGAAGCCGGAGAGATTATTGAAGAACAGACGTCTTCGGCTCTCGACGTTCCTGTTGGATCCCCATCCCAGGGGGCAGGCAAAGAAATTGTTGTTGTTGGGGCTCCAGCCACCGTATCTGCCAGTGCGGTTGTTCCCCACCGCAGTGGACTGTAGCTCATGCCATCGTTATCTTCCGGGTCGGCCGATGATATCTGGGCTGCTGTGGATAGCAGAGTGAAATTTGAACTGCCCGAGACGTCGCCACTGGGTCTTCAATCTTCAAATGACCTTGTGTGGCAGTTTTTGGGGACTCTTCAACAGACCATAACGGCTAGCAGGGATTTAACTTATGTTCAGTTGAAGGGCTTGATAGAGCATCTTTGCCTATCGCTGTTGGCCTTTGGTTGCCCTATGGACGATTGGACTCCGCGGGTAGTCATGCTCCTGAAGTATGTAAACAGGAGGGAATTTCTAGGCCGGGAAGCAGCTGACCAGCTGGCGGCCATAACATTGGAGCAGGCTGAATGCCGAACAGCTCTCATTTCCCTACAAGGGACTGCGGCTAGGATGAGGGATGAAGCCAATGCCTCTTTAAAACATCGAAGCTTCCTGACGGCCCGGATGGCGGCATTACAGGCCGAACTTTCAAGGGTAGAGGCCGAACTTGAAGAAGTAGATCGCCTGGGAGTCCAGAAGGCGGAGGATGCAGAGATGGCCGAGGGACAAGCTGCTTCCCTCGAGGAGAAGCTATCTGAGCTGGAGGCCACCGAGTTCCGATTACAAGAACTGACCCGCCATCCTTCCCTGGGTATTCCTGCGCTGGAGGACATCTTTCGACGCCCTCTGCCGTAGTCCTTTTTCTCTTTATTTGCCCCCTTTTTGACGCACTTCATGTACTCCGGGGGATGGCCCGTGTAACATGTACCTTTTACTTCATAGTAATGGAAAATCTCCATCGTGCTTTTTGAATGAAGACTTCATCTTGTCATTATTCTTTTCTCTTCCATTCGCCCGTCGTTTCTAATCCGAGTGTATGAGTCACTAGGGCAGGAGAGCGCTCACGCCTTCAGCAAAGGGGTGAGGTGTTCGCTCCACCGCGCCGTGACTTTTCTCGAGACTAACAACGGCCTATGCCAGCCGAGAGTCCGGGGGACTCAAGAGGGTATATCAAAACTGGTGGATAAGCGGTCCTGCCGAGGATGGCAAGACCCGAGAATGGGTAGTGACCGGTCCTGTCGATGATGACGAAGGTCGAAAAAGGGTAGACGGTCTTGACGATGATGACAAGAACCGGACTAGGGTAGCGACCGATCTTGCCGATAGTGACAAGGGTCGAAAAGGGTAGATGGTCTTGCCGATGGTGACAAAAACCGGATAGGGTAGCGACCGATCTTTCCGATGGTGACAAGGGTCGAAAAGGGTAGACGATCTTACCGATGGTGACAAAAATCGGATAGGGTAGCGACCGATCTTGCCGATGGTGACAAGGGTCGAAAAGGGTAGACGGTCTTGCCGATGGTGACAAAAATCGGATAGGGTAGCGACCGATCTTGTCGATGGTGACAAGGGTCGAAAAGGGTAGACGGTCTTACCGATGGTGACAAAAATTGGGTAGGGTAGCGACCGATCTTGCCGATGGTGACAAGGGTCAAAAAGAGTAGACGGTCTTGCCGATGGTGACAAAAACTGGATAGGGTAGCGACCGATCTTGCCGATGGTGACAAGGGTCGAAAAGGGTAGACGGTCTTGCCGATGGTGACAAAAATCGGATAGGGTAGGGACCGATCTTGCCGATGGTGACAAGGGTCGAAAAGGGTAGACGGTCTTGCCGATGGTGACAAAAATCGGGTAGGGTAGCGACCGATCTTGCCGATGGTGACAAGGGTCGATAAGGGTAGACGGTCTTGCCGATGGTGACAAAAACCGGGTAGGGTAGCGACCGATCTTGCCGATGGTGACAAGGGTCGAAAAGGGTAGACGGTCTTGCTGATGGTGACAAAAACCGGGTAGGGTAGCGACAGATCTTGCCGATGGTGACAAGGGTCGAAAAGGGTAGACGGTCTTGCCGATGGTGACAAAAACCGGATAGGGTAGCGACCGATCTTGTCGATGGTGACAAGGGTCGATAAGGGTAGACAATAGATGTATATAGGCGGGATATCGGATGAAAATTCCCCGTCGACCTTGTAAGGGGTCTTCCGGACAGAGAATGAATCATCACTATTCATCATTCAATTTTTATTCACATTACTGACCTAAGCGCCCTTTCGGATTTTCACAGAGGCCAGCCCCCTCTTGCTTTTGCCCGCCGCCCTTTCGGGTTTTCACTCGGCGGGGCACCCGATTTTACCTGCGACGCCCTTTCGGGTTTTCGCCACAGTTGGGTCATAGCCATTTTTGCACTTGTCCTGATATAGGAACAAGTCTGGCGGGATATCTCTATTTTTAACCCCATTTTCTTTTCTTTCTTTCTTTTTTCTTGAATTCAGGATGCAGAAGAACTGGACCGCGAAAATATTGACTGGCCTTGTCGATGATGACAAGGATTGGACCCTGCTTCGGTCTGTCGACACTGGTTAGATATTGAAGTAAAGGATAGGGTCTATTAACAAGGATGTAAGATCCGAGCTAAGGGTAAAGATCGACCGGTCTCGCCGATGATGACGAGGGTCGAACGCGGGTTTATTCATCGGCATGGGCCACATGCCGAGGCAAAGGTAGGGTTATTAACGGGGACGGAAAGTCCAAGTTAAGGGTAGAGATAGACCGATCTCGCCGATGATGACGAGGGTCGACCATGGGTTTATTCATCAACATGGGTCACATGCCGAAGCAAAGATGGGATTATCAACAGGGACGTAAGGTCCAAGTTAAGGGTAGAGATCGACCGATCTTGCCGATGATGACGAGGGTCGAATGTGGGTTTGTAAAGGATTTCCGGTGGGACTTTGATGGTTGTCCCTTTCGGAGTTTCATTGGGTGGAGAATAAGAGAGGAATTTGGAAATTACCACTTTACTGACTCAAGCGCCCTTTCGGGTTTTCGCCGGAGCCAGCCCCCTCTTGCTTTTGCCCGCGCGCCCTTTCAGGTTTTCACGCGGCGGGGTACCCGATTTTGCCTGCAGCGCCTCTTCGGGTTTTCGCCACAGCTGGGTTATAGCCATTTTTGCACTTGTCCTAATATAGGAGCAAGTCTGGCGGGGTATCTCTATTTTTAACCCCATTTTTTTATTTGTATAGGGTGGCATGTCGAAGTGTAATGTTCGACGCCTGGTCGACAGTGGATGGCCCGTAGTGGTAACAATGTGAGCATGCCAGCTAGAATACAAAGCCTTTAGCTGACTCGGGTTTATTCGTTAGCGGGAAGATAATGCTAACGCAAGGAAGGGCTTTCGTGCCAATCCGAACGTAAGGCTCGTAATGGCGGTGTGGCATATTCTTTTGGAAGCTTGATCAGGGCGGAATGCCACTAGACCAAGGAGAGGGTAGCTTGATCAGGGCGGAATGCCACTGGACCAAAGGGAAGGGTAGCTTGGTCAGGACGGAATGCCACTGGACTAAGGAAAGGCAGCTCGGCTAGGGTGGAGTGCCACTAAACCAAGGAGAAGGGTAGCTCGGTTAGGGCGGAGTGCCACTAAACCAAGGAGAAGAGTAGCTTGTTTAGGGTGGAGTGCCACTAAACCACGGAAGGTAGCTTGGTTAGGGCGAAGTGCCACTAAACCAAGGAGAGGGTAGCTCGGTTAGGGCGGAGTGCCACTAAACCAAGGAGAAGAGTAGCTCGGTTAGGGCGGAGTGCCACTAAACCCAGGAAAGGGTAGCTTGGTTAGGGCGAAGTGCCACTAAACCAAGGAAAAAGTAGCTCGGTTAGGGCGGAGTGCCACTACACTAAGGAGAAGAGTAGCACGGTTAGGGCGGAGTGCCACTAAACCAAGGAGGAGGGTAGCTTGGTTAGGGCGGAGCGCCACTAAACCAAGGAAAAGGTAGCTCAGTTAGGGCGGAGTGCCACTAAACCAAGGGAAAAAGTAGTTCGGTTAGGGCGGAGTGCCACTAAACCCAGGAAAGGGTAGCTCGGTTAGGGCGGAGTGCCACTAAACTAAGGAGAAGAGTAGCTCGGTTAGGGCGGAGTGCCACTAAACCCAGGAAAGGGTAGCTTGGTTAGGGCGAAGTGCCACTAAACCAAGGAAAAGGTAGCTCGGTTAGGGTGGAGTGCCACTAAACCAAGGAGAAGAGTAGCTCGGTTAGGGCGGAGTGCCACTAAACCAAGGTAAGGGTAGCTCGATCAGGGTGGAGTGCCACTAACCAAGGAAAGTAGCTTGATTAGGGTGAAACGCCACTAACCAAAGGAAATGGTAGCTCGTTTAGGGCGGAGTGCCACTAAACCAAGGAGAAGAGTAGCTCGATCAGGGTAGAATGCCACTAGACCAAGGGAAGGTAGCTTAATCAGGGCGAGATGCCATTAAACCAGGAAAAGGGTAGCTTGATCAGGGTGAGATGCCACTAAACCAAGAAAAGGTAGCTCGGTTAGGGCGGAGTGCCACTAAACCAAGGAGAAGAGTAGCTCGGTTAGGGCGGAGTGCCACTAGACCAAGGGAAGGTAGCTCGGTTAGGGCGGAGTGCCACTAAACCAAGGAGAGGTAGCTCGATCAGGGCGGAGTGCCACTAACCAAGGAAAGGGTAGCTCGATCAGGGCGGAGTGCCACTAACCAAGGAAAGTAGCTTGATTAGGGCGAAACGCCACTAACCAAAGGGGAGGTAGCTTGATTAGGGCAGAGTGCCACTAACCAAGGAAAAGTTAGCTCCGACCGATCACTCGGGACATGTCGGCTGCGCTGCATGATACAGCTTAATGTGTTTTCTGTTGAGGGGAGAGAACTGAATGACTCCTTTGTGGTCTACAAGGACGTAGGCACCCCCTTCATATACTCGGCGGACGATATACGGGCCGACCCAGTTTTTGACCAGCTTCCCTTTGGGGTTGGAGGCCATCACTTCTTTTCTTTTGACCATTACCAAGTCTCCTTTCTTGAATTCTCGACCCATGACTAGCTTGTCAAAAGCACGGGCCATGCGAGCTTGGTAGAGTTAGATGTTTTACTATGCCCGAAGGCGTTTCCTTCGAGCTCAGCGAGCTCCTCCAATCATCTTTCTGCATTGGTCTGCTCACCACTGACTAGTCCGTGCTGGATGGCAACTCGCAATGAAAGAACTTCAAGTTCAATGGGCACTACAGCTTCCGACCCATAGACGAGGGAGAAAGGTGAACAGCCGGTTGGGGTCTTGTAGACAGTACGATAGGCCCAAAGTGCTTCGTACATCCTTTCTTCCCAATCTTTTTTATTAGACTTGACAGTGTTTGCCAGCAATGTACATAATGTCTTATTAAAGGCTTCTGCGAGTCCATTGGCCTGAGGGTTGTAGGGGGACGATGTCCTCCAGTCGATTTTGTATTTGTCGGCCAGCCGATAAACCTTCTGGTTCCTAAAATGACTGCCATTATCAGAGATGATTCGGCTGGGGATCTCGAACCGAAATATTACATTATGTCGGAAGAACCTTGCAACTAGTTCTCCCGTCACATCTCTTAGTGCTATTGCCTCCGCCCATCTGGAGAAGTAGTCTGTAGCTGCTAAGATGTATCTGCACCCTGATGAAGATGCTGGTAGCGGCCCTACTACGTCCGTGCCCCACTGAGCAAACGACCAGCTTGGTAGGGTGGGATGCAATGGCACTAGAGGTCTCCTTGCCACATTAGCGTGTTCTTGACACTTCTGACAAGCTTTGGCAAACCTGCAGCAATCATCAAATACAGTGGGCCAATAGTAATCCAGTTTCTTTATCTCAAATTTCATCTTCGGGCCAGCCTGGTGTGCTCCAGCTGATCCTGCATGGACCTCCTGCATCACGTATCCCGCTTCTGCTGAAGACAAGCAACGGAGTAGGACTTTCCTTCATGCATCTGCCATAATTCGGAACAAGGTCCCACTTCGCATCTCGTAAGAATCCTTGATCCTCAGGAGCTTCATCCTCTGTTCCTTTTCTTTTGGAAGTTGCTGGTGTTGAAACCAGTGTAGGAGATGCTCTCGCCAATCGGGCCGCTGAACCCCTTCGATGACTGCTACTTCCATTTCTTATTCATCGGCCAGGACCCCTGTTACGCTGGGGACTTGTCGGCGGTTGATTACTGTTATATTCAGGCTTGTGTCTGGCGGGACCGCCAATGAACTGGCCAGCTTAGCGAGGGCGTCTGCCTGAGCATTCCGGCCTCGATTGATGTGCTTGATGCTGATGAAGTAAAATCTTGACATCAGGCGAGTTGCCAACTGGTGATAGGGGAGGAGCTCTTGCTTTCGCACATCGAACTCTCCTTCCAGCTGTTTTATAACTAGCATGGAGTCTCCGAATGCTTCCAGCATCTGAATTCCCATGGACAGAGCAATTTGCAACCCGATTATCAGGGCTTCATATTCCGCTTCATTGTTGGTGTATTGTTTGTTTATGGAGCAGGATGTATGTACCACTTCTCCTTCTGGGGATTTCAAGACTATGCCTGCTCCTGCTCTGACCCTGGATGATCCGGTGGCAGAGGTGTCAATTCTGGAAGCGCCATCAAAGTATAGCTGCCATAGAGAGGGCTGTACTTGCACGACTTCTAGGGTTTCATCTTCAGGAAGCTCCGGCTCCAACAGGCAATCCCCGGGCACTGGGTGCTCAGCGAAGAAGTCTGCAATAGCTTGGCCCTTGACGGCCTTGCGCGGCACGTAGGAGATATCAAACTCCATAAGGATTACCGCCCATTTGCCCAGGCGGCCTTTGAGTGCCGGTTGAGACATGATGTACTTCAGGGGATCCTCTTTGGACACCAAGTTGATTTCATGCGACAACCAACATATAGTGTCGGAGCTTCTTAACTGCAAAGACCAGCGCCAGACAGATCTTCTCAATATAAGTATATTTCTCTTCAGTTCTGACCAGTCTCCGACTGAGGTAATAGAGGGCTTGCTCTTTCCCTTCTTCATTATTCTGGGCCAGCATTGCCCCCAGAGAATTATGTGTAGCTGCTATATACAGTATCAATGGTCGTCCTTTCACCGGTGCGCCCAGCACTGGAGGAGTTTTCAGATAGTCTTTCAGCTTGTCAAAGGCCATCTGGCAATCTTCATCCCAATAAAAGGGAACCTCTTTCATCATCAACTTGTGAAAAGGCTGACATCGCCCTGACAAATTGGAAATGAACCGCCGGATATAAGCTAAGCGGCCCTGTAGTGATCTCAGCTCGGAGATGTTCCTTGGCGGAGGTAACTCCTGAATTACCTTGATCTTTGCGGGGTCTATCTCGATTCCCCGATATCGGATGATGAAACCCAGGAATTTTCCGCTCGACACTCCGAACGCACATTTCATGGGGTTCATCTTTAGCTCATGCTGCCTCAGCCTATGAAAGACAATCCGGAGGTCTTGCAGATGATCTTCTTTTCTTTTGGTCTTGACCACTAGGTCATCTATGTAGCATTCGACCTTATGGTAGAGCAACTCGTCAAAGATTTTGGTCATTGCGCGCTGATAGGTTGCGCCAGCATTTTTCAGTCTGAACGGCATTCTCTTGTAATGATAAATGCCTTTAGGAGTTCGGAAAGCAGTATGGACTCGGTCAGGCTCCGCGATCCAAATCTGATTATAACCGGAAGACCCATCCATGAATGACATGGCTTCATGGCCGGTTGTAGCATCGATCATGACCTCGGTTATTGGCACCGGGAAGTCATCTTTGGGGCAGGCTTTATTTAGATCTCGGAAGTCGACACATATCCGGATCTGTCCATTCTTCTTCTTCACGGGGACGGTATTTGTAATGTCTCGGACCTTTCGGATCCTTCGTCGTGGGTCCCGGATCTGGTTTTCGGAGCGTCCGACTCCGTTGTGTCCGAAATTTCGTTTCGGACATCTTTCGTGTTCGGATCGGCGCGATCCGAAGTCGTTTCGAAGGCCCGGAGGCGTTCCGCGGCTTTTCCGTGCGTGTTTTCCGATTTTCGGCGCGGATTTCGGCTTTTCCTTCGGACGCTCGCTGCGGGTTAACTGGGCCGTTCACCCGGGCACGAGTGGTACCGTTGCGATCGGTGCGTTCCGAGGATTCCAGAAATATATTTTTCTATTTTTCGGTATTTTTCCGAAAATTCAGATTTTCTATAAAACCCTCCATTTTCTCTCTCTCACCACTTTCTTCTTCTTCTTCCTCTCTTCTTATTCCTCCTTCCTCCTCCACCGTATCCTCTCTCTCTCCCTCTCTTCCTCCCGGTTGGACACGGCGGAGCTCCCCTTCGGCTGTAGACGGCGGCGGGGCTACGGCGCGGCCACGTGGGCGGCGGCGAGGCGGTCGTGGGGGCGTGCGGCGAGCGTGGGAAGCTTGAAGGACGAGGGTTTTTAAGGCGTTCTTCGCGGTTCACGGACGATCCGGCGGAGCATTCGCTCCATTGAGGTAGGGTGACGTTCCTTAGCCTCATGCCGTTCATTTCCGTGGTTTGTAGGCCGCGGGGAGGCCGAGATGGGCTAGATCGAGCATGCTTAGGGTTTTTCCATGATTTGGGGTGAGCCGCCCGATCTATTGTTTTAGCCCATGATTTTATGTTTTGGTGGCTTAGATGCATGCTAGGGGTTCCCAGGGGTCTTCCCCTTTGATTTCCCCCTCTCCGGTGGAGGCACGGGGGCGTGGTCGATGTTTTTGGGGTTTTCCCGCCGTAGCGTGCTTGGAGGCGAGTGACGGTCACTCCAGTGACCGTTACTTGCTTGTGACGCCCCTAGAGGGGAGCGTTACTTTCTCTGAGTGTTGGCCTTTGGGGTCTGGGGCTGTGACGGCCCTACGATGGACCGCCATTTGCCTATGACGCGCCATGGCAGGGCCGTTATATCGCTTTTCGACCGTTGGTTTTGACCGTTGGGGGTCAGGCCATGTGACGCGCCATGCTAGGTGCGTTACATGCGTGTAACGCCCTGGGGCAGGAGCGTTACTTCCTGTGTTCACCCCAGGCGTGAGGGCCATGTAACGCACTGGTGCAGGCGCGTTACATGTGAGTGACGTGCCCGGGCAGGGCCGTCACTTCCCCTTTTGATTTGGTGCCGTAGAGGGGCGTGTAACGCGCTAGGCTAAGCGCGTTACATCCATGTAACGCGCTGGGCCTGGGCCGTTACTTCCCCTTGCCCCGGTTTGAGTGACGGCCTACGTTAGACCGCCGTTTGAGAGTAACGGTCTCGCCTAGACCGTTACTTTCTTGTGACGGCCCTGGGGTAGACCGTCACATGCCTGGTTGCCCCATGAGGGTGGCAACCTTGTTTTCGCTCCGACTGTGGCCACCGTGCGACGGGGCTAGTGCGTGGAGTGATTCCCACACGTTGCCGGTTGCGGACGTTGTTTTCCGTTGACTCGAGAGTCTACTCCTTCAGTGACCCTCCACTAGTCGTAGCCCACCAGTACGAGGTGCTGGTCTCACCCGGGAGTGGTGTACGGGCACCCACCTGTCGAGACGGTTTGTGGACCGGTTACCGTAGGCCCCTCGTCCCATCAGAGTCCAGTGCCAGGGGAAAACCGGTCAGAGGGCCAGACCTAGGACGCGTGGTCTGTGTGTGCACACGTGGTTGGGGGCGGTTGGACCCCCGTCGACGGGCGTGACCCCAGCTAGTCACTTGTTTGTGGTTACTTGTACGGTGTCTGCGCCTCGGGTAGGACCTACCACGTCAGGCGGTTCACCTGCGGTGCGGTGTAAGACGTCAGGGGACACTACCGGCTGTGCTTCTAGTGGGTGGTACTCCTGTCGAGTACGGAGTGTCAGACTGTCAGTCGTGTATTTCCGACCTTCGGGTTTTGGTGGTTCGACAGTTGAGTTTCGGTCTTCTCGTACCGTGGCACGTGTGTCGGTTTGCGTGCCGTAGGGTCTAGTTCTGTAGAGTACAGGGCTTTCCTTTCAGAGGTACTTTTCTACCGCTAGAGTAGTGGTTTCTCGCTTTGCGAGGTAGGGTTCGAGTGATCCCTACTGAGTCTTGTTCCGAGACTCATTCCCTGCGTGTTTTCACCGTGTTTCAGGTGAGGCGCCACCTTCGGGGAGCGCGTCAGGAGCGCAGCGTGGTGCGGGTGCCCAGAGGTAGTGCCAGAGGTCAGAGCCGGGGGATGCCCCGTGTAGCTGTACTTTTCTTCTTGTCACTGTACTAGTCGTGGACTGTTGTTATTGTTGTTCTTTATTCTGGACCATGTAATATGTTATTTTATTTCCTGTTTAATTTCTGTAATTATTTGTGATACTTGTGTAGTTTCCACACCATCCTTTTAACCCTTCCGAGTCTTCGGGCTCGTGGGTGGCGGTGCGAGTCTCGGGTTATCGGGCCTTCCCGGTAATCGGATTCTCGGGTCGTTACAGCTGGTATCAGAGCGCGGTTGTGGAATTACACGAGAACCATAGGTAATTGTGGTGGTCCACTAGTCCACAACGATGATGTACAGGTGACGCTGGCATTGGGCATCGCGTGTTTTTATTGACCTTGCCGTTTCCGTATTTTCTGTCTTTTGCTTCAGGAGCGAGTATGGCGCCGAGGAGGAGTTCTCGCTCTCAGCAGGGGCAGTCGGCTGGAGGTCAGGAGATCCAGCAGGGGGTCCAGAGGGACCAGGAGGAGCATAGCAGAGCTCCGGGAGCTACTGAGGCCGCGGATGTTGCGGGAGTTCCGAGGGCCGAGGATTTCTTCCGTGGCATGTACCATCTCATGTCTCAGCAGTTTGGCGGAGAGGCTGCTGAGGGCTCGTCAGTCAGGGGTGGGCCGGGCCGAGCGGTGAGGGACTTCATGCAGTTCCATCCACCTTACTTTAGCGGCCAGGCAGACCCTGATGCGGCTCATGATTGGCTCGATGAGATGGAGCGGGTGTTCAGTTCTGCGAAGAGTGCTGCCAAGGACAGAGTGGTGTTGGCCTACAACCAGTTGCAGGGTACGGCTCGGAGGTGGTGGTCTTCCGAGTGGAAGACGTCCTTTCAGCTTCGTCCACTTGAGCAGGTCGAGTGGGATGACTTTGTCAGTGCTTTCGAGCGTACGTACTGTCCAGACGTCGTTGCTACGCAGCGGATGCAGGAGTTTCTGGAGCTGGTGCAGGGTGACATGTCCGTGTTGCAGTGCAGGGCCCGATTTGTCGAGCTGGGTCGGTACGCACCTCATATCATGGAGCATGAGAGGGTGAGGACCACGCAGTTTGTGCAGGGCTTGAGGCTGGAGCTGAGGCACCATTTGATCGCGAACGGGGCCACTGATCTCGAGACAGCGTCTCGTGTTACGATTTCTTTGGAGATAGATATGCAGAGGACTCGAGGACCGATCAGCCAGGGACAGTCTGTGTCAGGTCGCAGCCAGCAGTCGGCTACCCAGCAGCAGGGTTCCTTCCAGCATGCGTCGGGTGGTTCAGGAGTACCGGCATCGGCAGCTTCGGTGACAGGATCTGCGTCCTTCGGCTCGAAGGTCAAGAAGTTCCTCTCGAAGAATTTCCGCAAGAAGAAGCTCAAGGGTCAGGGGCAAGCTTCATCGGGCAGTGTACAACATCCGTTTCCTTTGCAGCGTCAGGGATCGGTGGGTGGATCGCGAGGACCTTGTCCACGGTGTGGTGGGACCCACCCAGGCAGGCAGTGCACGGCGCCGATCATTTGTTTTTGGTGTGACCAGCTAGAGCATATGGCGCGTGACTGTCCTCAGAGGCCGCCGCAGCAGCAGGTTCCCCAGCAGAAGCAGCAGCAGGTTCCCCAGCAGCAGCAGCAGCAACAGGGATAGTATCCGCCGCTACCCAGGTCAGCTAGTGTGGGAGGTAGGCAGAGAGCTCGAGGCCAGATCACGCACTTGACCAGGGCAGAGGCAGTTGCGTCGCAGCTCGTGGAAGGTACCGTTCAGATTTTGGGTTGTGCGGCTTGGGTTTTATTCGATTCGGGCGCGTCTCATTCGTTTATTTCGGAGGATTTCGCGTCGAGCGTCGAGGAGCCGGTGACCCAGTTGTCCTGTGATTTGGCAATGGAGTTGCCCTCAGGTGATTTTATGGTCACTCCGTATTGCTTCGACCAGGTTCCGGTGTGGATCGATGGACGGAGTATGCCAGGCAGGTTGTATGCGTTGCAGCTTCGGGATTACGATGTGATTCTAGGCATGGATTGGCTCGAGATTCATGGAGCGGTGGTGGATTGTGGAATGAAGAGGGTCTACTTCCAGCATCCGAGCAAGAGGACCTTCTATTTCCAAGGTATCCATTCCACCTCTTCTCGATTCCTTATCTCTGCTATTCGAGCCCGTCAATTGCTTGATTCAGGTTGTCAGGGTTTTCTCGCGTCAGTGGTTGTGTCTGACCGGATGGAGCCGGATGTCGAGGACATTGCGGTGGTATGCGAGTTTCCCGATGTTTTTCCTGAGGAGTTGCCTGGATTACCTCCCCAGCGGGAGATCGATTTCGTGATCGAGGTTGTACCTGGTACGGGACCTTTGGCGAAGGCTCCCTACCGTATGGCCCCCGCTGAGTTGAGGGAGTTGAGGGCGCAGTTGCAGGCACTGTTAGCCAAGGGGTATATTCGTCCGAGCTTTTCCCCTTGGGGTGCGCCCGTGTTGTTCGTAAAGAAGAAGGACGGTAGTCTGCGGCTATGCATTGACTATCGGCAGCTGAATGAAGTGACCATTAAGAACAAGTATCCGTTGCCACGGATTGATGATTTGTTCGACCAGCTGTAGTCTGCGCGAGTGTTATCGCGGATTGATTAGCGGTCCGGTTACTATCAGCTGAGAATTCGCGAGTCCGATGTGGAGAAGACTGCGTTCAGTACGAGGTACGGGCATTATGAGTTTCTGGTGATGCCGTTTGGGCTCACCAATGTCCCAGCAGCCTTCATGGACTTGATGCAGAGGGTGTTTCATCCGTATTTGGACCAGTTCGTGGTCATCTTCGTGGATGACATCCTTGTTTATTCGCGGTCTGCTGAGGAGCATGCGTACCATTTGGGTGTGGTGCTGCAGACGTTGCGAGATCACCAGTTGTATGCGAAGCTCAGCAAGTGCGAGTGTTGGCTCAGCGAGGTGCACTTTCTGGGGCATGTGATTTCTGGTGATGGCATTTCCGTGGATCCCGCCAAGGTCGAGGCTGTGATGCAGTGGCCGAGGCCGAGGTCGGTGACGTAGATTCGGAGTTTCTTGGGGCTTGCGGGTTATTATCGCCGGTTTATCCAGGATTTTTCCCGCATTGCGACCCCGATGATGAGGCTCACGCGGAAGGATGTGCCTTTCGTTTGGTCCGAGGAGTGTGAGCAGAGTTTCAGGGAACTGAAGAGATTGCTCACCTCGGCTCCGGTGTTGATTTTGCCTTCTGGATCGGGAGGTTTTGTGGTGTGTACAGATGCTTCCGGCGTCGGATTGGGTGTTGTTCTGATGCAGCATGGTAGAGTGGTGGCTTATGCATCTCGGCAGCTAAAGCCCCATGAGGAGAACTACCCTACCCATGACCTTGAGTTGGCGGCGGTGATCTTCGCGCTGAAGATCTGGAGGCATTATCTGTACGGCGAGAAGTTCGAGGTGTTCACTGACCATCAGAGTTTGAGGTATGTGTTCTCGCAGAGAGATCTGAACCTCAGACAAAGGCGTTGGATGGAGTTCATGAAGGACTATGACTTCACCCTATCTTATCAGCCGGGCAGGATGAATGTCGTTGCCGATGCCTTGAGTCGGAAGGTGGCGGTCAGTACCTTGATGTTGAGGAAGTGGAGGCTCTGGGAACAGGTGCCCGAAGTGTCCTTCAGGCTCAAGATTCCCCAGGAGCCAGGGTTGGCTGTGCTTGCGAGTCTGACTGTCACTCCTGCTATCCGTCGTCAGGTGACAGAGGCTCAGCACACGGACCCTGAGTTGCCCCGGATTCTGGCTATGGCTGACGTAGAGCTCGGCGAGGACGGTGCTGCGAGGTTTCGTGGCAGGTTGTACGTCCCAGCGGAGGAGCAGGTTCGTCGTGCGGTGTTACGCGAGGCTCATGGGAGCATGTACACTGTGCACCCGGGTGCGACGAAGATGTATCGGAACTTGCGGAGGCAGTTCTGGTGGCCTGGCATGAAGAGAGATGTTGCTGAATTTGTGGCCAGCTGCCTGATCTGTCAGCAGGTGAAGGCGGAGCATCAGCGACCAGGAGGTACTCTCCAGCCCTTGGATGTTCCTGCTTGGAAGTTGGACCATGTGACCACGGATTTTGTGGTGGGGTTGCCAAGAACCCCGAGTGGGCAGGACAGTATTTGGTTGCTGGTGGATAGGCTGACGAAGGTGACGCGGTTGCTACCGGTCAAGGTCAGCTGGAGCGTGCCTAAGTTGGCTCGTCTTTATGTGGAGCGGTTCGTGCCGTTGCATGGGGTTCCCATTTCGATCGTGTCGGATCGGGATCCGCGCTTCACTTCTGGATTCTAGAGGAGTTTCCAGCGAGCTCTTGGCACGGAGTTGGCGTTTAGCTCGGCGTATCATCCACAGTCAGATGGTCAGTCTGAGAGGACCATTCAGAACTTGGAGGACATGCTGAGGTCCTGCTGCCTGGAGTGGCAGGGGAGTTGGATTCATCACCTACCGTTGGTGGACTTTGCCTATAACAACAGCTATCATTCGAGCATTGGTATGGCTCCTTATGAGGCATTGTATGGGCGTCCTTGTCGGACTCCGCTTGATTGGTTTGAGGTGGGTGAGCCTGTTTTGACGGGACCGGAGTTGGTGCAGCAATGTGTGGATGTTGTGCACCTGGTTCGTCAGAACATGTTGGCGGCCCAGAGTCGGCAGAAGAGCTATGCTGACCGTAGAAGGCAGCCTCTCGAGTTCGCCGTGGGCGATTATGTATTCTTGAGAGTTTCTCCGATGAAGGGGGTGATACGTTTTGGACGGCGTGGGAAGCTGAGTCCCCGCTATATTGGTCCTTTCGCGATTGTGGAACGCATCGGTGAGGTTGCTTACCGGTTGCAGTTACCTCCTGAGTTGGCGTCGGTGCATGACGTGTTTCACGACTCGATGTTACGGAAGTATATGCCCGATGACTCTCATGTGCTCGAGTGTTCTGTTTGGCCTGAGGTGACTCCAGATCTTTCTCTCCCAGAGTTTCCGATCCGCGTGGAGGATAGGCGAGAGCATCGCCTGCGGAACAAGGTCATTCCCTTGGTAAAGGTCGTGTGGCAGCGACACTCTGGTGGTGAGGCTTCATGGGAACATGAGGACGAGATGCGTCAGCAGTTCCCGTATCTGTTTGAGTGAGTCTTCCTCTTCTTTCCCCTTGGGTTGTTCTCAATTTCGAGGATGAAATTCCTTAAGGGGGGAGGGCTGTAATGTCCCGGACCTTTCGGATCCTTCGTCGTGGGTCCCGGATCTGGTTTTCGGAGCGTCCAGCTCCGTTGTGTCCGAAATTTCGTTTCGGACATCTTTCGTGTTCGGATCGGCGCGATCCGGAGTCGTTTCGGAGGCCCGGAGGCGTTCCGCGGCTTTTCCGTGCGTGTTTTCCGATTTCCGGCGCGGGTTTCGGCTTTTCCTTCGGACGCTCGCTGCGGGTTAACTGGGCCGTTCACCCGGGCACGAGTGGTACCGTTGCGATCGGTGCGTTCCGAGATTCCAGAAATGTATTTTTCTATTTTTTGATATTTTTCCAAAAATTTGGATTTTCTATAAAACCCCCCATTTTCTCTCTCTCCCCACTTTCTTCTTCTTCTTCCTCTCTTCTTCTTCCTCCTTCCTCCTCCACCGTATCCTCTCTCTCTCCCTCTCTTCCTCCCGGTTGGACATGGCGGAGCTCCCCTTCGGCTGCAGACGGCGGCGGGGCTACGGCGCGGCGACGTGGGCGGCGGCGAGGCGGTCGTGGGGGTGTGCGGCGAGCGTGGGAAGCTTGAAGGACGAGGGTTTTTAAGGCGTTCTTCGCGGTTCACGGACGATCCGGCGGAGCATTCGCTCCATTGAGGTAGGGTGACGTTCCTTAGCCTCATGCCGTTCATTTTCGTGGTTTGTAGGCCGCGGGGAGGCCGAGATGGGCTAGATCGAGCATGCTTAGGGTTTTTCCATGATTTGGGGTGAGCCGCCCGATCTATGGTTTTAGCCCATGATTTTGTGTTTTGGTGGCTTAGATGCATGCTAGGGGTTCCCAGGGGTCTTCCCCTTTGATTTCCCCCTCTCCGGTGGAGGCACGGGGGCGTGGTCGATGTTTTTGGGGTTTTCCCGCCGTAGCGTGCTCGGAGGCGAGTGACGGTCACTCCAGTGACCGTTACTTGCTTGTGACGCCCCTAGAGGGGAGCGTTACTTTCTCTGAGTGTTGGCCTTTGGGGTCTGGGGCTGTGACGGCCCTACGATGGACCGCCATTTGCCTATGACGAGCCATGGCAGGGCCGTTATATCACTTTTCGACCGTTGGTTTTGACCGTTGGGGGTCAGGCCATGTGACGCGCCATGCTAGGTGCGTTACATGCGTGTAACGCCCTGGGACAGGAGCGTTACTTCCTGTGTTCACCCCAGGCGTGAGGGCCATGTAACGCACTGGTGCAGGCGCGTTACATGTGAGTGACGCGCCCGGGCAGGGCCGTCACTTCCCCTTTTGATTTGGTGCCGTAGAGGGGCGTGTAACGCGCTAGGCTAAGAGCGTTACATCCATGTAACGCGCTGGGCCTGGGCCGTTACTTCCCCTTGCCCCGGTTTGAGTGACGACCTGCGTTAGACCGCCGTTTGAGAGTAACGGTCTCGCCTAGACTGTTACTTTCTTGTGATGGCCCTGGGGTAGACCGTCACATGCCTGGTTGCCCCATGAGGGTGGCAACCTTATTTTCGCTCCGACTGTGGCCACCGTGCGACGGGGCTAGTGCGTGGGGTGATTCCCACACGTTGCCGGTTGCGGACGTTGTTTTCCGTTGACTCGAGAGTCTACTCCTTCAGTGACCCTCCACTAGTCGTAGCCCACCAGTACGAGGTGCTGGTCTCACCCGGGAGTGGTGTACGGGCACCCACCTGTCGAGACGGTTTGTGGACCGGTTACCGTAGGCCCCTCGTCCCATCAGAGTCCAGTGCCAGGGGAAAACCGGTTAGAGGGCCAGACCTAGGACGCGTGGTCTGTGTGTGCACGCGTGGTTGGGGGCGGTTGGACCCACGTCGACGGACGTGACCCCAGCTAGTCACTTGTTTGTGGTTACTTGTACGGTGTCTGCGCCTCGGGTAGGACCTACCACGTCAGGCGGTTCACATGCGGTGCGGTGTAAGACGTCAGGGGACGCTACCGGCTGTGCTTCTAGTGGGTGGTACTCCTGTCGAGTACGGAGTGTTAGACTGTCAGTCGTGTATTTCTGACCTTCGGGTTTTGGTGGTTCGACCGTTGAGTTTCGGTCTTCTCGTACCGTGGCACGTGTGTCGGTTTACGTGCCGTAGGGTCTAGTTCTGTAGAGTACAGGGCTTTCCTTTCCGAGGTACTTTTCTACCGCTAGAGTAGTGGTTTCTCGCTTTGCGAGGTAGGGTTCGAGTGATCCCTACTGAGTCTTGTTCCGAGACTCATTCCCTGCGTGTTTTCACCGTGTTTCAGGTGAGGCGCCACCTTCGGGGAGCGCGTCAGGAGCGCAGCGTGGTGCGGGTGCCCAGAGGTAGTGCCAGAGGTCAGAGCCGGGGGATGCCCCGTGTAGCTGTACTTTTCTTCTTGTCACTGTACTAGTCGTGGACTGTTGTTATTGTTGTTCTTTATTCTGGACCATGTAATATGTTATTTTATTTCCTGTTTAATTTCTGTAATTATTTGTGATACTTGTGTAGTTTCCACACCATCCTTTTAACCCTTCCGAGTCTTCGGGCTCGTGGGTGGCGGTGCGAGTCTCGGGTTATCGGGCCTTCCCGGTAATCGGATTCTCGGGTCGTTACAATATTTGCCAGCCATGTAGTGTACTAGTTTTCTTCAACAAATCCCACGTCAATGAGCTTGTCGACTTCAGCATAAATTTGGGTGATGAGCTCTGGCCTCATGCGCCGCGGTGGTTGCTTCACTGGCTCGGCCTCAGGGCTGATTGTTAGCTCATGTTGAGAGACATCGGGGCTTAGACCTGGCATCTCTTTGTAAGTCCAAGCGAAGCAATCCCGGTACTCTAGCAGCAGCTGGATGTACAACTCCCGTTCTTCTGGGGACAGTTGGGCGCTGAGGAAGGTGGGCCTAGGGTCCTCCTCATTTCCCAAGTTGACTTCTATTAGTTCATCGACTGTGGCCTGGCCTCCATCTTCTATCTCCGGAGGTGCCGGTTGGAGGTCAACGAAGTCTGGAATACCATCTTGAGGGTCGAGTACTTCGACTTCCTTGTCAGACACCACCAAAGCTTCTTGAGGTTTCTTGATTTCTTGTGCTAGCGGCTGGGTGGATTGTTCTATTAGCAAATCCATTGCCATCGCAACTTCCAAGGATGAGAGAGCAGCCTTGGTATTTGTGGATGAGGTTGCAGCCATAACGGACTGGTAGCTGTTTACAGCCGGACTCGGACAGCATACTGGTTTTATAGCAGAAGCTGAGGACGTCTCGCCTTCTGGGATAGTTGTATCTTCCGCAGAAGTGGCTTTTTCTTTCCTGGTAGCTGGCTCCCCTTGATTGGAGTTGACCAAGGCTTCCCTGATTGGCAGAAAGGGTGTTGAAGTTGTCATTAGTAGGACCCATGTGGAGGGAGAGACTCCTACTTCTTGAATGTCTTCGGCTTCGCTGCTGCTAGCCGTATCAAATTCGGCTTGAAAGGCCGCTTCTTCAAGATGAACTTGCTCCCAGCATCGGCAAGGGGCCGAGGTTTCTACTTCTTGATTCCCGGACCGAGCCAGTTCAAGATATTCGTCTTCCACCAGATACTCATCAAAGGTTGCCCCCAGAGGTCTATCTTCAGTAGGATAGAAGGCGGAGATAGTATCCACCTCGTACCGCCCACTGTAATAATATTCCTCCAGGGTGAAGCCCAACCCTGGATGCTGAGAGACACGTCTCATTTCCTTATCCAGATTTGCAGGATATCACATCTTCTGGAAAGCTTCTTTGCGCTTTTGAGACTGATCGGGAGGAAGGTGTTGCTTCTGAAACATTCTGGCCATCCGATCGGTCGTGAACGCCAGACCTTGGACAGGAACCCGCGGGTTGGCTAGATCTTCAGGGAGGCTGCAGTCTGTGTCTTCCCGAGTGGGATGCCCCTCAGCTGTATAGAACAAGCTGCTAAGCCCATCTTCCTGTGTCACCTCCCAAGCTTTGAAAGGTTCGACAATGGGGTCGTTGAGGCCGAGGACTGGCTTGGTGAGGCCGGCCGGGACTCCGATGCGGTCGTGCTGTCGATTGACCTGCACTTCCTTAGCTTTGGGATATAATGCTGGGGGTGTTACCCTGCCGACGTCTCCAGAAGCTATGATGTGGGAGACCACCTTCGGCTTGACATATCCGCGTGGCGGTGGTGGATACCAATCGTCACCCGATCTGTTCTTCGAGGCCCCTATGGGGGCTTTAGCTTCAGAAACCTTCCGGGAAGGCCCCGTATATAGGTTGGCGTCTGCCAAGTGACATTCAAATACCTCGAACAGGTGGAGATCAGCAAATATCCTCTCCTCCTTCCCTTGGAGGCTGTATTTGATGCATTGGTGAAGCGTGGAGGGCACCACCATATTCTCATGCAGCCATGGGCGGCCAAGCATCGCCTTGTAGAAGGTGCGAGAGTCAATGACATGAAACTGTACTGTTGTAGTGAAATCTGCCAAGGTCAGCGTAAATTCTGCCACTCCCATAGATACTTCACATTTTTGGTTGAAGCTAGCGATACGCATATCCCTGACTTTCTTGAGATGCACATTAAAGTGGCGCCTCTCGTATATTCTGTATGGCAGGATGTTGACTGCTGCACTGGGATCAACTAGTATTCTATTCAGCTCCCTTCCATTCAAGAGCCCTTTCATATACAGCGGCATGTTGTGGCTGGCAGTAGATAGTAGCATGTCTTCCGGAGAGAAGGTCATACGGGCTTCTGGTATAGCCTCGGCTATGCAGGCTTCCAAATGAGCAGGCGTCTGCAGAGCAGTGATGCTCGCCTGTCGAGTTTCTTCAGTCAAAGAGAGAATTTCCCAGATCGTAAATCGAGCGGGGAGCTTTTTGAGCAACTTCATTATTCGGCTCCCAGCCCGGACATTGGAGAGCTTCATCTCTTCAGCCCATCTGGGCTTGGGGAGGTTTTGATTTGTGGGTCCAGACGGACCTGCTTCATCTTCCTCGGACTCGGCATCCTCTTGGCTGGCACCGACTGTCGGGTCTTCTTTATTAGTTGCTGTAGGGCAAGCTCCATCTGCATTTGCATCCTCAGTAGATTGCGCTGGCTGCGGGTGAATGGCCCCGGGTGTAGGGTTAGCCTCTTGACAGGGCTGTTTCCCCTTTGACATTTTTATAAATTCAAGGAATGAAGGGACTGCCTTGCCCCCACGTTTGTTGTATAGGCCTGACGGAGGGGGGATTTGAACTCCCTTAGCCTCCGGCAGAGGTGTCTTGTAGGGTTGCTCCCCTTTGAACATGATGTTGTGGTTGAGTGGTGGCTGGCGCCCCCATTTTCGGCCCGACCGAGTGGCATGTGCAGCAGTTGCGGCCTCGACTTTGCCTCCCCCAGCATTGGGTGTGAAGCAAATTTCTTCTTCTTCCTCTTCTCTAGGTAGGTTAAATAGTGCTGATAGGGTATTGCAGGAGACAACCTGTGCTTTATTGGCCCCAGCGGCCTTTCTTTTCTTCTTCTTTTGCTTTCTCTTCTTTTTGGTTTCTGCGGGTGCCTGCCCCCAGAATAGTCTGCCCTCTTCAGGGGGTGCTGCTTCAGCTTCCTCCACCTGTTTGAGTGAGAGTTGTTCCAGCTCTTGCCATAGGACGTGGTCCCGTACCAGCAGAGGTTTCAATTCGGGCTGCACATATTCATCTAGCCCTTCAATCAGGTGCTGTAGTCGAAGGACCCCAGGATTGGTTTCCTTGATTACTGGTAGCGGAGTCTGTCTCCTCTTGTTAGGTGTAGGTATTCTGATGGCTGTAGGTGGAGTGACCCATACGGGTGCTACCACTGGCGGAGCAGGCGGGGGTGTAACGCCACGGATATGTGCCCCCTCTTTCGGGCGAGGTGCCCTCATCTTCTTGTGCTTTACAGGGATATGCTGCCACCCCTGCTGTTCTTTCACGGGCTCCAGAAAATGGATTTCGTAGGTGCTCCGTGTGCTTGCTTCAGAGATCTCCTCAGGTAATGCCTGGTAGAGGGAGACCATGTTGACTGCTGCTCTCCTGGGAGGAGCTTCATGTGGCTGAGGAGGGTCTACTTTGTACTCTCCCAGCTCTATTTCATTCTTCTTTACCATTCCTTCGATGATGTCTTTGAAAACATAATAGTCTTCGATTGGATGTCCCAACATCTGGTGTTAGGGGCCGAATCTTGGACTGTCTTTTCTTTTCAGGTCCTCCGGCCTTCTTGGCTCAGGCAGGGTGACCATGCCGTATTCTATTACCCAGTCGAACAGGACTCGGGTCTTGTCCTTTGGAAAGGAGTAGGCTTTCTTCATCTTGTCCCTCAGCGAAGGACCTTCTTTGTCATCCGGAGCTTTTGCAGGCTGAGGGGGAGTCGCCTTCTTGCCTTTCTCCTTCTGCTGTTCGAACGCCTTGATATCAAGCGCATTCGCTTCTTTAGGTGTGGGGCGCCATTCCGCAGCCTTGCCTTTCTGGGCTGTGCTGGCAGCTGACGTCGGGACATGCTTGGCTAGGAAAGCCTCCACTTCGGCCACCACATTATTCAGCCGGTCGAACGACCGTATTTCTATTCCAATCATCTTCTCCATGACCTCCCCCCCGAGGTTTTGTTTGCATATTTGTACCGCGTCCTCCTGATGCAGGGGCCGCTTGCATCTCATTCCGAGGTTCCTCCACCTCTTGATGTAATCAAGGGTTGTCTCATCTGCCCTTTGTTTTGTTGAGTAGAGTTCGGCCACTGTGACCTCCCTCTCTGTGACATGGAATCTTTCTCTGAACTTTCTCTGCATATCCGACCAATCACTGATTGACCCGGCCGAGAGGCTAGAGTACCATTCAAATGCGAGCCCTGTCAGCGAGGACCCGAAGAACTTCAGCAAATATGACTCGTCGGTGGCCAGATCACCCATAACGGTCATGTAATATGCAATATGCTCTTTAGGAGATGCTTTCCCGTTAAATTTGTCAAACTTAGGCGGCTTGTTGACCCCCGGGGGAAGTCGTTTAGCCGCATGGTGTTGCGGGTAGGGCACCCGATAGGCATCAAATGCGACATAGTCACATTCACTTTTCTCTGCGAGCTTCAGCTCGATCATCCTCTCGACCATCATCTGGTTCACGACCTTGGGGTCAACCGGTTCTGGATAGAAGTGTGCCGGCTGCAAGTATGGGGTGAACAGGGTGGTCGCCTGTGGAGGACGCAGCAGCGGGGGTGTCGGGTGCACCTGAGGGAGCACCGGAGGTAGCATCGGCTGAGGCTGTGGCGGACGCTGTTGTGCTGTCGCGATGCTTGGCTCTGACGGCTGGGGCAGTGTATAGAGCGGTGGAGGGTCATCGCGACGAGCCGCTCCCTGGGATGACTCACCCTGGACTTCGGGTGGTTTAGAGGCCGATGAGTGTTCAGTTTTTTCCATCAGCTGCTTCTTCAGAGAGTCTATCTCTCGTTGATATTTTTGTAGTAGCATCAGAACTGATGGGTCTATGGTGGTGGGGATACCCTCTATTGTCTCCCCGGACGTACCTCAGGCAGGATGTCGAGGAGGACGTCGTCTTCTTCTTCCGCCGTCACCACATTAGCGGTCAAGACAGGGGCCTTGTCATCCCAGTGGGGATAGACCTGGGACTGTTTCCCTTTAACCATCATCAGAAGCTTTCTTGCTGCTTCTGTTCTGCAGGTAGTCGGCCCCGGCCGTGCGGCCAATTGAGCCAATTCTTGGGGGTCTTCAGGAAGCTCCCCATATTGGTTAGATATACCAGCCATGTTGCAGGTGAAAACCTACATCCTTCTATTTTGTTGATAGACCCTCCTTCTAGCATGCTGCGGGAAGGTCAGTCTTTCAAACACAGAGATCCTTCTCCTTTCTTCCCGCTCGGGGAAAACTTCATCGGCTTCGATCTCGAAGCCGTCATTATATCCGTTGTCGTCGACTGACGACACCATCATTCCATCTCCCACATCTCCTTCATCTGCCGCCGACGGGCAGTAATCTTCCTCAGTGGCGACTGTCTGCATCAGTCGCTGCTGTCCGAGTGAGGGGTTGCCTAAGCCTCGAAAATAATTTCTGACCAAGCAGGTCATCTCTTCTCGACCCCGCTCTTGATGTAGGACAGGGGGCGATTGTCGACCACCAGCAGGAGGGATATAGGCCAGCCGAGCTCTGTCGGCCGGCTGTTGGAATCTTCGTCCCGCAGCAGGGACGTTGGCTTGACGGGCCGCAGCCCGGAAACTTCTGTGGCGCGGAGGATCCGCAACCACCTCTTCTTCCTTCTTCGAGGGCAAGCCCCTTTCTCTTCTCACTTCTGCCTCATTGTTCACAAGACGACGGTAGATGGGTGTTAGCTGGTGGGCAGGTCGGGTTCGCTTGGGAACCCACACCTGTTTAAACTTCCTCAGCCTGGGTGCCGGGCTTCCTTGGCCACAGTGGCCGGCTTCTTCTATTTCTGCCCTCCTTCCGGCGAGGGCCTGATAGGCATTGTGGACAGGAATGCTGGGGATGACTCAGTCCGGGGACACCCGTGCAGTGCTTCCGTCGAGGAAGACGCGCATACCCCCGACTAACATAGATTTCCCAGACTGAGACAGAGTTCCGGTGATTACATCGGCATTCTTGCGGGCCTGGCGACGCTGGCGTCCTCCAGGGTGTTTGTTGATGACATTGGGGTGGGTCCCACGTATGACGTGGTTCACCAGACAGCTAGTGGCCGGGGCCGGACTTTCGGACAAGTCTTTGCAGCAGGGAACCTTTAGAGGCTCCATTTTTTCCACAGCTTCCTTGACAAGTTCTGGGGCTTCGACCTCCAGCATATCTAGAAAGGCTAACCCCAAAAAGTTGGGGAAGCCCACAGCGGCAGGGAAGCTGCCGAATTCCATGGGTACCGCCAGGTACCCTTGCGCGTGTCCAGCGACAATCGAAAGATCGAAGTCAACGCCAGTTATCCCGTTGATCGTCATTGATCTGCCTGCAAAGACAAACGAAGCAATAATCAGTAGCCTTGAGAGGGCTTCGAAGCCCGAATATCCTGGTAAAGAGATGAAAGGTGACACTGGTCCCACTGGGCGTGCCAGACTTGTTTGCGACCTTTTCTTTCTTTCGTGGGTCAATCGACCAACGGACCAACTGGTAGTCAAATGATCAATTAACGACGCGGGCGTGCCAGTCACATGAGTGACGAATTTGTGATGCGCTCATTCTGACCCATGTCGGGCGAATGTGATGTTCGGTCGGGACCAACAGTCTGCCATACCATAAAGGCTATGGCGTTAATTACATCCCCCACGAGGAGGGAACACCTTTGATTAATTGCCGAGATAGCGGGCTGTCGATGTAATGCCCCTGATTTTTTTTTTCCGGATCCTTGTTCGAGGGTCCCAGATCTTGTTTCTCAGAGTGTCCGACTCCGTTGTGTTCGAAATTTCGTTTCGGACATCTTTCGTGTTCGGATCGGCACGATTCGGAGTTGTTTCGGATGCCCGGAAGCGTTCCGCGGCTTTTCCGTGTGTGTTTTCTGATTCCCGGTGTGTGTTTCGAAAATTCCTTCAGAACCTCGTTGCGGGTGAACCGGGCCGTTCACCAGGGCGCGAGTGGTACCGTTGCGATCGGTACGTTCCGAGGATCGCGGAAACGTGATTTTCTATTTTTGATATTTTTGAGAATTTTCAGATTTTCTATATATAACCTCCTTTTTCTCTCTCCCCTCTAATTTCTCTCTTCTCTCCCTCTCTCTTCTCACGCTCTCTCCTCTCTACCTCTCTCTCCGGCGGCCGAGGGGGTGGAGCATGGGTGAGGTGGGGACGGCGCGGGCGAGGTACGGGCGAGGATGGGTGAGGATCGAGGCGGTGGAGGCGCGGTGAAGCTCGGCTGTGAGTTCGTGGAACGGCGAGGCTTCAACGGCGTTTTCTTCGTGGATCGGCGTCCACGGTGCGTCGAATCTTCAGTGGAGGTAGGGAGATGGACCCTCGACTCGCGTACTTCTTTTCCCGCGAGTTTTGTACGTCGTGGTGAGCCGAGCGGGCTAAACATGGCGATTTGTGGAAAATACATGTTTTTGGGTGTGTGAGCCGGATCTCCCGTTTTACGGTGTTTTTGGCCGTTCTAGGGGTTTAGATGCATGCCTAGGGGCTTGGGGATGGTTTCCCCTCTTGTTCCCCTTCACCTGGGGGTGGACGGGGCGTGGAATGGTTTTTCCCGTGGTTTCCACCATTTTCGGGCGCGGACTGAGAACGCGCTATGCTCCAGTAGCGCGTTCTTGATGGTCGCGCTGCCCCGACGGGGCGCGTTCATCGGAGAAGATGGATAGTAAGGCGGTTGCTGTCGCGCTATGGGGTCCTAGCGCGTTCTGCCTTGTCACGCTAGGGGTCCCTAGCGCGTTCTGTTTTGTCGCGCTAGGAGGTCCTAGCGCGACCTGTGCAGTCGCGCTATGGGCCTATAGCGCGATCTGTCCTGTCGCACTATAGGATCCTAGCGCATTCTGCTTGAACGCGCTAGGGACGTATAGCGCGTTCTTGGAGGTGACCAGCCGGGCTGCCCAGGGCGGGCGGTCTACGGCTGATCGTGCTCCCCTTGGGCCGTGTGTGTCCCGGACACCCCGTGGAGTTCCGTGACCGTGTCTTAGGGTGTCCGGAGGTCCGTTTACTTTGATTAGTGTCCCCGTGAGTTTAAGGGTCTAGGTGACCTTCTAGAGTTCCGATTGTGTTGTGTTGGTCTCCGGCCGACCCGGTTGCGACCCAGTGGTCGACCTTTGGCCTCGTGAGTGTCTCGGACACCCCGTGGGTTTCGTTACCGTGTTTTGGGGTGTCTGGAAGTACCGTGTTATCTCGATAAGCGTACCCGTGGTCTTGGCTGGTCTGGGTGACCCCAGGTGTTCCGGGCTTCCCGGTTCTTGCTAGATCGAGTCACCGTGTATCGGTGTGAGTGCGGTGTGGTTTCCCCGCAGGTCGTTACTTCTCTGTAAGGTGGCTTCCGAGTGGGCCAAGCTTGTGGCCTTGAACGGTGAGTCCAGTCTCCCAGCCTGGGGCTGGAGGTTTCTTAAGTCCCTCCCCGAGGGATGGGTCTCGGCGGTTGTGAACTACCTCGTGAGTTATCGCATCGTGGTTTTGGACCTAGGGATTAGGCCAGATTGATAGCTCGGTGCTGTCATGCGCAACGGTCTCGACCCCGAGTCTTGTGACTCAAAGACCGTTGAGTTTAGTAGGTCTAGTGGACAATCTAGAGTCTGGTGGCATCGTGCCATCTGTTACTCCATGTTACTCGCAATGGGTGCGTGCGTGGTTTCCTGTGTCCACGTTCTGTGACACGTCCACTAGTCGTAGCCTTCTTACGGCACGCGTGTGCTGACCCACCTGGGAGTGGTGGAGCGGCTGACCCGAGAGAGACGGTGAGTAGGCCGGTTACCGTAGGGCCCCCACGTACAGCCGAGTCTGGGCTTAGGGGGAATTACCAGCTAGAGGATAGGCCTAGGGCGTATGGTCTGAGTGTGCACACGAGGTTGGGGGCGCGGGATGGCGCCGGCAGGAACGACCCCAACTAGTCCTTGTTATGTGGTACTGGTTACTGAGTGTGTCTGAGTCTCCGCCTGGGGCGTGGTAGCTAGACACTTGTGACGCGGTGTAAGATGTCAGAGGACGCATCTGGTCGTTCTTCTAGTGGGTGGTGCTTCTGTCACGTGACGTGAGTTGTCGTGTACCGGGTTCTGTTTCCGTCCGCGAGACGGGACTTCGTGAGTGGTTTCGGGAGTGTTCCCGGAGTCGAGGTCTGGGGTTTCCAGTGAGCTTCACCGAGGGCCTTTCCCCAGACAGCGTTGTATTCACGACGGTGAGGTCATGACCGTGTTCCGTGACCGTGTGGTTTTGGCTCGGGCCCCTTTTTGTGAGGGCAGGCCTCCGCTACGGAAGTATCGTGGCGTTTTCCTAGTAGCGTGGCTAGGGTGGTTCGTGTCTGGTGGTCCCCGATCGTGGAATCGGGTGGTCAGGTGCATGGCTTGGTTGTCCCCCGACGATAGACTAGGTCGTGTTTGTTGGTACAGTAGGAGTAGCTGTAGTGCCGAGGTTTTGCCGGCCACCGTAGTTACTTTCCTACTTTCATAGTTACTTCTTTCCGTTGCTGTCTTGCTAGCGTAGCTTTCCTTCTGCCGTTATTTCTCAGTTGGGGCTCCGCGGGATCCCTACTGGGCCAGTGACAGGAGGCTCACCCCTGCGTTACAGGTGCGGCGGTTCTGCCTCGAGGTTCGAGGGTGCTGTGCGGAGGTTCTTAGTTCCCAGCTTGCCGGGCCGAGTATTCACTTGGCATGTGGTACGTTTTTACTGCTTTAGACTGTACTTTCTGTTGGACTGGACTCTGTTGCAGCTGTAGTTGTTTAATTCTTTTAATTGTTGAATTGTCCTGCCTTATTTCGTATTTCCTTGTACCTCCACACTCCTTTTTAGCCCTTCCGAGCCCTCCCGGCTCGTGGGCGGCGGTTCGAGTCTCGGGTTATCGGGCCTTCCCGGTAACCGGATTCTCGGGTCGTCACAGTTGGTATCAGAGCCAGGTTGTGGACGTACATGGGAATTCAAGATATTGCAGTGATCAGAGTCCGTAAGGTCTAGTACAGTCGGCAGCTGGCATAGGGTTTCGTGTATGTTTTTCGCTTTGTTTCTCGCTTGAGAGTTTGAGTGTGCTGTGCGGCGCTGTGAGGGTGGTTGCTGTTTACGGCTTTCGTGCCGGCGTGGGGTCTGCGGATCGAGGTCTAGGGCTTTCTCCCTTGGTTGGTGGCCCTGGTCGTGTTGTGTTGGGCATAGGTTGTCGGCAGGTGTGTTGATGTGGTACTGCGTTCGGGGAATTGCAGCGATGGTGCATCGAGAGATGTTGTGATCGTGGTCCGACGGGACACTTGGTAAGTGTTGTCGGAGGAGCTGACCGGACGGGAGTGATGGTTTTCCTTGGTGCTGGATGGTGCTGTTTCCAGCATGTGCGAGGTGCGAGGTCAGGTCGAGTGTGGAGTTTTCCTTCCTTTGGTCGGAAGTGTATTGGGTTCTCCTTTGGTTGGAGAGAATCGTGTTTGGCTAAGGTTCGTCGTCTTGCATTGCGTGTCCGGATTGGTTGGCCTCGGTGTGCCATGAAGTCCGTGCAAGACGCGTCCCGCGTTTTGGCAAGGTGGTTGCATGTGAGAAGCGATGCCCATTCCCTAATGTGTAAGGGTGTTGGCGCTGTCCCGGAAGGACGAGTGCCGGCTGGGCTATATTTTTGATATTTGCGGTTGGTGTTGTGGTTCCCGATGTGCGGAGGATCGGAGTCTGCGGGGTGGCAGATGATTGTCGGGATGGTGGATCCCGAGTTGGCGTTGTGGTGGCTGTGTATGTGGATCAGAGTGTGCGGATCGTAGCGTTGGTTGCTGCGGGTGGATTTCTGAGGAAGGGTAGAGCAGTGGAGGGTTGGTTCATCGGTGTGTGTTGTCTCCGGCGGCGTGAGACGTGTTGTTGCCGTGCCGTTGCTTGGGACATTGTGGTTCATGGCACTGGCAGGTGGAGAGTTGGGGAAATATGCTGGCGAGGTCACGGCATGAGTACCCTGTTTTTACGTTGGAGGTTGTGTTCGCGGATGAGATCGTGTTTTGGAGAAGTGTGTTTGGATTGTAAGAGGGTGTGTGTCCCGTGGGTCTGTGATAGGGGCGGGAGTCGGGATTGGTAGGTGTCCATTTGGATTGATCGAATGATTTGATGAGACCAGATGGAAGAGCGACGCCTGTGGGCGGAGACCTTTTTCGTGAGATTGGCGTCGGAGAGTAGTCTCTGATGAGACGTTGGCGTGGGATATTGATCCTCAGTTTGTGACCAGCAAGGGAGGATTCCCCGTAAGTCTGAGTCGAGTGACGTGAAGATCGAGGGGAGATGGAGTCTTTGGGTCCCTCCGTGCTCCCCTGAAGGGTAGAGTTGGCGCAGGGATCCATCTGGATGTAGTGGTGGTCTGTGCGAAGAGTCAACGGATGGCATGTCATGAGTTGGATCGTGCCTGCTGGGCCGGTGGAGGTTTCCCGTTGACGAATGTCTGGTGACCAATGGATGGTGTTTCACAGACAGAAGATGCTGGTTGTAAGGGCTCGAGAATGGAGAGAGCGGCGTGCAAGCGAGGCCTTTTGGTGGCCGTTTCTGAGATGTGCTTTTTCGGATGGGATCTGGGCTCTGTCGAAGTTGGTCGTTTGGCGGAGTTGGTCCCGTGCTGTTGTGGCGTTCGGCTTGCCGAGTGTGGAGTGGTCCTCGACATAGAGCTGACAAATTTGCGGTGGTTAGCTGGCAGAGAAGCTGGTGTTTGGTTGGTCCGCCGAGCATGGGCGTTGACCGGTGGATTGGTTCTTATGGCAAGAATTACGTTTCCTCGGTGAGCGAGAGGGTGGCAGCGATGCCGTGAGTGGTTTCCGTTGTGTCTGAGGTGATACCAGACTTGTGCCCTCGTGTTATGCTTGCTCTGGTGGCCGGTGTGTGCGCGGTGTGCGGAGCGTGGCATTGTTCGTGATTATGGTCTGGCCGTATCCCTCACGATCGGTGCTTTTACGTGAATCGAGGTTTTTCTGTGCTGGGGCCCTGACAGCGTTGTCAGTTGGTGGAGGCGTTCTTCCCCTGTGACTTGGTGCTAGTCTTGAATTTCGAGGACGAAATTTCTTTAAGGGGGGAGGGCTGTAATGCCCCGGATTTTTTTTTTGGATCCTTGTTCAAGGGTCTCGGATCTGGTTTCTCGGAGTGTCTGACTCCGTTGTGTCCGAAATTTCGTTTCGGACATCTTTCGTGTTCGGATCGGCATGATCCGGAGTTGTTTCGGAGGCCCGGAAGCGTTCTGCGGCTTTTCCGCGTGTGTTTTCTGATTCCCGGTGTGTGTTTCGGAAATTCCTTCGGAACCTCGTTGCGGGTGAACCGGGCCGTTCACCAGGGCGCGAGTGGTACCGTTGCGATCGGTGCGTTCCGAGGATCGCGGAAATGTGATTTTCTATTTTTCTGTATTTTTGAGAATTTTAGGATTTTCTATATATAACCTCCTTTTCCTCTCTCCCCTCTCATTTCTCTCTTCTCTCCCTCTTTCTTCTCACGCTCTCTCCTCTCTCCCTCTCTCTCCGGCGGCCGACGGGGTGGAGCGTGGGCGAGGTGGGGATCGCACGGGTGAGGTACGGGCGAGGATGGGTGAGGATCGAGGCGGTGGAGGAGTGGTGAAGCTCGGCCGTGAGTTTGTGGAACGGCGAGGCTTCAACGGTATTTTCTTCGTGGATCGGTGTCCACGGTGCGTCGAATCTTCGGTGGAGGTAGGGAGATGGACCCTCGACTCGCGTACTTCTTTTCCCGTGAGTTTTGTAGGTCGTGGTGAGCCGAGCGGGCTAAACATGGCGATTTGGGGAAAATACATGTTTTTGGGTGTGTGAGCCGGATCTCCCGTTTTACGGTGTTTTTGGCCGTTCTAGGGGTTTAGATGCATGCCTAGGGGCTTGGGGATGGTTTCCCCTCTTGTTCCCCTTCACCTGGGGGTGGACGGGGCGTGGAATGGTTTTTCCCGCGGTTTCCACCGTTTTCGGGCGCGGACTGAGAATGCGCTATGCTCTAGTAGCGCGTTCTTGATGGTCGCGCTGCCCCGACGGGGCGCGTTCATCGGAGAAGATGAACAGTAAGGCGGTTGCTGTCGCGCTATGGGGTCCTAGCGCGTTCTGCCTTGTCACGCTAGGGGTCCCTAGCGCGTTTTGTTTTGTCACGCTAGGAGGTCCTAGTGCGACCTGTGCAGTCGCGCTATGGGCCTATAGCGCGATCTGTCATGTGGCGCTATAGGATCCTAGCGCGTTCTGCTTGAACGCGCTAGGGACATATAGCGCGTTCTTGGAGGTGACCAGCCGGGCTGCCCGGGGCGGGCGGTCTATGGCTGATCGTGCTCCCCTTGGGCCGTGTGTGTCCCGGACACCCCGTGGAGCTCTGTGACCGTGTCTTAGGGTGTCCGGAGGTCTGTTTACTTCAATTAGTGTCCCCGTGAGTTTGAGGGTCTGGGTGACCTTCTAGCGTTCCGATTGTGCTGTGTTGGTCTCCGGCCGACCCGGTTGTGACCCAGTGGTCAACCTTTGGCCTCGTGAGTGTCCCGGACACCCCGTGGGTTTCGTTACCGTGTTTTGGGGTGTCTGGAAGTATCGTGTTATCTCGATAAGCGTGCCCGTGGTCTTGGCGGGTCCGGGTGACCCCAGGTGTTCCGGGCTTTCGGGTTCTTTCTAGATCCAGTCACCGTGTATCGGTGTGAGTGCGGTGAGGTTTCCCCGCAGATCGTTGCTTCTCTGTAAGGTGGCTTTCGAGTGGGCCAAGCGTGTGGCCTTCAACGGTGAGTCCAGTCTCCCAGCCTGGGTCTGGAGGTTTCTTTAGTCCCTCCCCGAGGGATGGGTCTCGGTGGTTGTGAACTGCCTCGTGAGTTATCGCATCGTGGTTTTGGACCTAGGGATTAGGCCAGATTGACGGCTCGGTGCTGTCATGCGCAACGGTCTCGACCCCGAGTCTTGTGACTCAAAGACCGTTGAGTTTAGTAGGTCTAGTGGACCATCTAGAGTCTGGTGGCATCGTGCCACCTGTTACTCCGTGTTACTCGCAATGGGTGCGTGCGTGGTTTCTTGTGTCAACGTTCTGTGACACGTCCACTAGTCGTAGCCTTCTTACGGCACGCGTGTGCTGACCCACCTGGGAGTGGTGGAGCGGCTGACCCGAGAGAGACGGTGAGTAGGCTGGTTACCGTAGAGCCCCCACGTACAGCCGAGTCCGGGCTTAGGGGGAATTACCAGCTAGAGGACAGGCCTAGGGCGTATGGTCTGAGTGTGCACACGAGGTTGGGGGCATCGGATGGCGCCGACATGCGCGACCCCAACTAGTCCTTGTTCTGTGGTACTGGTTACTGAGTGTGTCTGAGTCTCCGCCTGGGGCGTGGTAGCTAGACACTTGTGACGCAGTGTAAGACGTTAGAGGACGCATCCGGTCGTTCTTCTAGTGGGTTGTGCTTCTGTCACGTGACGTGAGTTGTCGTGTACCGGGTTCTGTTTCCGTCCGCGAGACGGGACTTCGTGAGTGGTTTCGGGAGTGTTCCCGGAGTCGAGGTCTGGGGTTTCCAGTGAGCTTCACCGAGGGCCTTTCCCCAGACAGCGTTGTATTCACGATGGTGAGGTCGTGACCGTGTGGTTTTGGCTCGGGCCCCTTTTTGTGAGGGCAGGCCTCCGCTACGGAAGTATCGTGGCGTTTTCCTAGTAGCGTGGCTAGGGTGGTTCGTGTCTGGTGGTCCCCGATCGTGGAATCGGGTGGTCGGGTGCGTGGCTTGGTTGTCCCCCGACGGGAGACTAGGTCGTGTTTGCTGGTACAGTAGGAGTAGCTGTAGTGCCGAGGTTTTGCCGGCCACCGTAGTTACTTTCCTGCTTTCGTAGTTACTTCTTTCCATTGCTGTCTTGCTAGCGTAGCTTTCCTTCTGCCGTTGTTTCTCAGTTGGGGCTCCACGGGATCCCTACTGGGCCAATGACAGGAGGCTCACCCCTGCGTTACAGGTGTGGCGGTTCTGCCTCGAGGTTCGAGGGTGCTGTGCAGAGGTTCTTAGTTGCCAGCTTGCCGGGCCGAGTGTTCACTTGGCATGTGGTACGTTTTTACTGCTTTAGACTGTACTTTCTGTTGGACTGGACTCTGTTGTAGCTGTTGTTGTTTAATTCTTTTAATTGTTGAATTGTCCTGCCTTATTTCTTATTTCCTTGTACCTCCACACTCCTTTTTATCCCTTCCGAGCCCTCCCGACTCGTGGGCGGCGGTTCGAGTCGCGGGTTATCGGGCCTTCCCGGTAACCGGATTCTCGGGTCGTCACAGTCGAAGCCGAATTAAAAAGAGCTACATGATGATCATGACGAAAGCATGCATGATGCATACATTTATCGTGTAGAAGATGCATAATTCATGGGATTATGGATCCTCGGTACGTGGCAGAGGACATAGGTCCGAAAACCACTGTCGCGCATAGTGAAGACTTCCGACCAGACGTAATCCGATTTTCTGTCGACGCCATTTAATATACCCGAGGATCTATGCATGCATGCACACATGGCGTTCGTGACTATATTAAGCATGATAATGGAATTCATGGAAGCAAATGGTAATCGACCACATTTATTACTCCCCATCGAGAAGAGAGAAGGCAACACAAGTGTGATAGCGAAAGCACAATGCTAACGGACATGGTGATGAAGATATAATAAAAGTATAGTTTAGGCCCGTTCGGCCCTTCCTTTATTCAATTTATTGACGCTAACCCCGAGGGACGGGAATCACCCAGGGGCAAATGAACAATTAAAGCAGCAAAAGGTCTCAAAACTAGCGCGGCCATGCAATAGGTAGCTTATACGGCGCGATAAGACATGGGTATAGTGTCTTAATCCGGCGCGGCCATGATGAATGCTAATACGGCATGAAGACTTTGGGGGCGCGCCGGAAAGGCGCAAAGAAAATTTTTTTGTTTATGAGTCTAGCGTTAATCCGGCGGGGGGGGGGGGTACCACTCCGGATTAGGGCGCGCCGGCTAAGGCCGCGCCGTTCAGCTCATTTTTTGATGAATTTCGCAACCACTTGAGTTTATTAAGTTCTTTTTTGAGAATTTTGAAGCTATTTGAGGCCAATTGCTTATTAAATTGAAGTCCAGAACCCTCCAAGAATGACGTGATAAGCCCGTGCGAGGTTCCTACTCGAGCACCGGGATAATTGGGTCCAGAATGAGTATTTCGTTATGGTTTATCCATTATTAATCCGTCCAAAATTGGACAGCATCTCCCCTGAACCTGAAGAGTTGCAGGGAAGAAGCGGGGTCATGCTCACCTATGGAACAAGCCCCTAACCCGCCGGTCTACACGAAGGCAGCCAGCAAACCCCATTGGATAGGATACCCCGAGGACTAGCCTGCTAGGGGCACCAAGGTTCCATAAGGGAAAATATAGAGAGATGAAGCCATTGATGATGGGAGCATCACCCCGAGGACTAGCCTGCGAGGGGTGGGCAACCCATAATTTGTGACTCATCCTGCAGAGGAACTGGCCATCAAGAGAGTTGAGCTCCGAGGGCTAGCCTACGAGGAGCACCCGTCCCCGAGTCTCGATCGGATCCTAGATTGTCGGGGTTGAGCTCATTGAGCTAGGACCCCATCATTGTCTGCTGTGGCCCCGAGAGGACGTCTACCATCAGGAGGTAAAGCCCGCGGTCGCCTAGCAATTTCGAAAAGCAAGAGGGAATGTCCCCCTCCCCGGGTGGTCGGGATGATGAGAAACCCTCGGAACAGTTTGGATGATCGTGATGCACAGATGCAATAAATGCATAAACGGGACGGGCTCGTTGTAGGGGCATATGCTCGAATAATTGGAAAGCAACGTTCAGGGGATGGACCCTATGCACAGCGGAAAGAGGCACGCGTAGAAGCACGGCTCCATCCGAGAAGAGAAAGGAATACGAAAACCCTTGAATCAAACGTAAGAATGATCAAAAGAAAAGCCCCCGGGGAGGGGGTGTCTCTGTAGCCCACGATGATTCGGGGCACGATGTAGACCTCAGAGAAACCAGAATTAGGGCTATGCAGAGAAGAGCTCAGACACACGCATAGGCATGGATAAAAGAGGGGCTGAGGATCATTCATTCGATCTATTCATTTGAGCATTCACACGCGCATATATATTACCATCCCAGAAACGGGAATGGTTTAGCATTTACATGGTGAGAGTACAGCACCGGCACCATTGCTCGGTCGCCGTTCTACAATAGCGGAGGCAAAGGACGTGCATATCACAACAATAGGGGAAGGGGAAAAAGAGAAAATCGCATAGAAGGGGGAGGAGAATAGGCTCATATCATCGCCACTCCTCCCCCTCTCGCTTACATCCGATGGGTGGAAAGCCCAGAAGAAGGAATCCACGGAAAGCAGAGGGAAGACCGGCACCGGCGCCCACCTGTTCCTGAAACAGGGTATTGTAGAGAAAGGAAGACCTCCGGCAGAAGATCCTCCGAAGAAGCCCTGCTCCCTCTCTGCTTCAGGAGAAAACCCTCTCAAGAAGCCTTTCTCTCCCTTTTTTTACTCTCTATATCTCCTGATCTTTTTTTTTGATCTGCCTCTCTCCTTCCTCTTTTTTTTTCTCAGGTCTCGATTTGTCTCTCTTTTTCTTCTTTTTTTCTTCGCTGTGTCCTCCTCTTGTCGAAGAGCAGCCACCTATATAGGGGGCGGGTTCGAATCTTAATCCGACGTGAGATTAGCGTGCCGGGAAGAAGCCTCAGCAAATTAGCGCGCCGGTCTTGGAGGGCGCCTGTTTAACGGGCACGCCGTATAAGGGCGCGCCGTATAAGGGCGCGTCGTATTAGCATTTCCCGCGCATTGCAGGTTAGCCGATGAATCCGGGGGCGATCCCGGAGGTCATCGTGAACATTTATCTCGCCAATGCCCATCGAAACCTTGACGAGGTGTTTTGTGAAGCCCCTCGGCTGACGTGCGGCCGTTCCCGAGACTCCAGATAGCTTTGACTTAATTACGAGGGTTTCCCGCTAATACGACCTACGGCTTTGTGATTCGTGCTGCTGGCTCGGTCTGGCTTGTACCCAAGCTCCTTAGGGGTTTGGATGACACCAAGGATAATTCCGCCTGCGCTGGGCGATCATTCGGCCACTAACGGGCCCATCTTGTCGGGAAGCCGTACCCGTGCCGGGTGATCGGGATCTTCTGCCGTCAGAGCTTTCGGTCCTCCGTCTCAGAGAGCCAGGGGGGACTCCTTTATCTTCAGGATAGCCTTTCATGAGGTGGGTAGCCACTGGGTAGACCGTCGATCTTGGTCGGACAACGGGTGCAGTGTGTGCGGCATGACAGAGTCGACGCCGGTTCATTGGGCATGCTTGGTCGCACTGCCGGTTGGTTGTGGATTCATCTTGGCTCTCCTGAGGCGAAGTCTCCGTGTCCCTATGGGATGACTCGAGGCTCTGGCAGCTTGAGAAATCTTTGATATGTTGATATTTATCGGCTTCCGTGCCTCAGCGGGCCGGGTCTTTCGTCTTTGTGACTTGGTCGCAGATGATCGTATTTTGGGTGCCAACATATAGGCAAACTCGCGACTCGTCCCTAGAGAGGGAAGCGTGCGGATGTGCGCGGTTGAGAAACGGGCAATGAGTTAAGGGTATTTGGCTCTTCCGTGCTTGGATCGAGTCACGAGATGGGTCTCGCACTCACTCTCGCAGCGGTGATAAAAATATATCGAGCTAATTTCCTAACACTCTAGCAACGGCATATGAAAATATACGAGATAAGCAAAATGCCAAAGTAGGGAGCGGACACGATACCTCCACGCTCCGGGTGTGGGGAAGATGACCCCGGTCGAAACTCGTACTCCCGGTGTACAGTAATTAATTAATTACAACATTTATTTCTATTGCCCACTCCATACAGGGAGGTAAAGGGCTACACGTGGGACCCGGGAGTAGCGAACTCGGGTTGACGGGCAGCAAGCCGGAAGGCTCTACGGCCAGAGGCGGGCTGCTGGTCCGGCTCGGTTCTGCGGGGCCCGCGGGAAAGCAGGCGGGTCCGGCTGCTGGGATGGCGGGCCCCGCATAACCGAGCCGGACTAGCGGCCCATCTCCGACCCGATAGCCTTCTGGCTTGCTGCCCGTCAACCCGAGTTCCCTACTCACGGGTCTCACGTGTAGCCCTTTACCTCTCTGTGTGGAGTGGGCAATAGAAATAACTGCTATAATTAATTAATTACTGTACACCAGGAGTACGAGTTTCGACTGGGGTCGTCTTCCCCACGCCCGGAGCGTGGAGGTATCATGTCTGCTCCCTACTTTGGCATTTTCCTTATCTCGTATATTTTCATATGCCGCTGCTATAGTGTTAGGAAATTAGCTCGATATATTTTTATCACCGCTGCGAGAGTGAGTGCGAGACCCGTCCCGTGACTCGATTCGAGCACGGAAGAGCCAAATACCCTTGACTCATTGTCGGTTTCTCAACCGCGCACATCCGCACGCTTTCCTCGCTAGGGACGAGTCGCAAGTTTGCCTAGAGTCCAAGGTTCGCATTCAAATTGGCGTCGAGTCGCGTCCCGTCCCGCATCAAATTGGTATCAGAGCGGGTTAGAGTCTAGGGTAGTCGGTCCAAAGTTTACATTGCATTCCATTCCGGTATATCAAAGTTCCCGGAATGATAGGTTACGTCTATTGGGAAGGTAACACACTTGCGTGAGTGCGATCTTCGGATCAAACCTCCGCCAAGTACCGGATACTGGTTTAGTCTAGGTTTATAGTCGAGTCTTCATTCCAACTTTGCTTTGTTGTTTTAGGGTCGTGTCTAGTCGGTTTGTCTTACACCAAGTGTTGGCATGGCCATTTTGTAGCTCCCCTGTGTCCCATGGATCCCCAAAAGCCCTCGTCATATGAATGGTGGAGACACACCCAAGGATGGGGAATCCAACCCTTCCACATCCGTAGGCCCGAAGCCTCAGACTTCTATGGCTCCAAAGTCCCGAGCGACTACCTAAAGTGGGAAGCTACTATGGACCAATACTTTGACTGTTACGCTATGTCTGATGCCATGCAAGTCGATTTTGCCACAAAGCAGTTTTTTCACGAAGTTTTCGAAAAATGGAGAGACATTGAATGCTTGAGGGAGATTAGGAGGCAATGGCCCATCGAGTCATGGTGCCAAATGAAAGTCGAGCTTAGAAAGGTCTACCTACCCGGACCAGTCACCTGCAAACGACCCCACCCAGTCACCTCCAACCAAGTGGGTCATAGTCGGAGGCAAAGAGCCACGTACGTAGATGAACCTAGACCCAAGACTAGGACAATTGAATATGAGCAAACCCACCATGATTCCCCTAGTCCAAACCGCACCTTAGACGACCTCTTTCAAATGTTTATGGACCGGATGGATAGGAGGGATAGGATGTGGGCACGACTCCTGCCCGAGCCTAAGGAGGTAGTAGCCGGTAGTCTGAACCCGGTGCTGTCTACGGCGTCCCAAGTCCTCTCCCCATCATGGAGGAAGTCCCTTCCCCAACTGAGGGAGATGTCATGCTAGAACCTTCACCCTTCGAACTTCATCCTGAGCCATACCTACGCACTAAGGTTGAGATTGTCATTGTAGAGCCACTTCTTAGCTGGCTAAAGATAGGCTTGGTCCCTAGACCACCTTACTACCCATCCATGGACCCCGCACTACACTTAGTGCCCGTCAACTCGTTCCACACCACATTCCGATCTTGTCACCATGTTGATACATTGGATGACCTTATTAAGGGATTAGACTGGAAATTGAAGTTGACGTGTATGTTGGCCCGAGGCTTCGACCAACCCATTAGTCGTAGCTTCACACATCCAGCCTTAGGGTCCATTACCTCTGTGTGCACCGTGGGTCATGTCCCCACGGAGGTTCTCTTATTCTTCCCCATGCCGGCCGAGCCTAGCTTCATTCCACTTATCCCAAGGAAGGAACCATACCTTCTACACATGACCGTCGTCCCACCGGTCACAATACATGAAGGTGATTATTTATACCTTCAAGAATTTAAAACTTGGGACCGTGTCATAGGGGAACCCATATCGAGGGGTCACACATTCTTTGATCCCTTCGACCCCTTCCTTAGTGAGCCTTGTGACCCACCACCACTATTCCACCTTGTTAGGGAAGTCCCCTATCACACCCCTACCCCACTAGCCAGTCCACCTACACTCCATAAGGAGCCCGTTCATTGGGGTACAGAAGTAGGAGAATTCGGCTCTCCTAGCCCACCCAAACCTTCCAAGTCCAAAGGGCCGTCAATGTATGAATGGTGCATGTTAGGATGTTTAGGATTCCATTCCACCAATATTAGGTTGCGTCGTGTGTATGCATGGCACACATTCGGATGTCCTGATCCACCATTGCATATGTATGGGCTGGTCTAACAGTAGGTTTGTTTAGGGTCTTGTGTGAGTCTGTGTTTTTCTTTATTTGCTCAGAGTCTGTACATACATGTGTCGAGCATATTAGGAGTTGTATAGTCGGTCTAATGCAAGCTCGCAATGTCAGTCCCTTTCGAGTGTGAGGCAAGTCGGGTCTAATGTGTACGTTGTAGACTTGCCGAAATTTGAGATCAGCTCTACATTTCAATATCTCGGATCTAGTCACATATAGAGACTCCGCGGTGATTCCTACTGAGTCATTGAGCCGTCTCCTTCCTTTGAGAGTGACCCCACCCCGGAGTGTCCACCACTAGTCTCATTCCCACAGCAGCATGTGCATATCGAATATATACGGGATGAGCAAGTGACGATTACTTGGAGTGGAGCGTACTCCGCGCTACCTAGTACGGTGACAGATCTGCAGGAGCCACGCGAGCAGCCACACCCCTTACTTGATAGGGTCGAGTTCTTCCCACCCGGGGAGAATTGATGGGAATCAACATCAGACACTAACATTTTATTTTTACATTTGTATCCTTTTGTTTGCATTTATATCCTTAGGTTAATTGGGTTGCAAATGTATGGCAAGTATAAGCCAATGGGTTACTTGGGCTAAGTCAATGGATGTCTTTGCAAAAAGGCCACGTAGGCCCGGCGGGACCCCCACCCTCTCTCCCATTGGGCCACCTAGACTCTCTAGGGCCCATGTGAGGCTGGTCCATGGTCTAAGGGGGACTCTTGACCAAGCCCCTCTTGTTGACTGCAAGAGGGGGGCGCCCCTCCTTTGTCCCCATGTGGGATTAAATAATTCCCCCCCTTTAAGTTGTGTATTATTTTTATTATTTAACCACATGGGAGAAAATTCTTCTCTCCCCTAATTACCCCTCCATAACCCTAGATCTGAAGTTAGTTTAGGTCATTTACATTTCACATAAAACCCATGTATTTTCATATTTTTGAGACATTAATGAGATGAAATTGTTGGAAAATCCAATTACCCAAGGGCGCCCCCTCCCTCTCCCCTTCTTGCAGCTGTGAGAGTTGCATCAAATCCAAGGTGTAAAACCTTGATTCTGGGAGTGATTCCCACCTCTATCACCTCCGCTGGATGCGACTTCCAGCCATAGCCGCCGCCGCCTCCGTTCGTGCCGCCGTCGAGTCGCCACAACTGATTTTTTGAAGTGTTGTCCAGGATTTCGAGATCCAGGACAGAAGCTTAAAGGAAAGGTTGGTCCTCCCGATCTGTGAATCTGATGTTCTTGAAATTCTGAGAGATCATTCCCCTTGTTGTTACCTCCTCCCATTTTAAATTTCGTGCAAATCCGCCACCGTTTGCTATTTTTTTTCAGTCTTTTAGTTCCACCCCTGACAGTCTGCCAATCAACATATCTGCGGGATAATGTCTTGTTATTATATTCTTCGCCCCCCCTTAGCCATCTTCAAAAATTACCAAAAAATTCATCCGTGATCCTCACTTCTTACCCTATCCACCATAAAATTCCCAAGATCAAGAGCTACCATTACCTTATCGGTCAAAACTCATTTTCAGGCAGGTCCTATTCTATCCTGACTGTCTGTAATCTGAGCCAGTAGAAATACTTGGGGAACAGTGATTTTCAATTCCAATCCGTTTACTGGATGGATGTGAAATTAATTTATGTTGTATCCCTTTGAGTCCTCTGTCCAACGGCGCTGATCTCGCCTCGATCCGCCTCCGAATCTGGGCTCCACAATTAGTTTCGTGGAGGCGCGCAGATCTGATCCGTGAACAGGCCAGCAGAGCAGTCCACTGGTTAATTCCGGTAAAATACGCCGGCTTACATTCGGCGATCGCCGCTCTCGGAGGTCGACCAACAACCCCTCAGCAGCATCCCAGGTGCCCGCCGCAGCCACGAGACGCACGGGCATCGCCGTCCCAGTAGCCGGACCCGTCTGCTATCCCGCGGGCCCCGCAGAACCAAGCCGGACCAGCAGCCCGTCTCCGGCCCGAGAGCCTTCCGACTTGGTAGCCGTCAACCCGAGTTCGCTACTTCCGGGTCCCACGTGTAGCCCTTTACCTCCCTGTGTGGAGTGGACAATAGAAATAACTACTGTAATTAATTAATTACTGTACACCGGGAGTACGAGTTTCGGCCGGGGTCGTCTTCCCCACGCCCGGAGCGTGGAGGTATTGTGTCCACTCTCTACTTTGACATTTTGCGTATCTCGTATATTTTCATATGCCGCTGCTAGAGTGTTAGAAAATTAGCTCGATATATTTTTATCACCGCTGCGAGAGTGAGTGCAAAACCCGTCCCGTGACTCGATCTGAGCACGGAAGAGCCAAATACCCTTGACTCATTGTTGATTTCTCAACCGCGCACATCCGCACGCTTCCCTCACTAGGGACGAGTCGCGAGTTTGCCTAGAGTCCAAGGTTGGCATTCAAATTGGCGTCGAGTCGCGACCTGTCCCGCATCACACAGTCTATGGGTGAAACCTCGGTAACTCTACCGAGAACCCTTGACCTCTATATCGGGAAACACGCGAAAACTACATGTAAAGTCACGTCTCGCAGACGGGAAACTAAACATCGAGTCACGAGAGTCACGTGTCGCGTGACGGGAGTACCTGTCCACCAGAAGCAAAGCTGGATGCATCCACTGACGACTTATTCCGTGCCCCGGATGTCTCCCTACTCGCCCTAGGCAGAAACTGAGACACCGTACAAATAACCAAAGAACACATGACAAGGGTCTAGTCGGGGTCCTGCTCGTCAGCACCTGTCCAAAGTCTCCGACCATGTGTGCACACACTGACTAACTGCGCTAGTTCAGGCCCTCTAGCCGGTTTTCCTCTCGGCCCGGACTCGAGCTGCCATAGTGGGTGGCCCTACGGCAACCCGCCTAAAACCATCTCTCTCGGGTGTAGCTCTCCACCCACTCCCTGGCGGGTCGGCACACGCATGCCCAGGCAAGCTACGACTAGTGGGGGGTCACTAAGCATATGACTTTCAAAAGAAACCACCGGAGTACTGACAGACTACACACATGCCCGTCACAAGTAACTAGGAACACGAGGTGGCACAGTGTCACCATATTCTAGACAGTCCACTAGACCTACCAATCCAACGGTACTTAAGTCACGCAACTCAAGTCAAGACCGTTGTACCACATGACATCTTGCCGTCAATCTGCCCTACTCGTAGGGTCAAAAACTACGGTTAAAAGAAACCTTAAGGATGTTCACAACTGCTGAGTTCATTCCCTTTTCAAGGGAGGCCAAGAGAGCCCTCCAGCCCTAGGCTGGGTTACAAAACTCACAATTCACAGGCCATATGCATAGCCCACACGGAAATCGCTTTTCGAAGAAACTAACGTCGTGCGGGAGCAACCCGCCGCACTCATACCGACGCACGGCAACTCGATCTAGCGACATAGGAAAACTCGGAACACACGGGGTCACCCAGACCCTCAAAACCATTTAGGCACGCTAATCGTGGTAACACGGTCACGGTATCCACGGGGTGTCCGGGACATCCACGAGGCCAAAGGTCAACCAAAGGTCACAACCGGGTCGAAAACAGGCCAAAACACTACATTTCGGTTGACCAACCTGCATGGGTCAGTCGACCAACGGGGTAGGTCGGCGTAACCCACAGGGTAGGTCGACCTACCCGTAGCCAGCAAAAACCCAGCACTGGTTGGTCGACTGAACTTGCCTAGGTTCGCCCTCCGTGGCAAGCCGTTTGGTCGATCGGCCTCAACCGATCGGTTGACCAAAAACGGCAGGGAACCTATCCGACCCCAACCTCGGAGGCCCGGTTCCACGCCCACTCAATCCCGATCGAGCGAAAAACAATGGGGACCATTCCCGGATCCCAAACCACAAAATGCAAGAAATAAAATGACGAAACGGCACCCGATCTGACGAAAATAGTCACTCGCCCTAAAATCATGCTTTTAACCCCCGGCGTGAAATAAACCCCTTCTCAGCTCGCCTCGGCCTACAAAACGCAGGGAAAAAAAACTACTCGGGCTAGGGAACCATCCCCTTACCTCCACCGAAGATTTTTCGCGTCGAGGACGTCGATTCCTTGCCAAAACGCCTCTCGAATCACCGCCGGGTTCCGAAATCCGCAGACGAGCACCGCCGCGCCTCGTCCTCGATCCCCACTGTAACGACCCAAGATCCGAATACCAGGAGAGGCCCGATAACCCGAATCCCGAACCGCCATCCACGAGCCCGAAGACTCGGAAGGGTTAAAAGGATGGTGTGGAAATATACGAGTGTCTAAAATAACTGCATAACTACATAATTTAAATGAATAAACAGGAATTAATAAATAACATTAAACAAATTTCATGGTCCACAATAACAACAGTCCAAAATATAACAGTAGTCCACAACTAGTACAGTCCACAAAGAAAGGTACAGATACACGGGGCATACCCCGGCTCTGGCAACTGGAAACTAACCCTGGGCACTAGAACCACGTGGAGCCTCAGAAGCGCTCCCCTGAAGTCTCACGTCACCTGAAACCACGGAAAGACGCAGGGAATGAGCCTCATAACAAAAGGCTCAATAGGGATCACCCGGACCTCTACCTCGTAAAACAAGAAACTGCACGGAAAGTAGTCTAGGCTAACACAATAAGTAAACAGGAAAGCTCAGCTGCGTCAAGTACCGACCACACGACACAAAAATCGAGACAATTCGACAGAACACCAAGACTCACTACCTGACAAGACAGGAGTACCACCCACTAGAAGTAAGGCCGGATGTGCCCCCTGGCGTCTTAGATCGCGCCTCACGTGTCCCCCTCATCGCACCCTGGCAGAACGGGGACCCGTACTAGTAACCACAAAACAAGGACTGGTCGGGGTTGCGCTCGTCAGCGCAGGTCCACTGCCCCCGACCACGTGTGCACACACAAACCATGCGTCCTAGGTCAGACTCTCTGACTGGTTTTCCCCTCAGTCGGACTCTGGTTACAAGACGTGGGGCCCTACGGTAACCAGTCTAAAAATCGTCTCTCGGGATAGCCTCGCCACCACTCCCTGGTGGGATCACTCGCGTGTCGGAAGGCTACGACTAGTGGAGGGTCGCTGAAAGAGTACTCTCTAGTTAATGGAAAATAACGTCGAAATTGTACAAAGTACAAGGACTGCTCCTCGTACCAACACCAACTCACAGTGACATCAGCCGAACCGCACCACTCCCAGGGGTCCTACGGCACCCACATACAGCCCCCATATGATGCCACCGCGGGTGAACATGGGGATCCAGATCCACTCTCCCGGGATTAGGGTTGGCGAAAGAAGAACTCCGGTCGGACAGAACATAGGTGGCGGTCCACACTGGACCGTCCCTAGTAAAAACGGTCATATGCCAGACCGCCCCAAATCATAAGCGGTTCTCTCTGGACCGCACAAAGGGGATAAACGGTCTACTGCCAGACCGCCACTCAGAGGGGTACACGGTCCCCTGCTGGCCGCTCAGGGCATAAGCGGTCCACACTAGGCTGCACCAGGAATCTAAGCGGTCCCTTTGGGATCACATTTCCCTGAAACTGAGAAAAAGGTGAAACGGTAGCCCTGTGACCGTTGGGATATAAAACGGTCACACTTGGGACCGCACCACGGGGTGAGACGGTCATCTCACGACCGCCACTCCCCAACTGTTCAACGGTCAAGACACAACAGTCGGAAACGTCTCGGGGGTCACGCTAGCCCCACGAGGAAAACGGTCGTCCCCTTGGCCGCCGCTGGGTCTGGGCGGTCTATCGCAAGGCCGCATACCCAACCGACACTTCAAAGCTGGAAACGGTCCACCTCGGGGCCGCCCATGATAAAAACGGTTTCTGTTAGGACCGCCTTCATTCCAGAAAATCGAGAATGACGGGAATGGCCCAAAAACGTCAATGCACGCCCCATTCACCCCCGAGTGATGGGGAAACAAAAGGGGAACCCTTCCCCATGCCCCAAGGCATCAAATGACGACAACAAACCACAAAATAACTGATTAAAACACTAGATCCGGCGCTCGAACCCCAAAGCATGATTTTCCCTTCCCGGCTCAAAATAACCCTCTCTCGACCTCCCTTCAGCCTAGAAATCACGGGAAGGTAAATAACGAGCTAAGGATCCATCACCCTACCTCGGAGTCGCCCGAAACGCGACGGATCGCCGCCGATCTCCAAAACCTCGCTTAAAACCCACGATCTCCCATGAGCTCCCATGAACCGCACACCGCCGCGATCTCCTCGCCACCGCCATCGCCGCCACGCCATTGTCCCATCGCCGTCTACAGCCAGAGGGGAGCACGCCACGGTCATCGCCGGAAGAGGAGAGAGAAAGAAGGGGGGGGTTGTGATCGGCACTCACGGGGGAGGAAGAAGAAGAAAGAAGAGGAAGAAAAAAAGGAAAAAGAGAAGGGTATTTATAGAAAATCTGGATTTTATAAAAAATATGAAAAAAAATGGGAAAATACATTTTCTCGATCCTCGGAACACGCCGGACACACTGGTACCGTCCCGGAGTAGGATAACGCAACGGTTTGCCCTTTATAGGGTTCCGTAGGTCCGTTAGGGAAAAATACGTGTAAACCACGAAACATATTCCGGGACCTCCAAAACTAATCCGAAACCCACGGATCCAGATCCAAAAAGTGTCTGAAAGACTCGGGAGACTACAGCCCTCCCCCCTTAAACAAATTTCATCATCGAATTTTAAAATAAAGCATGGGGGACAAGAAAAGGAGACTTACTGGAATAGATAAGGGAACTGCTAACGCTTCTCGTCCTCTCGCTCCCAAGACGCCTTGCCGCCAGAGTGCCACTGTCACACCACCTTAACCAGGGGAATAACCTTGTTCCGCAGGTGCTGCTCTTGCCGATCCTCAACACGGATGGGAAACTCCGGAAGAGACAGATCGTGAGTCACCTCGGGCCAAGCGGAATGCTCTAAAACATGAGAATTATCGGGCATGTACTTCCTCAGCATGGAGACATGGAACACATCATGCACCGTAGATAACTCCAAGGGTAGCTGCAACCGATAAGCAACCTCACCAATGCGTTCCACAATGAAAAAAGGGCCAACATAGCGGGGACTCAACTTCCCACGCTGCCCAAAACATACTACCCCCTTCATAGGAGAAACCCTTAAAAACACGTGGTCACCGATCGCAAAACTGAGGGACTCTCTTCTCCAATCAGCATAGCTCTTCTGCCGACTCTGCGTCGCCAATATGTTCTAACGGACCAAATGCACCACGTTCACGCACTGTTGCACCAACTCAGGTCCCGTCATAACACACTCACCAACTTCAAACCAATCGAGTGGAGTCCGACGCGGTCGCCCGTACAACGCCTCATAAGGAGCCATCCCAATGTTCGAATGATAGTTGTTGTTGTAGGCAAACTCCACCAATGGTAAATGGTGAATCCAGCTCCCCTACCATTCCAGGCAAGATGACCTCAACATGTCTTCTAACGTATGAATGATCCTCTCTGACTGACCATCTGATTGGGGATGGTACGCTGAGCTAAAAGCTAACTCGATGCCTAGAGCTATCTGGAAACTCCTCCAGAATCCAGAAGTGAAATGCAGATCTCGATCTGACACGATGAAAATGGGAATTCCATGCAAAGGTACGATCCGCTCCACATAAAGATGTGTCAACTTGGGCACACTCCAGCTGACTCTAATCGGTAACAACCGAGCTGTCTTCGTTAGCCTATCTACCAGCAACCAAACGCTATCCTGTCCACTCGGAGTCCTCGACAATCCCACCATAAAATATGTGGTCACGTGGTCCCATTTCCACGCGGGAACCTCCAAGGGCTGAAGCGTACCACCAGGTTGCTGATGTTCGGCCTTCACTTGCTGATAGATCAGGCACCTGGCCACAAACTCAGCAACATCTCGCTTCATGCCAGGCCACCAAAACTACTTCCTCAAGTTCCGATACATCTTCTTCGCACCCAGATGTACGATGTACCTACTCCCATGAGCCTCTAGTAACACCACACGCCTCACCTGCTCCTCGGCCGAGACGTAAAGCCTACCTCGAAATCTCACCGCTCCGTCCTCGCCGAGCTCCACATTGGCCATAGCCAAAATCCGGGGCAACTCAGGGTCTGCATGTTGAGCCTCTGCCACCTGACGACAGATGACTGGTGTGACAGTCAAGCTCGCAAGAACAGCTGACCATGTCTCTTGAGAAATCTTAAGCCTAAATGTCACGACTGGCACTTGATCCCAGAGCCTCCACTTCCTCAACATCATCGGACTGACCACGACTTTCCTACTCAAGGCATCGGCCACGACATTCATCATACTCGGCTGATAAGACAAGGTGAAGTCATAATCCTTCATATACTCCATCCATCTCCTCCGTCTGAGGTTAAGGTCCCTCTGAGTGAACACATACCTCAAACTCTGATGGTCAGTGAACACCTCGAGCTTCTCACCATACAGATAATGCCTCCAAATCTTCAATGCAAAGATCACCGCAGCCAACTCAAGGTCATGGGTAGGGTAGTTCTCCTCGTGTGACTTCAATTGTCGAGATGCATAAGCCACAACTCTACCATGCTGCATCAACACAGCACCCAAACTAACCCCGGAAGTATCTGTACACAACACAAAACCTCCTGACCCAGAAGGTAACACCAACACCGGTGCTGAGGTGAGCAACCTCTTTAGCTCCATAAAGGTTTCCTCACACTCATCAGTCCAGACAAATGGCACATCCTTCCTCGTAAGTCTGGTCATCGGGGCTACAATACGAGCAAAGTCCTAGATGAACCTCCTATAATAGCATGCAAGCCCCAAGAAACTCCGAATCTCCATCACGGACCCCAACCTCGGCCACTGCACCACTGCCTCGACCTTGGCTGGATCCACGAAAATACCATCACCAGAAATCATGTGCCCCAAAAAGTGCACCTCACGAAGTCAAAACTCACACTTGCTGAGTTTCACATACAACTGGTGATCTCGCAAAGTCTGCAACACTACCCTCAAATGGTACGCATGCTCCTCTACAGACTGTGAATAAACAAGAATGTCGTCCATAAACATGACCATGAACTGATCCAAGTAGGGATGAAACACCCTATGCATCAAATCCATGAACGCTACGGGGGCGTTGGTGAGCCCAAACGACATCACTAAGAACTCATAATGCCCATACCTCATGCTGAACGCATCCTTCTCCACATCGGACTCACGAATCCACAGCTGATAATAACCGGACTATAAATCAATCCGCGAGAACACTCGAGCAGACTGAAGCTGGTCGAACAAATCATCAATCCGTGACAGCGGATACTTGTTCTTAATGGTCACCTCGTTCAGCTATCGGTAGTCAATACACAACCTCAGACTACCATCCTTCTTCTTCACAAACAAAGCTGGCACACCTCAAAGAGAAAAGCTAGGACGAATGTACCCCTTGGCGAGTAACTCCTGCAACTGCGCCCTCAACTCTCTCAGCTCAGTGGGAGCCATGCGGTAAGAAGCCTTCAACAAAGGCCCCGTGCTCGGCACAACCTCGATAACAAAATCGATCTCCCGCTGGGGAGGTAATCTAGGTAAATCCTTGGGAAAAACATCAGAGAACTCGCACACCACCAGAATGTCCTCCACATCCGGCTCCGACTGGTCCACCATGACCATAGAAGCGAGAAAACCCTGACAACCCGCATCAAGCAATCGACGAGCCCTAAAAGCTGAAATAAGAAAGCGGGAAGAGGAAGACCGGACACCTTGAAAAGAGAAGGTGGGTCCACGAAGTTGCCGGAAGAAAATCTTCTTCGAGCCGCAATCTACCAAGGCATGATGGGCCTCGAGCCAATCTATGCCCAAAATCACATCAAAGTCCTGAAGTGGTAACGCATAAAGCCTGGTTGGCAAGCTCTGCCCTTCCACCCTCACATGCACCTTCTCAAAACAATACGGTGTGATCATAAAATCACCAGGAAACTCTACTGCCAAATCACATGACATCTGGATTACCGGCTCCTCAATACTCAGCGTGAAATCCTCCGAAATAAACGAATGCGACACGTCAGAATCAAACAAAACTTGAGCTACGCAACCCAAAATCCTAACAGTACCTTCTACAAGCTGCGACGACTCTGCCTCTGCCCTGGTCATGTGTGTAATCTTACCGCGAGACCTCTGCCTGCCCACACTCGCTGACCGGGGTAGTGGCAGATACTGCCCCTGATGCTGCTAAGGGTATTGCTGCTGCTGCAGCCTCAAAGGATAGTCACCCGCCATATGTCCTGCCTGTTCACATCTGAAACAAATCACTAGCCCCGTTCACTGCCTGAGCGGGTGAGAACTATCGCACCGGGGACACTACCCCCGTGAACCACCAACTGATCCCTGATGCTGATAAGGAATCAACTGTTGAACAGTGCCTACAGATGCCTGCCTCTGATCTCTGCCCTCCTTGCGCTTCTTACCAAAACTTCTCTTGAAGAACTTCTTGACCTTCGAGCCAAAAGATGCAGATCCTGCCGCTGACGCCGCCGGCGCCGATGCTCCCGAACTACCCGTAGCGTGCTGGAAGGTGCTCTGCTACTGGGTAGCCGTCTACTGGCTGCGGCCTGACTGGGACTGCCCCTGGCCAACCTGTCCTCGGATCTTCTATAGATCCAGCTCCAATGATGCAGTTGTAGACACGCCGTTTTGACATTACCGTGAGTAAATCCCATATTACATTTATGATATCCCAAGGTTGTCTTCACATTTTAATTACTTTGGTGATTTCCTATTTTTATGATTTTTTTTACTTTTTTTGAATTTTTGTTTGTGAGAAGTCTTTGATGTGTCAAGATGGTTAGACGCCTCACTTTGACGTGTCAAGGACCCTTGACACCTTCTTCAAAAGTCTCGTGCAACGCACACGCGGCACCGCTTCGGCCATTTACTTTAACTTTTCGAATAAGTCCAATCATAGAGACGTCTTGTAGACTGGATGCGCCCTTCGAGAGTCACGGTTACCCGCCGAAATCACGCGTCTTCTCCACTATCGACGGCTTTCGGCGGCAATTCGGTGGGCGAAGATGGGCGCGTCCAGGGCCCCGGACGCCTCATCATTGAGGCGTCCAAGAGCTTGGATGCCTCAATAAATAGATTAAAATAAAAAAATAAAAAAAAATAAAATAATAAAAAATATGTGTTGAGGCGTCCAAGGTCCTGGACGCCTCAACATTGAGGCATCTAGGCTCCTGAACGCCCCAATCAAGTTTTCCTTTATAAATAGAGGACCCCCTCCCTCGAAGGGAGGGAGCTTCATATCCGACAGAGGAAGGAGAGACTCTGCGGATCCCTTTCCTAACCCGTGGGTCTTTTGTAGGAGGAGGTTCTACCGAATTTTCGGGTGCCCGCGCTCGCGAGAGGAAGGCTAGCTCCGTCCATTTTGCTTCCACGTCATCCCTACGCTGCTGAAGCTCCGCCGAATCCCGCCATCGGCATCTTCAATAAGCCACTCTCTCCCCTTCTCTTTTGTTATTTCTGTCGCATGCATCATCCCACCATCTGTCATCTCCCATCATAAGAGAGATCCGTTTCTTTACGCATATTTGCATGATCTTCCATTCATCATAGCATCTTCCTCCTACTCGTGTCTAAGAGGGGTTTTAAAAACAACACCAATCAGGTGTGTGTCTAGCCACGATTTCACCATTTTTCATTACGAGGGACTAATACAACACTACCATTTTTTTCTAATCCACATGTTATCTATTTGTTTCTTCGTTTGTAAGGGTAACCAAGGAAAGTCCTCTCAATCGGTCGGCCGAAGGGGGAGGAAGAAGCAACCCACCATTTTCCGCTTTTGAGGTAAGCGTGATCATTCTTCTTATCTTGGGGTCTCCGGCCCCTGGCGATCGCATCATATTCTCGAGGCCGCGACGAGTCATTTCCCGTAATGGCCGTTTAAATTTCTGTCACTTATATTCTGTTCCTTATATCTGTTATATTCTCGAGGCCACGGCGAGTCATTTCCCGCGATGGCCGTTTAAATTTCTGCCACTTATATTCTGTGTTGTTCTTATATTTGTTATATTCTCGAGGCCGCAGCGAGTCATTTCCCGCAATGACCGTTTAAATTTATTTCACTTACATTCTGTGCTTCTCATATCTGCTCATATTCTTGAGGCCGCGATGAGTCATTTCCCGCAATGGCCGTTTAAATTTCTGTCATTTACATTCTGTGTTATTCCCACATCTTCTCATATTCTCGAGGTCACGGCGAGTCAATTCCCGTAATGGCCGTTTAAATTACTGTCATTTAAATTATGCACTATTCCCGTCCCCCGAGGTCGCGGAGAGTCATTTTCCGCTATGGCCGTTTAATCCCCATATCTTGTTATACTGTATCCGTTCTGCACACCCCATCGGAGTAATCTCCCGTTGTAGTTTCTCTTCTTCTCTCTCTTCTTTCTGTGTCGCAGCAAAACGAGCCCGCGCACTCCGCATCGCCTCAGCCGCAATCCGCGTGACGTCGCTCACATCTTGGCGATCACGGTGGGATGACTTTTCGCTTTCTATTGGTTACTCTTGAAATCTCGGCATCGCCATATGCTCCTCCACCCGGCACTCACTTGTGCCTCTCCACCTTTGCGCCCTCACGCGCTAAAGTTGTGCTCACAGTAGCACTTTCGGTTTTTATCCCTCGAGCACCTCGTGCACTTCACCCTTAATCCCTTGTGGTTCTTTGTGGTTTACATTATTATCTCTCTTGGGTGTTGATTATATCTTTGATATCTCTATTATTTTCTTATGTTCTGTATATCTGTTCAGCACTTCATTGCATACATCCACCCCCTTTTTTATTATTTTTATTTCTTTTCTAAGGATCACCCTCTCTCGGTGAAGGAAGGACTCTCCGTTCGAAAATTCATCTCGACGGACTAGGATCTCCTCCACCGGGATCTCCGTAAGTCCCCGACAACCCAGGATTCCCTCTTCGTTCACTGGGCTGATTATACCATTGAAGTTCCCCGGAGTTAATCGACCAATCCGTGGTGAGACGAGTGACCCTAGTTGACACGGCGGTGAAACAAAGTTAATCAGGGTCCTTCTTATTGTGTGAACTTCTGTAACGACCCAAGAATCTGATTACCGGGAAGGCCCGATAACCTGAGACTCGCACCGCCACCCACGAGCCGGGAGGGCTCGGAAGGGCTAAAAGGAGTGTGGAGGCACAAAGAAATAGGAAATAAAACAGGACAACCAACAACAACAAGCTGAAAGAAAGGACAACTACAGCTACAACAGAGTCCAGTCCAACAGAAAGTACAGTCTAAAGCAGTAAAGCGTACCACATGCCAAGTGAACACTCGGCCCGGCAAGCTGGCAACTGAGAACCTCCACTCCGCACCCTCAAACCTCGAGGAAGAACCGCCACACCTGAAAAGTAGGGAATGAGTCTCCAAAACAGAGACTCAGCAGGGATCTCGCGGAACCCCAACCGGAAACAACGGCGGTAGCGAAAAGGAGAGCTACAACTACAGCAGGAACAGCAAACCGGTGGCCGGTCAAAAACTTGGCACTACAGCTACTCCTACTGCCAGAAGGCAGACCTCGACCGCGCAGTCGAAGCTACCGAACCACGCTAGTACCGCCTACCGAAGTAAAAACACACGGCAACCACGCCGTAGAGGCCTGTCCCCCGGACAACCAACCTGGACACGCTGTCCAAGGTGCAACCCCGACCATCCGATCGCGGGTATCGCACAACAAGACCCAACCTCGGTAAAGCCACTAGCACTAATCTCATGACGCGAAAACCAACACACGCGTCACGGCGAACCAACCGAAACTCAACGGTCAACACGACCGAAACCCGAAGGTCAAAGTCACGGAAACTGACAGTCTGTCACTCCGTACTCGACAGGAGTACCACCCACTAGAAGCACAGCCGGTAGCGTCCCCTGACGTCTTACACTGCACCGCAGGTGAACCGCCTGACGTGGTAGGTCCTACCCGAGGCGCGAACACCGTACAAGTAACCACAAACAAGTGACTAGCTGGGGTCACGCCCGTCGACGTGCGTCCACAGTCCCCAACCACGTGTACACACACAGACCACGCGTCTTAGGTCTGGCCCTCTGACCGATTTTCCCCTGGCACTGGACTCTGATGTGACGAGGGGCCTACGGTAATCGGTCCACAAACCGTCTCAAAGGTGAATGCCCGTACACCACTCCCAGGTGAGACCAGCACCTCGTACTGGTGGGCTACGACTAGTGGAGGGTCACTGAAGGAGTAGACTCTCAAGTCAATGGAAAATAACGTCCGAATCCGACGACGTACGGGGACCACCCCACGTACCGGCCCCGTCGCATGGTGACCACAGTCGGAGAAGAAACATGACTCACAGTCCACGGCTACGCACGCACCGTGCGCCAGAGTCGAGAAAACCCAAGTGGCGCTAAGCCACTGGACTCTGGACAGTCCTCTAGACACACTACAGCCAATGGTCCTTGAGTCACAAGACTCGGGGTCAAGACCGTTGCACGTGACAGCACAAGGCCGTCAATCTAGTCCAATCTCTAGGTCTAAAAACCACGGTAGCACGAGTACCGAGACAACACACGAGTCACCAAGACCACTCCCTCGGAAAGGGAACGCAAGGGACTAAGGCCACTCACACGGGCCACACGGAAAAACACAGAAGCATGATTCCCAAGGTAGCACACAAGCCGCCACGACGATTTCCCATCTTGAAACAAGCGGGAAACCTCCAGCCCCAGGCCGGACAACTGGACTCGCAGTCCAAGACCAACCACATGGATCACACGGGAATCGCCTTCCAAAGGAACCCACGATATGTAGGGGAGACCCCACCGCACACACCGACACACGGTGACTCGATCAAGCGTAACACGAAAGCCCGGAACACATGGGGTCACCCGGACCCACTACACCGACGGGCACGCTAATCGAGATAGCACGGTCCCTCCCGACACCCCAAAAACACGGACATAGAACCCAAGGGGTGTCCAGGACACTCACAAGGTCGGAGGTCGACCACTGGGTCCCCACCGGGTCGACCGGAGACCAACACAATACGAACAGACGCTAAAAGGTCACCCGGACCCTTAAGCACACGGGCATGCAAAACGAGGTAAACGGAACCTCCACGGGGTGTCCAAGGCACACACGGCCCAAGGGGAACACCAAACAACTAACAAGATCGCGCTAGGGATACCTAGCGCGACACGGAAGATCACGCTAGGTCTCCCTAGCGCGACAGAAACCATCGCGCTAGGGACCCCTAGCGTGACAAGGACCATCGCGCTAGGTCCTCCTAGCGCGACAGGGATAATCGCGCTAGGACCCCATAGCGCGACACGAACCGCCCTACTGTTCATCTTCTCCGATGAACGCGCTCGGTCGGGGCAGCGCGACCTCCAAGAACGCGCTACTGGAGTATAGCGCGTTCTCAGTCTGCGCCCGAAAACGCTAGAAACCGCGGGAAAAGTGATGCCACGCCCCGTTCACCCCCAGGTGAAGGGGAAACAAAAGGGGAAACCTTCCCCAAGCCCCCAGGCATGCATCTAAACCCCTGGATCGCCCAAAAACACCATAGAACGGGAGATCCGGCTCACACCCCAAAATCATGCATTTTGTCCAAAACGCCCCATTTAGCCCGCTCGGCTCACCACGGCCTACGAAACTCGCGGGAAAGGAAGTACACGGGCTGAGGGTCCATCACCCTACCTCCACCGAAGATTACGCGCACCGTGGACGCCGATCCACGAAGAAAATGCCGTTGAAGCCTCGCTGTTCCACGAACTCACGGCCGAGCTTCCACGCGCCTCCACCGCCTCGATCCTCATCCATCCTCGCCCGTGCCTCGCCCGCGCCGTCCCCGCCTCGCCCATACTCCGCCCCGTCGGCCGCCGGAGAGAGAGGGAGAGAGGAGAGAGCGTGAGAAGAGAGAGGGAGAGAAATGAGAAATGAGAGGGGGAGAGAGAAAAGGTTTATATATAGGAAAATCCGAAATTCTCAAAAATCCAAAAAAATAGAAAATCACACCCTCGCGATCCTCGGAGCGCACCGATCGCAACGGTACCACTCGCGCCCAGGTGAACGACCCGGTTCACCCGCAACGAGGTTCCGAAGGGAAAGCCGAAACCCACGCCGGGAATCGGAAAACACACGCGAAAAAAGTCGCGGAACGCCTCCGGGCCTCCGAAACGACTCCGGATCACGCCGATCCGAACACGCAAGATGTCCGAAATGAAATTTCGGACACAACGGAGTCGGACACTCCGAAAAACCAGATCCGAGACCCACGAAAAAAGGATCCGAAAGATCCGGGGCATTACAACTTCAGATTTGGTTAAAAACAAAAAATATATATCAAAACGAAAATAAAAAAAAAGGCATAAAGGCATCTACTTGTTTGATAATCTCTGCTATCGATTTATTGGTATATATTTTTGTGTTTCGGAAGAACTTTGAGCATGGCTCACGAGTCTTTTGAAGAGAACCACCCTGGTCGTGGTCAGTCAGTCGAGCCGCGTGTCCATACTATAGACTCGGGCCCGTCCTATGAGCTCTCACATGAGGTGCAGGTTACCGCAGGGGACACATCCCCACCACATGGCATCTCCTCTTTGCTGGGTGTCCTCGCCAACATGGAGCTCACCTCTGAGCAGCTCCGGGCCTTCCAGGCCATTCTGAAAGGGAAATCCATTTCTCCCACCCCTCAAGAGTCAACTCCAGCCATCCCACCCCTCCAAGAGTCGGTGCAGGTCATCCCATCTCCTTCACCGGTGCAAGTCATCTCTTCTCCCTCACTTTAAGGGCAGGCGAGCCAACAGCCTCCCTCGTTCAAGTTCCCTTCACAATCTTAAACCCCTGCTATTCCCCACACACCGCTCCAGCCAGGGCCAACTACCGGTGGCCCGACAGCACCCTCCCATTCGGGGTTTCCCCCTCAAGTCTCCGGGAGACATCTCCCTCCCCAGTGGCAGGTGCCACCTTCACCTCCCGAGGAGCTTACCCAATCGCTCCTCAATAGGTTCAATAGAATGGACGAACAGTTTCAGAATTTGAAGAAAATGGTGGATGTAAAATCCACCCCAGAGGTTGCTTTGCCAATCCTTCCGGTGATCCATCTTCCTCCCTCCGAAATGCCTACGTACCGCAGGTACAATGGCACTGACAACCCCTTTATTCACCTCAAGGACTTCATGTATGAATCCTCCTATTGGCAAAATAACCAGAGATCCATGGCATACCTCTTTCGGAGATCATTGGACGGTCCTGCGCTAGAGTTGTTCTATTCTTTGGAGCCCGGCGAGGTTGAGAACTTTGATACGGTGCAAAGAAGATTCTTGCAAAAGTATCGGGATAGGGTTGGTCCCTCTCTTTCCATTACCGACCTAGTGGCCAAGAAAATGAGGCCTGACAAAGATTTTGTTCGTTATGCTGACATATGGAGGTCTCTGACAGAAAGGATAAGAGATACCCTCTCAGAGCTTGAACAAGTAAAGATGATTGTGTCCAATGCAACCCCACAGTTCAGGCACGTCCTGGCGATGAACAAGCTTACTACAATGGAATAGCTCTATGAGAGGACCCGATATATCTAGACCCAGTTAAAAGACTCCCCCATTATGCACATGTTTGAGATGCCAAAGCCCAAGGTGGTTAGAAAGACAGGCACTGGCATCCAAGGTGGAGCGACAGAAGGGGTCGTAATAAATGAGCATGTGAGTGCAGTCAAAAACGCCAACTATGTAACCAACCCAAGGCCTCCACAAATGCCCCGACTTCCCCTCCAGCAAGGTCCTTTCCCCTCTCGTCCTCCACCCCAAAACAATCCACCCTAGAATAATATGCCTCAACCATTTCAACCTCCAGCAACAACCCCGATCCCAACAATAACAACCACCACCTCAGTACCACCAAGTTCCACCCCCAGGGAATTACGGTCCCCCACAACAACAAAGGAGACCGATCGGCCACAAGAGAACCCATTACCCACCATTGCCAGAAACTTTGGCAGATATTTTCAGCGTCCTCATGGCCTCAAACACACTCATCCTACCCAGGGAAAGGCTCGCGTGGCCCCTGAATGTGGATACATCTAGATACTGCGTCTACCACAGGCAGTCAGGACACACAGTAGATAAATGTTTCCAGTTTAAAGATTACATCTACGATATGAATGATAAAGGCAGAATTGACTGGGATGAAATGATGCGATACATCGCCACTCTCAAAGCCAGGAGACCTCCTCCTAAGCCACAGTTCCAACAACAACAGCAACTATAGCAGCAGCCGCAGCTACAACCACAAGAACAACAACAACAACAGCCTCAGCAAGCATAACCACAACAGCCCAACATGGGTATAATCCAGAATTCATTACCGGAGCACCAACAACCCAATCACCAGGTCAACCCCATCTCCTCCTTTTCGGAAGTTGGGAGAGAGCAGGTGTGGCACCCAGAAATTACCTCCTTTCTTGCTGCCACCAACCCTATCAGCAGACACCCCCCTCACCTTGCCCGGGTGGCACCTCTCTCTCATCAACCCGCATCACAACCTATAGTGCGGCCTTCATCATTTCCACATCCATTACACCCTCTCATCCGCACCTCTCCCACTAACTCACCAATGACCTATCAACTAACGCCTTCCACTATGCCCTCGCACCCTCTCACTTTCTCTCACCCCTCCATTTTGTCATCTACCCCTACTGCACCTACACCTATGCCTTCCAAACCTCTTATCATCCGCCAACCGTACGTGACCCCACCTACCTCCACCATGCCTCCACTAACGCCCTCAAAGCCACTCATCACCCACCATCCATCCCAGAACTATTATCCATCTCAAGCCTCTACTTCCACTTTGCCTCCGCCTCCACCTTCCGGACCCCTTACCCTCCATAACCCATATGATATCCCCTCTACCTCCACCATGCCTCCACCTAACAAATCCCTCATCAGAATCCCTGCTCCCATCGTTACCCCGGCTTCATCAACCATCCCTCCACCGCTACCTCTCAAACCTCTGTTAAAATCCATAGCTACCTCCATAGAGGTACAAAAGTCGCAGACAATGGTTCTCCGGAGTGGAAGGATCTTCCACAGGGTTTTCCCCCATAACAGCCAGGACCCCAGACAGTCTCAGCCAAAGAAGGACAATGAAGAACAACTAGAAAAGTCCATCCCTGGAACACAGTATGATTTGTTAAGACACGTGGATAAGACGCCTGCCCGGATCTCCATCCTTGAGCTACTTCAGAGATCCATATCCCATCAGGCAGCCTTAATGGAATATCTTCAAAGGGTCATGGTGAATTAAGACCTCCCTGTAGAAAAGATTTCGGCCGTTCTGATGCCGACAGACATACAACCGGCCATTGTATTCCACAACCACGAGCTCGCCCCCAAGGAAGCTCGAAAGTATGCGTTGTGTGTTTCAATAAAAATCAATGGAGTGTCCATACACCCGTGCTTGGTAGACACGGGCGCGTCCATAAATGTGATCTCCATGAGCACCCTCCAGTTATGTGGGGTCGGTGAGGAACATATAAGACCGTCTTCAATCACCGTCACAACATATGACAATAGCAAAAGGCCACCACAAAGAATGATTGTCCGAAAGGCAGAATTAGGCCATGTGTCAGTCTCTGCAGAATTTCATGTCCTCGACATGGATCCAACATTCAAGGCTATATTGGGTCGCCCCTATATTGAAGTCGTGGATGCTGTACCCTCCACCAACCACCAATGCCTAAAGTTTCCCTACAATGGGAGGATTATGAAAGTGATCAGTACGCCTATCCTTCATTCAGTGGACGCTATTAACATCTCTCTGCCATCTGTTTGGCCGTCTCATCGGCCCATATTGTCACTGCTGGATGTGTGGGATCCACCCCGCATTCCGCTGACACCAAAGAAGCCACCCTCAGTACCAACGTCACGTCTCCCTTCTCATTCTAAAGGATGGGAGATAATGAGAAATATCGGCTATCAACAGGGCAAAGGCCTGGGCGCGTAATTACAAGGAAGGCTGAAACCGCCAAGGAAAAAAAGGTTGGGCCACAAGTTTGATCTAGGCTTGGAAGGATCACTCGAGGCAGATGGGAAACCCCTCACGTGGACCCTATCTTCTCACTTCAAGAAGGGGCCCGCTGTTCAGATGGGAGATTACCTGCAAGAAACACATGGAGGATCGCATGTTGTATACTTGGCTGAAAAATGTTCAAGGACCGCTAAGAGAGGCAAGATTAAGGATCCGGAATGCGAATGGAGCAAATGGTTCGACATACAAGATATTTCCATTGCACTAGAAATAATGTTCTCGCCTTCGCAGCTGGAAGAACCGCCATTGATCTCTGAAATGCCAGGGGATACCACTACTGTTGCCAGAATTCCAAACCATCCTCGCCAAGAGGACTCTGTCACCGACGGATCTTCATCCGTCATCAACATTACCATCGACGGCTCATTAGCCGTCGTCTTCTCCATTCACTCACCTCAGCCTTCGTTGATGTCTTCTTCCTAGGCCAGACAATTATCTGATGATCTTCCTAGGTCCCCTTCTCTACTTACATACCTACGCGGGTTTCTCAACCCGCGCTAGGTTTTCAATCATGATTTGCTCTATAAGCCTCCCAACCCTTTAGCCATAATCACTTTTCCCCTTCCTCCAATTTCTTTTCATTGCTTTGTCATCAAAAATGAAAATGAAAAAAAAAGTCAATTTTAAACACCTCAACAACACATCTTTGTTGAGGAAACCTCCTACATCTCCCACGAGTGTGTCCCGACCTACGGGCCACTCATCCAAGGTCCTATGAGCGACCTTTTCTACCCCTCCTTTGAGGGGTCCTTCCCTGTACATTCTTCAGCATCTTCTTTAGCTTCTTCATCCGTAGGACAGCTCAGTCAACCTAGGAATAATGGGTCAAGGGTAGTATCCAAAAGCAAATCCATGGGTAAGCAGATCCCTCGTCGATTCCTTCTAGATCTAGCCAGTAGGCGTCGAGCGTGCCTATCCATTCCTCAATGGCTAGAAAATCCCGTCTAACTGCCATAGATATAATGTGAGGACAATTGTGTGATTGATGAAGGATATGGGGTTTATGAAATCACCGATGAAGAATACCCTACTGAAGATGAGGATGAAGAATATGAGGACGCGGCTGGCGCATATGCTAGTGGAATGAGAAGATTTGGTGAACCATCAGCCGATGTAGAGGAGTCTACCAAGGAGATAAACTTGGGAACTGAGGAAGACCCTAGGATCGTCCTCATGAGTAATAATTTACCACCATCTGAAGAAGAGGCATTAATTGAAGTTCTCAAAGAGTATAAGGACACGTTTGCATGGAGCTACGAGGATATGCTGGGTCTGGATTCCACCTTGGTCGAACATCGCTTAACTCTAAAAGCAGGTCCGTCTCGGTGAAACAAAGGTTAAGGCATTTCCACCCTCATATGGCTTTGAAAATGAAAGAAGAGGTCGACAAGCTCCACAAAGCCAAGTTCATTAGAGTCGTCCTTTATTCTCAATGGGTGGCGAATATTGTCCCAGTCATGAAGAAGGATGGGAGAGCCAGAATTTGCATCGACTTCCGGGACCTTAACCACGCGTATCCAAAGGATGATTTTCCCTTGCCTCACATTGATGTGTTAATCGATAACATGGCATGCTATGAAACCCTCTCATTTATGGATGGATTTTCAGGATACAATCAAATTCGTTTGGCAGAAGAGGATCAGGAGAAGACGTCATTCACTACACCTTGGGGAACATATTGCTATGTGGTCATGCCATTTGGGTTAAAGAATGCTGGAGCTACTTACCAAAGAGCCACGATGGCCATATTTCATGACATGATGCATATATATCTGGAGGTGTATGTGGATGATTTATTGGTGAAATCGAGAACTAGGGTGGAACATCTGAGAGTCTTGGCTAAGGTGTTGCAGAGATCAAGAGAGTTTCAATTGAAAATGAACCCGAAGAAGCGTGTGTTTGGCGTATCATCGGGCAAATTACTGGGTTTCATTGTGAGTAAAAGGGGGATTGAAATAGATCCCAACAAAGATAAGGCCATCAGGGATATGTCACCTCCCAAAAATTTGAGGGAAGTCCGAGGTTTAATTGGGAGGTTATAATTCATTCGTCGGTTTGTGTCTCAACACTCACAAAGGTGTAGACCTTTCTATGAGTTGACCAAGTCATGAGTCAAATTTCATTGGGATTCTAAATGCCAAAAAGCCTTTGAAGGGTTAAAGGAATACCTGGCTAATCCACCCGTTCTCATTCCACCCAAGCCAGGAAAACCTCTGATCCTTTATATCTCAGTCTTAGATGACTCCGTGGGAGCCGTCCTCGCACAAGCTGATGAAGAAGGCAAGGAACGGGCAACCTATTACTTATCCAAACTCCTTAATCCCTGTGAGTAGAAGTACACGGCCATGGAGAAAACATATGCTGCCCTTGTTTGGGTAGTACAGAAATTGAAGCACTACTTCTTGGCTCACGAGGTCCATTTGATTGCATGCATGAATCCTATCAAGTATCTCCTGGAGAAATATATCCTTACCGATAGGCTAGCACGCTGGCAGAGTTTCCTATCTCAGTTTGACATCACCTACATCCAGCAAAAGGCAATTAAAGGCTATGCTATAGCCGAGCATCTCGCTCACCATCCTCTCCCCAAGTTCGATCCTGTCCAATCAGAGTTTCCAGATGAGGAACTAATGTCCATCACCCAATCTGACGAGTCCATGTGGACATTATATTTTGATGGAGCTCTGAATTCCCAAGGGAAATGTATTGGCATTGTCCTTCTAACGCCCGAAGGCGTTACCATCCCAGAGGTATTTCATCTCGCATTCCCAGTCACCAACAACATTGCTGAATACGAGGCTCTTCTAGCTGGTCTGGAACTAGCCCATTCTTTCTATATCACCGAATTGCGAGTCATGGGTGATAATCAACTTGTTCTCTGCCAGGTGCTTACCAAATATCACACCCTTGATCCCAAGGTCAAGCCCTATCAGGAGCTGGTCTCCGCTTATGCCAAATTGTTCACCAAGTTGATCTTTGTCCATGTTCCTCGTAAACAGAACATTCATGCCGATGCCCTCGCCTCCTTGGCATCATCTTTTAAATTCCCTTAAGGTGTATGGTCTAAATCCATCACCATCTACAAGCGTCTCGTCCCTGTCGTTCAAGACCCTTACCTTTTAAGAATCAAAGAAAGAGTCCTACGGAAGATTCAGGAAGGAGAAATTCTTGAGAAGAGGAAAATCATGTTGACAGAATTTGAAGAAGAACTGGCTGACGAGGAGAAACCTTGGTTCTATGAAATCGTCAAGTATTGCAAAGATAAGTCTTACCCTGAAGGAGCCACCACAGAAGATAAGAAAGTCATAAGAAGGGTGGCCCAGAAATACACATTGGTTGGAGGTCTACTGTATAGGAGAAGCATTACTGGTGTTCTATTAAGATGTCTTGATGACAATGCGCTCTGGAAATGTGTAGAAGAAGCACACTCAGGTGTGTGCAGTGGCCACGTAAATAGCCAAATGCTCGCTAATAAGATCATTCGGCAAGACTTTTACTGGCCCACTATGGAAGAGGATTGTGCTATCTATGTCCGTAGGTGTGTCAAGTGTCAGCTTCACGTCGATAAGATTCATTCACCATCTTCCTCACTTCATCTAGTATCCTCCCCATGGCCTTTCTCCATATGGGCGTTCGACATCATTGGTCCCTTAGGTGATCCTAACTCCCTCACCAAGTAGAAATCTTTCATCCTCACTGCGACGGAGTACTTCACCAAATGGGCCGAAGCCGAAGCTTACGCGGAAATCAAGACGTCAACAGTCTGTCGGTTCATCATGAAGAACATCCTCACCAGGTTCGACATCCCAAGCACAATCGTCACCGACAATGGGCCACAGTTCATTTCTGAGGACCTTCAAGACCTCTGCAAAAGGTACGCAATCGCATTGCATCATTCATCACCTTATTACCCACAAGGTAATGACCAGGTGGATGCCACCAACAAGACATTGATCAAAATCATAAAGAAAACCTGCGAGTCTAGTAAGTTCTCAGACTGGCCAGAGAAGCTTATCGAAGCTCTATGGACCTTTCGCACTTCAATCCGTACCCCCACCGGGCAGACTCTGTTTGTTCTTACTTATGGGATGGAAGTGGTAGTCCCGTACAAAACTTTGATTCCTTCTCTCAGGGTACAATTGGATGAGGAATTTCCCCTCGATGAACGTCGTAATTCACTCCTTACCCAGTTGGAACTCTTAGACGAGAAGCGGTTGGCCGCTGCCGAGCATGCACATGTTTATCAAAATAGACTCGCTCGCTTTTAGCAAAAGAAAGTCATTGAGAGAAAATTCAAAGTCGGCGAGATGGTCGTAAAAAGAATTTTTGTCAAACCTGGAGGGTCACGTTTTAAACTTCAACCCAATTGGGAAGGACCATATGTGGTTCATGCTGTGTACCCCGGCAACGCCTACAAGTTAGTCAATGCCGATGGAACCGAGTTATCCCACCCTTGGAACAGGCTTTATCTTAAGAAATATTACCCTTAGATAAATGTAACAACAGGCATGGTACGAGGACCATCGGAGTTGGAAATTCACTCTTTGGTCTTTGTAGTCTAACTCAGGGTTAACTTGCGCATACTCCTCCCACACCTAGCTTTCGGGATCAAACGAAGCGGAACTCGAGGGAAGCTTCAAAAAAAAAAGAAAAAAAAGAGTGCCTAGTGTTCATCATGCAGTCAAGTCTTTGCATCCGTTCTTCATGTAGGATAGGACCTATTAAGGCTCGGTAGGTCTCGGGTCTTGGCCCGCCAGAAATGCGGAGATTCCTGTCCGGTCATGTCGGCTTACGCCCACTAAAAGAAGGCAACACGCACACACACAACTGTTTTAGCCGAAAATTTGGTGGTATTGCTTATTGTGGGGCCATACTCAAAGATCTCCAGGAAAGTCATAATCTTTGTTCTCTTCTTTCTCGACCCAATGAGGCAGCCGGCGCCCTTAAAACGCTGAGCATAAGGGATCCAAAATACCATACCTTGAAGGCGAGAGTAAGATTAATCTTCTTGAACCCGAATCAGAGCACGACAAGATGGTAGTGTCTCCGCAGGCATACAAAAGGGATTCCCACATATCAAATTATCATGTCCCCCTAAAAAAAAAAGTCAAATATGAGCCTGGTCGTGGTCGTGCCTGATTTCGACAAGCGAAAACCCCTCAAAACAAAGGCTAAATTCCAAAAGGGGCAGCACAATCCTGTTCGAGGCTTGGTCCGAAGTCGCCCAAAAGGGAAAGGTTGAGTAAGTCCCGATTAACTCGTCGGGTTAATGGTTTTGCCGGTCCACTCGGAAGGTTTACCCCACCACACTCTTCTTTCTCCCCTCAAAGATGAAAGCCCAATTGAAATCCTGAAAGGCCCGTCCCGCTAAGGCAAGCGACCTCATTTTAGAAAAACACACATGTAACTGTCTACTTCAAAAAGCGAAAGCCATCGCCGCGAAGGCGTCTCGGTGTTTCTGGCCGGTCAAGACCTCTATTTACCGCCTCGGTGGATTCTTACTTCAACATCGGGCTTAGGTCAATGCAAGCGCGTCACCAATAGGTGCGACGGCGTCTAATTCCGAGTCAGCGTCGTGAGGTTGGCCGTTAGGATTCCAGGGTGTTCCATCCTATACCATCTAGAGTTGTGAGGAAATAGACCGGGTCGGGCAAATCTTTTACCTTGAACGCTCTTTCGGTGTATCCTTGCGGTCGGAAGCAACTGGGAGCCTAAGCATGGCATGACGGTTTTGTCACCATGTTAAGTCTTAATCGGCAGGATTATCATTTGAGGAGTCTAGGGGCCCAAATCAATTTAGATGTGCACACAGGATACCTAGGAGGTTAGTAAGAAACCATCTCTTCATAAGAATCAGATGCCATAAGGATGGTCACTAGGCATTAGTTGTCTCAAAAAATAAAAAAAAATGAAGTGGCCCTCGGAACACGCCGTCAAGTGAGTCCTCAAGTGGGAATTCTCTTGGAACATGTTAACCCCGCATTACGCTACTTAAGAACGATTTAAACACCCCTGGTCCAAAAATCAAGCCGGTTGTAATAACAAGTATTTTTGAAAAAAAACAAAATAAAAACAAAATAAAAAAACATAAAAAATATATCATTAACATAAAAAACGTAAAAAAAAAATTGCATCAGTGTGATCTCATTTGTTTGCTACATTTTTACATTCTATTTCCATTTGCGTGCCCGTGTGTTGCATTCATTGTCTTTACACTTGCCTTGATTGATAAACGCTTGGCCCCTTGACCCATCATCAAGGACAGTCGAAACAAACATTTGCTTGTTGAGCAAGGGGCCAAGTCAGAACGGAAAAACGGACTTGTTTCATTGAGCAATGTGTACAGAATTGAAAAGTAGAAACGAAGGCAGGAGATAGGAAACTGAACATTCCTTCCTTTATTTCCTTCTGAAATTATACATTAAGTTCCGTCCTCTCTCTCAGTGTTACCCTTTCTCCACTCTCCAGGTGAGGAACCCGGGAGGGTGTTGCCAAACCATGCAAGGCGTAGCCTCTACTACTCTGTACCCCCTTCCCGTCTCTGTCGATCAACAGGGGCGGCAAAGAAGCTACTAACATGAAAGCCATGCTCTCATGCTCTTCGGTAGCGCTCTTCACCGTCTCTCAGCCATTGTTCAGCAAGACCGAGGCTGGTTCGGAGTTCAAACAGTTGGGCCTCCATGACCCTTCGCTCCTCCATGTCAGCCAATCTGTCGGCTTTCTATCTTTCGGTGTCTCTTTCCCTTTTCACGCGTTCTCTCTCTCTCTATCCTCCCTTTCCAGTTGAAGCGTAATCCTCAGCTCCACGGCGTCCAGAGAAGAGCCATCGTCTGGGCGATGCCGCAACTCTTCCTCCAGTTCCGCTATTCTGGCTTCCCCCTGCGCAGTGCGGGCAAGTGCATCTTGCATCTCTTTCGTCTGCCATAACCATCATCTCAGATATGTGGAGGCACGAATAAGTGAAATTCAACGGCAAGACTCTCACCTGTGTGGAGAACATTCCTTCTGCCTCCACGGCTCGCTGCGTAATATGAGCAAACTGTTCATGAAGCAAATCGAGTTCGGAAGTGGGGATCCATAAACTGGAAGAGACATCATCCGCCCCCATTGCTGAGGAAGCCGCATCAAGCTGGGCGCGCTGCAACACACATAAGGAGGCATTGAGCACCTAGCACCAGGAATCTTGGTCTATGATCATGTGTATGCAGGTTTACCAAAGAGCTCAGGGCTGCGCGAGTATCATGTAACTGCCGCTCCGTGCCTATCAGGCGAGCTTGCACGTTCGCTATCATAGTGTCGCGAACATCCTGTGGCCAGGGCATGGGTTAACATACAAAAGGACAAAAAAGCAACAACAACAAGTGATGAAAAATATGTTCACCTCCACAGTCCCCTCAGGATGGAGTTGCTCTGCATACATCGCCTTATAGAGGCGTACATAATCCTCGCTGTATTGAGCATGTGACTCCACGGGAGTCCCACCCCGTTGCCAGTCTTCATATTGCTCGGGGAACCGCACTCTCCAATCAACGGAGGTCGCCGGCCCACGCGTCTTCCTCCCCACAATTGGTGTTGTAGTCATGTCCACCCATTCCTGGGCGAGCCCTAAAGTCCTCATGGCCAATCGTAGCCGAAGTGGCTCGATTTCGTTCAAACAGTGCATCCAGAGGTCGCGTCCGAATCGGGCACGGTTAGTTATGACCCATGGCTGATCGACGTCGGTCATGCCCGCATACGGCCTCCAGACCACCTAGGTCAGGTCACACACATCTTCTTAATCATTAAAAAAAATAAAAAATGATGAAATAATAACCACCATCGTCGCGGGGAACTCTTGCAACTCGCATCGTAACACCATCAGCTGGTAGGATAAAGGGGCTGGGCTTGTGATGGGTTGCCACCGCCTTGCCAGCGGTACCGCCATTGGACGCCAATGACGAGCTTTTCCCATTGGGAGGTAATAATAGCTCCACAACTGAACCATCATGTGTCATTAACATATCAAAAAAAAATAAAAGAAAAAAAGAGAAGGGGGGATACCTGGATGAACGGCGTGAAACCACTTACTGTTACCTCCCAGTCTGCTCTTTCAGACAAACCCGCAAATAGATGCGCCAGCATGGCTGCTCCCCAGGCATATCACCCCACTTTCTCAGGATCTACCAGTAATTCTAAGAAGCGGCAATGAATGATGTCTCCTTTCGAGCCCAGCAATAATTTTCCCAACAGGAAAAAGAGGAATCTCCTCAAATCCATGTTGGCTCTCTCCCAATTACTTGCATCTACACAATAGATGGCGTGGCATCCTCTTTCAGTCCTCTCCCTGAACTCTTTCGAGGACTCGTCATCACGGGGACGAACGTCAGTAAGCCCCAACATCTCCATGATAGACGTCTTGGCTATGGACATGTTCTTGCGATCATCCAGGTCCACTCCTAGTAACCTTTGGGTAGCCTCTCTGTAGTCGAAGTACGTGATACCAATCAGCGCCTCGTCATCCACTTTCAGGCCCGTAATTCAGACCACATCCTCCAGGCTGGGCACCATGTGCCCCCAAGGCATCAAAAAGGCACGGCTCATTGGATCCCACCTTTCATGCAATGCTTGGACGAGGGCGAGGTCGAGCTTGACTGGCTCGATCCGGAGAAAAGCTCCAAGCCCCATCACGTCTAGCATGGCCTTCTGAAAATCCGGGAGACCCCTGTATGCTGCCACCACCAACTCCCATGAAATATGTGATTTCATCACACTCTGCGCATACACAAGGAATGGAGTGGGGTTTGTGTCAAAAGAGAAAAAGAAAGAAAGAATGAGAGAAGGGGCAAGAAAGCTCATCTTACGAGTTGCGATTGGGTCATCTCACTGAAGTGCCCTTCGAGGTCTGAGAGTCTCCTGGAACTGCTACCGCTGGACCTGCTTCTCTTCGAGGAGTGGAAGGATTCGCCCTCCATTCTGAACCTCAGAACTCTTAGTTCCTCCTTTTCCATGGAAACTTGTACTCTTCGAGTTGACTCTCGATGCCCCTGGGAGAACGAATGAGGGAGGTATTTATAGAAATGGAGGAACTGCGAGCCAAAGCTGCCTCCATCACCTTTAACAAAGACCCTCGTGCTAGGGCACCTTCCTTGCGGTCCCATGTGTCACTTCACCGCTCGCACATGGTAATTGATTGGATGGTGTAATGTGACACTCTCTCCCTACGCAGCCTAGGGACGCCCTGTCATGTTGTAGAGGTCGTCCGGGAAGATTGAAAGGTCATCCGGGAAAAGCGACTAGAGCCATCATTGTTGACTTCGGCGGCAGAATTCCGTGGGGAAGATGGTCGGAGTGAGATATGATTCCCCGTTTTCGGGCGGGGTCTCAGCAAGCGCATCACATGGGAACAGTGTAAAGGAGAAGAAGCGTAGGGAAGAAGGAACACCAAGAGAACAAATAAGCGACATGAAATCAAATCACTCTACATAAACTGTCATGAACATCACAATCATAAAGAAGAGGCGGGCATACTAGCTCGCCAACTCTCGCCATCATCTTCATGCTCGTCCCTCTAGGCGTCCCTCCCCTCTCCCCTGAGGTGAGGGTCCCTCAGGGGCCTTCTGGGGCTCCCCTCACCCCGCAATGCCTGCTCAGCAACGGTGACTCGCTGCTGCTCCCCCGGCGTGATGAAGAAGCCACCGACAGAAAGGTGGCCAGACTGGCGGAGTCGCACCCCGAACTCTCGTGCTCTCTCATAACGCGTCTCCATGACTCCTAGCCTATGCACGGTAACTCGAAGGCCTAGCTGGAGCTCCCTCACCTGGGCCTCCAAGGCCTTCCTCTCATCCCGATCCTGCTGTCGCTCAGCCCTTCTTTCCTCCCTCTCCGCTCTCTCCCTCTCTGCCTCTCTCCTCGCCACCTATAGGAGGACCCTTACCTCCAGGATGTCTGGAGACAGCCTCTCTTCATCGTTACGCCGCAGCTCTGATATGGTTACTGCCCAAGCATCACACTCCTCTTCAGCCCGGGTCACGCGGGCCACTGCACTGGCAAGTTGCTCCCGAAGGGAGGCGATCTCCAGAAAAGGAGCCTGAAAGCTGCAAGACGATCCGTCGGCCATCCCTGCCATCGTTGCCTGCTGGGCACGCGGGAACAGACAGACAACAACAATCAGCTAAGCCCCGAGATTTCAAAATAAATAAATAAGTAGGGCCCTTCTTTTACCTCTGTCCGTCTCCCGAGTTGAAGAGGCCCCACATGGCTCTCCCTGCACTATCGCAGGTAGTCGGCACTCCCCTGCACAGGCACGTCACCTCGCTGCCCGTTTGGGAACTGAGCAGGGAGACGTATGCGCCAGTCTTCAAGTTTTGCCTTGCCGCGTCTCTCTCCCCCGATGCGGTTTGGCTCATCTGCACTCGCCCATTCATCGGCCAAGCCCGGGATCCTTGTCATACCCTGCGCATCAAAAAAGGAAGGGCCATATCATTCAAAAAATAAAAAAATAAAAAAATGTGTCTTCTGTCGAAGACGCGTTCATCATACAACACTCACCGAGCCTTCTTCTCCCTCTCTACTTATTCGCTACCAAACTAAAAGGAACTAAAAGGAATGGAGATCAAGAAGCTTACCAGGCCATGCTCGCCCCCCTCCATGTCTTTCGGGCCCTCGGGTCCCTCGAGTGCCAGAAGAGGCCCTTCCCCTTCCGTGACCGCCTCTCCATGCTCGTGCACGACCCTCCTTGGGCAAGGGGTTCCTCGCCCCCCTCTCCCTTCACCGCGGTTTGGCCCACCGTACTCCATGGATCAAGAGTGGAAGAAGATGAAGCTAGGCAAGAAAATCTCGACGAGAGGAGAAGTTGTTTGTGGGCGAAATGAGGAAGGAGAAAGGCCGTCCCGCAGTTCTCGGTGATTTAAATTTGAATTCAAGCTTAAAACGCGTCTTCGTGCCTAGACGCCTCAAAAGGAGGGAGGGGAAAATTGTATGCCCTACGCGCAAGGTGTGATTCTCCGTTTTGGGGCAAGATCCCATAAAGCATGTCACGAGGAAATAAGTGAAGAAGAAGAAGCATGAGGGAAGGAACGTGCACAAAAGACAGTGAAGTGACAGAAAAGAAATCATTCCATATAACAAACTGTCTGTCATATACATCATAAGTGAGGATGGTGGGTGTACAAATCACTCTCTAACTCTCACCACCACACTCCTGATCATCTCTCTAATCATCCCTCTCCTCTCTCCTCTAGCGTGGATCCCTAGGGGGCCTCCGCGAACTCTGAGAGGCGGTGCTCCCCTCGCCCTATGGTGCCTGGCCGGCCTCGAACGCACGGCGCCGCTCCTCGACCAAAGAAACTAGGAAGTTGCCTACAGAAAAGGAACCAGACTGTCGAAGGCGCGCCCCGTGCTCCTTCACTCTCTAGTACCGCTCCTCGCTCTCTCGTAGCCTCCCCTCTGCCGTAACGAGACTCACTCGGAGCTCCGTCATCTGGGCCTCCAAAGCCCTCCTCTCCAGCCTCTCCTTCTCCCTCTCCGCCCTCTCCTTCTCCCTCTCTGCCCTCCTTTCCACCCTCTCCGCTCTCTCTCTCTCTGCCTCTCTCCTCGACACCTCAAGGGCAATCAGTAACTCTAACACGTCGCGGGGAAGCTCCTCAGCCTCCCGTCGTCGTCGGTCCTCCTCTAGTTCCGCTATCCGAGTGTCGCGCTCCGCCACCCAGGCGTCGCGCTCCTCCTCTACACGGACCGCACGAGCCAGTGCTTCTCGAATCTCCGCCACCTGTCAAAGCCCATATTGAAGTCAACAAAGGAAAGGGAATACGCGGAAAAAGGAACCCGTGTCAAGCAAACTCACCCGAGTCACCTGGTCACGCTCGACCTCCTCAGCACGGGCCACCGCGCCCACCAACTGCTCCTGGAGAGAAGAGACCTCCGGAGGAGGGGCTCGTGAGCTGGAGGCCGCCCCACCAGTCATCTCGGCCGCCGCCGCTGGATGGGCACGCTGAAACACAAAACAACAAATGACAGTAAGAGACTAAGCACCAAGAATCCAGGTGACACAAAAAAATGATTATGCATTGCATAGACTCACCAAGATGTCCAGCTCTTGATGAGTGACTGACAACTGCTGCCTGGCAGCTGCCAGCTGGGCCCGCAGGTCGGTGATGATAGTGTCGCGAGCATCCTGCACTCATAAGCATATAGATTAATGCCACATGCATGCATTTGCACAAAAGAAATACGCATTTCATACTTACCCCTACTGGCCTCCCTAGGTAAAGGCGTCCTGCGTATGTGTCTCGGTACCGTCGCAGGTAGTCGGCACTATCCTGCACATGGGACACCACCGGAACACCACCCTGTTGCCAGTCCTGGTACTGTACAGGAAAGCGTGTATGCCAGTCCACGAGCTTCGCCTTGCCCCGGGTCTTCTGCCCAATGTGGCTCGGCTCGTCTACCTCCACCCACTCCTGGGCAAGCCCCAGGGTCCTCATGACTAGCCTGAGCCACAGTGGCTCGATCTCGTTCAGGCAGTAGACCCACAGGTCCCGCCTGAAACAAGGTCGGCCCGCTACAACCCAAGGCTGGCCAACATCAGCCATGCCCAGGTAAGGCCTCCATACCACCTGCATCACCATACATGCATCATATCAGTCCCCACTCTAGTAAATAAAATGCACCCAAAAAAGATCATATGCATCATACGATGGCCTCAGGGTACTCGGTCAGCTCACGTCGAAGCGACGTCAGCTGGTAGCTGCGCGGTGCCGCAGTCGTGACCGGCCTCCACCTCCGCGCTAGGGGTACAGCTGTCCGATTCCATTGCCTGGCTCTCCCCATCGGGAGGTAGTAATAACTCCATACCTGCATCCATCATACGTCATTAGTACTAATAATTGCTTGACTGTAAACTAGAAATAACTGTAAAATACATAAATGAAATGTTTACCTGGAGAAAAGGCACGAAGCCTCCGACTGTCGTCTCCTTCTCTACCCCCCGAGAAAGATCAGCAATTAAGTGGGCGAGTAGGGCTGCTCCCCACGCGTAGTGCCCCACTCGGTCTAGGTCCGCCAGGATCCCAAGAAAATGACAGTGGATGTCGTCCCCCTTCGTCCCCAGCAGAAGGCGGCCCAGTAGGAAGAAAAGGAACCTCCGAAGGTCCAGGTCCGCCCGCTCTCGGTCGCCCGCGTCCTGGATAAAAGCCCTCCGAGCTGCCTCCTCTAGCCGGGCTAGGAACTCTGCTCCGCTCTCACTGACGTGCTGACGCGAGTCCACAAATCCGAGCGCCTCCATGATGTCTGCCCGGCCGACTATCCTGCTCAGTCGCGCTCATCTTCAGCCCCAATAGCTCCAGGGCACTCTCTATGTAATCGGGGTAGGTGACCCCACTAACGGCCTCCCCGTCCACCCGTAGTCCATTGATCCGAACTACATCCTCCAGCGTCGGCACCATATGCCCCCAGGGCATCAGGAGCGCTCGACTCGGTGCGTGCCAACGCTCCCTCAACGCCTGGACGAGAGGCAGGTCGAGCCGGAAGGGCTCAATCCGCAAGAATGCCCCGAACCCCATGGCGTCCACTCGGGCCCTCTGGAAGTCCGACAGCCCTCGGTACACCGCCACTATCAGGAAGCAGCTCATCCGGCTCCTCATCACACCACTCAAACCACAAAAACAAGAAATTACATCAGAGCCACATATAAAGAACAACACGATGTATGCATATATTAAAAATAAAAATAATAATAAAAGTGTCAAAGCCCTTTGATGCCTCAATAATTTCTTTTTTAAATATTATTTTGTTATATAAAAAAAATGCGTCAAAGGCCTTTGACGCCTCAATAATTTCTCTATTTTTAAATATTATTTTATTACGTTAAAAAACATTAAGGCGTCAAAGCACTTTGACGCCTTAACATATTTTTGTTTTTTAAATATTATTAGTTTTATTATTTATCTAAACAAAATAAAAATAAAAATAATAAAATAATGGAGGCGTCCAAATGCCTGGACGCCTCAATCACCACAAAATCGCCTTACTCTTAACCCCGTCCCTTGGCCCATTTTTCGAAGAAAATGACAAAATAAAGCAACAAGAGAAAATTCTAGGCAGACTTACCGGGTCGTGCTCTTCCTCTCCCGCTCCACCGAGCCCCTCGGGGCCCTCCACAGCCAAGGGAAGCACCTCCTCTTCCACGGCGGCCTCCTCCGCGCGATCACGGGACCTCCTCGGACGGCGAGGAACTCGTTTCCGCTTCTCTCCCCCTCCACTTGGGCCTTCACGCTCCATAGGGACCGGGGATAGATTGTTAGGGTCGAATGGGAGAGATGAGAGGTTTGGGGGGGGGGGTTCGTTTGGTTTGGAAAAGGAAAGGGAGGGTGGGCGCCCTTTTTATACATAAAATTCAAAAAAATGGCGCGTCCAGGCGACTGGACGCGTCAATAAAAAATAATAATAATTGGCGCGTCCAGGCGCCTGGACGCGGCTAAAAAAAATAAATAATAATAATAATAATAAATGGGAACAATGATCCAAAAACATTTAACTTCGTATTTATTCCATTAAAACAACAAAGTGAGCTACATTAGGGGCTTAGACACTTTAGGCCTTAACTTCCCCGGTTCGGTTACATGAGCCCTCCACAGCTCGCATTATTCCTCGACATGCACTAATACCTTTCCCGGGATGCTCGTCTTCCATGACACTTTGATGGCCTTCACCTCCTTGGCATCATCTTCCGCGCCCAACTCTCTCTTCCTTAGAGGAGCAGTGCCAGATAACGGTGGGAACGAGTGGCGGGGAAGGCCGATTGAAATGCAGCATCGATGCACGTTGTAAAGAACAAACTCAGTCGCGCCAATGAGTTGGAGTTCAGCTTTGGGGGAAGATCTCGTGTGGAGCTCGCGCGAGAGTAGGCATGCCGGTGCACAAGTGAAGAAGCTTTGCGTCATAGTTCTGAAGTGAGACCTCCAGTCTTCACGTTTTCTCAGCCACGTAACGCGGTTCACTATATTACCACAGAAGCCTAACACATCGGCTATGTGGTAAAGGGGCCTTTGTTGAAAGATCTTCGAGGCAGTTGGCATCCCCTCACGGTGATCAAATTTGAAATGTAAATCAACCCAGCAATTCAGAAGAAGTGCGCAACCAAAAGGAGGCTTACCCATGCTAGAAGCAGCAAGGCCACTGTAAAGGTAAGCAAGAACGGCGGGTCCCACCTTTTTGCCATTCCAAATGCCGCAAATAGCACTCAGCTGATCTTCCTCCACTATGTTGTCGGTATGAGGGAATAAGAGAGCACCTGCCAAACAAATTATGAATCCCTTCATGATTTCTTCCAAACGATCATCATCTGGCAATCCTCTTAGGGTATCCATGACCCATTCAACGAGCTTTTGCAAGTTAATTCCCTTCTGAGTCTGGACGTTTCTAACGGCACCAGACTGCATGAAGCTTCCGAGGACGTCCTCGGAAGTCACCCTCCTCGGCATCGGCATGATCTTTATCCTGCCATCCCTTTTGAATCTTTTCAACCCAAGCAGGAGTTCCACCTCCTCAGGAAGGATGGTCGCCTCGAAAGTAGGGAAAATGAAAGTGTAAGTATGAGGATGCCAGATCACAACCAGCGCACCCATAGCCGCCCAGTCCATGCGAATCTTTTCGTAATGCTTGGCGTGAATCAGGAGCCTCTGAAGATGCCACCTCGTGAGTATGGCCCTCATGCCGATGGAGAAGTTGGAAGTTAGCTTCGAAAGCCACGACAGTTTGGAAAATTTCCTCAGGCCTGGGAAGAAGGGATACGACTGGAAAAGAAGCAGAAAAATATATGAGGAAAGAGGTGAAAGAGAGGTCGTACAGGAAATTTGAAATAAATCAACTCACCATACGCGACTGGATCATTCCACTCAGATGCCCTTCGAGGTCGGAGAGCCGCCTGAATTCGCTGCCAGGCCTGCTCCTCTTCATAGGGTGGGAAGACTCGCCTTCCATCTTGAAGAACCCAAGATTCTTCTCCTCCTTTTAAGTTTCAAAGCTCTCCTTGATGCATTTGGCTGAACTAGGCAAGGGAGAGTACTTATAGGAAGGGGGGGTGTAATAGCCAAAACTTGTCACATCAACGATGGGTCGTCATTGTTGACTTTAGCAAAAGTATTTTGTCTTGATCTCCCTTGTACTGTGGTGCAACTCTGCTGCCTTTAATAATGTTGATCAGTGCAGGTTTCACGGACACCACTGTCCCATCATGTGCCGCCATTCGGTAACTAGTCCCACCATGTCATGCATTACATTATCATATGATAGTTACGCTACTAGAGCACGTCAAGGACCTTGCGGCCTGAATGACTCTAGAATTTGAGTTCCCCTTCAACAAAAACAGTGATGATTTCAGAGGAATTTGAGTTGTAAGGATAGGCTGTCAAGTTGTGAAAGCGTGGGGACGATGGTTCCGCTCGGTGGGTCGATGCGTGGATAAACGGGCCCCGGCTCAGTATCAGCTCACCGGATCAGTATCCTGACCCATTCTTAACAACGTGACAATATTATCCTTGGCTATTTTCTATTTTAGTTTGTTTTAAATTTTCCTTTAAACCCATCATGCATTCATGTAGGACTTTGATTCCATTGCGGAAGATCATTCAAGGTAATTCGATTGTGAAGGTCGATGTGCTTAAGTTCTTATAATATGAGATATTCCACTCCGAATGAAATATTGAGTTTCCTTGAGACAGCCCTGGGCTGTTCTTCCAAAAGAGACCCTTGTTTGGACTGATCCTCAAATATTCCTTTACTTTTACTCCATTTGACCCACCTTGGTCGCAGCACCTCCACATTGGCTGGTAACCGCTCCCCAAAGGTGAAACCTGCAGGTTTACGACCCAGGTACTTCCACACAGAGAAGTTGGTCCCTTTTTCTATTTGTGCCTGAGAGCACATCTTCCCCTTCCTTATTTGATTTCCGACCAGGTAATTCTTGAATTCGGAAGACCTTCTTCAAGGTCGCCTCATTGAAACTCTGAAAACATTCCAAACCGTAATGTTCAGAACGTGTCTCATCACACCTCGGCATCTACTTTTCAGTCCGCTCCCACTCTATTTCATTACATTTTCATGCCACTCCACTACGTGCCACTCCCTTGCAAAGCAGACGTCAAGGCGGGGCAGATGTAGACACGCCGTTTTGACATTACCGCGAGTAAATCTCATATTACACTATGATACCCTAAGGTTGCCTTCACATTTTTAATTACTTTGGTGATTTTCTATTTTTATGAATTTTTTTACTTTTTTTTGAATTTTTTTTGTCAGAAGTCTTTGACGTGTCAAGATGGTTAGACGCCTCACTTTGACGTGTCAAGGACCCTTGACGCCTTCTTCAAAAGTCTCGTGCAACGTGCACGCGGTGCCGCTCCGGTCGTTTACTTTAACTTTTCGAATAAGTCCAATCATAGAGACGTCTTGTAGACTGGACGCGCCCTTCGAGAGTCACGGTAACCCGCCGAAACCACGCGTCTTCTCCACTGTCGACGGCTTTCGGCGGCAATTCGGTGGGCGCAGATGGACGCGTCAAGGGCCCCGGACGCCTCATCATTGAGGCGTCCAAGAGCCTGGATGCCTCAATAAATAGATTAAAATAAAAAAATAAAAAATATGTGTTGAGGCATCCAAGGTTCTGGACGCCTCAACATTGAGGCGTCCAGGCTCCTGGACGCCCCAATCAAGTTTTCCTCTATAAATAGAGGACCCCCTCCCTCGAAGGGAGGGAGCTTCAGATCCGACAGAGGAAGGAGAGACTCTGCCGAATCCCTTTCCTAACACGTGGGTCTTTTGCAGGAGGAGGTTCTGCCGAATTTTTGGGTGCCCGCGCTCGCGAGAGGAAGGCTAGCTCCGTCCATTCTGCTTCCAGATCATCCCTACACTACTGAAGCTCCGCCGAATCCCGCCATCGGCATCTTCAATAAGCCACTCCCTCCCCTTCTCTTTTGTCATTTCTGTCGCATGCATCATCCCACCATCTGTCATCTCCCTTCATAAGAGAGATCTGTTTCTTTACGCACGTTTGCATGATCTTCCATTCATCATAGCATCTTCCTCCTACTCGTGTCTGAGAGGGGTTTTAAAAACAACACCAATCAGGTGTGTATCTCGTCACGATTTCACCATTTTTCATTACGAGGGACTAATACTACACTGCCATTTTTTTCTGATCCACCTGTTATCTATCTGTTTCTTCTTTTACAAGGGTAACCAAGGAAAGCCCTCTCCATCGGCCGGCCGAAGGGGGAGGAAGAAGCAACCCGCCATTTCCCGCTTTTGAGATAAGCACGATCATTCTTATTATCTTGGGGTCTCCGACGCCTGGCGATCACATCATATTCTCGAGGCCGTGGAGAGTCATTTCCCGCAATGGCCGTTTAAATTTCTATCACTTATATTCCGTTCCTTATATCTGTTATATTCTCGAGGCCGCGGCGAGTCATTTCCCGCAATGGCCGTTTAAATGTTTGTCATTTATATTCTGTTCCTTATATCTGTTATATTCTCGAGACTGCGGCGAGTCATTTCCCGTGATGGTCGTTTAAATTTCTGTCACTTATATTCTGTGTTGTTCTTATATATGTTATATTCTCGAGGTCGCGGCGAGTCATTTCTCACAATGGTCGTTTAAATTTCTGTCACTTACATTCTGTGCTTTTATATCTGCTCATATTCTCGAGGTCGCGGCGAGTCATTTCCCGCAATGGCCGTTTAAATTTCTGTCATTTACATTCTGTGTTATTCTCACATCTTCTCATATTCTCAAGGCCACGGCGAGTCACTTCCCGCAATGGCCGTTTAAATTGTTGTCATTTAAATTCTACAATATTCCCGTCCCCCGAGGTCGCGGAGAGTCATTTCCTGCTATGGCCATTTAATCCCCATATCTTATTATACTGTATCCGTTCTACAGACCCCGCCGGAGCAATCTCCCGTGGTGGTTTCTATTCCTCTCTCTCTTCTTTCTGTGTCACAGCAAAACGAGCCGCGCACTCCGCATCGCCTCAGCCGCCACACGGGAAGCCGTCTCCAAATTAGTGGCAGCGTTCGCCCTCAAGAGGTGCCTCAGATCCTGCCTCAAACCCTGGATGAACTGCTTGGTCTTCAGCTCCTCATTCTCCATGATATGGGGAGCATAACGGCCTAGCTCAACAAACTGAGCCCTGTATTGCAACACTGACACCTGAACCAGCTCCAGAAACTAACGCATCTTCTGCGTACCGACATAGGATGGGCAGTAAGTACGTTCAAAGACCCTAACAAAGTCCTGCCACACAATCAGCTGCAGCGAACGAGACTGAAAGGACGTCTTCCACTCTGAAGACCACCACGCCCGAGCCGAACCCTGTAACTGGTTGCAAGCCAACATCACCCTATTCTCCTCGGCGTAGTTCATGGAACTGAACACTCTCTCCATCTCATCAAGCTAGTCTTGGGCCACATTTGGGTCTGGCTGGCCGCCATAGTAGGGTGGATGATACTGTAAAAAGTCCCTCACTGCAAGGCTAGGCCCACCCTAGACAACGATCCCTCACCAGCATCTCCGCCGAACTGCTGAGTCATAAACTGAAACATGCTCCGAAAGAAATCCTCTGCCCCCAGAACTCTCGCTATATCCCATGCCTCAGTGGCAACTGGTGGCACTCTGCTATGCTCCTCCTGCTCCTCTGTCGACTATCCCTGCTGAGAGTGTGGCCTCCACCTTGGCGCCATACTCGCCTGTTGCAAAAGACAGAAGACACAGAGAAACTGCGAAATCAATAAAACATACGGTGCCCTAAGCAAGTGCCGATTGTACATCATCATTGTGGACTAGTGGACCACTGCAATTATTTATGATTCTTATATATATCCACAACCGTTGCTCTGATACCAGCTGTAACGACCTGAGATCCGAATACCGGGAGTGGCCCGATAACCCGAATCCCGAACTGTCACCCACGAGCCCGAAAACTCGGAAGGGTTAAAAGGATGGTGTGAAAATATACGAGAGTCTAAAATAATTACAGAACTACACAATTTAAATGAATAAGCAAGAATTAATAAATAACATTAAACAAATTTCTTGGCCCACAATAACAATAGTCCAAAATATAACAGTACTCCACAACTAGTACAATCCACAAAGAAATATACAACTACACGGGACATACCCCGGCTCTGGCAACTGGCAACTAACCCTGGGCACTAGAACCACGTGGAGCCTTAGAAGCGCTCCCCTAAAGTGTCGCCTCACCTGAAACCACGGAAAGATGCAGGGAATGAACCTCATAACAAAAGACTCAGTAGGGATCACCCGGACCCCTACCTCGCAAAATGAGAAACTGCACGGAAAGTAGTCTAGGCTAACACAATAAGTAAATGGGAAAGTTCAGCTGCGTCAAGTACCGACCATACGGCATAAAAACCGAGACAACCCGACAGAACACCAAGAGTCACTACTTGACAAGACAAGAGTACCACCCACTAGAAGTAAGGCCGGATGCACCCCCTGGCGTCTTAGACCGCATCTCAGGTGTCCCCCTCATCGCACCCTGGCGGAACGGGGACCCATACTAGTAACCACAAAACAAGGACTGGTCGGGGTCGCGCTCATCAGCGCAGGTGCACTGCCCCCGACCATGTGTGCACACACAGACCATGCGTCCTAGGTCAGGCCCTCTAACTGGTTTTCCCCTCAACCGGACTCTGGCTGCAAGACGTGGGGCCCTACAGTAACCAGTCTAAAAACCATCTCTCGGGGTAGCCTCGCCACCACTCCCTGGTGGGACCACTCACGTGTCAGAAGGCTATGACTAGTGGAGGGTCGCTGAAAGAGTAGACTCTCTAGTCAACGAAAAATAACATCGAAACCGGACAAAGTACAAGGACTGCTCCTCGTACCGACACCGACCCACAGTGACATCAGCTGAACCACACCACTCCCAAGGGTCCCACGGCACCCACGTACAGCCCCCACATAATGCCCAGCATCAGTTGGACCGCGGGTCAACACGGGGATCGAGATCCACTCTCCCGGAATTAGGGTTGGCGAAAGAAGAACTCTGGTCGGACAGAACACAGGCGGCGGTCCACACTGGACCGTCCCTGGTAAAAACAATCATATGCCAGACCGCCCCAAATCATAAGCGGTTCTCTCTAGACCGCACAAAGGGAATAAACGCTCTACTGCCAGATTGCCGCTCAGAGGGGTACACTGTAAGACCCTGAGTCTTTCGGATCTTTATCGGAGAGTTTTAGATCACTTTTGTGGGTCCTGAGTTGTGTTTTACGATCCGCGTGAATTTTTCTATCGTACTAGTTACGGAACTAAGTGGTGAGTTTATTATTCAATTCATCGACTCGAGGACGCTACAGTTGCGTTACATTCTTTCCGAGGATCGTTTAGACTATTTTCTATTTTTTTCTGAATTAGTGCATTTTCGGGCTGAAAATCAGATTTTACGAAAATTAGGAAAATTCTTAATTTCTTTTCTTTTTATTATTTCCTTCTCCTTCCTCTCTCCTCACTGTCGCTCACTCTCTCCCTCACGTTATCTCTCCTCTCTCCTCTCTTCTCCTCTCTCCGCGGGGCGCGCGACCGTGGCGAGGTGGCTGAGGCAGGGACGTCGTGGAGTTGACCGACGTCGTGGATTGAGCATGGCGTTGGCGCGATCCCTCGGTGGATTCAAAGCCGGCGTGTCGAGTTCGTTTGACGGTTTTCGGGGTGGTTTAGTCACTCCGGTGCGCGAGAACTTCGGTGGGGGTAGGGAGATGGACGTCCTACTCCTATTCTACGTTCTCCTGTGATTTCACACTATTCGGTGTGAGAATGAGCGGGTTTAGGTTCGTTTTAGGTGAAGCATGCTTTGGGGGGTGCGAGACGTGTTCGCCATTTCAGGTGACGGTTTCTAGCCTAATTAGTCTTATTAGATTCCCTGGCATGTTAGCATTCCATTCCCGCTAGTTTTATCGCGATTGGTTGTCATTTGGGACCGGTGTAAGCCCGGGAACCCATGTGACTCATTTAGGGTCGATTCGGTAGAATCGCCCATTTCTGTTGTTTTTGGTGTTGTTTGGATCCCTTCCGATCTGTGGAAGGCTTTATTCGCATCTAGGGTTGTTTCCCCTTCGTTTAAAAGCGATTGGGGCGTGGAACGCCCGGGATCGTTCATTCCCCTGTTTTACCAGCCGTATCGCCTTAGCGGTCCTTCTAGTGACCGCAAGGGTTTTTCTAGTGGCCCAGTATATGACCGCTAGGCTGCGTTGGGCATCGAGTCAATCTTATGTCGGTTCGGGTCTTCGCGGTCACGCGGTCGACCGTTTGTGTCGGCTAGCGGCTTATAGTTAGACCGCTAAGCCTGGTGTGGCGGTGCAGAGTTAGACCGCTACGTTTTAGTATTATGTCGGTTTGGAAAAGCGGCCTTACGATAGACCGCGAGGCTAGCTGTGGTGGTTCATAGTTAGACCGCTAGGCATCGTTTATGTCGGTTCGAGGTTTGAAGTCGGTTGAGCTAGCGACCCTAGCTCCGATCGCTTGGTGACTTTTGGCGGTTTAGTGTTAGACCGCTAAGCTCCGTTTGACTGGTCTAAGCCGGTTTCACTATAGGGGGTTTGACTGGGTCTAGCGGTCGAGTCCTTGACCGCTATAGTCTTTTGGCGGCCCTACGATAGACCGCTTGCCCCTGTGGATTGCAGTTTTGTCCGTTCGAGTCTCCGAGTGAAGTGGCCATGCCCTGGTCCGCCTAACTCAGTGAGACGGCTTGTTTATAGGCCGGTTGTCTTGGTGCGGCTCTTTTTGACCGCCCAGTGTTTGTATTCTTTGTGTGAGGTAGCGGTTCCATGGCTGACTACTTGGTTTACCTAGCGGCCTGCCATATGACTGTTTACTTCCCAGAGCTTTATTTTCTTGATATTTGGCCTCCATTTGTCGTGGCCTTACCATGTGGTTTGCCCGTAGTCTTGTGGATATCTTGGATGTCCTATGAGGGCGATGACCATGTTGAGAGGTGACCGGGGAGTGCCATTGTATTCCGTAGTGTTCCGTATCATTTCAGAGTCATTAGTGGTGTCTGGTCAACCCGGTGTGACCCAGTGGTTGACATTTGACCTTTTGGTTGTCTCGATGGTCTGTATGGATCGAGAGATGGTGTTGGACGTCTTGAGGTATTATCTTACCTCGGTTTGCGTGTCCACGTGCTTTGAGGGTCTTGGTGATCCCGCCGGTCTCCGTGATTCGTGTTAAGCGGAGGCATGGATCGGGTGATCCTGTATTGTTTCTTCTATCGGTGTTTTCTCATGATTTGGCTTAGGGATTAGACCGATTGGCGGCTCGTTACTGCTTTGTGCAACGATCTTGACCCCGAGTCGTGAGACTCAAGGATTGTTGTGTTAGAAGGTCTAGTTGTCCGCTGATGAGCGTGACCCTGACTAGTCACTCGTTACTGTTGTTCCTTGTACTCGGCTCTCTGAGTGTCTCAGTTACCCTCGTTCCAGACGTGTGGGAGATACTTGTGGCGCAGTGTAAGACGTCAGTGGACACATCTGGCTGTTCTTCTAGTGAGGAGGTGCTCTTGTCACTTGACGCATGACTCTAGTGTTTCTCGTGTCTCGTGACGTGTGTTTCCACCATTGGACTCCGAGTAGTCGGCCGTGGCTTTGCTCGAGGTCCAATCTTGTGTAACGTACACGACGATCTAGTTGTTTATGTTCGTGCCTTTATATGTGTAGGTCTTTTGTAGGGGCTTTTGCCTGTTTTGATAGGCTTTAGCTTTGGAGCTTGTGTTTTATTGACGGATCGGTGACGCCTGACTTTGTGAGATCAGGGTTGGCCTGTCTGTTGCCGTTTGGAGTAGCTTAAAGGACCATGGGTTGGTCAGCGGCCGTGTTTCTAGTTAGTACGACTTCTCTATCTCTTTAGCTGTTCTTTCTTGCTTACTCCTACTTTTTACGACTTTACTTTTGTAGTTACTACTGTTGCTCCAGTTCTTTCCTGCTTTCCTGTTTAACTTTGTTGTTCCGTGTTACTGCATTATTTCCAGTGGGGATCCGCGTGACCCCTACTGAGCCAGTGACACGAGGCTCACCCCTACTTTTCAGGTGTGGTCGCTCTTCTTCCTGGTGGTTGTGACGCGGTGCGTCAGTTCGTTGTTGCCAGCTTTGCCAGCGTTCTCTGCGTTGGGCTTCCCTCGACTTCAGTGTACATTTTTCTTTCTGTTGGGCTGTACTTATCTTTAATTTGGACTGGACTCTGTTAATTTAATTTATTAATTGAAAATGTAATTTTTATTTATACTACTTTAGCAAACCTGATCAATGAAATATTATTACTTATTGCTTTATCTGGGACTTCAATGTACTACACACACTCCTTTTATCCCTTCGGAGCTTTTCCGCTCTTGGGAGGCATCGCAGGATCCAAGTGTTATCGAGTTTACCTGGTATCCAGACCCTGGGTCATCACAGGTGGTATCAGAGTTCTGTTGTGTGTGAGGCACATGGGAATTCAAGATATTACAGTATTCAGAGTCCTTAAGGTCCAGTACAGCCGACCGTTGGCATTGGCGTTGGCATCGATTTTGCGATTGTTTGTCTCTTGTTTCCACTTGTGGTCGTGTGTGTGCTGTGTTGGCACTGTGCGAGATGGTTTCGCTCTCGTCAGGATATGATGGAGTGCTTTTCTTTTTCCATGGTGTCTGTCTCGGTTATGCTGTACTTGGCAGATTTCACCGACAGGCGTGAATCTGTGGTGCGGTGTTCGAGCTTTTTCCGTAATTTGTTCAGGTGGCTGGTGACTTTTTCATTGGTGTGATGGCCGTGCACATTCTTATGTTGCTTTGGTCGTCCCAGTTTGAGATTTGTTCAGCCCCTGAGGTGTTAAGCTTGTGTCGTGGTGGTCGATTAGATGCCTTGTTTGGAAGAATGCCCGAACAATTCAGGAGTGAACGTACGATTTTCCTTCCTGGTGAGCTACTGTTAGTCGAGCTTGATTCTTCTCCTCTTGTTTTGTAACGTCTTTTCGAGGTAAGCCTCGGAAGTGCTGTCTTGGTGAAGCCTTTGTCCTGTGTCTGCTTAAGTGTGGACAATGTTAATTCTGAACCTGAGTTGCCTTTGTTCGACGGTTACTTGGCTTTTGGCCCAGATTTTGTGTTTGGGAGCCGTTGTGCACTGTGTTCGATGTGCCGTGTTGGCGGCTGTTGTGCTATGAAGGTTCAGTAATCATTCTAGGATGTAAGGATAAGCTGAGATTAGCATTCTTTGTGCTTTGTGCTGAAGCTGGTGCTCTTCATGGGTTGCACTTTGGCAACTTGCGATCGGCTGTTAGCAGGATCGATACTCGAGGCGTGGTATATTGCAGTTTCGTATATTGCGATGGCACCGAGTGTGTGCTGAGATGCGGATGCTGAGTTATCCTTGATGCATGTATGCGTGTGTTGAGCGTGCAGCGGAAGCGTGTGGGCTGATAACCCACGGTTCAGGATCGTGAAGTTGGCAGATTCTTGCTAGCCGAGAGGTTGCTTTCCTCGGTGTGATTGTCATCTTGGCTGTGTGTGCCTTGATGTTGTTGGTTGCCGTGTCATTGCTGGAGGCATTGTGGTTGTTGGCCCTAGCATGTGTGAGAGGATTAGGGGAATATGTCGGCATATTTGCTAGTTGAGTACCCTCCTCTTCTCTGTAACTTTTCTTGGATGTCGTGCTCTCAGGACGTGATCGTGGTCCTCGAGATGCATTCCCCAAGATTATTGTTGTTGTTGTTGTCGTGGGTCCTTGCTGGTGAGCTGTTCGTAGCGTGGCTTGTGCATGTTAGCCGTGTATTCAGCTGTAATTGTGCCTTGATGTGACCCAGCTTACAGTTGTGTCCCGTGGTTCTGTGTTGAGAACGGAGCCGGGATTCTGCGAGTGTTGCCGTTATTGTTGTTGTTTGTCGGTGGTTGTGTTCAGCTTGGGAGGATTTCCCTATGGGTCTGATTTGGCATGGTGTGGACTGAGGTCTTGTCAGTTGGTTTTGCTGTACTCTTATGTTATGATAGAGTTAGCATGCGACTCGAATCAGATGTAATATCTGAGTGAGAACTGACTTGATTGTGCTCGTGGTCCAGTGCTATCGTTGGCATTCTGCGTGCCAGTTTTATTGTTCTTGGCACGAAAGCCGATGCTGTCAAGCTGTCAGCTGATTTCTATGTTCCCTTGTTTAAGCTGATGCTTGTTGTGTTTTCCGAGCATGTTTTCGGTAGCTGTTTTCGTGGTATGTGTCGTGTCTCCTTTCCCTATGAGACGAAAGCGATGTTGCCTTGTTTCGGAGGTGTTGGACTTGTGTTCACTTGGGTGCTGTGCTCGTTCTGTGGATCGATTTGTCTTGACATCCAAAGCGTGTGCCTGTGATTGTGGTCTGGCAGTATTCCTCTGAATTATGTTTTTCGAGATTTGTGTTGCCGTGTTCTTGGTGTTGGTGTTGGCTGGAGCTTGATGATCATTGCCAGCGTTTGGGTTTGTTCTTCCATGCTCTTCCTTGTTAGCTCCTTTAATTTCGAGGATGAAATTCTTGTAGGGGGAGAGGACTGTAAGACCCAGAGTCTTTCAGATCTTTATCGGAGAGTTTCGGATCACTTTTGTGGGTCCTGAGTTGTGTTTTACGATTCGCGTGGGTTTTTCTGTTGTACTAGTTACGGAACCCAGTGGTCAGTTTATTATTCAATTCATCGACTTGAGGATGCTACAATTGCGTTGCATTCTTTCCGAGGATCGTTTAGACTATTTTTTAGTATTTTTTTGAATTAGTGCATTTTGGGCTGAAAATCAGATTTTACAGAAATTAGGAAAATTTCTAATTTCTTTTCTTTTTATTCTTTCCTTCTCCTTCCTCTCTCCTCACCGTCGCTCACTCTCTCCCTCACGTTCTCTCTCCTCTCTTCTCCTCTCTCCGCGGGGCGCGCGACCGTGGCGAGGTGGCTGAGGCAGGGACGTCATGGAGTTGACCTGGCGCGTGATGGGGCGAAGGATTGAGCGTGGCGTTGGCGCGATCCCTCGGTGGATTCAAAGCCGGCGTGTCGAGTTCATTTGACGATTTTCGGCGTGGTTTAGTCACTCCGGTGCGCGAGAACTTTGGTGGAGGTAGGGAGATAGACGTCCTACTCCTATTCTGCGTTCTCCTGCAATTTCACGCTATTCGGTGCGAGAATGAGCGGGTTTAGCTTCATTTTGGGTGAAGCATGCTTTGGGGGGTGCGAGACGTGTTCGCCGTTTCAGGCGATGGTTTCTAGCCTAATTAGTCTTATTAGATTCCCTGGCATGTCAGCATTCCATTCACGCTGGTTTTATCGCGATTGGTTGTCATTTGGGACCGGTGTAAGCCAAGGAACCCATGTGACTCATTTAGGGTCGATTCGGTAGAATCACCCGTTTCTGTTATTTTTGGTGTTGTTTGGATCCCATCCGGTCTGTGAAAGGCTTTATTCGCATCTAGGGTTGTTTCCCCTTCGTTTAGAATCGATTGGGGCGTGGAACGGCCGGGATTGGCCATTCCCCTATTTTACCCGCCGTATCACCTTAGCGGTCCTTCTAGTGACCGCAAGGGTTTTCCTAGCGGCCCAATGTATGACCGCTAGGCTGCGTTGGGCGTCGAGTCAATCTTATGTCGGTTCGGGTCTTTGCGGTCACGCGATCGACCGTTTTTGTCAGCTCGCGGCCTATAGTTAGACTGCTAAGCCTGGTGTGGCGGTGTAGAGTTAGACCTCTACATTTTAGTATTATGTCGATTTGGCCAAGCGGCCTTACGATAGACCGTGAGGCTAGCTGTGGCGGTTCATAGTTAGACTGCTAGGCACCGTTTATGTCAGTTCGAGGTTTTAAGTCGGTTGAGCTAGCGGCCCTAGCTCCGACCGCTTGGTGGCTTTTGGCGGTTTAGTGTTAGACCGCTAAGCTCCGTTTGACTGGTCTAAGTCGGTTTCACTGTAGGGGGTTTGACTGGGTCTAGCGGTCGAGTCCTTGACCGCTATAGTCTTCTGACGGCCCTACGATAGATCGCTTGCCCCTGTGGATTGCAGTTTTGTCCGTTCGAGTCTCTGAGTGAAGCGGCCATGCCCTAGTCCGCTTAACTCAGTGAGACGGCTTGTTTATAGGCCGGTTGTCTTGGTGCGGCTCTTTTTGACCGCCCAATGTTTGTATTCTCTGTGTGAGGTAGCGGTTCCGTGGCTGACTGCTTGGTTTACCTAGTGGCCTGGAATATGACTGGTTACTTCCCAGAGCTTTGTTTTCTTGATATTTGGCCTCCATTTGTCTTGGCCTTACCATGTGGTTTGCCCGTAGTCTCGTGGATATCTTGGATGTCCTATGAGGGCGATGACCGTGTTGAGAGGTGGCCTGGGAGTGCCATTGTATTCCGTAGTGTTCCGTATCGTTTCAGAGTCATTATTGGTAGCTGGTCAACCCGGTGTGACCCAGTGGTTGACATTTGACCTTATGGTTGTCTCGATGGTCCTGTATGGATCGAGAGATGGTGTTGGATGTCTTGAGATATTATCTTACCTCGGTTTACGTGTCCATGTGCTTTGAGGGTCTTGGTGATCCCTCCGGTCTCCGTGATTCGTGTTAAGAGGAGGCATGGATCAGGTGATCCTATATTGTTTCTTCTATCAGTGTTTTCTCGTGATTTGGCTTAGGGATTAGACCGATTGGCGGCTCGTTACCGCTTTGTGCGACGATCTTGACCCCGAGTCGTGAGACTCAAGGATCGTTGTGTTAGCAGGTCTAGTTGTCTGTCCTGAGTCTGGTAGCAGTCTGGTATGCTACCCTATGTCTGGTGCTTCATGGTACGTGCGATAGTGCGTGCTTAGCCTGTGCGTACTTCAGCACTAGTGTTTTGGAGTAGGAGTAGGAGTAGGAGAATATATTTCCTCGATCCTTGGAACACGCCGGACGCACTGGTACCGTCCCGGAGTAGGAGAACGCAACGGTTTGTCCTCTACAGGGTTCCATAGGTCCGTCAGGGAAAAACACGTGTTAACCGTGAAACACGTTCCGGGACCTCCAAAACTGATCCGAAACCCACGGATTTAGATCCGAAAAGTGTCCAAAAGACTCAGGGCATTACACCCGCTCCATCCTCGGCTGCTCGCCTCTCGTGTCACCTCCGCCTCGCCCTTACCCTAGCCTTCCTCCGTCGGCCGCCGGGGAAGAGAGGGAGAGAAAGAGAGAATGTGAGAAGAGAGAGGGAGAGAATGAGAAGTGAGGGGAGAGGGGGGTGAAAGGGTTTAATTTATGGGAAATAAATCGGGATTTCAAAAATCTGAAATATACAAAAATGGGGGAAAAATCATCCCCACGATCCTCGAAAAATGTACAGCGCGCGTGTAACGTCCCGGAGTCCGAAAACACGTCGGTTCACCCTACGCAGGGGTCTGAAGGCTGGACAGCCAAAAATTCAATTTCATCGTAAAACACAACTCAGGACCCACAAAGCGTTCCGAAACTCACAAATTCTGATCCGAAAAATCCAGGGTATTACACCAGTTGCTACCCCCAATAGACCCAAATCACCGTTTAGTGACAGATGGTGGTGCACTAGTTGTCTGGGGGAGATACCATAGGCTTGTTGGGAGGCTGATCTACTTGTCACATACACGACCTGATATTGCATATGCTGTCAGTGTGCTTAGTCAGTACATGCATGACCCATGGGAGGGACATTTAGAGGGGGCTTATAGAGTCCTGCGCTACTTGAAAGTATGTCCAGGTCGAGATCTGTTGTTCACTCAACACCGTGACCTTCAGGTAGAAGGATATTCTGATGCAGATTGGGTTGGTTCTATGGATGATAGGAGGTCTACCTCTGGATATTGTATGTATGTTGGGGGTAATTCAGTTGCTTGGAGAAGTAAGAAATAGTCTGTTGTTGCTCGGTCGGCAGCTGAAGCAGAATACAGAGCGATGGCACTAGGTGTTTGTGAACTCCTTTGGTTACAGAAGCTACTTCAGGAGTTGCAACTGTGGAATGGGTCTTCCCTTCGTTTGTATTGTGATAGCAAGGCGGCGATTGAAATTGTTAACAATCCAGTACAACATGATCGTACTAAGCGCATTGAGATTGATCGTCATTTCATAAAGGAAAAGATTGATTGTGGTCAAATCTGCATTCCCTTTGTTCAATCATCAGATCAGGTTGCAAACATCGTGACTAAAGGACTTAGTTCTTCTATTTTTTTTATTTTGGTGAACAAGATGGGACTCTGTGATATCTTCGCCCCATCTTAAGGGGGAGTGTTGTAATATTGTACTTTTGAGGGGGGTTTTCCCTACTTTTCCCTTAATAAACTATTAGGAGAAGGGAATCGGGACCTTTGGGTTCTCTCTACGTTTTTGCCTTTCTTCTAGGTTTACAACTAAAACTCAACTTGAGAGTAGTTCCATCGTTTAGCATCACTTTGTTTAGGAGATATCCCCGTATTAACCCGAAGTTGGCCAAGAATAAGTGCAAAAAATGATTCAGCGAGAGGGGTTACCAAATTCGGGAATCGATATATCACGAGAAAACCAACGGTTCTTGATTCTGATCCTCCACTAGGTCAGGTAATTATCCATTTAAAATTTGAATCGAATTTGAATTCGTATTCGTTTGATCGGATAATTATCCGAATAAAACATCGATAGATAATTTAATCGGATATCGGATAATCTGATTATTAATCAGATACGAATTCGAATATTAAGATATCTGTGTTAGTTATTATTCGACTGAATACGAACCCTTAGATGAATATCTAAATATCCATATATTTATAATCAGATATCGGACAATTTGATTATTAATCAGATACGAATTTGAATATTGAGATATATGTGTTAGTTATTATTTGACTGAATATGAACTTTTAGATGAATATCTAAATATCCATATATTCTATATATAAGTAACTCAAATCATAATATGTTGTTTGATTACTCTTTTTTATTTTTTCTGTCAAAATAAAATTTAAAAATAAGAATCCACTTACACCCATTTGGTAAGTCATCTTATACTTTTTAAGATGAAGTCTAATCTTTTGATAACATCTTTCAAAATAAAAATAACATCCACCATTTTCTTTTCTTAAGAGAACAACTCACTACGCTCGTGCACAATTCGCACGACTCATCTCCAAGTAGGTCGGACTATTATCCGTTTAAAATTCAAACCAAATTTGAATTCATTTGATCAGATAATTATCTGAATAAAACATCTAACAAATAATTTGAACTAAATATCAAATAATTTGATTATTAATTAAATACGAATTCAGATATCACACTATCCGCTCCGTATCCACTCTGTTTACAAATATACCCCCACCCCACCCCCGAGTTGGAGTTAACCCTATAGTTAATCCCATCTTTTTTTAACCTTTTGTCTCTCTAACTACTTATGAGACCATGAAGGCCAATACCGAAAATCCTGAGTTCCAACCAAGCCGCATGGGATGGTGTCTAGGCGGCTCAACCCATTGTTAATCAAACCAAAAACTCAGATATCTCGGAATAACTTCATATTGGGCAGAAGGATAAGATTAACCCTGATCCACAAACAAAGCAGTGCTTAGTGTTTAATTGCACTAAAGTCAACCAAATGGGACTTACAACGATAGTATGACCCCAATGATATTTAGGGATATTTGATAATTCTTTACAATTAGGGATAAAGATATAAATATATAGTAACTTATATGAATATATGTATAATTTTTTTTTTAAAATCAGCTCCCTTATTAAAGATAAAAACTAATTTGAAGACTAGTAATGTTGGATTAACTACATATGCCGCATCATTGCACGCCACTATACAAGATGCTTCTCTAATCAGTCCTTTTTTAAAAAGTTGGCGAAAAGAGAAGTTGGGCTATAAGAACATGAATTATAATGAAGTCAAATTCTTTTGCCTAACTAACTGTATTTTTTATATGCTCCAAGAAAATGAAATCAATTCTCATGTGTAAGTCTAGATCCTGGATTTCAACTTTATTAATTGAGTACTTATACCGTCCCTCACCCTCTCCATTTTTTTTTGTCTTGGAACGGCCATTTCATTCCATGGATATAATTAAGTAGATTTTTGAATAACCAACCCATTCATGGGACTACGCCCGCTCTATACCCGTATAAAAGAGACCACTAGTTATAAAACATTGACTTAAAAAAAACAAAAAAAGTTACCACATAGATCAAAGTCTTTCTTCTGTCATTGATACTTAATTAGTATCCTTTACTACATAGTCCCAAGATCATCATTAGACAAGTCTTCTAAACTCTACTTTGTTCTTATCTCTCCTAGCATGGAGCTACAACCTATTGACCATAGTCATCCCTCCAAGCTTCTATACCCCATTCCATCCATTCAACTTTCTCCTCCAGATTCACCTGTGATCCTATGTTTTGCAATAAGTTGCTTAATGAAAAGTTTAACAATGCCATATTATATATGTGGAATATTTTGCCACTATAGTGTTTAGACTTGTTGGCTCTCAATGCGAATACAAATTGGACTTTATTGCATTTCACATATTACACAAGGTGCCTACTCAATATCTCATTATACTCTAAAAAGTGCTAGACTTGTTCACAATATTTCATGCACACAACCTAATACACTAAGAAAGACACTTCACACAGACCTAGGCACACCCCTACTTCTCACAAACTAACACACTAAAGTAAGACGTTGTGACTGAAGGCTTATGACGGTCGGGTGCCGTGGGCACCACCGTGATTGGAGTAGCAGGGGGCCGTTGAGGCTGGAGTAGCTGGGTGCCGTTGAGACTATGGCAGGAGGGTGCAACTGAAATTAGCAATCGGGTGCCGGAGACACTGTTGTGACTGAAAGAGCTAGGCACCATGAGACCCTGGCGGTCTGGCACTGTCAAGACTGGCAGTCGGGTGCCGGTGGCACCGTTGTGACTGAAGGAGCTAGGCATCGTGAGACCCTGGCGGTTCGGCACTGTTAAGACTGGCAGTCGGGTGTCGGGGGCACCGTTGTGACTGAAGGAGTTGGGCATCATGAGACCCTAGCGGTCGGGCGCTGTTGAGACTGGGAATCAGGTGTCGGAGGCATTGTTGTGACTGAAAGAACTGGGCGCTATGAGACTCTGGCTATCGGGCGCTATTAAGACTGGCAGTCAGGTGCCGAGGACACCGTTGTGACTGGAGGAGCTGGGCGCCGTGAGACCGTGGTGGTCGGGCGTTGTTGAGACTGGCGGTTGGGTGCCAGGGGCACCATTGTGACTGGAGTAGCATGACAGTCAAGGGATAACAATGACTGGAATAGTTGAGTGCCATTGAGACTGGGACAGTCGGACATCAATAGTTGAGTGCCGTTGAGACTGGGATAATCGGACATGGGCTCAAAGAGTGCGGGCGACGAGTGGTCCCACGGTGCTGGTGGCTCCATACGCAACAGGGGAGGCTCATGTGCATTGGCTAGATGCCATGCGAGGGACGTTAATATGACATACCCTCGGCATGTATTTAGCCGAACAACACACGAACAACCACACCAAGTTACGCTCCATGCCTTATGTTGATCCGGTGCTGAGTTAAATGCTCAGGTCATCTGTCCTTGACCCTTGGCCTTCCAGGGAAATTTATATGTGAAGGGGGTGGCTGGGTGGAAGGTTTGGGAGGGTTGAGGCATCACCCCGCCTAAAGGGGTTTACAGAGGTTGGGTTTAGGGGGGTTGACTGGGTTTAGGTGGGTTGGAAGAGGAGAGAGAGAGAGAGCGTAAGTTAAAGGGGTTTACGGGGGCTAGGTTTAGGCAAGTTGGCTGGGTTTAGGCGGGTTGGGTGAGGAGAGAGAGTGCAAGGTTTGGGGGATTGGTTTCACCCCACCTAAAGGGCTTTACAGGGTGATGGGAATCTACACCGGGCACTAACTTTTATTTCTTTATTTGTGTCCTTTTAGTTTGCATTTATATCCTTGGGAAGTATGTTTGTAATTGTAAGGCTTTATAAGCCAATTTGTCATTCCTTAGGATTCTTTAGGATTTTGTGCAAAAGTCCAGTATGACCAGCAAGGGCCCCCCATCTCCTTTCCTATTGGTCCACCTAAGTCTTAGGGCCCATGTGGGGCCAGTCAAAGGTCCAAGGTGGGCTTCTAGATGGTTTGACATTCAAAGGGGGACAAGTGTTACAAAATGTCCAAGATGCCTCCCCTTAAGTCAAGGGGTGCCCCCCCATTAAAATGACATTTTGTATTTTATATTTTTAGGCTAATTGACCACATGGCGGAAGAAAATGCTACCCCTCCCCCTTCCTCCCCTTCTATATAAACCCATGTATAGTGTTTTGTAAGGTTTAATGGAGAGAAAAATTATGAATTTGGTTGGAGCCAAAGAAGGGTGTGCCCTCCTCCTCTCCCCCTCCCCCTCTTGCAAATGAATTTCTGCTAAATCTTGGGTGTGATGCCCTTCTACCTTCTCCTTAGCCCCTATGAATTCTATTTCTGCCGTCGCCGCCATCGCACCGCCGTCTTCATCGCCGGAATTCTATCTACATCAGGACAGAGCCCTACTCCGTACTTTTTAGCTCTCCATCAGGAGCTCATATCGTAAATAAACTTGGAGGGTGAGTCATCCACGTCCACCCCAGACTCCACAAAAAAATCCCGTCATTTACCTTTCGTTTGCTATTTTTCTATTTTCGTGTATTTTTACCTTCCAGTTCTGTCTTCTGTTCAGATCCTATCATAGCAACCCTGAGTTTCCCCTCTTCGACCCACTTCTTCTTATTTGTTTGAATCCGCAAATTTATTGGGAGTTCTATCCACCACCCCCATCATCCACGAATTTTCTTGTAATTTCTAAAGTCTTTTTTGTATTTTTAAAAATTGTTATCTTCTCCCAAATCTGTTCTGTCCTGTGCAGTTCACATCCGACCTCTTGTCAGTATAAAATCCCCCAAAAATCGAAACCTCCACCAAAAGTAAAATAAAAATTATCCCTGTCTTCCTTGTTTCAACCTATACAACTTTCGTGAAGAGGTCAACTTCCAGATCTTAACTTTGATCCATGGTCAAAGTCAGTTCTCAGAAAAAATCACTTCTATCCTGAGGTTTCAGGTCTTGTCCAACAACAGCTTGTAAAATCGGTCAAGGCCAGATATGAGAAATTCAAAATTATTTATCTCGCCCTAGATCAAAGCATTTTGAAATAGCTTTCCAACGATACCTCTTGTGCGTCGATCCGACATCGGGAGTGCTCGCAGCAGAAGATCTCGCCGGGTCGCGCGCTGTAAAACAGCAACTTCAGATCCTCGGGCATCACGGTCAACAAGTGAGACCGGAGCCAACTCGCCTCTCACGAGGCGAACCAGCGTATCGCCATCCCAGGGAGCTCTTCTCTAGGAGTCAACGTCACAGCGGTACCACTCCGGGCCCACTCGGACCCGCCGATGAGCACGTGGGCCCCACGTTCGTGAATACGCATGCCGCTAAAGCTACATCAAAAGCTGCCCGTCAACCCAAGTTCGGTCCTCTCGGGCCCCATTTGTAGCTCGTTACCTCCCTGCATGGAGTGGACAGTAGAAATCATTTATGTAATTATTGTGATAATTGTTTAACCGGGAGTTACTGTCCTGGCCGGGATCGTCTTCCCTACGCCCGGAGCGTGGAGGTAAACTCACCCCCTCTCTTTATCGCATTTCGCTTACCTCGTATATTTTTGAATGCCATTGCGAGTGTTAGGTTTCTAGCCCGATCATACTTTATCACCGCTGCGAGAGTGAGTGAGTGTACTGTCCCGTGACTCGATCCGAGTTCACGCGGAAAGGCCGATACCCGAGACTCACAGCCGGTTTCTCAACCGCGCCCGGTCCCACGTCTTCCCTTGCTTAGGGACGATCGCGAGCTAGAGTCTCAGGTCGCGTGTCCGTCCCGCATCAATTTGGTATCAGAGCGCCAGTTGAGTCTAGGGTAGTCTGGTGGAAACAAAACAAAAAAAAGAGTCGTTTAAGTCGGTCTAAGTGTCACATTTGCATACCATTAACCGGTATATCAAAAGGTGTTGTCCAAACGTTAGGCTACGCCTATCGGGAAGGCCGCACACTTGCGCGAGTGATCTTCGGATCGATTAACTCCGCCACGTACCGAGTCTTGGTTTAAGTCTAGGGTCCTTAGTGTGCATTAGTTAGTGCATTCCAACTTGCATTGTCATCGTGTCTAGTGTCTCATCTCTGTGTGTCGGCATGTCCGCCTTGTAGTTCCCCATTCCCTATGGAATCTCGGTCGCCTAGGCGATATTACCGTTGGCACCCTCATGGGCTTGGGCCGAAGCCCCAGACTTTTATGGCTCCAAAGTCCCAAGCGACTACCTACGTTGGGAAGCCGCCATGGACAAATACTTCGCTTATTACATCATGTCCGAGGCCCATGAATTCTCTTTTGCCAAGGATAGGCTGCTTCACGAGGCTGCCGAGAAGTGGGGATACATTGAATGCTTGAGGCAGATTAGTAGACAAGGGCCCGTCGAATCATGGTGGGACATGAAGAGGGAGCTTAGGAAGGTTTACCTACCCCACCCGGTCCCCTCAAAACCGTCCCACCCAATCACCTCCAGCCGGCTCCACCCACCTACCTCCACTCACGGGGGTTATACCACTAGTCGGCCCCACCAACTCACCCGTAATCAAGTGGGCCACACCTCCAACCAACCCTGCCCCTTCCAAGCCCACCAAAGCACTCCTAATCAAGTGGTCCACCCAGTCGCTTCAACCCAAGTGGAAGCCCCACTTATAGTCGAGTCTAGGTTCGCATCCGGGCTGAGAGATAAGGAGCGAGTCCACCCCGAGGTCCCTACTCCAACCCACACCTTTGATGAAATCAAGAAAATATTTTCAGATTGGTTGGAAAGGACACGTGCTTCTTTACCACCCGTGAGTGCTCCATTGCTACCCTCTACTTCCGAACTTTATTCGGAACCATCTTATTTGGAGCCACCAAAGCCCGAGCCACCCGTGTTTCTAACGGGTACGCTTTTCATCGCCGAGCCACTACTTAGTTGGCTCAAGGATGACTTGGTCCCACCTCCTTACCCATCCATGGACCCCACCCTACCATTGGTGCCCGTCAACTCCTTCCACACTACATTCCGATGTAGTCACCATGTTGATACCTTGGATGGCCTTGTTATGGGATTAGACTTGCAATGGCAGTTGACGCACTCCTTGGCCCGAAGCTTCGACCAACCCACTAGTCTTAGCTTTACCCATCCGGCCTTAGGGTCCATTACCTCAGTGTGCATCATGGGTTGTGTCACCATGGAGATTCTTCTATTCCTCCCCATGTCGGCCGAGCCTGACTTCATACCCTTTTATCCGAGGGAGGAATCATACTTCCTACCTACGATCACCGTCCCACCCGCCACAATGCATGAAGGTGACCATCCACACCTTCAAGACTTCTACACATGGGACCGTGACTTGTGGGAACCCACCACAAGGGGTCATACCTTCTTTGATCTCTTTGACCCATTCCCTAGTGGGCCCCTTGACCCACCATATATACTTCAATTCTTCGAGGGAGTCCACTACCACACCCCTTCTCTACGGGTCGAGTCGTCTACACCCACCAAGCCCGTTCACTTGCGCGATACACCATCATCTAGGGGAAAGAAAGAAGATGCATTTGGTACCCCTGACCCTCCCACATCTAAGTCCACTATGCATGCATGATCCATTTTAGTAGGTCTAGGAATTCCCCATGACGTCAACCTCCGGTTACGTCAAATGCATGCATGGCACACATTCAGGTGTCCTGGTCCGCCGTCACCCATGTACGGGTCGGATTAACATTAGGTTTGTTTAGGGTCTTTGTGAGTCTTTGTTTCGTTTGTCTGTCGTGTGTCTGTGCATACGTTGAGTTAAGTCGGTCTTTGTACGCTCGTGTTGTTAGTCCCTTTCGAGTTTGACACTGGTCGGACTTTGGGATCAGTTCTACTTCATATGTCAGATCTAGTCACATAAGGGACAAGCGGTGATTCCTAATGAGTCTTCGAGCCGCCTCCCCTCCTTTGAGAGTGACCCCACCCCGGAGTGTCCACCTCTAGCCTCATTCCCCAGCAGCGTGTGCATATCGAATCTATACGGGATGAGCAGGTGTCAATTACTTGGAGTGGAGCGTACTCCGCGCTTCCGGGTACGATGACGGATCCGCCGGCGCCACGAGCAGCCGCACCCCTTACTCGACAGAGTCGAGTTCTTCCCACCCGGGGAGAATTGATGGAAATCTACACCGGGCATTAACTTTTATTTTTATATTTGTGTCCGTTTAGTTTGCATTTATATCCTTGGGAAGTAGGTTTGCAATTGTAAGGCTTTATAAGCCAATTTGTCATTCCTTAAGATTCTTTGGGATTTTGTGCAAAAGTCCAGTAGGACTAGCAAGGGGCCCCCATCTCCTTTCCTATTGGTCCACCTAAGTCTTAGGGCCCATGTGGGGTCAATCAAAGGTCCAAGGTGGGCTTCTAGATGGTTTAACATTCAAAGGGGGACAAGTGGTACACAATGTCCAAGATGCCTCCCCTTAAGTCAAGGGGGTGCCCCCCATTAAAATGATATTTTGTATTTTATATTTTTAGGCCAATTGATAACATGGGAGAAGAAAATGCTACCCCTCCCCTCTCTCCCATGAATTCCAACCCCCTCCCCCTTCCTCCCCTTCTATATAAACCCATGTATAGTGTTTTGTAAGGTTTAATGAAGAGAAAAATTGTGAATTTGGTTGGAGCCAAAGAAGGGTGTGCCCTCCTCCTCTCCCCATCCCCCTCTTGTAGATTGATTTTTACTAAATCTTGGGTGTCATGCTCTTCTACCTTCTCCTTAGCCCCCCTGAATTCTATTTCTGCCGTCGCCGCCATCGCACCGCCATCGCGCCGCCGTCTTCATCGCCGGAATTCTAGCTACATCAGGACAGAGCCCTACTCCACAATTTTTAGCTCTCCATCAGGAGCTCAGATTGCAAATAAACTTGAAGTGTGAGTCATCCACGTCCACCCCAGCCTCCACAAAAAATCCCGTCATTTACATTTCGGTTGCTATTTTTCCATTTTCGTGTATTTCCACCTTCCAGTTTTATCTTCTGTTCAGATCCTGTCACAACAACCCTGAGTTTCCCCTCTTCGACCCACTTCTTCTTATTTTTTTGAATTTGAAAATTTATTGGGAGTTCTATCCACCACCCCTATCATCCAAGAATTTTCTTGTAATTTCTAAAGTCCTTTTTGTATTTTTAAAAATTGTTGTCTTCTCCCAAATCTGTTCTGTCCTGTGCAGTTCAGATCCGACCTCCTGTCAGTATAAAATCTTCCAAAAATCGAAACCTCCACCAAAAGTCAAATAAAAATTATCCCCGTCTTCCTTGTTTCCACCTATACAACTTTCATGAAGAGGTCAACTTCCAGATCTTAAATTTGATCCACGGTCAATGTCAGTTCTCAGGAATAATCACTTCTATCCTGAGATTTCGGGTCCTGTCCAATAGCAGCTTGTAAAATCGGTCAAGGCTAGATATGAGAAATTCAAAATTATTTCTCTAGCCCTAGATCGAAGCATTTTGAAATAGATTTCCAACGATACCTCTTGTCTGTCGATCCGACATCGGAAGTGATCGCAACAGAAGATCTCGCCGGGTCGCGCATTGTAAAACAGCAACTTCAGATCCGTGGGCAGCACGGTCAACAAGTGAGACCAGAGTCGACTCGCCTCCCACGAGGCGAACCAGCATATCACCGTCCTAGGGAGCGCCTCTCCAGGAGCCAACGTCATAGCTGTACCACTCTGGGCCCACTCGGACCCACCGATGAGCACGTGGGCCCCACGTTCGTGAATACGCGTGCCGCTAAAGCTACATCGAAAGCTGCCCGTCAACCCAAGTTCGGTCTTCCCGGGCCCCATTTGTAGCTCGTTACCTCCCTGCATGGAGTGGGTAGTAGAAATCATTTCTGTAATTATTGTGATAATTGTTTAACCAGGAGTTACTGTCTTGGCCGGGATCGTCTTCCCCGCGCCCGGAGCGTGGAGGTAAACTCGCCCCCTCTCTTTATCGCATTTTGCTTACCTCGTATATTTTTGAATGCCGCTGCGAGTGTTAGGTTTCTAGCCTGATCATACTTTATCACCGCTGCGAGAGTGAGTGAGTGTACCGTCCCGTGACTCGATCCGAGTTCACACGGAAAGGTCGATACCCGAGACTCACAGCCGGTTTCTCAACCGCGCCCGGTCCCACGTCTTCCCTCGCTTAGGGACGATCGCGAGCTAGAGTCTCAGGTCGCGTGTCTGTCCCGCATCACAGGGGCTGAGTTTATACGGGTTGGGTGAGGAGAGAGAGAGCGCAAGGTTTAGGGGTGTTGGTTTCACCTCGCCTAAAGGGTTTACGGGCGCTGAGTTTAGGTGGGTTAGGTTGGTGTGGGCCATGGGGTTTAGGTGGGCTGGTTTCACCCCGCATAAAGGGGGGTTTAGGCGGGTTGGGTGAAGAGAGAGAGAGAGAGACTCACATGGGGTTTATGTGGGTTGGGTTCCACCCCACGTAAAGGGGGGTTTAGGTGGGTTGGGCTACCCATGGAGGGTTTAGGAGGGTTGGGTTCATGTGGGCCCCACAGGGGGTTTAGGAGGGTTAGGTGAAGAGAGAGAGAGAGAGAGGGGCGCATGGGGTTTATGTGGGCCAGGTGTTGACACCCATTTTATGACCAATGAGTTGGGTCATCTCTTTATTTATTTTTATGATGTCCCGAGTTATTCACCGCTTATTGGGCCATTTTTGGTCATTCTTGGGCCTAATTTTATGGGTCATTCTCCTTGGTTGGACTTAGCTCCGTTGATTTCTCATCACTTCACCTTATTAGGCCTAGATAAGGGCTAATGAGGATTATTTTATGGATTAAGTTAAGGATTTATCAGCCTTTATCTCTTTTACCACGTCCTCTCCCCATGCGGTCTATCGTACGACCGCAAGGAGGACGCTGGCGGTCCATTTCTACACCGCTAATGGGCAAAGAGTCATGCTGGGTCTCTTTGATCTTATCTTCTTTTTGGACGCATGTGCCTAGCGGTCTGTCGCACGACTGTTTCTTAGGGCTAGCGGTCTATCGCAAGACCGCTAGTGGAACAGAGAGTCCTACTCTGCTTGTTTTTCCTCTCCTCGGCCGTGGACGAACTATAGTCCTTCATCCTTTGATTTCTCTTTCACCAGAGACTCCCAGAACCTTCTGTTTGTTTCTATGGACTCTTGAGAGTATTATCTTCAAGGATTATCTAGTTTCAGGCCGATTTTCGAGTCATTATCCCTCCAACTCGAACCTAGGGTTTGAGGGTCTATAAATAGAACCCTTGAGTTCATGGCTTAGGGAGGATATTTCTGGAGTTTAGCACGAAGTGCTGCTGCGTTCTGGAGCCACTTCCAACCAAGGAGAAGCTGCTTCCACGTCCACCAAGCTTCTGGTCCAGGGAGTATTCAGTTCCTTTGGTCTAGTTTGTGTCTTTGGTCTTTAGTTTGGTCTATTGCTCTCTTGCATCCATAGCATCTTCCCTCCTCTTTTCTTCACGTTCTCTGCATTCAATCACCTTTTTAAAACATCCTCCTATCTTTTTCCACGCCCCAAAGGGGTTAAAAAATCACCAAACCTCCCAGGTATTCACCCTTATTTTATGCATATTAGCCTAATTGAATTATAGATACTACACTTGTCCCAAGGGCTAATTGGGTTGTTTCTTTTGTTGTCTACACTCTTTTGCAGGTTAATAGGACTCACTGCACGAGACCCAACCCTTCTAGCCGGCTAGGAGGGGTGAAGATCAAGTTCCAAACTACTGCTCTGGGTACCCTAGCGGTCATCTAGAAGGCTATTTTAAGGTATAAGGCGGTCTATCATAAGACCATTTTCTGCTGGATCTCGGTCGTCTGAAAGACCATTTTTTTCGTTCGCTGCACCTGGTTTTCTCTCTCCCGCGGGCGGGTGACTTCAACCAGCTCTTTCCAAGGTATTATTGTGGTTTCTACTACTTTAATTACTTTGGTGGCGATCACACATCCTTAGTTGGGTATTTGTTCATCTTTGTCATCATCCTTGCTTTCTTTTTACTTTACTTGCTCCACACCTACGGTGTGTATTTTTATTTTATTCCTTTGCTCCACGCCCCGGCATGTGTTTTTATTTTTCTTCCTTCATAATCATTGATGACATGCCCATGCTCTTGATTTTGTGATTATTTGAGTTAGGTTATTACTTGCTCACACACTTTCACATATTTCTCCCTCACATTCATCACATCACATCACACAAAAAACTATCAACACCCCCATTTTTTGGCGATCACGGTGAGACATCTAGTGCCAATCGTGCTGAGTTCTTGTTTCGCATGCTGTCTTTAGTTTATCTCAGTAGCCCTGGTGTTTTTCTCAGTTTTCCCATTTATTTCCTGTTGTTTCTGCTCCCTGGTTCCTTGGCGGTCTCCTGTCTGGCCGTTTTCGGCTTAAAAGCGGTCTAGCGATAGACCGTCTTATCTATTAGCGGTCTCCTAGACGACCATTTCTCTAATTACAGGTACACACACCGAGGTTACTTATATTTCTACAGTTTTTGACTGTGATTATCATCCTTGGGTGCTATCTGGTCTCCTCCTTGTTGTTATTCATTTATACATTATTGTTTGCATATTATTTGCTAGTTATTAAGCTAGATTTTTGCATGCACCCCGGTGCACATAGGGCCATGCATTGCATATCATAGTTGCATTCCTACCTTGGTAAGTGATCCTCTCGCCTCCATATTCCTTGGGTTCGACTAGGTGATCTTATGCGGGACCTCCATAAGTCCCCGCGAGCCGTGAATTCTCACACGGATGCCGGGCTGGTTGTACCTCTCCATCCCTTATGCTTGTATTTACATATGTGTGAGGGAGTTAACCTTAGTCAACCCAAAGTTTGGACCTTATTTCCATAGGATTCCTATCTTGAGGGAATTGTTATTAACTCAAATCATTAAAAGGTCTATTAAAACTCCTAAAATATTTTCCATCATATCAACTTGTTTGACTTGGGTGAAAACTCTCATATTGTATTGTTTCTTTTATTTGGACCTGTCCAAGCCCATTAGTGGTGTTTGTGTTGCATTTCCATCACCATCCACGTGTTTTATTGTTGCTAGGCCCACTTAGCTTAGCCCATTTTGTGTGTCCATTGTCCAGTTTCGTTCTCCATTGGTCCTTGCATTAGTGGGTTAGTCCCCTCTTGTCCTTCAAGCCCATTAAGTAATTGCTTCCCCACCTGTATTCTCCTTGATATCATTGTGTTAAGTCTCCATTTGCCCTCATGGAGTATCGTTCTAACCCTTTGTATCATTCTTTTTCCCAACCTTCCTCCTATTCCCGCGTGGAACCCTCTTCCCACGTAGGCCCATCTTCCCGTGGTCACTCTAACCCATCTAAGGAACATGCAAATCTCATGCCCCATCTTTCAAGCCTTGTTCGCCAAATGGACCCGGCCCAGGCCCAATGTCTTATTTTATCTCATCTTAGTGGGCCTTCTTCTCTCATTAATGGACCTCATCATCTTAACGGGCCCCATTCTCCTAATGGGCCTTATTTTTCTAATGGGCCTCATTCTTCTTCACCTTATGATGTCGGCCCAATGGGTCCTTATGCTCATGCTTCTTCCAGGCCCACACATTCTTCCACTCCCGGAATGGGCTTTTCTTCTCCTTCTCAGCCCGGATCCTCTTATCCGACCCATTATCATCCTGGTCCGAGTTCACAACCTCTTGCTCAAGTTGGCCCATATTTTTCTCGATCTCTCCCTACTCTGGAGATGATTTCTCAAACCCAACGCCAGCTTGATGAACTTCAACGTCAGATTAATCTCAAAACCTCCTTGAGTGTCCCGCTTGCATTTCAAAAGCTTCGGCTTCCACCCCCTTCTCAAATCCCCACATATCGCCGTTATGGTGGTGTCAGTGACCCACGTGTGCACTTAAAGGAGTTCGTTTATGAGTCGGCCCAATTTTGAGATGACCAATGTTTGATGGCCTATCTATTCGGTCTGTCTTTGGAAGGCCCGGCTCGGTCGGTCTGTCTTTGGAAGGCCCGGCTCGGGATTTGTTCTTTTCTCTTCCGCAAGAGCAGATTGTGAATTTCCAAGTCGTGCAAGAAAGATTTATTCAGCAATTTCAGGACCAGGTTGGGCCCAGATATTCTATGGTGGATCTGGCCCATGAGATGATGAAGCCCGAAGAGGAGTTCTGCACCTTTGTCGACCGCTGGCGTCGCCTTGTCGCGCAAGTTCCGGGGCACATTCCAGAGCCGGAGCAAATCAAGATGCTGATATCTAAAGCAACGCCCTAATATCGCTTCATGTTAGTTCTCAATGACAGTACCTCCTGACAACAACTCTATAGTAGAGCCCGCTTCATTCGTCAACAAATCCAAGATTCCCTTGACCCCGAGTCTTCTCCACCTTCTACATCCACTTACACCCCGCTATCTACATCTACTTCTACCTCCACATATTAGCCATACACTCCCACATATCAACCCCCCACATATCAACCGTCCACGAGTCAGCCCTCCTCCTCCACGGACCCACATGTGTCTCTACCTGTGTCTTCCCCTCCGGTCAAGGGAACATCACACCCTGAGCATGTGGATGCCATCTACATACCTCATATCTCCCTTCCCGCACGACATATGCCTCCACCGAGTCCTTCCACTAGCCACACACCCTTGCCAATGCAACCGCCACAACCATCTCCATCACATATCCCTCGTCATCCCCCTAGCCCGAAGCGGGCTCTTCCTTGCTCTCCGTTGCCGGAGTGTTTTATAGACATTTTCAGGGCTTTGATGGCCACTCACGCGTTGTCGCTCCCTTCGGTTGTGCCTTGCAGACCCGCGGTCAGGAATATGCTTCAGTTCTGTGATTTTCACCATCAACAAGGGCATTTGGTCGAGGATTGCCCCAAGTTTAGGGATTATATTTATGATCTGGAAGATCAGAAAAGGATTGATTCAGCCGCTATTCACAAAGTCATTCTACATCTTCATAGCAAGCAGCAGCAACAAGAAGTGTCGCCCAGGCAGCCGTCTCCGTTACTTCAAGACCAGGGGCACCCCTGTGATCCCTCGTCTAGTGTTGCACCCGCTCCATCACCTACCCTGTTACCTTCACCATCTTCTATCAAATCTTCGCAACCTCCACAAACCCAAGCCTCTGCTCAGGCCAGTGTCTCCCCTTCTTCTCCCGCAGTCACTTCCACTACTTCTATCCCTAACGCCGCTCGACGTGTTGTGTCGACCCGTCGACGGTGGGCACCACGACCTCCCTCTTCGCCTTCTCCACCTCCATGTCCACTACCCCCATCACCTTCATCGCCATCCTCACCATCTCTATTGCCATCAGCATCATCTCCATCTCCGCCACCAGTGCTTCCATCACATCCACCATCTCCCCCGCCTTTGCCATCTCTGTCACCATCGTTGGTGGGGACACCGGGTCCACTACCGGACCCACTACTCGGAGCCGACGTCGCACCGCCCCGACTGTACCGAGCTTATGGCTCGGAGACTCTCTTGAAGACTCGGCGTCCTGATTACGTATCTGTACATTTTTGTGTATTGTGTGTATTTTACTATGGTGGTATTTGTATTTTAACCACCAAAGCATTATATTTTTATTGAGTCAAAATATTATATTTTAAACCCACAAAGTCAAAAGTGGGTGGGTTGGTTTTGTCTTGTTAGGCCATGGTATAAACACAATAAGTGAAAGTGTAAATGTATGTGTGTAATGGGCTTTCCCTACATAAAGGGGGGCTTACGAAGGATTGTAACATGAATGATATGAATGAAAAGCTTGAAACCTATGGTGCTTTGCCTTTGTGTTTCCCCCCCTTCCCTCTTTCTCATTTTGTGAGTTTGAGTGTCGCCCGATGTGAGACCGTCCGGTGTGAGGCCGAGCTGCGCGAGGTAGCAAGTTATCCGTTCCCGTCCTTGCCGTCAGGAGTTGCCGTCGATCCATTTCCACATCATCGCCGCATCAGATTTGGTATCAGAGCCCAACACGGCGCCTCCGTTGACTTCGACGGACCCCGGCATCATCTCTCTGCCTATCTCTCAGTTGCTAGAGTGAAAAAAAAAAGAAAAGAAAGAAAAAAAAAGAAGAAAGAGGAAGCTCTCGGTTGAAACAGAAGTTAGAGAGGAAGAAAAAAAAAGAAAATTTTTTTTTAACTCTTTCTCTCTCTCTCACTCTCTCACTCTCACAGCGCAAAGCAGAAGAAGTAAAGAGAAAAAAAAGAAACCAAAAAAAGGGGAAAAAGGGTTCGCGCGGCCGGGCCTCGTCGCCCGTGCTGCATTTCAAAAACCTATCAGGCCGCAACGGTCCTCTACTTCCCCAGCACGCCGCCGCGCGCCTCCGCCCCGCTGCAGCCACCGCGCTCGCTCGCCCTCCGCCGAGCGCAGCGCCGGCAGCAACCGCCCGCAGCTGCGCCAGCAGGCGCCAGCAGGCGCCCTGCGCCCCACCTGGCCCCACCCGCACCCGAGCGCGCCCTCCACCCGGCCCGCCTGTGCGCCTGCAGGCGCCCGCCCACGTGCTGCCGCCTCCCGCGGTCGCCCTGCCTGGGCTCGGCCTAGCCACCTGCTGCGTGCCGCGCCGGGGCTCGCGCCTGCGAACCCCTGCATGTGCGCCCATGCCCAGGCTGCGCCCACGCGCCCACCATCACCCGCGAATCAGCCGCCTCGTCGATCACCCCCGAACAGGCGTTGACGGCCGTGTTCGCCGCACCAGCTGACCACTCGCACGCGTGGACCGCCCCACCCCTTTTGACCGTCTGCCAGCGCGAGTTGAGGAGGAAAGAGTGTGAAAAGTCAAAAAAATGTAGGTGAAGTGTTGAAAAAAAAGAGTTGATTAATATATATTAGATATATTATATATTAGGGATATATATATATAATATTATATATACATATATATATATATTTACCTATATCTATCTATATTTATACCCCTTGATTAAATTAGTGATTATGGCACCTCAAGTCCACAACGACGTCTCATCCGGTGTCCGAGTCACCTGACAGTTGGCATAAGGTCCGTAATTTACGGAACGTGAGTGCCCGTGAGTCTCCCTGCACGGAGAAGTTGGATTAATTTGTTCCCCTGCGCGGGAATATTTTTAAATTACACAGTTTGTAATAATTGTAATCTCCCTGCGTGGAGTGAATTCATTGTAACCGTGAAGCTTCGTCGATGCCGTGCGGGTCTGCACGTCCCCGCTCGCCTTCGTCTCCATCTCCGGTCGGAGTTAGACTTTTCAGTCTAGCTAGGTACGTGCTCCAATCATTTGCTCATCTAGTATCTTTTCAATTGCTGCGCGACGAAGTGAGCGAGAGCTCGATCCATGCAGCCAGTCTCCTGAGTGCATCGCTGTGGACGGAAAGCGAGAGCTTGCTTGTACCCATCCTTAGACACTAGACTGCCGCATTAAGGCACCCTAATTGTCAGGAGGTAGTTCCACAACTACTTCACCTATGGGCGAGCAACTCTCCCTGACCGATCCCTTCAAGTTGACCCTTCACCTATTAGCCAACAAAATTCGAGTCTATAGCTTGCTAATTTTTGGTCCCAGGATTACATCATTTAGGTCCGAATCCGTGCATGCCACGCTGGTCTAGGAATTCATCACGCCGTTTAGAGCGCCCCTCAACGCTACCCATGGATCAGAAGAGCGTGAGTGCTATGTTGGCTCAGCTCGAGCATAATCTTCTGATCCATTTTTAAGAATCCATAGATCAACTACGAGCAGAGCTAGATGAGAGGATCTGAACCTTAGAGGAACGACTGAAGGGAGAGGAAGGACGAGTGAATGGCCACGGCGATCCCGTAGCCTATCCTAGAGAGGAGAGAGAGCAAGTCCGTCAAAATCAGGCTCCCCAAGGTAGAGAGCAAGAGGCCCGTGTGCCTCGAGAGAGAGACCACGACGATGAGGATATCATCCTACGGAACGTCAAGATTGACGCTCCGAGTTTTGATGGGTCCCTCAACCCCGCTACATACCTTGATTGGGAGACCGGTATTGACCAATATTTTGATTGGCATCACCGCATGACTCCTGCTACAAGGGTGAGGTTTGCCAAAATGAAACTCCTAGGTCAAGCCAAAACCTACTGGTGTAACGTTGAGAATCTCCTAGCAAGGAGACGAGAGGAGCCTATAAGCACGTGGGAAGAAATGAATGATAAATTAAGGGAGAAGTATCTGCCACCCTCCTACCATCAGCGTCATTTAGACCAATGGTAGAAACTCACCCAAGATGGAAAGTCCGTGGACGAGTACATCGCCAAATTTGATGACTTCTTCCTTCGGAGTCGAGTCATGGAAGATGCCTCTGTCACCCTCTCACGATTTAGGGCTGGCCTACACGAGAGCATACGGCGGGAGCTATTCCTACGGGAAGTTAACACTCTCGAGCATGCCTATCAGGTTACTCGGGACGTCGAGCGATTTTTTTAAACTAAAGTTATACTTGCAAGGGGCAAGGGAAGATACTCGACCCCGGCCACCTTTCAAGAAAATATATATATATTAAGCAGAAAGTAAAGAAAAAGGGGTTGGAGGAACATGGGACCACGAAGGTCGGGGGGACATCCTATTAAGGAAGGGAGGAGCCCAATTACAACATGTGGGCAAGGCCCACTAAACCCAAAAGATGAAAATATGAGACGAGGCTCAAAACATGGGGCAAACAACGGGTGGGCAAGGCCCAAAAAGCCCAAAAAGAAAAATTACAAACTTCGTGCAAGTTATCCTGCAGCAGGTGAGGCCGTGCGAACTCCATTCTGTGGCAGCAAGGATGGGGCGCTGATCTGCCAGAGGATGTGCCGTAGGAGGAGACCCGGACACTGACGTTTACGATTGCGTGTCGAGGTGGAGGAAAACATGTCGCTCATCCGCTGGATTGGGCAAGTCAGGGATGCAAGAGGGGCCGCCGCAGGGAGCTGCAGAGTGGGGAGAGGGAGAACAGCAGGTGGGAGGGGCTAGCACGGTAGTGCCCATGGCGAAGGAAGGAGAGGGATCTAGCGTCGATACGTCCACGCCAGCAGCGGACGGGGTTGTGCCTTGGAAATTGTGGGCATAAGCCCCAGCTGCAGAGGCACCCCAAGCTGAAGAAGCTGGTGCCGGCAAGGAGCTGCCAACGATGGGAGAGACGAGACCAGCAGAGAACGACGCTTGGTGACCAAAGCCTAAAGGGCCAAGGTAGGCGGAGGCAGCTAGGTCGCCCGGCGAGGGCGCGACGGCCGGAGGCGACATGGGCCCTCCGACCAGACCAGCGGCGTAGAGGGAGCAGGAGGGGGAGGCATACGGCCTCCCCCCCACCAGCCATGGCTGGAGAGGGCTGAACGGCCGGAGTAGGCCTAGGACCACAGCAGCAGAAGAAGGAGGGTGGACAGGGCCGAAAGCCGGCGACGGAGCAGCCAGAGGCACCGGAGGGGCGCAGCAGGAGAGCTCAGCCGCAGCAACACCACAAGACACGGAGCCGCCAGGAAGCGCCCCACAGTTGGCCACGAACGCAGGCGGAGAAGCGTGGGCCAAAAACAGGGGGCCGTTCCGGAAGGAAGCCCCATCACACGCAGGGTGTCGAGCGGTTTCAAAAGGTGGTCCCACCTTGGGTCCCCACCTACCGCCAACCTGAGTCCCGAAACCCCATGGTCCGCTACTCTGAGAGGCCTGGCCCCTCCACTTCTTATGTCCCTACTGCTACCCCACTCTAGGCCGTTGCCCCTACGGCTTCTTTCCCACGGAACCCCTTACCTGCACCCACTGCTGTGCCCAGGCTAGAGTACACTCCGCCAACTGATAGGAGAGATGACAAGGGAAAGGGAGTCATCCCTAGCACCTCCCAACCAGTCCCTGTCTCGGGAGTTCATTGCTTTAGGTGCCATAACCTAGGGCATATTGCCTCCAACTGCCCCACCCGAGCCTTAGTCATCACCGACCCCCAGCCTGTGGAGTTTTCACCTCAAGACGGAGAATCCATTGAGAGGTATGAGGCCGATCCTGACCTCATTGCTCAGTTTGAGGAGATGGATGCGGGGTATGACGGAACGCATGTCGAGTACATGCAAGTGGGAGATATTGCCGAGAGTTCAAACCAGGGAAGACTAGGTGTAGTTCGCTGCATCCTAACCCACCCCCTGGAGGATGATTGGCGTCGAACCTCCATTTTCTAAACATACATTATGGTGAAATCCCAACCCTGCAAGGTGATTTTTGACAACGGGAGTTGTATCAATACAGTCTCTTCAGATTTTGTCTCCCATCTAGGTCTACCTACTCATCCTCATCTGAGGCCATACAACGTGACTTGGGTTGATGACACATCTATCCCAGTCACCACTACATGTGTCATTCCCATCCAATTTCAATCCTACCAAGGACAGATCTTGTGCCATGTAGTGCCTATGAAGGTTGGTAGCATCATCCTAGGACGACCGTAGATCTATGATATAGATCTTACAACATTCGGTCGGTCCAATCAGTGTTCCTTCTCACACAATGGGAAGAAGATACAGCTGTACCCAGCACCCCCAAAGGTGACCCCGAGAAAGAGTTCCACCTCCACCCCCACTGGAACCCCCAAGGTTCAAGAGAGTCCTCGGACTCCCACTGAAGGGAAACTTCTCATTCCCTCTTCTCCTGCACCTATCACACCTGTTCCCAAGGCCCCTTAAGTTGGTTATGACCCGGTTAGGCGCCTTAACTTTATAGGTGTTTGTGAGCTGAATAGGGAGGTTGCCGAATGTGCCCCTGTCTGGGCTGTTGTTGTCACCATCACCCCCGAGGAGTCCCGAGTCTCAGTCCCCCCCGAGGTCCAGGCAATTCTGCAGGACTTCCAAGATATTTTCCCAGAGGACTTGCCCTCTAGACTCCCTCCCATGCGTGACGTATAACAAGCTATTGATCTTGTCCCCGGGTCCACCTTACCCAACCTTCCCCATTACAGATTGAACCCTACGGAGCATGCTGAGCTCCAAAGGATTGTCGAGGACCTTATCCAAAAAGGTTTCCTCAGGGTGAGTAAGATCCCATGTGTTGTCCCTGCCTTGCTCACACCCAAGAAAGATGGCACCTGGCGGATGTGTGTTGACAGTCACGCCATCAACAAAATCACTGTCAAGTATAGATTTCCAATTCCCCATCTTGATGACATGCTTGACATGATGAGTGGAGCCACCATCTTTTCTAAGATTGACTTGAAAAGTGGCTACCACCAGGTCCGGATTCGACCAGGGGATAAGTGGAAGACAGCCTTCAAAATAAAAGAAGGTATGTATGAGTGGCTCGTCATGCCATTTGGGCTATCTAATGCCCCCAGAACGTTCATGAGGCTTATGACGGAAGTCCTTCGCCCCCTCATCGGTCACTTTGTTGTCGTCTACTTCGACGACATTCTCATCTATAGCCACAACCCTCAGGACCACATTCACCATTTCAGGGAAGTCTGCGAGACTCTGAGGAAAGAAACCCTATTTGCCAACCTCAACAAATGTGAATTCATGACAGACCGGGTCACTTTCCTCGGGTTTGCGGTTTCTAGCCAAGGAGTGTCTGTGGACCAATCCAAAGTCTAAGCCTTAGTAGACTGGCCTGAGCCCTAGAACGTCCACGACGTTCGAAGTTTTCATGGGCTAGCCACTTTCTACAGACGTTTCATTAAGGGTTTTAGCACCATTATGGCACCCATTACGGATTACATCTGTAAGGGAAATTTTGAGTGGACTAAAGCCGCATCTTAAGCTTTTATTGCCATAAAGGAGCTTATGACTAAATATCCTGTTCTTCGCCTGCCAGACTTTTTCAAAGTCTTTGAGATTTCCTGTGATGCATCTGGCGTAGGTATAGGTGGTGTGCTTACTCAGGAGAGCCACCCTGTGGCTTATTTCAGTGAGAAGCTTTCTGATGCAAAGCTTCGATACTCCACATATGATAAGGAGTTTTATGCCGTGCTCCAAGCACTCAAACACTGGAGACACTATCTCTTACCACAAGAGTTTGTCTTATACTCGGACCATGAGGCTTTGAAATTCCTTAGCTCACAGAAGGGCTTGAACCCGAGGCATGGTCGGTGGGTAGAATTCCTCCAGTCTTCCACATTTGTCCTAAAACATAAGGCTGGAAAGGAAAATAAGGTGGCCGACGTCTTGAGTCGACGGGTCTCCCTTCTTTCCACTGTTCGGGTAGAGGTCACCGGATTTGACCGCATGAAGGAACTCTATGGAGAGTGTCCTGATTTTGGCCCTGCCTACTCTGCTCTGTTTGCTGGACCCTCGATAGCCTTTTCTGACTATCTACTCCAGGATGGTTATCTATTTCGAGGGCAGCAACTCTGTATCCCGAGGATTTCTGTTCGAAACTTCCTGATTTGGGAAATGCATGCTGGAGGTCTTGCTGGTCACTTTGGCCACAACAAGACCATCAATTCTGTGGAGGAGCACTTCTACTGGCTTGGCATGAAGAGAGATATGGCCAAGATTGTAGCCCAGTGTAGGACATTCAAAATGGCCAAACAGGTTAAACAAAACACTGGTCTCTACACTCCTCTCCCCGTTCCTGATCGACCATGGGTTGATGTGAGCATGGGTTTTATCCTTGGTTTACCTCACACTGCTCACAAGAATGATTCCATCTTTGTTGTCATTGATAGGTTCTCTAAGATGGCCCACTTCATTGCATGTTCTAAAACATCTGATGCATCTAGAGTAGCCCATTTATTCTTTGATGAAGTCGTGCGTCTGCATGGTCTCTCCCAAACCATTGTGTCTGACCGAGATGTCTGGTTCACTAGTTACTTCTGGAAAACACTTTGGCACCTAGTTGGCACCAAACTTAAATTCTCCACTGCCTATCACCCACAAATCGATGGGCAAACAGAGGTCGTCAATAGGAGTTTAGGAAACTTTTTGAGGTGTCTTGTAGGGGAACATTCTGACACTTGAGATCTTCTCTTGCCTAGAGCCAAATTTGCATACAATAATTCGGTCAATCGGTCCATAGGTATGAGTCCATTTGAGGTCGTGCATGTCTATAAACCTAGGAAACATGTGGATCTCATTCCCCTCCCCCTCGAGTCTAGGACATCCAAGTCAGCTGAGGAGTTTGCACATCACGTCAAAAGTCTGCATTAGTCAATTAGCAAGAAAATAAACCTCAGTAATAAAACTTACAAGCGCTTGGCTGATTCACATAGGCGTCACCATCAATTCCAAGAAGGTGACATGATTATGGTACGGGTCCGGCCTGAACGACTCCCCTCGGGAGCCGTTAAAAAGTTACAAGCCCGTAGTGATGGTCCCTTCCCTATCCTGCGGAAGATTGGCTCCAATGCGTATGTTGTGGACTTACCTTCCGAATATGGGATTAGTTCGACTTTTAATGTGGCAAACCTAGTGGCCTACAAGGAACCCACAACGATTCCTAGTGACCCTTTCGAGCCTTCTCCTCCCATTGAGAGTGAGCCCACCCCTGTGCGTCCCACAGTCTTGAGAGCATCGCGCGAGCACATTGAGAGGATACTGGATGAGCAGATTACCACTACACGGAGCAGGGTGTACCGGCGCTACCTTGTCCGCTGGCGAGACCGTCCACCATCAGATGATTCCTGGATCATCCGGGAAGATCTCCAGCGCCTCGATCCAGATCTTCTGGAGCACTACCACAGTAGTGTCCCCCCTTACTCGACGGAGTCGAGTTCCAACCACCCTGGGAGGGTTGGTGGGGACACCGGGTCCATTGCCGGGCCCACTACTCAGAGCCGATGCCTCACCGCCCCGATTGTACCGAGCTTATGGCTCGGAGACTCGCTTGAAGACTCGGCGTCCTGAGTACATATCCGTACGTATGTGTGTATTGTGTGTATTTTACTATGGTGGTATTTGTATTTTAACCACCAAAGTATTTTATTTTTATTGAGTCAAAATATTATATTTTAAACCCACAAAGTCAAAAGTGGGTGGGTGGGTTTTGTCTTGTTAGGCCAAGGTATAAACACAATAAGTGAAAGTGTGGAGGTATATGTGTAATGGGCTTTCCCTATATAAAGGGGAGATTACGAAGGATTGTAACATGAATGATATGAATGAAAAGCTTGAAACCTAAGGTGCTTTGCCTTTGTGTTTTCCCCCCTTCCCTCTTTCTCATTTTATGAGTTTGAGTGTCGCCCGGTGTGAGATCGTCCGGTGTGAGGCCGAGCTGCGTGAGGTAGCAAGTTATCCGTTCCCGTCCGTGCCATCAGGAGTTGCCGTCGATCCATTTCCACGTCGTTGCCGCATCAATCGTGGCTCGAGCCTGAGCAGGCTATACCCCCACCTTCACCTCTGGCTTCACCTTTGCCCGCACTCGAGCTTGCCATCATCACAACCCCCTTGCCTCCACCTAAACACACCACTCCCGTTGAAGCCTCCACGCCATCTGAACCTATTTCTACCACCTCTACTTCTCCATCCACTTACGCCCCACGGAGCGGGTGCGCGCTACCTCCGGTGCCCCTTAGGTCTGGTCCCCGGGGAGATGATGAGCCAAGTCAGGTTTCAGTTCTGCATTTCAAGATTCAGGATTTTATATGTCGCATGACGATCTGTGTCCTGGTTCCTGGCTATTTTGGGGATAATGAGCCTATGTTTCAAAGGACGGTTGCTAAGAAGAGTTCCCTTGCATTGGTGCCAGTTTCCTCTCAAGCGAGGCCGGTGACAATCTCATTGCTTGTCGGAAAGTTCACCATTGATGTTGTTGTTACTTCTCGCTCCGTTACTGTTCAATTTACTGGCCAAGAGGGGTTCTCCACCTGGATTGTGCTAACTCATACGGCCGCCAAGCAGATTATGCACTCTATGTTCAAGGGGCAATTGGCCGTATCTTCTATATTCTCAGAGGTCATTCTGCACACCTTATGCAATCTCTCTCAGTTTATCAGTACACCGGCCACGTCAACGCCGTGTATTGCTCTCCCTCAGTCTCGTCCTGCTCTTTTATCAAGAGAGTTGTGTTTCAAGGCTGATCGCCGAGTGGAGTTGCCAAATCTCAGGATCCTTGTGCCGGGTTACAGGACTCCATGGTTTTTTGATGTTCATCCATCTAAGGAGTTCACTATTCAAGAATGTCCACATGGTGTTAGCACCGAGTGTCTACGGGCAACCGCCCCGGTAAGGCTGCATATTCATAGTCGGGCCAGGACGTCTGCTAGATGGGCTCGCTATCTAAGAAGATATTGCAAGGCAAGGTGCCCAAGGATTCGAGCCCGCGCCAGGCGGGTCTATTACAAGCCAGTTTCCACTAAGAAGAGGTGGCGGCGCATGTTCAAGGGCCGTCAGTTGTAAACTCAGGGGTCCACTCCCTCTTCCTCGTCTGTTCATTCATCTTTCCTCCTGCTCATCTCCCACCCTTGGGTGGTGTACCTTTCTTATTCCAATCCCACGTCCATGATCTTCTCCTCTCTTCCTGAGGCCGTAAACCCCCACTCTTCTCATCCGATTTCTCCGGATTCTCCTTATTGTTACTGTCTTAGGCCTCAGCCCATGTCATCCTTTCATCCCGATGTAGGGATTTCTTCTTCTAATCCTTCTCCTCTGATATCTCCGGGTTCCGTCTCTAATTCTCCATCCCCGACTCTATCGGGTGATTTTCATTATTTATCCCCGACTCTGTCGGGTCATTCTCCTTCTTATTCCCCGACCTTGTCGGGTGTCCATGATTCTCTTTCCCCGACCCTGTCGGGTGATTCTAATTCTCCTTCCCCGACCTTGTCGGGTGTCTATGATTCTTCTTCTCTGACCCTGTCGGATGATCACTATTCTCCTCCTTCGATCACGTCGGATGATTTTCCTTCTCATCTTCCTATTCATTCCTCACCCTTTCAGGGTCATCACCCTTTTTCATGCTATTTTTGAGGCTTTAGTCTGCCTTGATCCCAGCTAATCTTTGCTTATTATGTATATAGTTCCTTGTTATCAAGGTCTTTGTGCCTTAACGAGAGAGTTCTAGCCCTACTCTCTCTTCCTTTTAAATCCTTCTTCGTCCAGTCTGGTGTCTGTCGCTCCTTTGTGTAAAGGAATCTTCAAGCCTTTGCCATCCTTTCCTTCTCGCTCCTGACAAGCAAGAAATACAAAGCTCGCGCTATTCAAAGCTCGATGGTCAAGATCGCTTCAAGATGCTATTTTTACACTATGGATTTGTAAGGTATCTTTGTTTTGTGCAAGAATGTGCTATCACTCTTATTGATATTCCTGTGCATGCTTATAATTCTGGTTCCTCAACATGTTTGAGTGGCTTTAGTAAGTTTGCTTATTTTTAGTCAAATGAGTTCGCTTCTACAGCATTCTTAGGCTGGTGATAGCTCCGCGCTGGGAGTTTAATTTCTTTCCCCGATCGTCGAGGGTGACCTTTTGCATGGGTTTTTACACACCACACGGCGAGCCATAGCCGATCTCTCTGAGTAACACCGTTGCTGCTTTGGCCATACTATGGGTATGCATGAATGTCTTTTCTTTTCTTTGCTCGGCCGAGTGAAAGGGCAAGAGATTGACGGATGAGATGACCAACCTAGGCGCTCCCTAATACGAGAGAGGTCTCAAATAGGGGCAACCTTACCCTCATAAAAGCGAGCTTTCATGCCGAATTTAGCCAATAAGGGCTATCAAAATCAAAATGGATGAATGAATGCAAAATTATGAAATCAAAGACACATAGCCCCAGCGCAACAGATTGTATCTTTGAGGGGTAGTGCCTTGGAAGGAAGTCAAGTCCTGATGTTTCCCATCCTGCACAAAGCTTGTCTCCAATTTTTATTCTGTTTCTCCGTCTTAGGCTGGGTTGTATCCCGGGTATGGCCTTAGTAGGGGCACCGTTCTTTAGATGCGGTTGGTTGTGGTGAGCCACCCTCACATGCACGCCCTACTTAAGGGAAGCCTTTAATGAAAGGGGGTAGGAACGATGATCCCTGGCTAGTAGTTTGAGTCCATCTTTAGGTGCTGCGGATTGCTATTTTAAAAATTCTAAAAAAATGAGATATTGTCAAAAATCTAAAAAAATGAGATATTGCCAAAAATCTAAAAAAAATCAGATATTTTCAAAATTCTAAAAAAATTTAAATATGTCAAAAATCCTCAAAAAATCAAATATTTTGAAAATCCAAAAAAAAATCAAAAAAATTGTCCAAAATCCAAACATATATGTCTTTTATTTTTATACATTTTTTTATCTTGAGGACAGGTATGATCTGTTTGCTCAGTGTGCAGGTCGCAGGTGCTCAAGCTTTCCTTGGTCCTTATCTTTTGCCTCCTGTTCACGACTTCAGATCTGTTCTCTCTTCTTCAATCACGTCTCTCGATTTGCTGAAGCTCATGTCCTTCTCAGCTCTCACTTCATCATCATATCTCCATGCGAGGGTTTTGCCTCACGACTATGAACCTGGCGGTTCTGCTTCATCTGATCTTGGGTTTTGATTGAAGAGCGTACTCATCATGTCTTTCATCCCGCCATGTCCTTGTCACATGTTTATGTCCCTCCATGTCGTCCCACACACGTTATTTTGTCTCTCACCGCATGTTGTTAGTTGTCCCTCTATATCCCGTGTGTTGTCCCAACTGTGTGGTTATCCCTCATATTCTTGTCCCAACCGTGTGTTGTCCCACCGCGTTGTTATCTTGTCCCACCATGTTCATCGTGCATACATGTGGTTTGTTCATGCCATTGCATATGTGCTTGTTTGTCTTGTTGTATTGTTTTCCATTCATTTGATCATTATGTTATGTTGTATTTGATCGTTATGTTATCGTCATGCTTGTTTATCATGTTCATTCATGTTGTCGTTATCTTATATTGAAAAATCCATAAAAATCGCATAAAATCAGAAAATCCCAAAAAATATCGTCTCGCTTTGAAGGTAAGTCAGGTATAGCTCTCGATCCCTAGTCCCTTAGTGCATTACTATATGGTATCTACGATACATTATCTCGAGAACCGGCTGGTCATTCGTGTGTTCTAGGATCTGATGTTCCCCTCTAACAAAAATGATGATGATCTAGGTGCACATGTTTGATCGTTGGATAGGCCGTTGGGTTGGAAGAATTGGGGGACGATGGTTCTATCTTGCACGCCGTGGTTGCAGATAGTGTCTTGACCCTGATTTATCCGGTCTAGCAATACTATTCTCGAGTATCTTCCTATTTTATGGCTTTCTTTGCATTCGTTTTGATGATTTCTTTTATTTTAGCCCAGCATGCATCATGCGCATCTTTGAGCATTCATGTGCCCTCATCTGTCTAAAGTGTCTCAGTAATAGTGGATAACTGTGTGTCCATGATATTGAGTAGGGAGAGTCATTCCACTCTGAGTTGGAAGGTTTCCTTCAGTCTTTTTACTCAGTTTGGTTATCTGAGGATTCATGTCTACAGTTTAGTTATTCGTCTCTTTACTTTTTTCCCTTGCTCCGACCGCCTATCAACAGTGTGTTCCAGTGAGGAGGTTGGTCGTGTTTTCCTTTCCTTTAGTTGTTAGTTCCTCCAGGCATGCGTCATTCGATTTTACCATTCCTTGTGATTGGTCCGAAGTTTTTCGAAAGATTCCTATCGCTCATTGGTTGAGGACGGGTGTCGGTTTACCTTAACGCCTACTTTTCAGTCAACTCCGTGTTGTGCATCCCTTAGTTTTGATGATGACAAAAGATATGTTTGACTAATCAACAATCTACTATCTTCATAACACGTGCAAGTCATTTGATTGATCCTTCAATATAAAGCAATGAACTCATGGCAAGTTGATGATGAACAAAAGATATGTTTGACTAATCAACAATCTACTATCTTCATAACACGTGCAAGTCATTTGATTGATCCTTCAATATAAAGCAATGAACTCATGGCAAGTTGATGATGAACAAAAGATATGTTTGACTAATTCAATGTAAAAATGATAATTCAAGTCACTTCTGATAGTTCAAGTAATTTCAGGTCTACTGAAGTATAAGTGAAATCAGTAAATCAGAAGAAATGTCAAAGGTTGCTTGTCGACCAGAGAAGTAGTCATTGTCGACCAACGAATCCAACCAAACACAGTTCAAGCTATGTTTTCTCTGTACGTGCTCTGGTTGTCGACCAGAGCCCTGCCCGTTGTCGACCACGAAGCAATACAAGCGAATCCAACTCTGTACAGACTTTTCCTCTGTACAGACTTTCCTCTGTACAGACTTCGGTGGTCAACCAGTTACTTTTCCTTTGTACAGACTTCGGTGGTCGACCAGTTAATTCTCCTCTGTACAGACTTCGGTGGTCAACCAAAGGCCTGCCCGTTGTAGACCACGGAACAGACAGAGCATCAGACAGAACTGCCATACATCTGGACATTGCCCCTTGTCGACCAGCGACAGGGCTATTGTCAACAATGAGCGATACGAGCGTCAGCCTGAAGAACCAGCCGTCTGGACAATGCTCATTGTCGACCAGAGACAGGGTCGTTGTCGACCACAAGCGGAACCGCGTCCAGAACCGAAATCCAACCGAATTCAGTTTCTGTTGAGAAAAACCTGCAGGTTGTTGCTGCAGGTTGTTGGGCGGTTCAGATGATAAGATTCCGCACGGGATTCAAGGAGAGAATCGTGCTAAGAACCGGTCAAACCTCTTCTAGATTTTACTTAATCTTCTCCCTATTTTTTAGCGGGTAATCGAACAGGTTTGCACTTGCGCGGGAAACAGCTCCGAGCTTGATAAGAACTGGTGCAAAAAGGAGAAGAGAACACAGAGAACTGAATATGGAAAAACAGAGAAGAAGCTAAGGAAGATCAGGATCAGAAGTTTCTCTAATCAGAAAAGGAAGAGTGGCTCTCCTACAATCAAAAAGCTGCAGAAGACAGAAGTGCTCTTCGGTGCTGCAGAAAGAAGACCTGGCTCAAGGCGTTGCAAGTTCAGCAGCAAGGCAGCTGAAGGCATCCTGCTGGAAGTCCTACAGGGAGTCTTGCCTTGTTCTCTATGTGATTGAGTCCCAAGCTGAACTCCTTAATTACTCTGCTTCAAACGTTTATGTTCAGCTCTGTTACAAGTTTTTCTACTCATCTTTACAACTAGTGTCAAGCTGTGTGGCAGCGGGTACAAGCTGTGTGTCAGCAGGAAGAAGCTGTGTATCAGCGGTGTATTGATTGAGATCAGGATTTCTCATTAGTGAAGCCTTGCTCAAGTTGAGCAAGGGGTGGATGTAAGTCTCAGGAAGAGACTGAACCACCTAAAAATCCTATCTTGTGGTTTTGCTTGTGGTGTGTGCTCTTCCTATTGTTTGCTATCGCTATAGTTATCAGTCTTATCTTTGCAATCCATCGTTTGCTTAAGGTCTAGTTGATCCTTGGTTTGTTAATTAAAAAAAAGGGGATAGATCTATTCACCCCCCCTCTAGATCTATTCAGTCCGTACTCAACACTCCGTTGCATTTCCGCTTCACCTCCATGTTCCATGTCGCTTTCGCTTCACCTCCACTCGCTCCCCTGCAAGGAGGACGTTAAGGAGGGGCATCTGTTGACACCCATTTTATGACCAATGAGTTGGGTCATCTCCTTATTTATTTTTATGATGTCCCGAGTTATTTACCGCTTATTGGGCCATTTTTGGTCATTCTTGGGCCTAATTTTATGGGTCATTCTCATTGGTTGGACTTAGCTCCGTTGATTTCTCATCACTTCACCTTATTGGGCCTAGATAAGGGCTAATGAGGATTAATTTGTGAATTAAGTTGTGGATTTATTAGCCTTTATCTCTTTTACCACGTCCTCTCCCCTAGCGATCTATCGTACGACCGCAAGGAGGACGTTGGCGGTCCATTTCTAGACCGCTAATGGGCAAAGAGTCCTGTTAGGTCTCTTTGATCTTATCTTTTTTTTGGACGCACGTGCCTAGCGGTCTGTCACACGACCGTTTCTTAGGGCTAGCGGTCTATCACAAGACCGCTAGTGGAACAGAGAGTCCTGCTCTGCTTGTTCTTCCTCTCCTCGGCCATGGATGAACTAGAGTCCTTCATCCTTTGATTTCTCTTTCACCAGAGACTCCCAGAACCTTCTGTTTGTTTCTATGGACTCTTGGGAGTATTATCTTCAAGGATTATCTAGTTTCAGGCCGATTTTTGAGTCATTATCTCTCCAACTCGAACCTAGGGTTTGAGGGTCGATAAATAGAACCCTTGAGTTCATGGCTTAGGGAGGAGATTTCTGGAGTTTAGCACGAAGTGCTGCTGCGTTCTGGAGCCACTTCCAACCAAGGAGAAGCTGCTTCCACGTCCACCAAGCTTCTGGTCCAGAGAGTATTCAGTTCCTTTGGTCAAGTTTATGTCTTTGGTCTTTAGTTTGGTCTGTTGCTCTCTTGCATCCATAGCATCTTCCCTCCTCTTCACTCCACGTTCTTTGCATTCAATCACCTTTTTAAAACATCCGCCTATCTTTTTCCAAGCCCCATAGGGGTTAAAAAGTGACCAAACCTCCCAGGTATTCACCCTTCTTTTATGCATATTAGCCTAATTGAATTATAGATACTACACTTGTCCCAAGAGCTAATTGGGTTGTTTCTTTTGTTGTCTACACTATTTTACAGGTTAATAGGACTCACTGCACGAGGCCCAACCTTTCAGGCCGGCCAGGAGGGGTGGAGATCAAGTTCCAAACTACTGCTCTGGGTGCCCTAGCGGTCATCTGGAAGGCCGTTTTAAGGTATAAGGCGGTCTATCGCAAGACCGTTTTCTGCTGGATCGCGGTCATCTGAAAGACCATTTTTTTCATTCGCTGCACCTGGTTTTCTCTCTCTCGCGGGCGGGTGACTTCAACCGGCTCTTTCCAAGGTATTATTGTGGTTTCTACTACTTTAATTACTTTGGTGGCGATCACACATCCTTAGTTGGGTATTTGTTCATCTTTGTCATCATCCTTGCTTTCTTTTTACTTTACTTGCTCCACACCTACGGTGTGTGTTTTTATTTTATTCCTTTGCTCCACGCCCCGTCGTGTGTTTTTATTTTTCTTCCTTCATAAGCATTGATGACATGCCCATGCTCTTGATTTTGTGATTGTTTGAGTTAGGTTATTACTTGCTCACACACTTTCACATATTTCTCCCTCACATTCATCACATCACATCACAAAAAAAAACTATCAACACCCCCATTTTTTGGCGATCACGGTGGGACATCTTGTGCCAATTGTGCTGAGTTCTTGTTTCACATGTTGTCTTTAGTTTATCTCAATAGCCCTGGTATTTTCCTCGGTTTTCCCATTTATTTCCTGTTGTTTCTACTCCCTGGTTCCTTGGCGGTCTCCTGTCTGGCCGTTTTCGGCTTAAAAGCGATCTAGCGATAGACCGTCTTATCTATTAGCGGTCTCCTGGACGACCGTTTCTCTAATTACAGGTACGCACACCAAGGTTGCTTATATTTCTACAATTTTTGACTGTGATTATCATCCTTGGGTGCTATCTGATCTCCTCTTTGTTGTTATTCATTTATACCTCATTGTTTGCATATTGTTTGCTAGTTATTAAGCTAGATTTTTGCATGCACCCCGGTGCACATAAAGCCATGCATTACATATCATAGTTTCATTCCTACCTTGGTAAGTGATCCTCTCGCCTCCATATTCCTTGGGGTCGACTATGTGATCTTATTTGGGACCTCCATAAGTCCCCGCGAGCCGTGGATTCCCACACGGACGCTGGGCTGATTGTACCTCTCCACCCCTTAGGCTTGCATTTGCATACGTATGAGGGAGTTAACCTTAGTCAACCCAAAGTTAGGACCTTATTCCCATAGGATTCCTATCTTTAGGGAATTGTTATTAACTCAAATCATTAAAAGGTCTATTAAAACTCCTAAAATATTTTTCATCATATCAACTTGTTTGACTTGGGTGAAAACTCTCATATTGCATTGTTTGTTTTGTTTGGGCCTGTCCAAGCCCATTAGTGGTGTTTATGTTGCATTTCCATCATCATCCACATGTTTTGTTGTTGCTAGGCCCACTTAGCTTAGCCCATTTTGTGTGTCCATTGTCCAGTTCCGTTCTCCATTGGTCCTTGCATTAGTGGGTTAGTCCCCTCTTGTCCTTCAAGCCCATTAAGCCATTGCTTCCCCACATGTATTCTCATTGATATCCTTGTATTAAGTCTCCATTTGTCCTCATGGAGCATCGTTCCAACCCCTTGTATGATTCTTTTTCCCAACCTTCCTCCTATTCCCGCGTGGAATCTTCTTCCCACGCAGGCCCATCTTCCCGTGGTCCCTCTGACCCGTCTGAGGAACATGCAAATCTCATGGCCCATCTTTCAAGCCTTGTTCGCCAAATGGACCCGACCCTGGCCCAATGTCTTATTTCATCTCATCTTAATGGGCCTTCTTCTCTCATTAATGGGCCTCATCATCTTAACGGGCCCCATTCTCCTAATGGGCCTTATTTTTCTAATGGGCCTCATTCTTCTTCTCCTTATGTTGTCGGCCCAATGGGTCCTTATGCTCATGCTTCTTCCAGGCCCACACATTCTTCCACTCCCGGAATGGGTTTTTCTTCTTCTTCTCAGCCTGGATCCTCTTATTCGGCCCATTATCATCCTGGTCCGAGTTCACAACCTCTTGCTCAAGTTGGCCCATATTTTTCTCGATCTCTCCCTACTCCAGAGATGATTTCTCAAACCCAACGCCAACTTGATGAACTTCAACCTCGGATTAATCCAAAAACCTCCTTGAGTGTCCTGCTTGCATTTCAAAAGCTTCGGCTTCCACCGCCTTCTCAAATCCCCGCATATTGTCGTTATGGTGGAGTCGGTGACCCACGTGTGCACTTAAAGGAGTTCGTTTATGAGTCGGCCCAATTTTGACATGACCAATGTTTAATGGCCTATCTATTCGGTCTGTCTTTGGAAGGCCCGGCTCGGGATTGGTTCTTTTCTCTTCCGCAAGAGCAGATTGTGAATTTCCAAGTCGTGCAAGAAAGATTTATTCAGCAATTTCAGGACCAGGTTGGGCCCAGATATTACTTGGGGGCAAGAAAGATTTATTCAGCAACTTCAGGACCAGGTTGGGTCCAGATATTATATGGTGCATCTGGCCCATGAGATGATGAAGCCCGAAGAGGAGTTCTGCACCTTTGCCGACCGCTGGCGTCGCCTTGTCACACAAGTTCCGGGGCACATTCCAGAGCCGGAGCAAGTCAAGATTCTCATTTTTAAAGAAACGCCCAAATATCGCTTCATCTTAGCCCTCAATGACATTACCTCATGGCAGTAACTCGATAGTAGATCCCGCATCATTCGTCAACAAATCCAAGATTCCCTTGACCGCATTTAGGATGGTTGCACCCTGATGGACGACCGTGACCTAACCGACACATGTTAGTGACTCAGAAGTCCAAATGTGACTTGCTGCTGGAGTCGCGGGTGTCAAGCGGCTAGTGGAAGACGTGTCAGGAGTTGTTCCCCACCTTTTTCATCCGCCGCATGACCTGATGGATGGCTGCGAGTTCTGAGTTGGCCCGACAACTGTGATGACCCAAGATCCGGATACCGGGAAGAACCCGATACCATTCGAGAATCCTGGCCCGCCGCCCACGAGCTGGAGGGCTCCGAAGGGCTAAAAGGAGTGTGGAGGTATAAGGAAATAGGAAATAGAGCAGGATAATTCAACAATTAACAGAAATAAATAAACAACTACAACAGAGTCTAGTTCAATAGAAGTACAGAGTAAGGTAGAGAAGCGTACCCAACACCGAGTGAACACTCTGCCCGACGAGCTGGCAACTAAGAACCTCCGCACAGCACCCTCGAATCTCGAGGAAGAACCGTCGCACCTGAAAAGTAGGGGTGAGCCTCCTATCACTAGCTTAGTACGTAGGGGTCCCGCGGAACCCCAACCGTAAACAACGGTGGTAGCGGAAAGCAGCAACAACAATAGGAATAGCAAACCGGTGACTGGTAAAAACTCGACACTATAGATACTCCTACTGGAACAGAAACCAACACCCCGATCTCACAGTCGAGGAAAGCCCGCTCCAACGAAAAGACCTCTGGCTATGCTACCAGAAGAAACATCACGACATCACTGTCATGAACCGGACACTACCTAGAAAAAACCCTCAGTGACGCTCACCGGAACCCTAGACCTCAACCTCGGGAACACACCCGCAAACTACGAGTAAAACCACGTCTCACAGACGGGAAATGGAACCTCGAGTCATGAGAATCTCACGTCACGTGACGGGAGTACCTGCTCACGAGAATCTCTACTGACGACTTAGTCCATGCCGCAGGTGTCTCCCTCCAGCCCAACGGGAACTGAGACACCGTATAGTAACCACAGAATAAGGACTAGCTGGGGTTGCGCTCGTCAGCGCGGGTCCGACGTTCCCAACCAAGTGTGCACACACAGACCATCCGCTCTAAGTTGGGTCCTCTAGCTGGTTTTTCCCCCAGTCCGAATGCAGGTTGCAAAGGCGAGGGCCCTACGGTAACCAGCCTAAAAATCGTCTCTCTTGCGAAAGCTCTTCACCACTCCCGGGTGGCTCCACACTCGCGTGCACAGGAAAGCCACAGCTAATGGGGGGTCACTAATGTGAACACCGAAAGCCACGCACGCACCCATCGCGAGTAACACGGAGTAACCAGTGGCTCGGAGCAACCAGACTCTGGACAGTCCGTTAGACCTAATAAGCCAACGGTCCTTGAGTCACAGGACTCAGGGTCAAGACCGTTGTGCAGGACGGCCCTAGGTCGTCAATCTAGCTTACCCCTAGGTCTGAAACCACTATGGCACGAATACCGAGATAGCTCACAAGTCTCGGAGGTAATCCCTCGTCCAAGGGACACACGAAAAATCTCTAGCCCTAGGCTAGTTGACTGGACTCACAGTCCAAGGCCACGCACATGGCCTGCAGGGAAAACACTTTCCGAAAAGCCAATGACGTGCATGAATAACCCTCCAGACTCAAGCCGACTCACCGCAACTCGATCTAGTGAGAACACAAAAGTCCGGAACACATGGAGTCACACGGACCCCAAGACCCATGGGCACACTAATCGAGGTAACACGGCACCTCCAGACACCCCAAAAACATGGACATAGAACCCCTGGGGTGTCCGAGACATCCACGAGACCCAAGGTCGACCATTGGGTCACAACCGGGTCAATCTAGGGTCAACACTACGCGAACCGGAACCCAACTAACATGGAAAATAGTGTGGCGGTCCTCCTTGGACCGTCACGCCACCTGGCGGTCTACCCTGGACCGCAAGCCACAGCCTGGCGGTCCACTCTGGGCCGCAAGAGACATGTAGCGGTCACGCCAGGACCGCTATCGACCAAGATCAACTGGCAGTAAACAGTTATACCCTTGATCGCAACGCCTGCCTGGCAGTCTACCCAGGACCGCAAGCCACTGCCTGGCGGTCCATCGTGAGGTCGCAAGGCTCGAACCGACATAGGGGACCCCTGGCGGTCTCCACATGGCCGCTAGGTTGCTTAGCGGTCCCTAGAAGGACCGCTAGGCCGTCTAGAGCACGAAAACGGCAGAAACGGTGGAAAACTCCATTCCACGTCCTGTTCACACCCATGTGAAGGAGAAAACAAGGGAAAACTAGTCCCCAACCTCTCTAGCACCGAGAGGACCCGTTTAAACCCAAAAAATGTGATCACAACGTAAGATCCGGCTTACACCCCAAAATCATGCATTTATACCCCGACGGAGAAATAAACCCACTCGGCTCACCTCGGGCTACCAAACTCACATAAAATGAAGTACATGGGTTAAGGATCCATCCTCTTACCTATGCCGAAGATTTCACGCATCGAGGACGCCGATCCGCCAAGAAAACGCCGTTAAAGCTCCACCGGTTCACGAACTCGCCAAGAGCTCCACCGCGAGCCACCGCCTCCCGATCCTCGCCCATGCCCGGTCGCTCCTCGCCCGCGTCGCCCCGCCTTGCCCCCACCTCGCTCCGTCGGCCGCCGGAGAAGAGAGGGTGAGAAGAGAGAGAGTGTGAGAGAAGAGAGAGGGTGAGAGTTAGAAATGAGAGATGGGGAGAGGAAAAAAGGGGTTGGTTTATATAGAAAATCCAGAAAATATAAAAAATAGGGACAAATCAGCTCTCTGATCCTCGAAAAATGTACAACACGCTGGTAACGCCCCGGAGTCGTAGAATGCAACGGTTCGCCCTACACGGGGTTCCGAAGGTCCGATAGGCAAAAATAGACATAAACTGCTAAACTCAATCCGGGACCCACAAAAGCGATCTGAAACCCACGGATCTTGATCCGAACAATAATCCAAAAAACTCGGGATGTTACAGCCCTCCCCCCTTAAAGAAATTACATCCTCGAAATTGAGGCAACCATAGCTCACAGGGGAAGAACAATTAACCTAGCTGGCAACAGTCCCAGAGTTCCAACAAAACCTCGATTCTCGCAGAAACACCAATCCTGAGAGATACTGCTAGACTTTCATCACGAGCAACACTTCACTCTGCACACCGCACACGCCGATCATCAGAGCAGGCATAACATAAAAGTGCAAGTCTAGCATCACCTAAGTCACGACAAAAACCACTATGGCACCGCTGCCACCATCTCGCTCACCGTGGAGACACAGTCCTCGTTACGAGAAGCAGCCACCGATTAAAACCACATACTCGGCGGACCAATCAAACATCAGCTTCACCCCCAGCTGACTGATCTCACGCCCCACACCAGGGACAACCATCGCTGAGCCTCCAACCAGCTCACACAGTCTTTCCAACTGATTGCCGCACAATCATCGGCTCCACGCCAAGGGCCATCTCACACTTGGCAAGCCGAACGACAATAACACCACGGGACCAACTCTGTCAGAACACAAACTTCGACAAAGTCCAGATACCATCTGGAAAAGGCACATCTCAAAAATGGCCACCAAAGGCCTCACTTACACACGGTTCTCGCCATTATCGAACCACAACCACCAGCATCTTCTATCTGTGAAAGACCACACACAGGTCACTAGACACTCATTAATGGAAAACTCTTAACTTACTCAGCTTCTTCCTTCTTTCCTGACCATTCACCAGGTTTGAAGGGCACATTCTAAAACTCGACAGGCGTTCCGCTGACTTCCGCACAGACCAACACCACATCCGATCTCGAGCCTCACGCTAACTCTACCCTCTCAGGGGAGCACGATGAAACCAAATGACAAAAATTTGGAGTCTTCAATCCTCACCTCAATCGACTCAAACTTACAGGGAAAATTCTCCCATGCTGGTCACCGGACCAAGGACCACCATATCCAACGCCAACGTCTCTTCAGAGACCTTCATACCCGGCATTGTCCACCATCCTGTCTCATCAAATCCTATCTCATCTCAATTACTCCTAATGGACGCCTGCCAATCCTGGCTCTGCTCTCACTAAAGAGCCATGGGGCACAACCTGAGCAATTCATGGCACACAACTCCAAAGCACTAAGTGCCACCTGCCACCACGACATCTTGGTCGATAACACTGCGACCATTGCACACGGGTCCCCAGACAATACACATCTTACCATGGTCAACCACTCGGTCAACCCTACCAGCCGCTCGCAACTACCAACTGGGACCCATAATCTCTCAGAGATCACTTCTCTCGAACACGATCTCATCCGAGGACACAACTTCCAACACACGAACAAGGTACTCATGCGGCACACATGCCAACATATTTCCCCAACTCTCCATTCTGCCAGTGGCATGAACCACAATGTCTCAAGCAACGGCGCGGCAACAACACGTCTTACACTGAGGAACCAATCCTCTGATGCTCTACACATCCTTAGGAAATCCGCCCGTAACAACCAACGCTACGATCCAGAACCTGTGAGTTAGAGGCCCAACAGGCTTGCACTGCACACTCTGATCCACGCGTACAGCTAACACAGATGACTCAGGATCCGCCATCCCGACGATCCTCTGCACCTCCGCAGGCTCCGATCCTCAACACATCGGGAACCACAACACCGACCACAAATTCTCAAGAACACCGCCCAGTCAGCACTCGTCCTTCCGGAACAGTGCCAACGCACCCTTACACATCAGGGAACGGGCAAAGCTTCTCAAAGGCAATCACCTTGCCAAAACACGAGACTCGTCTCGCACGAACTTCATGGCACACGAAAGCCAACTAATCCATACACATGATGCAAGATGACGAACATTGGCAAACACGATCTCCTCCAACCAAGGGAAAAACTCAATACACCTCCGACCAACGGAAGGTCTCCATGCTCGACCTGACCTCAAACCTTGCACACGCTGGGAACAACACCTTCCAGCATCAGGAAAACCCTTGCCACCGTCAGGTCAACTCCTCTGACACACTCGCCAAGTCTCTCGTTGGACCATAACCACATCATCTCCCGATGCACCACCATTGCAATTTCGCGAACTGTAATACGCCATGCCAAGAGTCGCAACACAAGCCTTAATCGGCAACCGCCAACGCTCATCCTCGAGTCTCGAACTCACCGCGGAACCTTCACATCTCAAATCAAATTCAGGGCGAACACAACCCATTCACATGCAAAAGCACATGAGCAAGAACTTACTGGGACATCTCTGCCCAATCCTGCCTCAAAATCTACAAAAATAACCGAGACCGACACGTCATTTCTAACGCCACAGAGCATGACAAGAACATCGGCTCGACAATCAGCAGCTCAACAGAAGATCCTCCGCTCGCTCGAGCACAATTCTCGACCAGAGCACTCGCTCTGCCACCTCAAACCACAACCTTAACACCTCAGGGGCTGGATAAATCTCAAGCTGGAGTGGCCAAACTCTATAACAGCTCCCTCAAAGCACGATCACGGCCAGTTAATCATGAGAAATCCTCGCCAGCCAACCGACCTCGCTACAATTCACTCGAACGCAGCACCACAGCAACGCACCTGCCGACAACCTCCGCCCAACGCAGCACAACTGGGGCCACCACCCATCGGGAAGAAATCTCTCTATCACGTCCCTTGGGTCTCGCACGGGCACTCCAACGAGAACAGAAACCACCTTCACAGTGCCAACGCCGCGCATCCAAGCTCTTACGTGAGAAACCAAGCGGAAAACAAACACAAAACACTATGCCGGCTGCCGACTGTACTGGACCTTACGGACTCTGATCACTACAATATCTCAAATTCTCATGTGCGTCCACAACCACTGCTCTGATACCAACTGTGACGACCCAAGATCCGGATACCAGGAAGAACCTGATACCATTCGAATCCTGGCCCGCCGCCCATGAGCCGGAGGGCTCGGAAAGTCCCCAGTTTCTAGTTCCCAGTCTCCAATCCCCAGTTTCCAGTCCCCAGTCTCTGATTTCCAGTTTTCAGTTCCTAATCTCTAGTCTACAGTTTCCAGTCCCCAATGTCCAATCTCTAGTTCCTAGTCTCTAGTTTCCAGTCCCCAGTCCTCAGTGTCCAATCTCTAGTTCCCTCTTTCCAGTTCCTAGTCTCTAGTCTCTAGTTTCCAGTCCCCAGTCTTCAATTTTCAGTCTCTAGTTCCCAGCATCTAATCTCCAGTCTCTAGTCCCCAGCTCCCAAGCTCTAGTCCCCAGTCCCCTAGTTCTCAGTCTCTAGTCCCCAGGTTGGTCCCCAGTCCCCAGTCTCCAGTTTTCAGTCCCTATTCTTGAGTCTTTAGTTTATAGTCCCTGATCTCTAGTTCTCAATTTTCAGTTCCTAGTATCCTATCCTCAATCTCCAGTCTTCAGTTTTTAGTCTCCGGTTTCCAGGCTCCAGCGATAAGCTAGTACGCTTTACCTGGGCAGGTCTACTTCGACAACATAAACCAACACGCCCTATGGCGACGATATCTTCGGCGGCACCTCAACGATCAGTCGTCCACGACTCTCGATTAGTACACCTCAACGATTAGCCGGGACACTTCTGACAACTACACAACATCAATCATCCATCAACAACAACGAATGGCTTACACGCCCTGGCTAAGGTGGGTCTACGTCTACACTAGCACCAGACCAACACACCCCACAAGTAGGTCTACACCAACATCATGCCAGTACACCCGCACAGGTTGGTCTACATCAACACATGCCAGTACACCCCCACGGGTCGGTCTACATCAACACAAGCCGGAACTCCCAAGGGCCAATCTATTCCAACCCTCGCTATAACACCTACACGGCCAACCAGTCACAACATCTTCGGCGGTGCATCAACGATCTACCGGCACATTAACAGGTACCATCTTTTGCACTACAATGGTTATCTGTCTAACATCACGCCTAGCCATCACATCGCAAGGGTCGGCCAATGATAATTCCAAGCCAACACACCTCTCCGGGGGAAAGTCCAGCAACTTCAGACCAAGACGCCTCGCCGAGGTAGTCTCCAGCAACCTTAGGTCGACACGCCTCACCAAGGCTGGTCGCCTGCAACTTCAGACCAAGGCAGGTCTCTAGCAAGATTTGGCTGACATGCCTTGCCGAGGCTGGCCTCTAGCAACTTCAAACTATGACACCTCGCTGAGGTAGGCTCCAGTAATATCTGGCCGACATGCCTCACTGAGGCTAGCCTCCATCAACAACAAGTCAACACGCCTCTCAGGGGGTAGCTCCAACAAAAATAGGTCAGCATGCCTCCCCGAGACTAGCCTGCAGCAACAACAAGCCAACATATCTATGCAAGGTTGACCTTTACCAATAACCATGCCAACCAGCTTCCCGAGGACTGGATCAGACCCGAGATTTGGGACAACCTGCCGCATCAAACAACACTCTGTAAAGATTTGGGGACCAGCCTTGGATACCCTACATACGGCATTCCACCGCCGACACTCTGACAACCGGGCCAACCCAAGACCCAGAACAACTTGCCGTGTCCCACAACATAACATGGAGAAGCGGGGACTACCCCCGACTACCAGACAAAGGATATCGTCATGCCGGCATATCAGTTGTTGTAACGCCCCAGGTTTTTTGGATTATTGTTCGGATCAAGATCCATGAGTTTCGAATCGCTTTTGTGGGTCCCAGATTGAGTTGAGTGGTTTACGCGTGTTTTTGACTGTCGGACCTTCGAAACCCCGTGTATGGCAAACTGTTGCGTTCTCCAACTCTGGGACGTTACCAACGCGTTGTGCATTTTTCGAGGATCAGAGAGATGATTTTTTTCACTATTTTATGTACTTTTTGGATTTTCTATATAAACCAACCCCTTTTTTCTCTCCTCATCTCTCATTTCTCACTCTCACCCTCTCTCTTCTCTCACGCTCCCTCTCTTCTCACCCTCTCTTCTTCGGCGGCCGGCGGAGCGAGGCGGGGGTGACGCGGGCGAGGAGCGGCCGAGCATGGGCGAGGATCGGGAGGCGGCGGCTCACAGTGGAGCTCGTCGCGAGTTCGTGAACCGATGGAGCTTTAACAGTATTTTCTTGGCAGATCGGCGTCCTCGGTGTGCTGAATCTTCAGCGGAGGTAGAGGGAAGGATCCTTAACCCATGCACTTCATTTCCCGTGAGTTTGGTAGCCCAAGGCGAGCCGAGTGGGTTTGTTTCTTCGCCGGGATATAAATGCATGATTTTGGGGTTTGAGTCGGATCTTGCATTTTGATCGTGTTTTGGGGTTTAAATGGGTCCTCTTGGTGCTAGAGAGGTTGGGGAGTAGTTTTCCCTTATTTTCCCCTTCACATGAGTGTGAACGGGGCGTGGAATAAAGTTTTCCACTGTTTCCCTCATTTTCGTGCTCCGGACGGCCTAGCGGTCCTTCCAGGGACTACTAAGCAACCTGGCGGCCATATGGAGACCGCCAGGGGTCCCCTATGTCGGTTCGAGCCTTGCGGCCTCGCGATGGACCGCCAGGCAGTGGCTTGCGGTCCTGGGTAGACCGCCAAGCAAGGGTTGCAGTCAGGGGTATGACCGTTTACTGCCAGTTGATCTTGGTCGGTAGCGGTCCTAGCGTGACCGCTACGTGTCTCTTGCGGCCCAGAGTGGACTGCCAGGCTGTGGCTTGCTGTCCAGGGTACACCGCCAGGTGGCGTGAAGGTCCAGGGAGGACCGCCACCATGTTTTCTGTGATAGTTGTGTTCCGGTTCGCCTTGTGTTGACCCTCGGTCGACCCGGTTCTGACCCAGTGGTCGACCTTCGGTCCCGTGGATGTCCCGGACAACCCAGGGGTTCTGTGTCCATATTTTTGGGGTGTCTGGAAGTACTGTGTTATCTCGATTAGCATGCCCATGGGTCTTGGGGGTCAGGGTGACCCCATGTGTTCCCGGCTTTCGTGTTCTTGCAAGATCGAGTTGCCATGAGTCAGCTTGAGTGTAGAGGGTTATTCCTGCACGTCATTGGCTTTTCGGGAAGTGTTTTCCGTGCGGGCCATGTACGTGGCCTTGGACTGTGAGTCCAGTCAACCAGCCTAGGGCTGCAGGTTTTCCGTGTGTCCCTTGGACGAGGGATTTCCTCGACGGCTTGTGAGCTACCTCGGTATTCATGCCATCGTGGTTTCAGACCTAGGGATAGGCTAAATTGACGGCCTAAGGCCGTCCTGCACAACGGTCTTGACCCCGAGTCTTGTGACTCAAGGACTGTTGGGTTATTAGGTCTAGCAGACTGTCCAGAGTCTGGTGGCTCCGAGCCACCGGTTACTCCGTGTTACTCGCGATGGGTGCGTGCGTGGCTTTCGGTGTTCATGTTAGTGACCCCTCACTAGCTGTGGCTTTCTGATGGAAATCTCAGTTCAAGATTCAAAATTCACGAGCTTTGTGGGTTTGATGAGATCGACAGTTTACACAAAATCTGAGCTGAACCTTCTCCGAGTCAGGAAGTTTGACGGAACAAGCATCTCCGAGTGATCGGCAAGCAGCTTCATCAACAAATGCAATCAAATGGGCCATTCCATGCTAATCGTCTCATTTTATTGGGCCGTATACATGGGCCTAATGGGTCATCTCTATGAAATTTTATTCACAATAAAAGAGTCTTATTATGTATTTTAGTCTTTCGGTGTCTTTAAGTATTCCTAGGGAATCATGATAAGAAGGTATTAAGTGTTAAGGAGTCTTATTATGTATTTTGATGTTTCCGATAGGGTGTCTTTTAGTATTCCTAGGAAGTCATGATACTAAGTGGTAAGTGTCTCTTAATCTTCCTTGTATGCCTATATAAGAGTCTTGTATCCCACGGTGGAAAAACAGTGAATGAAGATCTATTTTTGGAACCCATGTGAGTCCCACGTAGGGGGGACCTTTCCCCCTCCCTTATCTTCTTCCCTTCACCCCCCTGCAATTCCCATGGCCGCTAGTGCCTTTTCTTCCTTCCCTCTCCACGGGTGCGATGCCCACTTCTTCCCTTCCTCAACCACGGGTGAGTGATGCCCTTCGTCTAATCCTCTCTCTCTCTCTCTCTCTCTCTATCTCTCTCCAATTCTCTCTCATCCCCACCCCAAATTCGGAATCCACTCTCTCTCCTCTCTTTCACCTCTAATTAAGACCCCTCCCCCTTCCCTATACCCCTCATTTAAGTCCCCTCCCCTCCCCTAGGTAGAACTCCCACTCCCTAGGCATTCTCTCCCCTTCCCCACACAACCTTTCGTCTTCCCAGGCACCCTTTCATCTCCCCAAGGCCCAATTTCGAATTTGGGTGTTCTCTCCTCTCTCTCTCACCACCCCATTACCTCCCCACCTCCCAAAAGCACCCCCCTGCAACCCCAGCCACGTCCATCCCCCCCCCCTCCCTTAACCCAAACCCACAAATCCCTTCCATCCCCCTTAATCCCCCCTCCTCAATCAGCTCCATTCGCAGGCAGAAATCAAGCCCGAGTTGCAGTCGATATTGGGAGCAGTTCCAGGCAGAATCGGCTTCCGGGTTCTTCATCAAAAACGTACGTTGGCGAGTCTTCTGACCAGGCGAGGTGGAATCGTCCTCTTCCGAGTTCGTGAGCATCGGCAGTGGCCAATCTCCCACGACTGCGCAGGAGGCTCCTGAACCCGACCAGAAGCTGAGGAAGACCACCACCACGCCCAACCCTGACGGAATCCGACTCCGAGCTGTTCAGCAAAGTTCCTCCCCTCTCTGTCAGCTCTCAGGAACAGAAGGCGGTTCGTCGATCGGAGCTCAAGGTGTGAAGTTATCAATTTCCTACCACTGTTGGGTCATTCTGTCCACCGATCCCCTCCTCCGACCCGTCCCCACTCAACGGGACCTGCACGTCCACACCGACATCCGACTGAGGCGAGACCAGTGCCGCTGGAAAGTAGTCGTCCCCACGATTCCAACGCCACCTGCTGCGCACCAAACGGAGTTCGGGATTGCTCGTGGTGTCCATGTCAAGCCGCTGTTCAGAAGCTGCCCCTGCACAGAACCAGAACGGGGTCCCCGCTCAGTCGTCCGTGGCGACCAGGTTCGGGCGGAACCAAAATTCAGAAAAATTGTGCTGCATCCCTACCCTGTTACGAAGCCAACGGCACCAACCGCGCCTCCGGCAAAATTCCAGAGTGCGATCTACAGCCACTTCAACAGCTGCTGGTCACAGATTCCAGAACCGGACAGAATCGACTTCGGCATTTGTTTCACATCAAGTGGTATCAGAGCTTAGGGAATCGGGCCGTCCCATCGGACCGAGATCCTGAGCTTTGAGGTTCGAGGTCGAACCTCCTCCCAGCGGAGGAGTATGATGGAAATCTCAGTTCAAGATTCAAAATTCACGAGCTTTGTGGGTTTGATGAGATCGACAGTTTACACAAAATCTGAGCTGAACCTTCTCCGAGTCAGGAAGTTTGACGGAACAAGCATCTCCGAGTGATCGGCAAGCAGCTTCATCAACAAATGCAATCAAATGGGCCATTCCATGCTAATCGTCTCATTTTATTGGGCCGTATACATGGGCCTAATGGGTCATCTCTATGAAATTTTATTCACAATAAAAGAGTCTTATTATGTATTTTAGTCTTTCGGTGTCTTTAAGTATTCCTAGGGAATCATGATAAGAAGGTATTAAGTGTTAAGGAGTCTTATTATGTATTTTGATGTTTCCGATAGGGTGTCTTTTAGTATTCCTAGGAAGTCATGATACTAAGTGGTAAGTGTCTCTTAATCTTCCTTGTATGCCTATATAAGAGTCTTGTATCCCACGGTGGAAAAACAGTGAATGAAGATCTATTTTTGGAACCCATGTGAGTCCCACGTAGGGGAGACCTTTCCCCCTCCCTTATCTTCTTCCCTTCACCCCCCTGCAATTCCCATGGCCGCTAGTGCCTTTTCTTCCTTCCCTCTCCACGGGTGCGATGCCCACTTCTTCCCTTCCTCAACCACGGGTGAGTGATGCCCTTCGTCTAATCCTCTCTCTCTCTCTCTCTCTCTCTCTATCTCTCTCCAATTCTCTCTCATCCCCACCCCAAATTCGGAATCCACTCTCTCTCCTCTCTTTCACCTCTAATTAAGACCCCTCCCCCTTCCCTATACCCCTCATTTAAGTCCCCTCCCCTCCCCTAGGTAGAACTCCCACTCCCTAGGCATTCTCTCCCCTTCCCCACACAACCTTTCGTCTTCCCAGGCACCCTTTCATCTCCCCAAGGCCCAATTTCGAATTTGGGTGTTCCCTCCTCTCTCTCTCACCACCCCATTACCTCCCCACCTCCCAAAAGCACCCCCCTGCAACCCCAGCCACGTCCATCCCCCCCCCCTCCCTTAACCCAAACCCACAAATCCCTTCCATCCCCCTTAATCCCCCCTCCTCAATCAGCTCCATTCGCAGGCAGAAATCAAGCCCGAGTTGCAGTCGATATTGGGAGCAGTTCCAGGCAGAATCGGCTTCCGGGTTCTTCATCAAAAACGTACGTTGGCGAGTCTTCTGACCAGGCGAGGTGGAATCGTCCTCTTCCGAGTTCGTGAGCATCGGCAGTGGCCAATCTCCCACGACTGCGCAGGAGGCTCCTGAACCCGACCAGAAGCTGAGGAAGACCACCACCACGCCCAACCCTGACGGAATCCGACTCCGAGCTGTTCAGCAAAGTTCCTCCCCTCTCTGTCAGCTCTCAGGAACAGAAGGCGGTTCGTCGATCGGAGCTCAAGGTGTGAAGTTATCAATTTCCTACCACTGTTGGGTCATTCTGTCCACCGATCCCCTCCTCCGACCCGTCCCCACTCAACGGGACCTGCACGTCCACACCGACATCCGACTGAGGCGAGACCAGTGCCGCTGGAAAGTAGTCGTCCCCACGATTCCAACGCCACCTGCTGCGCACCAAACGGAGTTCGGGATTGCTCGTGGTGTCCATGTCAAGCCGCTGTTCAGAAGCTGCCCCTGCACAGAACCAGAACGGGGTCCCCGCTCAGTCGTCCGTGGCGACCAGGTTCGGGCGGAACCAAAATTCAGAAAAATTGTGCTGCATCCCTACCCTGTTACGAAGCCAACGGCACCAACCGCGCCTCCGGCAAAATTCCAGAGTGCGATCTACAGCCACTTCAACAGCTGCTGGTCACAGATTCCAGAACCGGACAGAATCGACTTCGGCATTTGTTTCACATCAAGTGGTATCAGAGCTTAGGGAATCGGGCCGTCCCATCGGACCGAGATCCTGAGCTTTGAGGTTCGAGGTCGAACCTCCTCCCAGCGGAGGAGTATGATGGAAATCTCAGTTCAAGATTCAAAATTCACGAGCTTTGTGGGTTTGATGAGATCGACAGTTTACACAAAATCTGAGCTGAACCTTCTCCGAGTCAGGAAGTTTGACGGAACAAGCATCTCCGAGTGATCGGCAAGCAGCTTCATCAACAAATGCAATCAAATGGGCCATTCCATGCTAATCGTCTCATTTTATTGGGCCGTATACATGGGCCTAATGGGTCATCTCTATGAAATTTTATTCACAATAAAAGAGTCTTATTATGTATTTTAGTCTTTCGGTGTCTTTAAGTATTCCTAGGGAATCATGATAAGAAGGTATTAAGTGTTAAGGAGTCTTATTATGTATTTTGATGTTTCCGATAGGGTGTCTTTTAGTATTCCTAGGAAGTCATGATACTAAGTGGTAAGTGTCTCTTAATCTTCCTTGTATGCCTATATAAGAGTCTTGTATCCCACGGTGGAAAAACAGTGAATGAAGATCTATTTTTGGAACCCATGTGAGTCCCACGTAGGGGGGACCTTTCCCCCTCCCTTATCTTCTTCCCTTCACCCCCCTGCAATTCCCATGGCCGCTAGTGCCTTTTCTTCCTTCCCTCTCCACGGGTGCGATGCCCACTTCTTCCCTTCCTCAACCACGGGTGAGTGATGCCCTTCGTCTAATCCTCTCTCTCTCTCTCTCTCTCTCTCTATCTCTCTCCAATTCTCTCTCATCCCCACCCCAAATTCGGAATCCACTCTCTCTCCTCTCTTTCACCTCTAATTAAGACCCCTCCCCCTTCCCTATACCCCTCATTTAAGTCCCCTCCCCTCCCCTAGGTAGAACTCCCACTCCCTAGGCATTCTCTCCCCTTCCCCACACAACCTTTCGTCTTCCCAGGCACCCTTTCATCTCCCCAAGGCCCAATTTCGAATTTGGGTGTTCCCTCCTCTCTCTCTCACCACCCCATTACCTCCCCACCTCCCAAAAGCACCCCCCTGCAACCCCAGCCACGTCCATCCCCCCCCCCCTCCCTTAACCCAAACCCACAAATCCCTTCCATCCCCCTTAATCCCCCCTCCTCAATCAGCTCCATTCGCAGGCAGAAATCAAGCCCGAGTTGCAGTCGATATTGGGAGCAGTTCCAGGCAGAATCGGCTTCCGGGTTCTTCATCAAAAACGTACGTTGGCGAGTCTTCTGACCAGGCGAGGTGGAATCGTCCTCTTCCGAGTTCGTGAGCATCGGCAGTGGCCAATCTCCCACGACTGCGCAGGAGGCTCCTGAACCCGACCAGAAGCTGAGGAAGACCACCACCACGCCCAACCCTGACGGAATCCGACTCCGAGCTGTTCAGCAAAGTTCCTCCCCTCTCTGTCAGCTCTCAGGAACAGAAGGCGGTTCGTCGATCGGAGCTCAAGGTGTGAAGTTATCAATTTCCTACCACTGTTGGGTCATTCTGTCCACCGATCCCCTCCTCCGACCCGTCCCCACTCAACGGGACCTGCACGTCCACACCGACATCCGACTGAGGCGAGACCAGTGCCGCTGGAAAGTAGTCGTCCCCACGATTCCAACGCCACCTGCTGCGCACCAAACGGAGTTCGGGATTGCTCGTGGTGTCCATGTCAAGCCGCTGTTCAGAAGCTGCCCCTGCACAGAACCAGAACGGGGTCCCCGCTCAGTCGTCCGTGGCGACCAGGTTCGGGCGGAACCAAAATTCAGAAAAATTGTGCTGCATCCCTACCCTGTTACGAAGCCAACGGCACCAACCGCGCCTCCGGAAAAATTCCAGAGTGCGATCTACAGCCACTTCAACAGCTGCTGGTCACAGATTCCAGAACCGGACAGAATCGACTTCGGCATTTGTTTCACATCACTTTCCTACACACGCGAGTGTGGACCTACCCGAGAGTGGTGGAGAGCTTTCTCGAGAGAGACGATTTTTAGGTTGGTTACCGTAGGGCTCCTCACCTTTGCAGCCTACGTCCGTGCTGGGGGGAAAACCAGCTAGAGGACCCGACTTAGAGCGGATGGTCTGTATGTGCACACTTGGTTGGGGACATCAGACCCGTGCTGATGAGTGCGACCCCAGCTAGTCCTTGTTCTGTGGTTACTGTACGGTGTCTCAATTCCCGCTGGGCTAGAGGGAGACACCTGAGGCGCGGACTAAGTTGTCAGTGGACGCTTCCGACCTTGCTTCTAGTGGGCAGGTACTCCCGTCACGTGACATGAGATTCTCGTGACTCGAGGTTCCGTTTCTCATTTGCGAGACGTGGTTTTACTCGTAGTTTTTGAGTGTGTTCCCGAGGTTGAGGTCTAGGGTTTCAGTGAGCGTCACCGAGGGTTTTCCCTATGTAGTGTTCGATTCATGATAGTGATGTCGTGATGGTTCTTCTGGTAGCGTAGCCAGAGGTCTTTTTGTTGGACCGGTGTTTCCCCGACTGTGAGATCGGGGTGTTGGTTTCCGTTCCAGTAGGAGTAGCTATAGTGCCAAGTTTTTACCGACCACTGGTTTGCTTTTCGCTGCCGTTATTGTTTATGGTTGGGGTTCCGCGGGACCCCTACTGAGCCAGTGATAGGTGGCTCACCCCTACTTTTCAGGTGCGGCGGTTCTTCCTCGAGGTTTGAGGGTGTTGTGCGGAGATTCTTAGTTGCTAGCTCGCCGGGCCGAGTGTTCACTCATTGTTGGGTACACTTCTCTACCTTAGATTGTACTTCTGTTGGACTGGACTCTGTTGTAATTATTTATTTATTTCTATTAATTTTTGAATTGTCCTGCTTTATTTCCTATTTTCTTGTACCTCCACACTCCTTTACTGGAAGTTGGGAACCAAAAGCTAGGAACTGGATGCTGGGATTGGAGATTGAGATTCGAGTACTGGATACTGAGACTGGAGACTGGGGACTGGAGACTGGAGACAGGGGACTAGAGACAGGGGACTGGAGACTGAAGACTGAAGACTAAAGACTGAAGACTGAAGACTGAAGACTGAAGACTGAAGACTGAAGACTGAAGACTGAAGACTGAAGACTGAAGACTGGATACTTGGCTTGGAAATTGGGAATTGGAGGTTGGGAATTGGAGGTTGGTAGTGGAGACTAGAAGTTGTGTAATGCACCGGATTTTTCAGATAATTCTCGGATCTGGATCCGTGGGTTTCAGATCGTTTTCATGGGTTTTGGGTTGAGTTTAGCGGTTTACGCGTGTTTTGTCTGTCGGACCTTCGGAACCCCGTGTAGGGCGAACCATTGCGTTCTCTGACTCCGGGATGTTATCACGGTGTTATATATTTTTCGAGGATCGTGGGGAGTATTTTTTCCTATTTTTAGTATTTTTTAGAATTTTTGAATTTTCTATATATTAACCTCCTTTTTCTCTCTCCCTCACTCTCATTTCTCTCTTCTCTCCCTCTCTCTTCTCACGCTCTCTCCTCTCTCCCTCTCTTCTTCGGCGGCCGACGGAGAGGGATGGGGGGGAGACGGCGAGGCTCGTGGGGCGGGCGACGGTGAGGACGGGTCGAGGATTGAGGGACGGAGGCGCGTGGAAGCTCGGGTGTGAGCTTGTGTCCCAGCGAGGGTTTAACGGCATTTTCTTCGCGGATCGGCATCCGCGGCGCGTCAAATATTCGGTGGAGGTAGGGAGATGGATCCCCAGCTAGTGTACTTCCTTTCCCGTGATTTTGGTAGGCCGTGGTGAGCCGAGCGAGCTTATTTGAGCATTTTAGGGAAAATACATGTTTTTGGGGTGTGAGCCAGATCTAGTGTTTTAACCACGTTTTTATAGTTTAAATGGGTCCTCTCGGTGCTAGAGAGGTTGGGGACTAGTTTCCCTTTATTTTCCCCTTCACATGGGTGTGAGTAGGGCGTGAAATGGGATTTCCCGCCATTTTCACCGGTTTTGGGCTCGGGATGACCAAACGGTCGTTCCAGCGACCGCTAGGGTGTTAAGCGGTCATGGGGTGACCGCTAGGGTCCCCCTTATGTCGGTTGAGCCATGCGGTCTTGCGATGGACCACCTGGGTGCCTTAGTGGTCCGGTGAAGACCACTAGGCTCTGCTTTGTGGTCTAGGAGCGACCGTTTGACTGTGTTTTGATCGTTCGAGGTCGGAGGGGTAGCGATCTCGCGACTGATCGCTAGGCTACGCCAAGCGATCAGGGGGACGACCGCCTCCCTCCTTGGCGGTCTCGGGGTGACCGCTTGAGGTTTCAGTGTTTTGGGTCCCTTGCGGTCCTAAGGAGACCGCTAGGCTCCCTAATGGTCCAGAGAGCACCGCTAGGCAGTTTTCGTGCTTGCGGTGCCCGTTTTGCGATGTGTCAGCCTCAGGTCGACCCGGTTGTGATCCAGTGGTTGACCCTTGGCCTCGTGGAGGTCCCGGACACCCCGTGGGTTATGTGTCCTTGTTTTTGGGGTGTCTGGAGGTACCGTGTTACCTCGATTAGCATGCCCATAGTTTGGAGGGTCCGGGCGACCCTGCGTGTGTTCCGGGCTTTCGTGTTACGCTTGATCGAGTCACCGTATATCGTTGTAAGTGTGGTGGGGTTTTCCCCGCATGTCGCGGGTTTTTCCGGAAGATGGTTCCCGAGTGGGCCAAGTGTATGGCCTTGGACTGCGAGTCCAATCACCCAGCCTGGAGTTGGAGGTTTCCCGCTTTTCCCTGGGATGGGAAATCGGCGTGGCGGCTTGTGAGTTGCCTTGGGAATCGTGGTTTTGTGTTTTCCGCGTGGGCCGTGTGTGTGGCCTGTGGACTGTGAGTCCAATTACCAAGACTGGGGCTGGAGGGTTTCTTTGTTCCCATTTCAAGGGAATGGTCTCAGCTGTTGTAAACTGCCTCGTGAGTCATCGTGTCGAGGTTTCTGACCCTAGGGTTAGGGCAGATTGACGGCATGGAGCCGTTCGGTGCAACGGTCTTGACCCCGAGTCTTGTAACTCAAGGACCGTTGGATTTAATGAGTCTAGAGGACTGTCCAGAGTCCAGTGGCTTTGCGTCACTTGGTTCTTCTCAACTTTTACACAGGGTGCGTGTGTGTTTCTCGGAGTTTCTCCTCGGAGAGTGGTCACATCAGTGACTCCCCACTAGTCGTAGCCTTCCGACACACATGTGGTCCCACTAGGGAGTGGTGGCGAGGCTTTACCCGAGAGAGACAATTTTTAGACTGGTTACCATAGGGCCCCACGTCTTACATCCAGAGTCTGGCTGAGGTGAAAACCAGTCAGAGGGCCTGACCTTGGACGCGTGGTCAGTGTGTGCACACGTGGTTGGGGGAAGTTGGACCCGCGCTGAAGAGCGCGACCCCAGCTAGTTCTTGTTATGTGTTCTATGGTTACTTGTACGGTGTCTCAGTCTCCGCCAGGGGCATTGTAGGGAGACACCTGAGGCTGTGGACTAAGTCGTTAGTGGACACATCCGGCCTTGCTTCTAGTGGCAGATACTCCCGTCGCGTGAGGCGTGACTCTCCTATTTTCGGGTTTCATTTCCCGTCTGCGAGATGTGGTTCCCCCGATAGTTTCAGGGAGTGTTCCTGAGGTAGAGGTCTAGGGGTTTTCCGGTGAGTGTCACCGAGGGTTTTCCCTAGACGCTGTTAGGTCCACGACTGTGAGGTCGTGATCTTCTCTTCTGGCGGCGTAGCCATAGGTTTTCCCGTTAGTTCAGTAGTCCCCTGATTGTGAGATCGGGGCGTGTTTCTCTGGTACAATAGGAGTAGCTGTAGTGCCGAGTTTTGACCGGCCATCGGTTCACAGTTCCTGCTGTAGTTGTAGCTATTTTCCTTTCCGCTACCGCCATTGTTCTCAGTTAGGGTTCCGCGGGATCCCTACTGAGCTAGTGACAGGAGGCTCACCCCTACTTTTCAGGTGCGGCGGTTCTTCCTCGAGGTTCGAGGGTGCTGTGCGGAGGTTCTTAGTTGCCAACTCACCGGGCCGAGTGTTCACTCGGTGTTGGGTACGTTCTTTGTCTTAGACTGTACTTTCTGTTGGACTGGACTCTGTTGTTGTAGTTGTTTATTTATTTCTGTTAATTATTGAATTATCCTGCTTTATTTCCTATTTGTTTGTACCTCCACACTCCTTTCAGCCCTTTCGAGCCCTCCCGGCTCGTGGGCGGTGGGCCAGGATTCGAATGGTATCGGACTCTCCCCGGTATCCGGATCTTGGGTCGTCATAGTTGGTATCAGAGCGGTGGTTGTGGTCGTACATGGGAATTCGAGATATTGCAGTGATCAGAGTCCATAAGGTCCAGTATAGTCGACAGTTGGCTTAGGGTTTTGTGTTTGTCTTCCGCTTGGTTTCTCGCTTGAGAGCTTGACTGCGCTGCGCGGTGCTGTAAAGGGGGTTGCTATTCGCGGCTTTCATGCCGGTGTGGGGCCCATGGTATGTGATAAAGAGATTTCTTCCGGATAGGTTGTGTCCCCGGTCGTACTGCATTGAGCAGAGGTTGTCGGCAGGTGCATTGCTGCGGTGCTGTGTTCGAGGGTTCTGCAGCGAAGTCAGGTGGCTGGCGGGGATTGGTTGTGGTTAAGTGGCCGTGAGTGTGCTCTAAGGGAGCTGTTATTATGTTTGGCCACTTCAATTTGAGGTTTTGTCCAGCCCCTGAGGCGTTGAGGTTGTGGTTTGAGGTGTCGGAGCGGGTGCTCTGGTCGAGAATTATGCTCTGGCGAGCGGAGGATCTTCTGTTGAGTTGCTGATTTTCGAGCCTAATGTCCTCATCGTGCTCTGTGGCTTCAGAAATGATGTGTCGGTTTGGATTATTTTACGGATTTTGAGGCAGGATTAGGTGGAGTTGTCCCAGTAAGTTCTTGCTCCTGTGCTCTTGCGTGCGAATGGATTATGTTCGCCCTAGAATTGGGTTGAGATGTGTAGGTTCCGTGGTGAGTTTGGGACTCGAGGATGAGCGTTGACGGTTGTCGATTATTGCTCGTGTTGCGGCTCTTGGCGTGGCGTGTTGCAGGTCAAGGAATTACAGCAGTGGTGCATCGAGAGATGCTGTGATTGTGGTCTGACGTGACACTCGCCGAGTGTGTTGGAGGCGCTGACCTGATGGAGGCGATGGTTTTCTCGGTGCTGGAAGGTGCTGTTCCCAGCATGTGCGAGATTCGAGATCAGGTCGAGCGTGGAGATTTTCCGTTGGTCAGGGGTGTGTTAGTTTCTCCCTTGGTTGGAGAGATTGTGTTTGGCTAAGGTTTGTCGTCTTGCATTATGTGTTCGGATTGGTTGGCCTTCGTGTGCCATGAAGTTCGTGCGAGATGTGTCCTGTGTTTTGGCAAGGTGATTGCATGTGAGAAGTTCTGCCCATTTCCCTTATTGTGTGAGGGTGCGTTGGTGCTGTTCTGGAAGGACGAGTGTCGGTTGGGCAGTGTTCGCGAGAATTATTGGCTGCTGCTGGAATTTTCTGATTCATTTTGGGTTGGAGCCTGCGGAGTCGCAGAGGATTGCTAGATTTAGGGAGAGAATCTGTGCCCGAGATTCGAGGTAAGGGAGCTTTCCTCACCCTATTTTTTGAGGTTGGGCAGCCGAGTTGTGGAGTGTCGGGATGGCAAGTCCCGAGTTGCCATGTTTGGCTGTGCGCGTGGATCTGAGTGCGCAGCGGAAGCCTAGTGGGTCCATGACCCACAGATCCAGGATCGTAGCGTTGCCTGCTACGGGCTGATTCCTGAGGTTGCGTTGAGCATTCGGGAATTGGTTCCTTGGTGCGAGACGTGTTATTGCCATGCCGTTGCTCGAGACATTATGGTTCTTGGCACTGGCTGGATGGAGTGTTGGGGAAAAATGTTGGCAAGTGTGCCGCATGAGTACCCTGTTCATGTGATGGAAGCCGTGTCAGGCGTCGATGCTAGACCCAGATGGGGTTGTTGAGGATGTCGCCTGATGGAGGTCGAGGACGCGTTGGTCAGAGTCGGTGGCTTGGTGCCTTGCTTGTGTTGCCAGTCGTGTCCTCGGATGAGATCATGTTTTGGAGAAGTGATCTCTGACAGATTATGGGATCCCTATTGGTAGCTGTGAGTGGCTAGTAAGCCTAACAGTGTGATCGACCACAACAGTGTCTGTAGGTTATGATCATGTCGGACTGTGGCAGACATGACCCAACTATGGTGGAATCTGTGTCGTTAGAAGACCCGTGTGCGTTGGTCGTGGTGTTGGCGACCAGGTTGCCGTAATATTGGATGGCACTTTCCTCCCCTAGAGACATGTGCCGTGAATTGTTCCGGTGGTGTCCCGTGGCTCTATGATAAGGGTAGAATCAGGATTGGCAGGTGTCCACTTGGATAAGATGAGATAGGATTCGATGAGACAGGACGTAGGAGTGACGCTTGTGGTTAGAGGTCCTTGATGGGACGTTGGCGTTGGAATGGTGATGCGGGACGGGACGCGAACCTGGGACTCTAGCTCGCGGAGGTCCCTAAGCAAGGGAAATGCGTAGATCTGTGCGGTTGAGAAACCGGTAATGAGTCTCGAGTATCGACTTTTCTGCGTGCTCGGATCGAGTCACGGGACGGTTTCCACTCACTCACTCTCACAGCGGTGATAAAAATATGACGAGCTACGTTCCTATCACTCATGCTGCGGCATAAAGAAACATATACGAGTAAAGTAAATGCCAAGTGGGGAGCGGACACGATACCTCCACGCTCCGGACGTGGGGAAGACGACCCCGGCCGAAACTCGTACTCCCGGTGTATAGTAAATAAATAATTACAACAGTGAGTTTAATTACCCACTCCACGCAGGGAGGTAAAGGGCTACACACACATGCCGGGAGCACCGAATTTGGGTTGACGGCCAGCAAGGCGGCGCGTTCCGGGCGACGGTGGGCAGCGGCTTCGATTATGTGATTTGCTGGTCGACAGGACAGCGAACACGGACGTCCAAAGGGACGTCGACCTCCTGGGATCTGCTGAAGGTGGCGGTGAACCGGGACGGTGGCGGAGGGTCCCTGGTCGACCCCCGGGAGTGGCAGTCGCTGAAGCTATCCTGACGTATTTTTGCTGGAATTATTCGATGACTGCTTTGCTGGCCTATTCTCGGGACAAGATTGCACGAATCGGCGAAAAGAATTTTTGTGCCCAGATCTGGAGGCGGATCGAAGCGAGACCGGCGCCGTTGGATAGAGGACTCAAAGGGCTACAACAAATAATTATTTCATGTCCATCCAACAGACTGATTAGAAATGAAAATGACTGTTCCCCAGGTATTTCTACTGACTCAGATTACAGACAGTCAGGACAGAACATGATCTGCCTGAGAATGAGTTTTGACCGACATAAAAACGATGGATCTAGACTCTGGGAAAATTATGAGTGAAAAGGGGGGATGTGAGGAACACGTATGATTATTTTGGGAATTTTTGGAGGTGGCTAAGGGGGCGAGAAAATACAACAACGGACTACTATCTTGCAAATCTACTGATTGACAGACTGTCACGGGTGGACTAAAATACTGAGAAAAATATCAAATGGTGGCGGATTGACACGAAATTTAAATTGTGAATGGATAACAAGGAGGGGGAGGATCTCTCAAAATTTCAAAACCATCAGGCACACAGATTTGGAGGACCAACCTTTTCTTTCAGCTTCTGTCCTGGATCTCGGAATCTTGGACAGTAGAATAAAGAAATGGTTGTGGCGGCTCGACGGCGGCACGAACGAAGGTGGCGGCGGCGGCGGCGGTGGCTGGAAGTCACATCCAGCGGAGGTGGTAGAGGTGGGAATCACTCCCAGAATATGGCTTCACACTATAGATTAGGGCAACCTTCACAGCAGCAAGGGGAGAGGGAGAGGGGCGCCCTTGGGCTCCAAGAACAACTCTTGATTTTTCTTCTCATTAATTGTGTGAAATATGGAAATACATGGGTTATATAATACAAGAAAAAAGACCTAAACTACCCTCAGATCTAGGGTTAGGGAGGGGCAAATAAGGGATAGGATATTAATCCCCCATGTGGTCAAATGACCAAAATAAAAATAATACAACAATGAATAAAAAACATTAAAGGGGGGGGGGGCTTTGAAAAAAGGGGGAGAATCTTGAATTTTCTTCTACTTTGTCTCCTTGGTCCAAGTCCAATCTTGGACTTTGAACCAGCCCCACATGGCCCATGATCCGAGGTGGACCAATGGGAAATAAGGTGGGGGTCCCTGCTGGACCTACTGGCTTTTTACATAGAAATCCAAAGATTCCTAAGGACTAACAAATTGGCTTATAATGCCTTACAATTGCAAACCCAATTAACCCAAGGATATAAATGCAAACAAAAGGATAAAAATGTAAAAATAAAATGTTAGTGTCCGATGTTGATTTCCATCAATTCTCCCCGGGTGGGAAGAACTTGACCCCGTCGAGTAAGGGGTGTGGCTGCTCGTATGGCTCCTACGGATCTATCACCGACCAGGTAGCGCGGAGTACGCTCCACTCCAAGTAATCGTCACATGCTCATCTCGTATATATTCGATATGCACATGCTGCGGTGGGAATGAGACTAGTGGTGGACACTCCGGGGTGGGTCACTCTCAAAGGAAGGAGACAACTCAATGACTCACTAGGAATCACCGCGGAGTCCCTATATGTGACTAGATCCGAGATATTAAGGTAAGGTCGATCCCAAATTCCGGCAAGTCTACAACGTACGCATTAGACCCGACTTGCCTTACACTCAAAAGGGACTAACATCGCGAGCTTGCAATAGACCGACTCGACTCGATGCATGCAGACTCCTAAAAAACTGTACAAAAGAAAAGCACACTCTATGTCCTAGACAAACATAATGCTATGCAGACCCATGCACTTGCAATGGTGTACCAGGACACCCGAATGTGTGACGTGCATACATGAGACATAACCAAATGTCGGTAGAATCATGGAATCCTAGACAACCTAGGATGCACCACTCATGCACTGACGGCCTTTTGGACTTGGATGTGGGAGGGTCAGGAGAACCAAAATCACCTTCTTCATCACCCCTATAAGTATGTATCTCTCGCCAATGAACGGGCTTGATGGGTATAGATGGTCTGGCCCGTGGGGAAGGGGTGTGATAGTGGGCTTCCCTGGCAAGGTGAAATGGATAAGGTGGGTCATAAGGTTCACTAGGGAAGGGGTCGAAGGGATCAAGGAATGTGTGACCCCTCGAGCTGGGTTCCCATAGGTCACGGTCACATGTTTGGAATTCTTGAAGGTGTAGGTGGTCACCTTCATGCACTGGGGTCGATGGGACGGTGGTCTCATATAGTAGATATGGTTCCTCCCTCGAGATAAGTGGAATGAAATACGGCTCGACCGGTATAGGGAGGAATAAAAGAACCTCCGTGGTGACACGACCCCTGGTGCACACGGAGGTAATGGACCCCAAAGCGGGATGGGTGAAGCTACGACTTGTGGGTTGGTCAAAGCCTAGGGCCAACATGTTTGTCAACTTCACCTACCAGTCTAATCCCTTAAGAAGTTTATCCAATGTTTCAACATGGTGACAAGACCGGAATGAGGTGTGGAATGAGTTGACGGGCACTACTTGTAGTGCGGGGTCCACAGATGGATAGCAAGGCGGTCTAGGGACCAAGCCGAGCTTGAGCCAACTAAGTAGTGGCTCGACGATGAATAGATTTCCCATTAGAAACATGAGTGGCTCCAAACAAAGATCGAAAGGTAAAGTAGGCGGCAAAGGAGCTCTAGGGGAAGGGTTCCCCGACTGTGGTGGGTGAGGTCGCGGGGTAGGAGCGTCCTGCCTCAGGGGCTCATGTGGCCGTCCGACCGGCTTGGCACTCTGTTGAGAGGTAGATGCTCACCGAAGGGCGGCATCAAACCTTGACTCGAAAGGCTCAACCTCTTGAGCGACCAGATAAGAATGCACAAGAGTGGTCATGTCACGGCAAAGAAATTCCAACTGGTAGTGAAGCCACAAACCTCTCCGGAACTGAAATGCGGTCGTGGTGCTCTTCTCTCCAACTCCACTTCCCAACCGGTACTCATCAAAGTCCCTAATGTACTCAGACACAGACTTGTTGCCTTGGACGGGTCTTATCGGGGCTTTCTCTTGCGTTGGGGAGACTTGGGCGTAGGGGTTGGCCATAGTTGCAAAGAGATGGGAATTTATTCCCCTAGGAGTGGGCATGCATTGGGAACACTTTTTTTTATGTAAAACTTTTATGCAAGACTAATGCAAGACTAATGCAAGCACCTAGACACGACTCTAAAAGGTGAAAATGGGTAAAATGCGGACTCGAATAGAAACCTAGACTCAACCCATATTCGATACGTGGCGGAGGTTTGATCCGAAGATCGCACTCACACAAGTGTGCTACCTTCCCGATAGGTGTAACCTATCATTCTGGGAACACCTTTTGATATACCGGGTATAGGAATGCAATGCGACACCTTGGACCAACTAACCGACTACCCTAGACTCAACTTGGCTCTGATACCAATTTGATGCGGGATGGGACGCGAACCTGGGACTCTAGCTCGCGGACGTCCCTAAGCGAGGGAAATGTGTGGATCTGTGCGGTTGAGAAATCGACAATAAGTCTCGGGTATCGGCTTTTCCGCGTGCTCGGATCGAGTCTCGGGACGGTTTCCACTCACTCACTCTCGCAGCGGTGATAAAAATATGATGAGCTACATTCCTATCACTCATGCAGTGACATAAAGAAACATATACGAGTAAAGCAAATGTCAAGTGGGGAGCGGACACGATACCTCCACACTCCGGGCGTGGGGAAGACGACCCCGGCCGAAACTCGTACTCCCAGTGTACAGTAAATAAATAATTACAGCAGTGAATTTAATTACCCACTCCATGTAGGGAGGTAAAGGGCTACACACACATGCCGGGAGCACCGAATTTGGGCTGACGGGCAGCAAAGCGGCGCGTTCCGGGCGACGGTGGGCAGCGGCTCCAATTCTGCGATTTGCTAGCCGGTAGGACAGCGAACACGGACGTCCAAAGGGACGTTGACCTCTTGGGATCTGCTAAAGGCGGCGGTGCACCGGGACGGTGGCGGAGGGTCCCTGGTCGACCCCCGGGAGTGGCGGTCGCTAAAGCTATCTCGGCGTATTTTTGCTGGAATTATCCGGTGACTGCTTTGCTGGCATGTTCTCGGGACAGGATTGCGCGACCCGGCAAGAAGAATTTTTGTGCCCAGGATCCGGAGGCGAATCGAGGGGAGACTGGTGCCGTTGGATAGAGGACTCTAAGGGCTACAACAAATAATTATTTCATGTCCATCCAGTAGACGAATTAGAAATAAAAATGAATGTTCCTCAGATATTTCTATTGACTCGGATTACAAACAGTCAGGACAGAACAAGAGCTGCCTGAGAATGAATTTTGACCGACATAAAAATGATGGATCTAGACTCTGGGAAAATTATGAGTGAAAAGGGGGGATGTGAGGAACACGTATGATTGTTTTGGAAATTTTTGGAGGTGGCTAAGGGGGCGGAAAAAATACAACAACCGACTACTATCCTGCAGATCTGCTGATTGGCAGACTGTCAAGGGTGAAACTAAAATACTGGGAAAAATATCAAACGGTGGTGGATTGGCACGAACGGAGGCGTATTGGCACGAACGGAGGCGGCGGCGGTAGTGGCTGGAAGTCGCATCCAGCAGAGGTGGTAGAGGTGGGAATCACTCCCAGAATATGGATTCACACCATAGATTAGGGCAACCTTCACAGCTGTAAGGGGGGAGGGAGAGAGGGGCACCCTTGGGCTCCAAGAACAATTCTTGATTTTTCTTCTCATTAATTGTGTGAAATATGAAAATACATGGGTTATATAATACAAGAAAAAAGACCTAAACTACCCTCAGATCTAGTGTTAGGGAGGGACAAATAGGGGATAGGATATTAATCCCTCATGTGGTCAAATGACAAAAATAAAAATAATACAACAATGAATAAAAAATATTAATGGGGGGGGCTTTGAAAAAAGGGGGAGAATTTTGAATTTTCTTCTACTTTATCTTCTTGGTCCAAGTCCAATCTTGGACTTTGAACCAGCCCCACATGGCCCATGATCCTAGGTGGACCAATGGGAAATAAGGTGGGGGTCTCTGCTAGACCTACTGGCTTTTTGTAAAGAAACCCAAAGATTCCTAAGGACTAACAAATTGGCTTATAATGTCTTACAATTGCAAACCCAATTAACCCAAGGATATAAATGCAAACAAAAGGATACAAATGTAAAAATAAAATGTTAGTGCCCAGTGTTGATTCCCATCAAATGGTTATCCCTGGTTTGGTGACCAGCATGGGATGGTTCCCCCGTAAGTCGGAGTCGAGTGAGGTGATGACTGAAGACTCATGAGTCTTGTCATTGGTTTCGCCGTGCTCCCCTGAGAGGGTAGAGTTGGCGCGATGATCGAGATCAGATGCGGTGTCCGAGAGGAGTTCAGCTCAAGATGTGGTAATTGTCTGTGTGTGAGTCAGCGGATGGCCCATCGAGGTCTGGATTGAGTTTGTCGATTCTAGCGAAGGACCAGGAAGAATGGAAGAAGTTGAGTAAGAGGAGGGTTTACCGTTGACGAGCAGTTGGTGACCATCGTGTGGTCTTTCACAGACAGAAGGTGCTGATGATTGTGCATCGTGAATAGAGAGAGCTGTGTATCGGTGAGGCCTTGGGTGGCCATTTCTGTGGTATGTTTTTTGGATGGAACCTGGGCTTTGTCGAAGTTTATCTTCTGGCAGAGTTGGTCTCGTGCTGTTGTGAGCGCTTGGCTTCCCAGGTGTGAGCTGATGGAGGCTCTGTATTGGTTGTTCCCTTGAGCAGGGTGTGAAACTGATGGGAATCAACACCGAGCACTAACCTTTTATTTTTACATGTGTGTCCTTTTTGTTGCATTTATATCCTTGGCTAATTGAGTTTGCAATTGTAAGGAATTATAAGTCAAAGGGTTAGTCATTAGGAATCTTTGGATTGCTTTGCAAAAAGGCCTTCGGGTTTCTATGTAATTTGCCAGTAGGTCCAGCAGGGCCCCCACCTTATTTTCCATTAGTCCACCTAGGATCTAGGGCCCATGTGGGGCTAGTTCAAAGTCCAAGATTGGACTTGGACCAAGGGGGGGACAAGGTGGAAGAAAATTTAAATTTGGACCAAGCAATGTCTAAGATGCTCCCCCCTTTACTATTGTTTATTCCTCGTTATATTTTATTTAATTTGGCCATTTGACCACATGGGAGATTAATTATCCTATCCATAGTTTACCCCTCCCTAACCCTAGATCTAGTGGTAGTTTATGTCTTTTTTCCATTTCTATATAACCCATGTATTTTGTGAATTCCTTAGCAAATTAATGAAGAAAATCCTATTTGTTTGCTCATGAGCCAAGGGTGCAGCCCCCTCTCTCCTCTCTCCCCTTTGGAGCTGTGATAGCTCCGAATTTCAAAGGTGTGAAGCCTCTCAATTCTCCCCTCTTTGAGTGAGAAGCTCAGCACCGTCGCCGCCATCGCACCACCACCGCCGCCTCGTCGGAGTTCTGTCCACCCCTGGACAGAAGCTTGAAGCTGAAATTTTATCTCCCAATCAGGAGATCTGTTCGAGCTCTAATTTTTAGGGTTTGTTCCTCTTATCATCCTCTAACCGCAGTTCAAATTTCGTGTCATTTTGCCTTCGTTTAGTAGTTTTCCCGTAATTTTAGTTCCACCCTTGACAGTCTGCCCATCAGCAGATCTGCGGGATAATGTCTTGTTGTCGTATTTTTCCCGCCCCCTTAGCCTTCTTCAAAAATTCCCCAAAAAATCATACGTGTTCCTCACATCCCCCTCTTCCACCTATAATTTTCTCAGAGTTTAGATCTATCATTTTTAGGTTGGTCAAAATTCAGTCTCAGGCAGATCCTGTTCTATCCTGACTGTCTGTAATCCAAGTCAATAAAAAAACCTTGGGAACAGTCATTTTCATTTCTAATCCATCTATAGGATGGATTTAAAAAAATTATATGTTGTATCCCTTTGAGTCCTCTATCCATCGGTACCAGTTTTACCTCGATCCGACACCAGATCTGGGCGTAAAAATTCTTTTTGTGGAGGCGCGCAGAACTGATCCGTGAATAGGCCAACAAAGGCAGTAGCAAGTTAATTCTTGTAAAATTACTTCAGCGTCGATTCAGCCACCGCCGACTTTGGGGATCGAAGAGAAGTCGTCTACCAGCGTCCCAGGCAGTAGCCGTAGCAAGGATTCGACCGGAAGCCGCCATCCCTGTTGCTGAGTTCCCTTGCTGTACCGAGTTGGAACAGTACCGAGCCGGACCAGTAGCCTGTCTCCGACCCGATAGCCCTTACGACTCGCTGCCCGTCAACCCAAGATCGTTATTCCTGGGTCCCATTGTAGCCCTTTACCTCCCTGCGTGGAGTGGGCAATAAAATTCACTGCTGTGAATTATTGATAATTACTGTACTGGGAGTTACGGTTCTTGGCCGGGGTCGTCTTCCCTACTTATTTGACATTTTGCTTATCTCGTATATTTTCATATGCCGCTGCATGAGTTATAGGAACTTAACTCGTTATAATTTTATCACCGCTACGAGAGTGAGTAAGTGGAACCCGTCCCGTGACTCAATCCGAGCACGCGGAAAAGCCGATACCCGAGACTCATTGTCGGTTTCTCAACCGCGCAGATCCACGCGTTTCCCTCGAATAGGGACGTTTGCAAGTTAGAGTCCCAGGTTCGCGTCCCGTCCCGCATCAGAAACCAGTCAGCTGGTTGTGAAGCTGATGTGTGATTTGTCCGCCGACCATAGGATTGATCGGTAACTGTTTCTCGTGACGAGGACTGTGTCTCCTCGGTGAGCGAGATTGCGGCAGCGGTGCCATGATTGGTTTTCCTTGTGACTGAGGTGATGCTGGACTGTGTCCCTTAGTATATGCCTGCTCTTATGGCCGGTGTGCGCGGCGTGCGGAGCGAGGTGTCGTTCGTGATTATAGTCTGGCTGGGTCCCTCAGGATAGGAGCTTTCGTGAGAATCGAGATTTTCTATGCTGGGGCTCTGACACCGTTGTCAGTTGGTTCAGTGTTCTTCCCCTGTGACTTGGTGATAGTCCTGAATTTCGAGGATGAAATTTCTTTAAGGGGGGAGGGCAATAATGCCCCGGGTTTTTCGAATAATTCTCGGATCTGGATCCGTGGGTTTCAGATCATTTTCAAGGGTCCCGAGTTGAGTTTAGCGGTTTACGCGTGTTTTGTCTATCGGACCTTCGGAACCCCGTGTAGGGCAAACCATTGCGTTCTCCGACTCCGAAATGTTACCACGACGTTGTGCATTTTTCTAGGATCATGGAGAGTATTTTTTTCTATTTTTGGTATTTTTTGGAATTTTTGGAATTTCTATATATTAACCACCTTTTTCTCTCTCCCTCACTCTCATTTCTCTCTTCTCTCCCTCTCTCTTCTCACACTCGCTCCTCTCTCCCTCTCTTCTCTGACGTCCAATGGAGTGGGATGGGGGCGAGATGGCGAGGCTCGTGGGGTGGGTGACGGTGAGGACGGGTCGAAGATCGAGGGACGGAGGCGCGTGGAAGCTTGGGTGTGAGTTCATGTCCCGGCGAGGGTTTGACGGCGGTTTCTTTGCGGATCGGCGTCTGCGGCGCGTCAAATCTTCGGTGGAGGTAGGGAGATGGATCCCCAGCTAGTGTACTTCCTTTCCCACAATTTTGGTAGGCCATGATGAGCCGACCGAGGTTATTTGAGCATTTTGGGGAAAATACATGATTTTGGGGTGTGAGCCAGATCTAGTGTTTTAACCGCGTTTTTATGGTTTAAATGGGTCCTCTCGGTGCTAGAGAGGTTGGGGACTAGTTTCCCCTTGTTTTCCCCTTCACATGGGTGTGAACGGGGTGTGGAATGGAATTTCCCGCCATTTTCGTCAGTTTCGGGCTCGGGACGACCAAGCGGTCGTTCCAGCGACCGCTAGGGTGTTAAGTAGTCATGGGGTGACCGCTAGGGTCCCCCTTATGTCAGTTGAGCCATGCGGTCTTACGATGGACTGCCTGGGTGCCTTAGCAGTCTGGGGAAGACCGCTAGGCTTTGCTTTGAGGTCTAGGGGTGACCATTTGACCGTGTTTTGATCATTCGAGGTCGGTGGGGTAGCGGTCTCGCGATTGACCGCTAGGCTACGCCAAGCGGTCAGGGGGACGACCGCCTCCCTCCTTGGCGGTCTCAGGGTGACCGCTTGAGGTTTCAGTGTTTTGGGTCCCTTGCGGTCCTGGCTGGACTGCCAGGACAACCCTTGCGGTCCTGAGGAGACCGCTAGGCTCCCTAACGGTCCAGAGAGGACCGCTAGGCAGTTTTCGTGCTTGCGGTGCCCGTTTTGCGATGTGTCGGCCTCCGGTCGACCCGGTTGTGATCCAGTGGTTGACCCTTGGCCTCGTGGAGGTCCTGGACATCCCGTGGGTTCTGTGTCCATATTTTTGGGGTGTCTGAAGGTACAGTGTTATCTCGATTAGCGTGCCCATAGATTTGGAGGGTCCGGTCGACCCTGCGTGTGTTCCGGGCTTTCGTGTTACGCTTGATTGAGTCACCGTGTATTGGTGTAAGTGCGGTGGGGTTTTCCCCGCATGTTACGGGTTTCTCCGGAAGATGGTTCCCGAGTGGGCCAAGTGTATGGCCTTGGACTGCAAGTCCAATCACCTAGCCTGGAGCTGGAGGTTTCCCGCTTTTCCCTGGGATGGGAAATCGGCGTGGCGGCTTGTGAGTTGCCTTGGGAATCATGCTTTTGTGTTTTTCGCGTGGGTCGTGTGTGTGGCCTGTGGACTGTGAGTCCAATTACCCAGCCTGGGACTGGAGGGTTTCTCAGTTCCCTTTTCGAGGGAATGATCTCAGCAGGTGTGAACTGTCTCGTGAGTTATTGTGCTGAGGTTTCTGACCCTAGGGTTAGGGTAGATTGACGCTATGGAGCCGTTCGGTGCAACGGTCTTGACCCCGAGTCTTGTAACTCAAGGACCGTTAGATTTAGTGAGTCTAGAGGACTGTCCAGAGTCCAGTGGCTTGGTGCCACTTGGTTCTTCTCGACTTTCGCATAGGGTGCGTGTTTGTTTCTCTAAGTTTCTCCTCAGAGAGTGGTCACATCAGTGACTCCCTACTAGTCGTAGCCTTCCGACACACATGTGGTCCCAGCAGGGAGTGGTGGCGAGACTTTACCCGAGAGAGACGATTTTTAGACTGGTTACCGTACGGCCCCACGTCTTGCAGCCAGAGTCCGATTGAGGGGAAAACCAGTCAGAGGGCCTGACCTGGGAGGTGTGGTCAATGTGTGCACACTTGGTTGGGGGCAGTTGGACCCGCGCTGACGAGCGCGACCCTAGCTAGTTCTTGTTCTGTGTTCTGTGGTTACTTGTATGGTGTCTCAGTCTCCGCCAGGGGCGTTGTAGGGAGACACCTGAGACTGTGGACTAAGTCATCAGTGGACGCATCTGGCCTTGCTTCTAGTGGCAGATACTCCCGTCGCGTGAGGCGTGGCTCTCCTATTTTTGGGTTTCGTTTCTCGTCTGCGAGACGTGGTTCCCTCAATAGTTTCAGGGAGTGTTCCTGAGGTAGAGGTCTAGGGGTTTTCTGGTGAGCGTCACCGAGGGTTTTCCCTAGACGATGTTAGGTCCACGACTGTAAGGTCGTGATCGTCTCCTTTGGCGGTGTAGCCAGACGTTCTCCCGTTAGTTCGGTAGTCCCCCAATTGTGAGATCGGGGCGTGTTTCTCTGGTACAGTAGGAGTAGCTATAGTGCCGAGTTTTGACCGGCCACCGGTTCGCTGTTCCTGCTGTAGTTGTAGCGGTTTTCCTTTCCGCTACCACCGTTGTTCTCGGTTGGGATTCCGTGGGATCCCTACTGAGCCAGTGACAGGAGGCTCACCCATGCTTTTCAAGTGCAGCGGTTCTTCCTCGATGTTCGAGAGTGCTGTGCGGAGGTTCTTAGTTGCCAGCTCGCCGGGCCGAGTGTTCACTCGATGTTGGGTACGTTCTTTGCCTTAGACTGTACTTTCTGTCGGACTGGACTCTATTGTTGTAGTTGTTTATTTATTTCTATTAATTGTTGAATTATCCTGCTTTATTTCATATTTCTTTGTACCTCCACACTCCTTTCAGCCCTTCCGAGCCCTCCCGGCTCGTGGGCGGCGGGCCATGATTCGAATGGTATCGGGCTCTCCCCGGTATCCATATCTTGGGTCGTCACAAGCTGGGTATTGGAACTACCTATCGGAAGCTGGATACTGGAACTAGATGTTGGAAACTAAATGCTGGAAGCTGGATACTGAAAACTGGCAGCTGAAAATTGGATATTGGGACAGGAGGCTGGAAGCTGGATACTGGAAATCGGAAGTTGGAAGCTGGAAGCTGGAAGGTAGCGACTGGAAATAGGAAGTTGGAAGCTTGATATTGGAGACTAGAAGCTGAAAATGAGATACTGGGACTGGAGACTAGAAGCTGGATACTGTACCTAGATATTGAAATTTTAATATTGGAGGCCTACCCCGATGAGGCGTGCTGGCCCGTTGCTGAAAACTAGAGCTGGAGGCTAGAGACTAGATACTGGAAACTAGATCTTGGGAGTTGGATACTGGAAGTTGGATACATGAACTAGATGCTAGAATATGGATATTGGAACTGGACACAAAGTTGAAGACTGGGAACTGGTGGCTGGGAATTGAAGATTGGAAATTGGGGACTGAAAATTGGAAACTTGAGACTGGAAACCAGATACTGGGGACTGGATGCTAGGAATTGGGTATTGGGACTGGAAGCTGAAAATTGGAGACTAGAAACTAGGGGCTGGATACTAGGAACTAGAAACTGGCAACTAGGGACAAAGGACTGGAGACCCATGTAACGACCCAAGATCCGAATATCGGGTCAAACCCGATATCGCTTGGATCCTACTCCGCCACCCACGAGCTGGGAAGCTCGGAAGGGTTAAAAGGTGTCACGGGAGTGTAGATAAATCTAAAATAAATGCAGGAATTAAAGTGTGGAAATTAAAATTTACATTTATATGAGCAGATTTACACATTTTATACAATTACTAGTCCAGATATACACAAGTCCAAAAAGTATAGTGCAACAAAAGAAAGGTACACAGCCTCTGGGGCATACCCCGGCTAACACCAGCTGGCGATGGTAGGACCTCGAATGTTGCACAGGGCCTCTAAACGACGCCGACCTGAAAAGAAAACGGGTGAGCCTCATCTCATTGGCTCAGTAGGGGTCCCACGGATCCCCACCACAACAAACAAATAAACATAGCAGCAAGTAATAAAATATAAATAGAGTAAAGCAAGTAGAGCAATAAAGAAGTGAAGTAGTAAAGAACGGCACTGCCACAAGAAACACGCTAAGACACTAACTGCTAAAAACCTGCAAACCGACGGGATACCTTGAGTATCGAACACAACTCGCGCCGAAGCGGAATCTCGAACAAGGAACACAAACCACTGGGCCACGATGACCTATCTCAGAACACCTCTCCTAGGACACACACGCTAGGATCTAGGCTACTAGGTGGACCCTCGATAGGTCAACCAAGAAACACGGCTACGCAGCCGGATAGGACTCACGAAAACATTAAGGAACCACACCTCAACCACGAGTAAACAAGACTCCGAGCCGCACTACCCACTAGAAGGAAGGCCGGATGCGTCCACTGACATCTTAATCCGTGCCCCTGGCATCTCATTACTCGCCCCAGACTGAAATTGAGACACACTAACCAGGGAACGTCACAACAAGGACTAGCTGGGGTCGTGTGATGCGGGACGGACAGAGGTACCGACTCTAAGTGATGCGGACCTCGAACTCTAAATGTAGACGCGACCAGTAACATACGACTAGGAGAGACACTTTGGCCCGACACTAAGACTTCCTATGGGCTATACGTCGCTAACAGAAACGCAAGCTCACTCGTCGTCCTAAGCGAGGGAAAGCGTGGATCCGCACGGTTGAGAAACCGGCAGTGAGTCTCGGGTATCGACTTTCCGTGTGTACTCGGATCGAGTCACGGGATGGGTCACACTCACTCTCTCGCAGTGGTGATAAAAATAGATATCGAGCTAGTTACCTATCACATGCAGCGGCATATACGAATAAATACGAGTAAAGCAAACGCCGAGTAAGAGAGCGAACACGATACCTCCACGCTCCGGGCGTGGGGAAGACGACCCCGGCCAGTTACGGTAACTCCCGGTACAATGGTAAAAACTTAATTACAACAGTGAATTTTTTTGCCCACTCCACGCAGGGAGGTAAAGGGCTATAAGTGGGGCCCGGGAGGACCGACCCTGGGTTGACAGGCAGTAAACTGGGAGGGTTCTCGGGGTGAACTTGGCCTGCTGGTCCGACTCGGTGCTGCACCGACTCGGTTCTGACTCGCTAGGCAGCAAGCCGTTGCCTCGAAAGGAACATCACCTTCCTGAGATTTTCTGAAGGCACTGCTTGGCTGGGACGATGGCTGGACGTCCCTGAACGACTCCGTGAGAATTTTTATGTGTTTTCTGAAAATTGATAAGGGGGTGGGAAAAATACGAAAAGGGAACACTGTCCCGTGGATTGGCAGAATGGCAGATTATAGGGGGGAACAAGAAATATGGGAAAAATACTAAACGATGTCCAAATGGCACAAAATTTAAAATAGAGACTAGAGGAGACAGGTCGAACAAGTCCTCAAAGTTTGGGCTTGATCAGACAACAAGAACAAAATATAAAATTCTGGAGTTGATGTTCTATCCTGATTTGGACAGAAGTCCAGCGATGGTGGCGGCTGCGCGATGGCGGTGCGATGGCGGCGGCGGCAAAAACAGAAATCAGAGGATAAAAGGGAGAGATAGAATGGGTCTCATACCTTGGAATGGCAGAATTCCATCTGTAAGGGGGGGGGGAGGAGAGAGGAGGAGGGCACACCCTTCTTTATCTCCAACCAAATTCATAATTTTTCATCATTAATTCCACTAAAATGTGAAATACAAGCTATTTATAAGAAATGTAAAAAGACTTGTTGGCCCAGAGAGATGGCGGACAAGAAGGGGGGTTGAATTGTCCCTAAGTCGGGATGGCGGATTTTAAAACTAATTTGAACTAATTACAATGGAAACAAAATTAACTACGTTAATTAACCTAAGCTGACATGATATTAAAATGTTCTCTCAATCTTACCGATCTCACACGGATTATCAATGCAAGGAACAAGTTAACTATGCTCAATTACAAGTAGCAAAGGTAGCAATGTGTAGTAGAGCAGTGTTTAAAAACCTATCAATAGACCTGCAAATAGAGGTTGATGAAATGGACAATCACACAGGCATTCACAATTGACACAGAGATTTATGGGTGGTTCGGGACCACGACAGGCTCCCTACGTCCACCCCTCACCGAATCTCAGTGAGGCTTCACTACACGCTACAAATGTAGCAACACGGGGACGAACCCCAACACCACACATGCTGCTTCTGCAGCAATCCGCACACACGGGGCCTGGCCCCAAACCGCTACCACCGCATCACACACACATGACGTCGGGGAACACACCCCGGACACTAAAACCACACGGAGACGCAGATCCGTCCACACACACAGTAATATTCAGAGTTCAGCAACATACAAGGATTTACAACATATGCTCACAACAGTATGTAAATGGCGAAAAACTATCATCAATAGAAGGATTAAGAATGTAGAATGTTTTCCCTTTGTTTTCCAATGGCCGTTTGTAGATTTTCCTTGAAACTTCAGTTGGAGAGAGTCGAATCGGTAGTAGGATGGAGCACCCGGTCGTCTTCCTTATAGATCCGGGCTTGTCTATAACTTCAGTAACTTATACTGGGTATTTTCTTCAAATCCTAGCTCCAATCAAAACTGCATGCATCAGAAAAATGATTAACCTCATAAATCCCTCTCCTCTCAACCTTGTGACCGCACTCCTCCTTCTTCTGCAAGAGATTGGAAAAGCATTAGCTCATCTTGTTGCTTAGGATGAAAATCGAAGCACTAATAAGAGGGCAGCAAGTAGATAGACAAAAGAACATGTATATGTATATTGCACCTCTTAGATAACCATTCGAAACCTTGAGCAATCTCAAACATAAGCATAGAAGTGAAAGAACAAAACAACTCCCTCGGATTTTCTATGAATTTCAAGCTCCCATATACATGTGCGGTCAACCTCCAGCCATACAACCACTTGTGCGGTTGATAGTGGGCCGTCCAAACATTTTAGAGGGTATATTGGTAAATTCTCTGAATTATCACCAAGAAGCATTTGTAATTTGTACGGCCTAGGTTTAGCCGCATAAGACCATTGTGTGGTACCTACTAAGCCGTTTATCTCTCAAGAGTCCTAACGTCGGTTCACTGTTCAGATAATTACCTATTTATCTTCTTATTTATCACCGACAGGCTTGGGCGGTTTCCCATGAGCCGTTCAACTATGAGAGAGTCCAGCGGCGAATTTATCGATCAGTTCAGTGGATAAATTAATTATCTCATGATTTATTTGAATTTCCACCGACAGGGATGGACGGCCCATTCATGGTCGCTCATCATGTGTGCGGTCTATCGTGAGACCGTTTATCCTCTTGGACCAGAAAGTGGTTAAGGGTTTTTTTTATCCATTCGTGTTTTTTATCCCAAACTTTCTCCGATGATTTCTTCGTGAATCCTTAACCACTTTGAGTGTCGTTTCTTCCAGACGAAAGATAATTGAATTATCTTCAACTTTTATTTGATAATCTCGACCTGAAAATGGATAGAAACCCTAATTTCGGGGTTGGCTTCTTAGGCTCTATAAATAGACCCTAAAGGCTACCTTTGAAAGGGGGGAAGATTTCGGGTCGACGGCGAAGCTCTGTCGGATTGTTGAGCGACCCAAGACAGGGAGGGAGGCCTTCTACGCCCACATAGGCCTCCGATTCAGGGAGTACACCGTTTGTTTGATTCATTAGTTCACTCATCCCACCGTCGGTTTTCTCGTTGCATGCATCGTTCTCCTTTCTTTCATCTATTTTTCTTCATTGTCTCATCACATTATACACATCCTCCCACGTTTTTGGTGCCCCTAGGGGTTTAAAACCCCCCAGGTATCCCCCATTCCGTTTAGTTATGTTCATTTCTTTCCATTTTAGCATTTGCTACACTTTACATTTCTAACTTGGGTTTTTCTTTGCATTCTACACGTTGTTTTACAGGTCAGCAACACGCTAACACGAGTCCCATCCTTCCTGGCCGGCCGGAAAGGGTGGAGGTTGGACCCCTTTTGCAATTCCTGGCGTGGTGGGCTTGTGCGGTTCGCAACTAACCGTTCAAGGAGATGTGCGGTGCAATCTGGACCGTTCTTCTTCTTCCTGCGGTCGTGTTGAAACCGTTCATCTGCCAGGAGTGCTTCATCCCGTGTCCTCAACAGCGCCTTTAGGCGGCCTATCATGCGGCCGCTCAACATATAAGACGGTTCTTCATAGACCGTACATCCTCCCAGCGCTGCTCATAAGGCGAGTGTCCCATGTTCTTTTCCAAGGTACGGCGTGTCCATCACGTTCGGCGCCTTGGTGGCAATCACACATGTTTGCATGCTTCTGTCTCCTTCTACCTTTCATGTATTTCTCATATTGATTTAGTAGAAGGGATGGAAGAGATCTTTTAAGCCGGAAAGGAAGAGTAAAAAAAACACGTCAACACCCCATTTTTTGGCGATCACGGTGGGACAACTAGTGCCCATCGTGTTAGTGACCTACTAACCTTCTCTTTTCCTTTGTTAGCCCTTTTTCTTGAAGTGGTTTCAGGTTGATCTTTGCTGGTCGCGTTCTCTTTCCTCATGAACTTGTACGGTCCCTCTTGAGTAGTCCTAATCTTGTGCGGCCGTAAGTCCACCGTTCTTCTCTACAAACAGTGCCACATCTCCTCCAAGCCTGCCGTCGTGAGTGATCTCTCACCACCCGTTCATCATCCATACGGCATGCGTTTGGCCGTCCATCTTGCTAGCACAGGTACGCCTCTATCCACATAGTGTTGGTTTGGTTGCTATTACACGGTTGCTATAGGTCCGTTCCAGCTCTTACGCGGTATACCTGGAGACCGTTCAACCTGGTACGCTTCTGATTGCTATCTCCTTTCATTCCAGAGTTTTCTGATTTTCGTGTTAGTATGTCGTTACTCCCTGGATTATACGGTCGTCTACAGACCGTCTATCTCCCTGAGCGGTCTTACAGAGACCGTCCTTGTCGTGCTACATTGCACCCGTGCTTCACTTTGATTGCCATGTTATTTGATTTTCATGACACTTGGTGCTGATTATTGATCTCCCTCCTGCTCTTATATCATTGTTGCATACTTGTTTTCATTTCTTACATATTTGTTTGATCATTGCTTGCTAGATCTAGGTTAGAATTTTGCATGCACTCTGGTGCACATAGGATTCATGCATTCCATTCACATCTAGTTGCATTCCTACCGAGGTAGGGTTTCCTCTCGTCTCCATACTGCTTGGAGCCGACTAGGGGACCTTGTCGAGGACCTCTGTAAGTCCCCGTGAGCCGTGGATTCTCACATGGACGCTGGGCATGTTGTACCACACCATCCCTCAGTCTAGGGTTCTGCATCCGCGTGAGGGAGAGTCCCCTAGAGTCACCCAATTTTCCATTCTTACCCTGATTAGGTACCTTATGGTTGAGTGAATTCACATTTTAATTAATCCACTAAGGTCCTAAAGAGGAACTTATAAAATCTTCGTGCATCATTTATAACTTGGGTGGTCAATTGGTTGATTCTTTTCTCATCTCTCCCCTCCATTGTGTGTTGTGGTATCATCATTCACCTCATTTTCTCAGATTAGGCTCATTTGGTTTAGTTCATCTTTGTGTGTCTCCATTTAGTTGCATTTGTCCTAGGCTCGTTTCTATCCTTGTATTCCTTTGAAATTCTTGACTGTAAAAAGTCTCCACTCCCTCCATGGTGCATTTTTCCCCTGTATCCTATTCCTATTCCTCTCTACCTTCTTATCCCCGCGTGGATTCCCTTTCCCATGCGGGCCCATCTCCTTATTCCTCCATTGGACCCTATTCGTTTAACACGCCTTCTTGTCCCGCCCGTGTTGCTGTTGGCCCGATCGGTCCCCATTCCCACATTCACGATTCTTCTAGGCCCATATCTCCTTCCATCCCTGGAATGGGTTTTCCTTCTTTTCAAGCTGGGTCCCTCTATTCGGCCCATCATCATTATCCTGGTTTAAATTCATCCTCTCTTGCTCAGGCTGGCCCATATTCTTCTCGGACTCTTCCCATCGAGGAGATGATCGCTCAGGCCCAACGCCAGCTTGATAAATTACAACACCGAATCAATCCCCAAACTTCTTTGGATATCCCATTTGCATTCCAGGGTCTTCAACTCCCACCACGTTCACAGATTCCCGCATATCGTCACTTTGGTGGAATTGGTGACCCCTACGTGCATTTGAAGGAGTTCCTATATGAGTCGGCCCAGTTCCGGTATGACCAACGCTTGATGGTTTATTTGTTTGGTCTATCTTTAGGGGGCTCGGCCAAGGATTGGTTTTTCATGTTACCGCAAAAGCAGATGATGAATTTTCAAGTTGTGCAAGAAAGATTTATTCAGCAGTACCAGGACCAGGTTGGGCCCAGATATTTTATGGTTGATCTGGCCCAAGAGAAGATGAAGCCCGACGAGGAATTCTCCCCGTTTGCCGACCGCTGGCGTCGCCTGGTTGCACAAGTTCAGGGGCATATTCCGGAGGGTGAACAAATCAAGATGGTGATTTCTAATGCAACGCCTAAGTTTAGATGCATCTTAGCCCTGAATGATATCACTTCATGGCAACAACTCTACAGCCGAGCCCGCTTCATTAGCCAACAACTCCTAGTTTCCCCTGACCACGAGTCTCCTCTACCTTTGCCTTCCACATACCCCTTGTCTTCACCATCCCCCACAAGTTAGCCCTCCACCTCATATCCCTCCATGAGTCGGCCGTCCGCTCCCACTTATCCATATGCCTTCCCATGTCACCCCACTACATCTTCCTCCACGAGTCAGCCCTCCGCTATTTTATTTCCCCACACCTCTCCACTTCCAGTCAAGGAAACATCACACCCTGAGCGGGTGGATGCTGTCCATTATATTCCCACTCCCTCCATGCCTCCACATCATTCTAGCCCTCTGCCTTCACCTACGCAATTCCCCTTGCCTACACAACCTCCGCTACCATCCCCACTACCTTCTCATACCCCTCAGCACCTACCTTGCCCGAAGCGGGCTTCTCACTCTCCATTGCCGGAGTCTTTTACGGTCGTTTTCAGGGCTTTGATGGTCACCCATGCGTTGTAACTCCCTCCGGTTATGCCTCGCCAACCCGCGGTCGGGAATTTGCTCCATTTCTGTGAATTCCATCGTCAACAGGGGCATTTGATTGAGGACTGCCCCGAGTTCTGGGAACTTATTTACAGCTTGGAAGACAAGAAGATGATCGATTGGGCTGTCATGCACCAAGTTATTATAGATCTTCACAAATAGCAGCAGCAGCAGCAAGCGCCGCCCAGGCAGCCGTCTTCGTCTCATGGCCAGGGGCATCCCTGTTATTCTTTAGTTGATAAAGCACCCGCTCCGTTATCTATCCCCTCACCTACCCCCTCACCTTCACCATCTCCTACTCAACCTCCACGGCCTCCACCAACCAAGGCTCTTGCTCAGGATAGTACCTCCACTGCCTCGGCTTCCTCCATTGCCACCACCGCTTCCACTCCCAACACCGCTCGGCGTGTTGTATGGATACGTCAACGGTGGACACCACGACCTTCCCCTTTGCCTACATCACCTTCTCCACCTTCATCTTCATCACCATCTCTATTGACTGTTCCATCACTTCCACCATCTCTGCCGCCTTTGCCATCCCCTTCATCATCTTCACCTGAGCCTGAGCAAGCTCCACCTCCACCTTCATCTTCAACCCCTAAACACACCATCCCCATTAAACCTTCCATGCCCTCTAACCCTTTTACATCCATTTCTTCATCTACTTCCACCCCACGGAGCGGGTGTGTGCTCTCTTTGGTGCCCCTCGGGTCTGGTCCCCAAGGAGACAATGAGCCGAGTCAGGGTAGTTCGGTGAAGGCTGTTCCATTCATGATTCAAGATTTCAGCTACCGCATGCCGATCCGGGTCCTGGTCTCGGGCTACTTTGGGACTGATGAGCCTATGCTTCCGAAGATGGTTGCCAAGAAAGGCTCTCCTGCACTAGTGCCAGTTTCTTCTCAAGCAAGGCCGGTGCCAATCTCTTTGCTCGCTGGAGGATTCACTATTGATGTTGTAATTGCTCCTCGCTCGATTGCTGTTCAATTCACTGGCCAAGAAGGGTTCTTTACTCAGATTGTGCTTACCCATACGGTTGCCAAGAGCCTGATGGATTCCCTATTCAAGGGGTAATTGGCCGTATCTTCTGCATTTTCCAAGGACATTCTACACATCTTATGCAATCTTCCTCAGTTTATTGGTGAATCGGCCACGTCAACGCCGCACATTACTCTCCCTCAGTTTTGTCCTGCTCTTCTTGTAAGGGAGTTATGCTTCATGCCCGATTGCCGAGTGAAGATGTCGAATCTTATGCTGCTAATACCGAGTGATGAAACTCCACGGTTTTCTGATGTTCATCCCAAGGAGTCATCTATCCAAGAATGTCTACCAATGGTTAGCACTGGGTGTCTAGGGGCAACCGCCCCGATGAAGCTGCGTATTCATGACCAGGCTAGGTTGTCTGCCAGATGGGCCCGCTATTTGAGGAGGTATTACAGATTAAAAAGCCCAAAGGTCCGAGTCCGCGTCAGGCGGATCCACGTTCAAGAAGTGTTAGCTAAGAAGAGGCGGCGTAAGTTTGAGGGCCGTCGATTGTGCACTCAGGGGTCCACTTCTTCCTATTCCTTTCGTTCATCCTTTCTATTGCTCAGCTCCCACCCCTGGGTGGTGTACCTCCCTTCCTATAATCCAGTTTCTATGATCTTCTCCTCTCTTTTCGGGTCCGCAAACCCCATTCTTCTTTCTCCACTCATCCGGAGTCTCCGGATCCTCTGTTCTCTCATTATTTTAGGCCTCGGCCTATGTCATCCTTTCATCCCACTTTCGGGACTTCTTCTAATCCTTCTCTTCTGGTATCCCCGGGATCTACTTCTGATCCTTCCCCGACTTTGTCGGGTGATTCTCATTCTCCTTCCCCGACTGTGTCGGGTGGTCCTAGTTCCTTTTCTCCAACCATGTCAGATGATCACTCCTCTTCTCCCTTATCTTTGCCACAATCTTCTCATGGTTTGTGTATTCTCTCTCTTCATCATTTCGGGGTCTTCGCCCTTTCTCTTACTGTTTTCGAGGCTTTAGCCCACCTTGATCTCGGCTAATCTGGTTTCTTCTGTAATTGGTTCCTTGTTATCAAGGTCTCTACACCTTAACGAGGGAGTTCTTGCCCTCATCTCTCTTCCTTTTTATATCCCTTCTTCGTCCAGTATGATGTCTGCCACTCCTCTATGTCGAGTAATCCAATCCTTTGCTCTCCTTTCATCCTTTATCCTGACAAGCAAGGAAAAAAAAGTTCGTACTCCTCAAAGCTCGATGATCGAAATCGCTTCAGGAGGCCGATTTCCACGCCATCGATTTGCAAAGGTATCTTTGATTTTGTGCCGGAACATGTTATCATTGCTATTACTCTGTTATTTCTACACGCGCTTATAATGTTGGTTCCTTAAAACATGGTTGAGTGGCCTTAGGCTTTAGTTAGTTTGCTTAGTCAAATGAGTCGCTTCTGCAGCATCTTAGGCTGGTGATAGCTCCGCGCTGGGTGTCTAGTTCTTTCCCCGATCGTTGAGGGTGACCTTTTGAGCATGGATTTTTCACACACTTCACGGTAAGCCATAGCCGATCTCTCTAGTGCAACATCGTTGCTACTGTGGCCATACTATGGATATGCACAAAGGTCTTTTCTCTTCTTTGCTCGGCCAAGTGCAGGGGCAAGAGACTGATGGATAGGATGACCAACCTAGGCGCTCCCTAATACAAGAGAGATCTCAAATAGGGGCAGTCTTGACCCTCAAAAGTAAGCTTTCATGCTTTATCTAGCCAGACTAGGGCTATCAAAATAAGAAAAGAATCAAATACAAAATTATGAATCAAAGGCATGGTAAGAGTGGCAGTACAGTTCCCCGCGGGACGCCATGAGCCCGGTCGCATGCGTGTCTGATAAATATGGGTCTAAAAATTAAAGTCACAAAGCCCCGGTGCAACAGACTATCTCTTTGAGGGGTAGTGCCCTGGAAGGAATTCAAGCATTGATATCTCACATCCTGCACGAAGCTTGTCTCCAATTTTTCTTCTGTTTCTCCCTCTTAGGCTGGGTTGTATCTCATGTATGGCCTTAGTAGGGGCACCGTTCTTTAGAAGCGATTGGTTGTGACGAGCCACCCTCACATGCACGCCCTGCTCAAGGGATGCCTTTGATGAAAGGGGTAGGGACGACGATCCCTGGCCAGTAGATCGAGCCTGTCTTTGGGTGCTGCAGATTGACATTGTCAAAAATCCAAAAAAATGAGATATGTCAAAATTCAAAAAAATATATATATAAAATATTGTCAAAATTCCAAAAGAATCAAATATTGTCAAAATTTCTAAAAAAATCAGATATGTCAAAAAATATAAATAATTCAAATGCTTCAAAAATCTAGAAAAAAATCAAAGAAAAAAAATAAAAAAAATTCAAAAAAAAATCCAAAAAAATGTGTCTCTTTGTTTTCTTTTTTTATGCATTTGCATCTGTTTTAAGGACAGATATTTAATCCGTTTGCTAAGTGTGCAGGTTGCAAGTACTCAGACATTTCTTACTATATCTTTTTGCTCTCTCTCATGTTCACATTTTGATCTGTTATTTCCTTCTTCACTCATATCTCTCGATCTGTTTTGAAGCTCATGTCCTTCTCAGCTTTTAATGATCATATCTTTATGAAAGGGCCTTCGCCTCACGATTATGAACCTGGCAGTTCTGCTTCATTCTGATCTTGGGTTTCGATTAAAGTGGATATTTGTCTTATCTTTTGTCCCGCCGTGTCTTTGTCACGTGTTCATGTCCCACCGTGTCGTCCCACACATGTTATTTTGTCCCTCACTACATGTTGTTAGTCATCTAGTTGTCCCTTTGTGTCTTGTGTTCTTGTCCCAACCGTGTGGATTCCGTCATGTTCTTGTCACAACCGTATGTTGTCCCACCGCGTTGTTGTCTTGTCCCACCGTGTTCATGCATGTTGTTTCTGCTCATGCCCTTGTATATCTGCTCGTTTGCCTTTGTGATGTTATGCTGCATTGTCTCCCATCTCATTTTTGCTATGTTTATACTTACTTGTTTATCGTATTTGTCTTATACATAAAAATCCATGAAAAATCTGAAAATGAAAATCCAAAAAAAAAAGCATGCCGTTTCACCTGCACAAGAAAGTCAGGTATGGCCTTCTATCCCTATGTCCCTTATTGCATTACTATAGGGTACTATGCTATATTATCTCGAGAACCAATTGATTATCTACGTGTTCCAGGATCTGATGTTCCCCTTTAACAAAAACGATGATGATCCAGGTTCACGCGTTTAATCTCCGGATAGGCCGTTAGGTTGGGATGTCCTGGGGAAGATGGTTCTATCCTTCACGCTGTGGTTGCGGATAGTGTCTTGACTTTGATTCTCCCAGCCTAGCAATATTATTCTTGAGTATTTTATATTTTAATCTTTCTTTACATTTGTTTTAACGCTTTCTTTTATTTTAGCCCAGCATGCATCATACGCATCTTTTGAGCATTCATGACCCATGGTTTGCCCGAAAAATGTCCCACCAGTAATGGTTAGCTATATGTTCGATGTTTGGGTAAGAGGAACAATTCCACTCTGAATTGGAAGGTTCTGTTTGCACGATTCGCTTGGTTTGGTTGATTAAGAGGTCCATGTCTGGAGTTTTAGTCTGTTTCTTCACTTTTTCGTTACTTATTCCGGTCTCCTCATTGGTCCGAGGGATTGTGTCCCCCATGAGGTTGATAGTGTGTTTCTTTTTATTTAGTTTAGTTCCTCCAGATTGACGTCGCTTTTGGTCTAATCATTCCTTGTGTTTGGTTCGGAGTTTTACGGAAGATTCCTATCGCTCGTTGGTAAAAACGGGTGTCGTTTTACCTTAACACCCACTTTTCAGTCCGCTCCGCTTCATTTCCGTTTCATCTCCATGTTCCATTTCGCTTCCGCTTCACCTCCGCTCGCTCCCATGCAAAGAGGACGTTAAGGAGGGACATCTGTTGACACCCATTTTTTACCGATAAGTTGAGTCATTTCTCTTACTCTCATTTATTGATGTCTCGAGTTGTCCATCACTCGCTGGGCTATTTTCTGGCACGTTCTGGGCCAATTTTATGGGTGGCCTCTCTCCCTGGCTAGGTCCGAGTTGATTCAGGGCTTAATGGGCCTTGGTTTTGGTTGATTGAGCTTTTCTATGAATTTCAAGCACCCATATACATGTGCGGTCAACCTCCAGCCGTACAACCATTTGTGCGGTTGATAGTGGGACGTCCAAACATTTTAGAGGGTATATTGGTTAATTCTTTGAATTATCACCGACAAGCATTTGTAATTTGTACAGCCTAGGTTTAGCCGCATAAGACCATTGTGCGGTACCTACTAAGCAGTTTATCTCTCAAGAGTCCTAACGTCGGTTGACTGTTCAGATAATTACCTATTTATCTTCTTATTTATCACCGACAGGCTTGGGCGGTTTCCCATGAGCCGTTCAACTATGAGAGAGTCCATCGGCGAATTTATCGGTCAGTTCAGTGGATAAATTAATTATCTCATGATTTATTTGAATTTTCACCGACAGAGATGGACGGCCCATTCATGGCCGCTCATCATGTGTGCGGTCTATCGTGAGACCGTTTATCCTCTCGGACCAGAAAGTGGTTAAGGGTTTTTTATCCATTCATGTTTTTTCTCCCAAAATTTCTCCGATGATTTCTCCGCGAATCCTTAACCATTTTGAGTGCCATTTCTTCCAGACGAAAGATAATTGAATTATCTTCAACTTTTATTTGATAATCTCGACCTAAAAATGGATAGAAACCCTAATTTCGGGGTTGGCTTCTTAGGCTCTATAAATAGACCCTAAAGGCTACCTTTGAAAGGGGGGGAGATTTCGGGTCGACGGCGAAGCTCTGTCGGATTGTTGAGCAACCCAATACCGGGAGGGAGGCTTTCTTCGTCCGCATAGGCCTCCGGTTCAGGGAGTACACCGTTTGTTTGATTCATTAGTTCACTCATCCCACCGTCAGTTTTCTCGTTGCATGCATCGTTCTCCTTTCTTTCATCTATTTTTCTTCATTGTCTCATCACATTATACACATCCTCCCACGTTTTTGGTGCCCCTGGGGGTTTAAAACCCCCCAGATATCCCCCATTCCGTTTAGTTATGTTCATTTCTTTTTATTTTAGCATTTGCTACACTTTACATTTCTAACTTGGGTTTTTCTTTGCGTTCTACACGTTGTTTTGCAGGTCAGCATCACGCTAACGCGAGGCCCATCCTTCTTGGCCGGCCGGAAAGGGTGGAGGTTGGACCCCTTTTGCAATTCCTGGCGTGGTGGGCTTGTGCGGTTCGCAACTAACCGTTCAAGGAGATGTGCGGCGCAATCTGGACCGTTCTTCTTCTTCCTGCGGTCGTGTTGAAACCGTTCATCTGCCAGGAGTGCTTCATCCCGTGTCCTCAACAGCGCCTTTAGGCGGCCTATCATGCGGCCGCTCAACATATAAGACGGTTCTTCATAGACCGTACATCCTCCCAGCGCTGCTCATAAGGCGAGTGTCCCCTGTTCTTTTCGAAAGTACGGCGTGTCCATCACGTTCGGCGCCTTGGTGGCGATCACACATGTTTGCATGCTTCTGTCTCTTTCTACCTTTCATGTATTTCTCATATTGATTTAGTAGAAGGGATGGTAGAGATCTTTTAAGCCGAAAAGGAAGAGTAAAAAAAAACACGTCAACACCCCATTTTTTGGCGATCACGGTGGGACAACTAGTGCCCATCGTGTTAATGACTTGCTGACCTTCTCTTTTACTTTGTTAGCCCTTTTTCTTGAAGTGGTTTCAGATTGATCTTCGCTAGTCGCGTTCTCTTTCCTCTGGAACTTGTACGGTCCCTCTTGAGCCGTCCTAATCTTGTGCGGCCGTAAGTCCCCCGTTCTTTTCTGCAAACAGTGCCACTTCTCCTCCAAGCCTGCCGTCGTGAGCGGTCTCTTACCACCCGTTCATCATCCATACGGCCTGCGTTTGGCCGTCCATCTTGCTAGCACAGGTACGCCTCTGTCCACATAATGTTGGTTTGGTTGCTATTACACGGTTGTTGTCGATCCGTTCCAGCTCTTACGTGGTCTACCTGGAGACCGTTCAACCTGGTACGCTTCTGATTGCTATCTCCTTTCATTCTAGAGTTTTCTGATTTTCGTGTTAGCATGTCGTTACTCCCTGGATTGTACGGTCGTCTACAGACCGTCTATCTCCCTGAGCGGTCTTACAGAGACCGTCCTTGTCGTGCTACAGTGCACCCGTGCTTCACTTTGATTGCCATGTTATTTGATTTTCATGGCACTAGGTGCTGATTATTGATCTCCCCCCTGCTCTTATATCATTGTTGCATATTTGTTTTCATTTCTTACATATTTGTTTGATCATTGCTTGCTAGATCAAGGTTAGAATTTTGCATGCACTCCGGTGCACATAGGATTCATGCATTCCATTCACATCTAGTTGCATTCCTACCACGGTAGGGTTTCCTCTCGTCTCCATACTCCTTGGAGCCGACTTGAGGACCTTGCAGAGGACCTCTGTAAGTCCCCGTGAGCCGTGGATTCCCACACGGACATCGGGCAGGTTGTACCACACCATCCCTCAGTCTAGGGTTCTGCATCTGTGTGAGGGAGAGTCCCCTAGAGTCACCCAGTTTTCCATTCTTACCCTGGTTAGGTACCTTATGGTTGAGTGAATTCACATTTTAATTAATCCACTAAGGTCCTAAAGAGGACCTTATCAAATCTTCGTGCATCATTTATAACTTGGGTGGTCAATTGGTTGATTCTTTTCTCATCTCTCCCCTCCATTGTGTGTTATGGTATCATAATTCACCTCATTTTGTCAGATTAGGCTCATTTGGTTTAGTTCAACTTTGTGTGTCTCTATTTAGTTACATTTGTCCTAGGCTTGTTTCTATCCTCGTATTCCTTTGAAATTCTTGACTGTAAAAAGTCTCCACTCCCTCCAGGGAGCATTTTTCCTCTATATCATATTCCTATTCCTCTCTACCTTCTTATCCCCGCGTGGATTCCTCTTCCCATGCGGGCCCATCTCCTTATTCCTCCATTGGACCCTATTCGTTTAACGGGCCTTCTTGTCCCGCCCGTGTTGCTGTTGGCCCGATCGGTCCCCTTTCCCACATTCACGATTCTTCCAGGCCCATACCTCCTTCCATCCCTGGAATGGGTTTTCCTTCTTCTCAAGTTGGGTCCCTCTATTCGGCCCATCATCATTATCTTGGTTTAAATTCATCCTCTCTTGCTCAGGCTGGCCCATATTCTTCTCGGACTCTTCCCACCGAGGAGATGTTCGCTCAGGCCCAACGCCATCTTGATAAATTACAACACCGAATCAATCCCCAAACTTCTTTGGATATCCCATTTGCATTCCAGGGTCTTCAACTCCCACCATGTTCACAGATTCCCGCATATCGTCACTCTGGTGGAATTGGTGACCCCTACGTGCATTTGAAGGAGTTCCTATATGAGTCGGCCCAGTTCTGGTATGACCAACGCTTGATGGTTTATTTGTTTGGCCTATCTTTAGAGGGCTCGGCCAAGGATTGGTTTTTCATGTTACCGCAAGAGCAGATGATGAATTTTCAAGTTGTGCAAGAAAGATTTATTCAGCAGTACCAGGACCAGGTTGGGCCTAGATATTCTATGGTTGATCTGGCCTAAGAGAAGATAAAGCCCGACGAGGAATTCTCCCCGTTTGCCGACCGCTGGTGTCGCCTGTCCGCGCAAGTTCAGGGGCATATTCCGGAGGGCGAACAAATCAAGATGGTGATTTCTAATGCAATGCCTGAGTTTAAATGCATCTTAGCCCTGAACGATATCACTTCATGGCAACAACTCTACAGCCAAGCCCACTTCATTAGCCAACAACTGCTAGTTTCCCCTGACCACGAGTCTCCTCCACCTTCGCCTTCCACATACCCCTTCTCTTCACCATCCCCCACAAGTCAGCCCTCCACCTCATATCCCTCCATGAGTCGGTCGTCCGCTCCCACTTATCCATATGCCTTCCCATGTCACCCCACTACATCTTCCTCTACGAGTCAGCCCTCCGCTGTTTTATTTCCCCACACCTCTCCACTTCCGGTCAAGGAAACATCACACCCTGAGCGGGTGGATGCCCTCTATTATATTCCCACTCCCTCCATGCCTTCACATCATTCTAGCCCTCCGCCTTCACCTATGAAATTCCCCTTGCCTACACAACCTCCGCTACCATCCCCACTACCTTCTCATACCCCTCGGCACCTACCTTGCCCGAAGCGGGCTCCTCACTCTCCGTTGCCGGAGTCTTTTACAGACGTTTTCAGGGCTTTGATGGTCACCCATGCGTTGCAACTCCCTCCGATTATGCCTCGCCAACCCGCGGTCGGGAATTTGCTCCATTTCTGTGAATTCCATCGTCAACAGGGGCATTTGATTGAGGACTGCCCCGAGTTCTGGGAACTTATTTACAGCTTGAAAGACAAGAAGATGATCGATTGGGCTGTCATGCACCAAGTTATTATAGATCTTCACAAACAGCAGCAGCAGCAGCAAGCACCACCCAGGCAGCCGTCTCCGTCTCAAGGCCAGGGGCATCCCTGTGATTCTTCAGTTGATAAAGCACCCGCTCCGTTATCTATCCCCTCACCTACCCCCTCACTTTCACCGTCTCCTACTCAACCTCCACGGCCTCCACCAACCATGGCTCTTGCTCAGGCTAGTGCCTCCACTACCTCCGCTTCCTCCATTGCCACCACCGCTTCCACTCCCAACACCGCTCGACGTGTTGTATCGATACGTCGACGGTGGACACCACGACCTTCCCCTTTGCCTACATCACCTTCTCCACCTCCATCTCAATCACCATCTCTATTAACTATTCCATCACTTCTACCATCTCCGCCGCCTTTGCCCCCCCCTTCATCATCTTCACTTGAGCCTGAGCGAGCTCCACCTCCACCTTCATCTTCAACCCCTAAACACACCATCCCCATTAAACCTTCCATGCCCTCTAAGCCTTTTACATCCATTTCTTCATCTACTTCCACCCCACGGAGCGGGTGTGTGCTCTCTTTGGTGCCCCTCGGGTCTGGTCCCCAAGGAGACAATGAGCCGATTTAGGGTAGTTCGGTGAAGGTTGTTCCATTCATGATTTAAGATTTCATCTACCGCATGCCGATCCAGGTCCTGGTCTCGGGCTACTTTGGGACTGATGAGCCTATGCTTCCGAAGATGGTTGCCAAGAAAGGCTCTCGTGCACTAGTGCTAGTTTCTTCTCAAGCGAGACCAGTGGCAATCTCTTTGCTCGTTGGAGGATTCACTATTGATGTTGTTATTGCTCCTCGCTCAATTGCTGTTCAGTTCACTGGCCAAGAAGGGTTCTTTACTTAGATTGTGCTAACCCATATGGCTGCCAAGAGCCTGATGGATTCCCTATTCAAGGGGCAATTGGCCGTATCTTTTGCATTTTTTAAGGACATTCTGCACATCTTATGCAATCTTTCTTGGTTTATTGGTAAATCGGCCACGTCAACGCCACACATTACTCTCCCTCAGTTTTGTTCTGCTCTTCTGGTAAGGGAGTTATGCTTCATGCCCGATTGCCGAGTGAAGATGTCGAATCTTATGCTACTAATACCGAGTGATGAAACTCCATGGTTTTCTGATGTTCATCCCAAGGAGTCATCTATCCAAGAATATCTACCAATGGTTAGCACTGGGTGTCTAGGGGCAACCGCCCCGATAAGGCTGCGTATTCATGACCGGGCTAGGTTGTCCGCCAGATGGGCCCGTTATTTGAGGAGGTATTACAGATTAAGAAGCCCAAAGGTCCGTGTCCGCGTCAGGCGGATCCACGTTCAAGAAGTGTCAGCTAAGAAGAGGCGGCGGCGTAAGTTTGAGGGTCGTCGATTGTGCAGTCAGGGGTCCACTTCTTCCTATTCCTTTCATTCATCCTTTCTATTGCTCAGCTACCACCCCTGGGTGGTGTACCTCCCTTCCTCTAATCCAGTTTCTATGATCTTCTCCTCCCTTTTCGGGTCCGTAAACCCCCATTCTTCTTTCTCCACTCATCCGGAGTCTCCGGATCCTCCGTTCTCTCATGATTTTAGGCCTCGGCCTATGTCATCCTTTCATCCCACTTTCGGGACTTCTTCTGATCCTTCTCTTCTGGTATCCCCGGGCTCTACTTCTGATCCCTCCTCGACTTTGTCGGGTGATTCTCATTCTCCTTCCCCGACTCTGTCGGGTGGTCCTAGTTCCTTTTCTCCGACCACGTCGGATGATCACTCCTCTTCTTCGTTATCTTTGCCACAATCTTCTCATGGTTTGTCTATTCTCTCCTCTTCATCATTTCGGGGTCTTTGCCCTTTCTCTTACTGTTTTCGAGGCTTTAGCCCACCTTGATCTCGGCTAATCTGGTTTCTTCTGTAATTGGTTCCTTGTTATCAAGGTCTCTACACCTTAACGAGGGAGTTCTTGCCCTCATCTCTCTTCCTTTTTTTATCCCTTCTTCGTCTAGTATGATGTCTGCCACTCCTCTATGTCGAGGAATCCAATCCTTTGCTCTCCTTTCATCCTTTATCCTGACAATCAAGGAAAACAAAGTTCGTGCTCGTCAAAGCTCGATGATCGAAATCGCTTCAGGAGGCCGATTTCCACGCCATCGATTTGCAAAGGTATCTTTGATTTTGTGCATGGACATGTTATCATTGCTATTACTATGTTATTTCTATGTGCGCTTATAATGTTGGTTCCTTAAAACATGGTTGAGTGGCCTTAGACTTTAGTTAGTTTGCTTAGTCAAATGAGTCGCTTCTGCAGCATCTTAGACTGGTGATAACTCCGCGCTGGGAGTCTAGTTCTTTCCCCGATCGTTGAGGGTGACCTTTTGAGCATGGATTTTTCACACAGTTCATAGCAAGCCATAGCCGATCTCTCTAGTGCGACATCGTTGCTACTGTGGCCATACTATGGGTATGCACAAAGGTCTTTTCTCTTCTTTGCTCGGCCAAGTGCAGGGGCAAGAGACTGATGGATAAGATGACCAACCTAGGCGCTCCCTAATACGAGATAGATCTCAAATAGGGGCAGTCTTGACCCTCAAAAGTAAGCTTTTATGCTTTATCTAGCAAGACTAGGGCTATCAAAATAAGAAAAGAATCAAATACAAAATTATGAATCAAAGGCATGACAAGAGTGACAGTACAGTTCTCCGCGGGACGCCATGAGCCCGGTCGCATGCGTGCCTGATAAATATGGGTCTAAAAATCAAAGTCACAAAGCCCCGGTGCAACAGACTATCTCTTTGAGGGGTAGTGCCTTGGAAGGAATTCAAGCCTTGATATCTCCCATTCTGCACGAAATTTGTCTCTAATTTTTCTTCCGTTTCTCCCTCTTAGGCTGGGTTGTATCCCGAGTATGGCCTTAGTAGGGGCACCGCTACTTAGAAGCGGTTGGTTGTGGCGAGCCACCCTCACATGCACGCCCTGCTCAAGGGATGCCTTTGATGAAAGGGGTAGGGACGACGATCCCTGGCCAATAGTTTGAGCCTGTCTTTGGGTGCTACAGATTGACATTGTCAAAAATCCAAAAAAATGAAATATGTGAAAATTCCAAAAAAAACATATCAAATATTGTCAAAATTCTAAAAAATCAAATATTGTCAAAATTTCTAAAAAAAATTAGATATGTCAAAAAAATATAAAAAAATCAAATGCTTCAAAGATCCAGAAAAAAAATCAAAGAAAAAAATAAAATAAATACAAAACAAAAAATCCAAAAAAATGTCTCTTTGATTTCTTTTTTTATGCATTTGCATCGGTTTTAAGGACAGATATGTAATCCGTTTGCTAAGTGTGCATGTTACAAGTACTCAGGCATTCCTTGCTATATTTTTTTGCTCTGTCTCCTGCTCACATTTTGATCTGTTCTTTCCTTCTTCAATCATATCTCTCGATCTGTTTTAAAGCTCATGTCCTTCTCAGCCTCACGATTATGAACCTGGCGGTTCTGCTTCATTCTGATCTTGGGTTTCGATTGAAGTGGATATTTGTCTTATCTTTTATCCCGCCGTGTCTTTGTCACGTGTTCATGTCCCACCGTGTCGTCCCACACATGTTGTTTTGTCCCTCACTGCATGTTGTTAGTTATCTAGTTGTCCCTTTGTGTCTTGTGTTCTTGTCCCAACCGTGTGGATTCCGTCATGTTCTTGTCACAACCGTGTGTTGTCCCACCGCGTTGTTGTCTTGTCCCACCGTGTTCATGCATGTTGTTTCTACTCATGCCCTTGTATATCTGCTCGTTTGCCTTTGTGATGTTATGTTGCATTGTCTCCCATCTCATTTTCGCTATGTTTATACTTGCTTGTTTATCGTATTTGTCTTATACATGAAAATCCATGAAAATCTGAAAATGAAAATCCAGAAAAAAAGCATGCCGTTTCACCTGCACAGGTAAGTCAGGTATGGCCTTCTATCCCTATGTCCCTTATTGTATTACTATAGGGTACTATGCTATATTATCTCGAGAACCAGTTGATTATCTACGTGTTCCAGGATCTGATGTTCCCCTTTAACAAAAATGATGATGATCCAGGTTCACGCGTTTAATCTCCGGATAGGCCGTTAGGTTGGGATGTCCTGGGGAGGATGGTTCTATCCTGCACGCTGTGGTTGCGGATAGTGTCTTGACTCTGATTCTCCCATTCTAGCAATATTATTCTCGAGTATTTTATATTTTAATCTTTCTTCGCATTTGTTTTAACATTTTCTTTTATTTTAGCCCAGCATGCATCATACGCATCTTTTGAGCATTCATGACCCATGGTTTGCCCGTAAAATGTCCCACCAGTAATGGTTAACTATATGTTCGGTATTTGGGTAAGAGGAACAATTCCACTCTGAATTGGGAGGTTCTCTTTGCACGATTCGTTTGGTTTGGTTGATTAAGAGGTCACAGTCTGGAGTTTTAGTCTGTTTCTTCACTTTTTTGATGCTTATTCCGGTATCCTCATTAGTCCGAGGGATTGTGTCCCCCATGAGGTTGATCGTGTGTTTCTTTTTATTTAGTTTAGTTCCTCCATATTGGCGTCGCTTTTGGTCTAATCATTCCTTGTGTTTGGTTTGGAGTTTTCCGGAAGATTCCTGTCGCTCGTTGGTAAAAACGGGTGTTATTTTACCTTAACGCCCGCTTTTCAGTCCGCTCCGCTTCATTTCCGCTTCATCTCCATGTTCCATTTTGCTTCCGCTTCACCTCCGCTCGCTCCCCTGCAAAGAGGACGTTAAGGAGGGACATCTGTTGACAACCGTTTTTTACCGATAAGTTGAGTCATTTCTATTACTCCCATTTATTGATGCCTCGAGTTGTCCATCACTCGCTGGGCTATTTTCTGGCACGTTCTGAGCCAATTTTATGGGTGGCCTCCCTCCCTGGCTAGGTCCGAGTTGATTCAGGGCTTAATGGGCCTTGGTTTTGGTTGATTGAGCTTTTCTATGAATTTCAAGTGCCCATATACATGTGCGGTCAACCTCCAGCCGCACAACCATTTGTGCAGTTGATAGTGGGCCGTCCAAACATTTTAGAGGGTATATTGGTTAATTCTCTGAATTATCACCGACAAGCATTTGTAATTTGTACGGCCTAGGTTTAGCCGCATAAGACCATTGTGCGGTACCTACTAAGCCGTTTATCTCTCAAGAGTCCTAATGTCGGTTGACTGTTCAGATAATTACCTATTTATCTTCTTATTTATCACCGACAGGCTTGGGCGGTTTCCCATGAGCTGTTCAACTATGAGAGAGTCCAGTGGCGAATTTATCGGTCAGTTCAGTGGATAAATTAATTATCTCATGATTTATTTGAATTTCCACCGATAGGGATGGACGGCCCATTCATGGCCGCTCATCATGTGTGCGGTCTATCGTGAGACCGTTTATCCTCTCGGACCAGAAAGTGGTTAAGGGTTTTTTTATCCATTCGTGTTTTTTCTCCCAAACTTTCTCCGATGATTTCTCCGTGAATCCTTAACCATTTTAAGTGTCGTTTGTTCCAGAAGAAAGATAATTGAATTATCTTCAACTTTTATTTGATAATCTCGACCTGAAAATGGATAGAAACCCTAATTTCGGGGTTGACTTCTTAGGCTCTATAAATAGACCCTAAAGGCTACCTTTAAAAGGGGGGGAGATTTCGGGTCGACGGTGAAGCTCTGCCGGATTGTTGAGCGACCCAAGACAGGGAGGGAGGCCTTCTACGTCCGCATAGGCCTCCGGTTCAGGGAGTACACCGTTTGTTTGATTCATTAGTTCACTCGTCCCACCGTCTGTTTTCTCGTTGCATGCATCGTTCTCCTTTCTTTCATCAGTTTTTCTTCATTGTCTCATCATATTATACACATCCTCCCACGTTTTTGGTGCCCCTAGGGGTTTAAAACCTCCCAGGTATCCCCCATTCCATTTAGTTATGTTCATTTCTTTCCATTTTAGCATTTGCTACACTTTACATTTCTAACTTGGGTTTTTCTTTGCGTTCTACACGTTGTTGTGCAGGTCAGCAACACGCTAACGTGAGGCCCATCCTTCCTGGCTGGCCGAAAAGGGTGGAGGTTGGACCCCTTTTGTAATTCCTGGCGTGGTGGGCTTGTGCGGTTCCCAACTAACCGTTCAAGGAGATGTGCGGTGCAATCTGGACCATTCTTCTTCTTCCTGCGATTGTGTTGAAACCGTTCATCTGCCAGGAGTGCTTCATCTCGCGTCCTCTGCAACGCCTTTAGACGGCATGTCGTGCGGCCGCTTAACATATAAGACGGTTCTTCATAGACCGTACATCCTCCCAGCGCTGCTCATAAGGCGAGTGTCCCCTGTTCTTTTCCAAGGTACGGCGTGTCCATCACGTTCGGCGCCTTGGTGACGATCACACATGTTTGCATGCTTCTGTCTCCTTCTACCTTTCATGTATTTCTCATATTGATTTAGTAGAAGGGATGGAAGAGATCTTTTAAGCCGGAAAGGAAGAGTAAAAAACACGTCAATAGACACCTTCTGGACTGTTTCTGGAATTAAGTCCAGGAGCAAGATGTCGACACCAGGTGTCGACTCTTGCTCAGTCAGAATGCCCAATGACCCATTTTGCTGAAAATAAAGAGAACAAACTTCACAATAGTTTGGCATGATTAAAAGAGGTTGTGAGGAGTTCTTCCAGCCTGCAAAACACCAAGTACAAGTCAGTTTGCTTCAACATTGACCTCACAAATCAACCCATTTCATTTCCCTTTGTTTAATGGAATTATGGTGACTTGGGAAATTATAACTATGTAAAGCTTATTCAAAATCGTTTCCATTTGCCATTCCAAGAATGAAGGAGGAGTAAAATATCCATATCAATCCACATATAAACACTTGCCTCATCGTTTTACCTGAGTTCACCATTTGTCCTCAATTAACAAATGAAGTCAATTGAGAGCACGATTAATGAATCAATCCCAATCTAGGCACATGGAAAATCATTTCCAACTCATGGATACTTACCATGGATTCAAGGGTAGTAACCAAGAGTGGAAGCTTACCATTGACTCCAAAGAAGTTTTGGCAAAGTGGACCCTGTATATTATGTCAAAGTATTGATCATGCATTTGAAAGGGCATTTCCAATACAAATCAATCAAACCTCATATGAGTTCCAACTTCAGTCCAGAGCAACATTTATCCAGTCATCTGAGAGCATTTAGATCCATTGAGGCATGATCTTGCATGAGTGAAGGGAAGATGATGATCCTTTCAACAAAGATAAATAATGAAATGGAAATGATTTTACACAATGCCATGCAACCAATTCAATATCAATGAATACTCAATGAGTCCACACTAGTATGGGCAAAAAGAACAAGAGCATCAGTCTCAACATTCCCACACTAAGACACGCATGAAAGCGCATGCATTCTCCCCCTGTAGTAGTGCCTGCAAAGCAAGATATCAACATGTGAGTTCGTTTATCATGAAGACGTTTTCCACTAATCAAGCACACAATATTTCACACAATATATTGTGATCATCAAAACCATTATCAAAGATAAAGAGGGAGAGACACGAGCCCAACAAGACTCTAAATATCCCTAGATCTAGAATTGGGAGGGGTAAAAGAGGGAGTTCAAATATTATTCTCCCATGTGGTTTGGAACCACATTAAACAACTAATTAAGGGGGGGGGGGCGCCCCCTTGACCAAGGGGGTTGGAATCTTGACATTTTGTTCCACTTGTCCCCTTTGAATGTCAAACTATCTAGAAGCCCACCTAGGACTTTGACCAGCCCCACATGGACCCCAAGATGTCACATGGACTAATGAGCAAGGGGTGGAGGGTCCTGCAGGGCCTACATGAACTTTTGCACAAAAACCCACTAAAACCTAAAGACTCACAGTTTGGCTTAGAAAGTCTTACAATTGCGCATAAATTTTTCCAAGGATATAAAAGCAAACTAAAAGGACACAAATGCAAAAATAAAAGTTAGTGGTCTTGCTCTGGTGTCCCCATCAATTCTCCCCGGGTGGGAAGAGCTCGACCTCGTCGAGTAAGGGGTGCGGCTGCTCGTGACGCCGGCGGATCCGTCATCGTACCAGGAAGCGCGGAGTACGCTCCACTCCAAGTAATTGACACATGCTCATCCCGTATAGATTCGATATGCTCACGCTGCTGGGGAGGAGGCTAGAGGTGGACACTCCGGGGTGGGGTCACTCTCAAATGAAGGGGAGGCGGCTCAAAGACTCACTAGGAATCACCGCTAGGTCCCTTATGTGACTAGATCCGATATATGAGGTAGAACTGATTCCAAATTCCGACAAGTCTCGCACTCGAAAGGGACTAACAACGCGAGCGTACAAAGACCGACTCGACTTGACGTATGCATATGCACTCGACAGACAAATGGTACGAAACAAAGACTGACACACGACCCTAAACAAACCTACGGTTAGTCCGACTCATGCATATGCAACGGTGGACTGGGACACCCAAATGTGTGCCATGCATACACTGATGCAACCGGTGGTTGGCGGAATGTGGGGCTCTTAGACATCCTAAGGTGGACCATGCATGCATATTGGACTTGGATGTGGGAGGGCCAGGAGTACCAAATGCATCTTCTTCCTTTCCCCTATATGATGGTGTATCTCGTAACTGAACGGACTTGGTGGGTGTAGATGACCCGGCCCGTGGGGAAGGGGTGTGGTAGTGGACTCTCTTGAAGAAGTGAAGTATATATGGTGGGTCACGGGGTCCACTAGGGAATGGGTCAAAGGGATCAAAGAAAGTGCGACCCCTTGTGGTGGGTTCCCACAAGTCACGGTCCTATGTGTAGAAGTCTTGAAGGTGTGGATGGTCACCCTCATGCATTGTGGTAGGTGGGACGGTGATCATATGTAGGATGTATGGTTCCTCCCTCGGGCAAAAGGGTATGAAGTCAGGTTCGACTGACATGGGGAGGAATAAGAGGATCTCCATGGTGACACAACCCACGATGCACACTGAGGTAATAGACCCTAAGGCCAGATGAGTGAAGCTACGACTAGTGGGTTGGTCGAAGCCTCCGGCCAATAAGTGCGTCAACGTCCATTGCCGGTGTAAACCCATAATAAGGTCACCCAAGGTATCAACATGGTGACTAGACCGGAATGTCGTGTGGTAGGAGTTGATGGGCACTAGTGGTAGGGTGGGGTCCATGGATGGGTAAGGAGATGGGACCAAGCCATCCTTGAGCCAACTAAGAAGCGGCTCGATGATGAAAAGCGTACCTGTTAGAAATATGGGTGGCTCGGGCTTTGGTGGCTCCAAATATGTTGGCTCCGGATGAGGGTCGGAAGTGGAGGGTAGCAATGGAGCACTCACGGGTGGTGAAGGAGCACGTGTCCTTTCAATCCTATCCAATTGGTCCGTAAATATTTTCAAGAGTTTGGCAAATGTGCGGGTTGGAGTAAGGGCCTCGTGGTGGACTCGCTCTTCGTCTCTCAGCCCGGGTGTGGACCTAGGCTCGGCTATAAGTGGGGCTTCCACTTGGTTGGAGGTGCTTGGGTGGGATGGGACGGAGGTGTATAGGGGAGGTTGGTTGGAGGCAACTGGGCGGGCCACTTGATTGGGAGTGCTTTGGTGGGCTTGAATGGAGGTGAAGGGGCGGGGTTGGTGGGAGGTGTGGCCCACTTGATTGTGGGTGAGTTGGTGGGGTTGGCTAGTAGTATGACCCCCGTGGTTGGAGGTAGGTGGGTGGGGAAGGTAGACCCTCCTAAGCGCTCTCTTCATATCCCACCATGACTCGATGTGAATTTCTCCTGGACTGCTATTTCGGACCTGCACAAGGAGCAGATTTGCGCGCCTCGGCGGCGAGAATTAATTCTCTCAGATCCGGAATCAGATCAAGGTGAGACCAGCGGCGTTGGAAAGATGACTCCCAGATCTACAACATATAATTTTTGTAGGTCGATCCAATGAAGGGATGAGAAATGGAAGGCTCTGCAACACTATATTTTTTTCTGTGGATCTGATTACTGACACTCAAGATAGAAAGGGATCTGCCTGCAACTGACCTTTGACCGGTGGGTAGGGAAATTTTATGGGTGCTGCAAAAATTAATGGTATAAGGGGTGGATGTTAGAAACACCTGAGAATTTTTATGGATTTTTTAAAAATTGATAAGAGGGTGGGAAAAATATGAAAAGGGAACACTGTCCCATGGATCTGTAGAATGGCAGATTACAGGGGGGAACAAGAAATATGGAAAAAATAGTAAACGATGTCCAAATGGCACAAAATTTAAACTGGAGACTAGAGGAGACAGGTAGAACAAGTCCTAAAAGTTTGGGCTCGATCAGAGAACAAGAACAAAAGATAAAATTTCGGAGTTGAGATTCTATCCTAATTTGGACAGAACTCCGACGATGGTGGCGGCGGCGCGATGGCGATGCGATGGCGACGGCGGTAGAAACAGAAATCAGAGGATAAGAGGGAGAGATAGAATGGGTCTCACACCCTAGAATGGTAGAATTTCATCTGCAAGGGGGGGGGGGAGGAGAGAGGAGGAGGGCGCACCCTTCTTTGGCTCCAACCAAATTCAGAATATTTTCATCATTAATTCCACTAAAATGTGAAATATAAGCTATTTATAAGAAATGTAAAAAGACTCTAAATATCCATAGATCTATAATTGGGAGGGGTAAAAGGGGGAGTTCAAATATTATTCTCCCATGTGGTTTGGAACCACATTAAACAACTAATTAAGGGGGGGTGCCCCCTTGACCAGGGGGTTGGAATCTTGACATTTTGTTACACTTGTCCCCTTTGAATGTCAAACTATCTAGAAGCCCGACCACCTAGGACTTTGACCAGCCCCACATGGACCCCCAAGATGCCACATGGACCAATGAGCAAGGGGTGGAGGGTCCTGCAGGGCCTACATGAACTTTTGCACAAAACCCACTAAAACCTAAAGACTCATAGTTTGACTTATAAAGCCTTACAATTGCGCATAAGTTTTCCCAAGGATATAAAAGTAAACTAAAAGGACACAAATGTAAAAATAAAAGTTCGTGGTCTTGCTATGATGTCCCTATAACTTATCCCTGGGTGGGAAGAACTCGACCCCGTCGAGTAAGGGGTGCGGCTGCTCGTGACGTCGGGAGATCCGTCATCGTACCAGGAAGCGCGGAGTACGCTACACTCCAAGTAATCGACACATGCTCATCCCGTATAGATTCGATATGCTCACCTACCCCCAACCACGTGTGCACACACAGATCATGCGCTATAGGTCAGATCCTCTAGCTGGTTTTTCCCCCAGCCTAGACTCAGATTGCAAAGACGAGGGGCCCTACAGTAACCAGCCTAAAAATCGTTACACCAGGAAAGCTCTCCACCACTCCCAAGTGGGTCCGCACACACATGCGCAGGAAAGCTACGACTAGTGGGAAAGTCACCAAAAGGTGAGAACTCGCCAAAAAGTGGAAAGCCACTGGAACATTCTCGGTTCGTGCATAACTCACTGTACATGTGTGACACGACACGAGGTAGCTATACACACTAAATCCCTAAGACCTCGATCGGCGGAACTCACATGAGGAAGGGCACTCTTCATAGTACCCAGATTCACAGGGAAGAGCCATGGTGACATGGACAGGACGTCGGATCACAGAGAACCACGCAAGTGCCTCTCCTACGAAGCCATGTCACATATAGACACCCCGGGGGCAGAAAGGGCTGGGCGGCCACATCACATGCCGCTCAGTGACCTGGGCGGCCATAGCACTGGCCGCCTAGCAGAGAGGCTCTCTGTGGCCTGGGCGGCCACAACCCTGGCCGCTCATAGGCCTGGGCCGCTAGGAGGTTGGCCACCCAACCCTGGGACAGTGAAGGGCCTGGGCGGTCAACCCAGTGGCCGCCCAGCCTCTCTGGCCTTGGCGGCCACCACCCTGGCCGCCCAAACACCTGTGGCGCCAGGATTTTGGTCTCCCAGAGAGGCATGGGGTCTGGGCGGCCAACGGTTTGGGCGCCGTCCAGCACCCTGGGCGGCCAGGAGTCCGACCGCCCAACCAGGCATTTCCCAATAGCAGGGTCCCCTCCAGGCACCACCCCGAAGGCTCATTCCGTTGCTTATAAGGCCTACATTGGGCATGAAAACCATCGGCATGCATGTGGAATCACCCTTGACACCCATGCCACGCACGAAACTCGATTTCAGCGCATCGATCCGATCACATGCCCAAAAACCTGGAAATTCCCCGAAAAATGGTAAACCCCGCTCTCTCACTCAAAACTCCATGCATGTAGGGGAAAAGCACGGGGAAGAAGTGTGGGTCTGTCCCCCTACCTCTCACGGAGAATCCGTCGCGAAAATTGATGTGAAACCGCCTCGATCGCTCCATTCGAACCCCCGTTCCCGAGAACTCACCACCGCGGCACCACCTTCGACTCCCCACCGTCGCGCACTGCTGCTGGCCGCCGTGGTCCCCCGGTCCTAGCCCACCGCCACCGTCCGTCGGCCACCGTCCGTCGTGGTGGGAGAGAAAGGGGGAGAAACGAGAGGGAGAGAGTGAGATGCGAGAGTGAGGGAGAGAACGGAGGGGGAGAGGGTTAAAAAGGGGGTTTAAAATTTTTGATATATATATATATATATATATATATTGAAAAACACACATCAACTCTGAAAATTCGCAAAAAATAATTTCTGACGTTGAAAAATTTTGGGAAAAAGCAAGGCGGCTCTCCTCACTGCCACGGACCCGAAATGACCCACAAAAGCACCATGTGAGGGTCCGAAAATCCGAAATTAAGGTCTGAAACCCACTCGGACACGATCCGCGACCCACAGAAAAAGATCTGAAAAACTCGGGACGTTCCAACTGTTGGGTCCCGCAAGGTGCAATCGGATCTAGAAGGGGGGGGGGGGTTGAATATATCCTATCAAAAGCTTTGGCCTATTTAAAAACTCTTAGCTACCAGAAGCATGAACCACTCCTATAAAGTGAATGAATCGCTTAGGCACAATGCGCAGCAGAATTAAGAATATGACTCGGATTACAAGCGATGAAGCGTCAACACTTCTTTAAGCACATTTGTGATCTTGAAAGAAATAAGCCTTGTAGTGCAGGGATCATAAAGCATAACACTAGAGCATCAAACAGCTTGCAACAACAGTGTGTGTGTGTGTGAATGTAGTGGTGATCAACCAAGGTGCATGCGAGTCTAAGCAAGGGAATCACTTATCAATGCTTTCACCTTGGCGCCTATGTGCAAGGGTGCAGCAGGCCGCCCAAGGGATGCAGTCAAAGTGCTAAGCCCAATTAAAGCACAAATAAAATCGAAGGTGCAAATCTGAGTGCTTGAGTGTGTAAATAAGATAACCAAGTTTGGAAGCACACGAACCTGTGAATGGAGGTAGAAGATATAGAGCAATCGCACACGAAGAACAACCCACAACACATGGATTTTTAAGGTGGTTCGGTTGCAACCCCGCAACCTACGTCCACCCCTCACCAAAACCTGGTGAGGCTTTCCTGCTGACTCACAGCTTGACTGGGGACACGCCCAAAACCACAGAATAGAGAAAGCCCTCTTTCTGTCTTCCTACACACAAAGTCGGCAGGGACGGCTACACCACAGATCGGAGAACTTTCGATTGCCTTCCTACTAACCACCGGTAGGGACGATCTTCAGTTTCAATAGATTGATTGAAATGAAAATAGAACAAGATGAAAATGCTCAAACAAGATATGGAGATATGCTAGAATGAAGTAGATCTTGTATGAGATTGTTGGATCTTGAATCTGTTGCTTTGATCTTCCTTTGATCCCTTTGAGTTGATGGAGAAGATATAGGATGTAGCTTGATCTTTTCTTTGAATCTCCTTGAGTTGATGAAGAGGTTGATGCAATTTATATCACCCTTAAGAGCCTTGAATGCTTCTTGCTTCCTTAGAGGTTGAGATAGCTTCAGATCTAGGCTTTAATCCCTTGGAATAGATGAAGAACTTCAGCTTGAAGCACTGTTCACGGAGGTGCTACAGTACCCGTGGATCTCCTCCTCTAGCCTCTCTTGATCTCTCTTGATCCCCTTGAAGCATTAGAGTTTCTAACCCTCTTGTATGTGTTTTATAGACTTTGAATGGTCCATAGACATCCCCCAGACCAGATCCACGTTTTGTGGGTGATTAGGTGACTTTAGGATTAAACAATTACAAGGAGAATGGCCCATCTCGAAGTGGAAAATAAAGTCAACAAATATTGGCTAGGGGCTGGCGGTCGACCGGAGGCTTCTGGCGGTCGACCGCTATTGAGAATCACTGTAGAAGATTAGTCCCTGGAATTTTTGGTTGACCGCTACTGGGCTGGCGGTCGACCGCTACTGAGAAGACTGCAGACGATGAGCTGCTGGCTGGGGCGGTCGACCGCCCCTGGGCTGGCGGTCGATCTTCCTTGGGCTGGCGGTCGACCGCCAGCTAGGCAGAACCCAGATTTTCCCGGGTCGGTCCGTTAACTACTTTAGCTCTGCCGCTTAAGTTCTTTAGCTGTCCATTCATGTCTGTAGCATCAACCTTTACTGTCTTGAAGATTTCTATTGATTATATTGATCCCTGCGACCTGACCGCTCAGGTCCATCCGTGTGCGAGGGCGCAACATTGAGCTTTCACATTTGCCATCTTCACTCCATTCCTTGGATTATTTTGTAGCATGCTATCAAGAAGTTGCACCGACCTTGAACCATCCATAAGGCAAGACATGCACTGACCATATGAAGAATATGCAATGACCTTATGTGTGATGCTATTCAGCTTGATTTCTGTGCTTGAAACATGCTAGATTTTCGTGCATCCAATATTGTCATATGCCTTGATATCGGTGTATCCAGTTGCCTAGATTTGTGTGCCATTCTTGATCTTTTACACTGGAAGTATAATAACCACCAATATTGTATTGTCATATGCCTTGATATCTGCGTACTGGAAGTATGATGACCTGAAATGTATGAATATTAACATTATCAAATGCAGGTATAGTTCATTAGTGACTACAGAGACAGACATCATCAAAACCATAAAATTAATCATGTTGCACACATGTTCAACAACAACCCGCCTGGCTAAGGCGTATTGGTCTTGCGTTGGGGACTAAAGACCGACTTGCATGAGGCATGTTGGTTTAAATTGTTGAAGTCTAAAGACTTGCCTGAATGAGGCATATTAGTTTGAATTGCTGGAAACGGGAAGTTGGAAACATGAAACTAGAGACTAAGAACTGGAGGCTGGGATTGGATGTTGGATGTTGTATGTTGGGGACTGGAGGCCACATACCAGACATTGGATACTAGAAGCTAGATGATGCGGGACGGACACGGGGACCGAGTCTACGTGGTATGAACCTCGGACTCTAGATGCGGACACGACCAACAACACATGATGGGATAGACACTAGGCCCGACACGAAGAGCTCCTATGGGCTATACGTCGCTAACAGAAATGCAAACTCACTCATCGTCCCAAGCGAGGGAAACGTGGATCGTGCGCGGTTGAAGAACTGGCAGAGTTCACGGGTAGTTGACTCACTTCTGGACTCGGATCGAGTCACAGGACGGGTCACTCTCACACTCACAGCGGTGACATGGACTCACGGGCTAGTACCTATCGCTCTCGGCAGCGGCAAAAGACCATATACTAAACTAGCAAGCGAATGCCGAGAAGTTGAGACCTTTACCTCCACGCACCCGACGTGGCGAAGACAACCCCAGCCAATTCACGGACTCCCAGTTAACAATATTACAACAGAACAATAATTTGACCCACTCCACGTAGGGAGGTAAAAGGTCACATGTGGGGCCCGGGAATCACGTAAATCGGGTTGACGGGCAGCATCTTGATGTCGCCCGGCGGTGCCGAACTCCGCGTTTTAGTGCTTTCCAAACGAAGGATTCTACGGGTCCATGGGGCCCACGGAAGGCGCTGTCCTCCGGATCTGCGAGGGTGGGACCCACTATGATGGGGAACCCTGGTGGCGTGCCTCCACGGACGGCGGTCGGCCGGAAACACCGATCGGGGGTCGATCGGCCCCGATTCCCAATTCGTGAACTAGCTGTCCACGGATTTCTGGTTCTGTCCTCCGACGCGCGCTCCAGCGAGAATGGCCGCTGCGATCAATCACGACGTCGGATCGGGGCGCATGAGCTATTTCTGGAAAGCTCTCTTAAAATCCTTCGATCTAGGCCTAGAGAGATCTGCTGGATCTGGTCGGATCTAGAGTTTACTGAATTTACAAGCTCCTGTTGTACAGTACCTGAAACCTCAGATCTGCAGGTGAGTTGTCTGAGAACTACCGTTGACCGCAGGGTAGGTGACCGATTCAGATCCTAAGCTCTTCACAAAAGTCGTAGGATTTTGAACAAGGAAAACGGGGATATTTGTTGTGGACTGATTGGAGGTGGCTGTAATTTGGTATGATTTGTTTACTAGAAGGTGGTCGGATCTGGGAACAGGTAGATAACACTGTAGCTAGCTCTGAGAACGAATTTTGAAAAATCGGTGGAGGGCTGATCAAAAATCAAGGAAAATCGTGGGTGGAGGGGTTGATGGATGAAACTCCTAGTAAAATTGGGAGCTCCAGAAAAAATCAAAAGATGGGTTGGAGATGTGAAACTCAGGAAAGATGGAAATCAGAATAGGAAGCAGACAGATCTGGTAATTAAAGTTGGGAGAAAATGAAAAATTATCAAAGGGAATCTTTATGACCAACCAAATTTTATGGGACGTGCTTGACACCTCTGAAACATCCTCTCAAAATCCCAGATCGAAAGGAGCTCGTGGCTGACTTAAGAATTTCGTGGAAGGGGCAGTGGTCGGCTGAAGATAGAACTCCGGCGATCCCGATGGCGGTGCGGTGGCGGCTCGTGGCGGCGGCGATGATGACCGAAACCGATAGGGAGGAGTCACACCTCTAGAAGGTAACCTTCTCAGCTACAAGGGGGAGAGGGAGAGAGGAAGAGGGGGGGTGCCCAAGGGCTTCTCCAAGGATTTTCCAAGTTCAAATGGCATTTATTCATCAAAAATGAAAATTACAAGCATATATAGGTTACATGTCTAATCAATCCTCAACCGTTGGATCTAGGGATGGGAGATGGAGGGCTGGGATTGCATGTGAGCATCCACAAAAATTAAAATAAAAAATACAAGGGGGGGGGCAGCCCATTGATTAGGGAGGCAAGGGGGGGACATGGTAGGTGGGGGTGGGTTGGAATTGTTGGCATTTTCATTCGAATGTCCCCCACTTGGCCCACCCTTCTAGAAGCCACCATTTGAATGGTTGGCCGACTCCACATGGGGCCCTAGGGATGAGGTGGATCAATGGGAGGGGGCCTGGGGTCCCGTGGGGCCCAGGGGTCCCATTTTTACAAATAAGCCCCTCTTAAAATCAAAATTACATACCGAATAAAATGAAGTAAACACATATTAAACACAAATAAAGTCTAACTAAATATGATAAATGCCGAGACTCATCGGGGAGTCTCCAGGCTGTCTCCGAGCCAGATGGATGCTGAGGTGGCTCGAGTCGTGCTCCGTGTGCGGTACCGGTGGCTCGGCGTGTCACGCCGCTCAACTGCTCGGGTGTCCGCACCAATACTCCCCGGGTGGGAGAAACTCGACCCTGTCGAGTAAGGGTCTCCATCGCTCCTGTATCACTCTAGAAGGTCCGGATCAATCCGCTGCAACTCTCCATGTGTGATCCACGTGTCCTCGGTAGCGGGCCATCCTCTCCATCGCACTAGGTAGCGCGGGTAGGATCCACTCCTGGTCACTGTCACCTGCTCATCCAGTATATGATCTATATGCTCACGCTGCCGTGACAAGGGGGATGGAGGTGGACACTCAGGTGTGGGATCACTCTCAAGGGGAGGAGATGGCTCGAAAGGCTCACTAGGGATCACCGCTGGGTCCCTGTATGCAACTAGATCCGATACATTGAAAGTAGAGCTTATACCGTATTCCTCGGGCAAGTCCACAACGTACGCATTGGATCCAACGCATTTCAACACTCTGAATGGACCGGCTCCGCGAGCTTGCAACTTCTTAACGGTTCCAGAGGGAAACCGTTTAGGTCTTACCCTGATCATGACATATTCGCCCTCTTGGAACTCTTGGTGGTGTCGGTGGGCATCGGCTAACTCTTTGTACCGTGCATTGCTGGCCTCAATGTGACGACAGATGTCTTCATGCAAACTCCTAACATGCTTAGCAAATGACTCGGCCGACTCCGACACTCTAGCATGGACAGGCATGGGGACAAGGTCAACTGGTTTCCTAGGCCTACGACCTGTGACAATCTCAAATGGACTCATGCCGGTAGACCTATTCACCGAATCATTGTATGCAAACTCAGCCATGGGTAGAATGAGATCCCAATCCCCAATGCGGTCCCTAAAAAGACACCTCAAAAGATCTCCCAGACTCCTATTGACTACCTCGGTCTGACCATCTGTCTGGGGATGATATGCAGTGGAAAACTTGAGGTGCGTACCCATCATATGCCATAGTGTCTTCCAAAAATAGGAAGTGAATCTAACATCACGGTCAGACACTATAGTGCGAGGCAACCCGAACTTGCACACCACATGAGTAAGGAATAGGCGGGCCACTCTAGAAGAATCCGAAGTCTTCGAGCAAGGGATAAAGAGGGCCATCTTCGAGAAACGGTCAACCACCACATAGACCGAATCATGCTTCCTGGAGATACGTGGCAATCCCAAAACAAAGTCCATGCTAACATCCTGCCACGGGGCATCAGGCACGGGAAGAGGGGTATAAAGGCCCGAGCTTTGCTTCTTCATCTTGGCCGCAGCACATGTACGGCACTGAGCCACGATGTTAGCGACATCGCGCTTCAAGCTCGGCCAATAAAATCTATGCTCAACCGCCTCGATAGTCTTGTTCCGACCAAAGTGGCCGTCTAGACCTCTCGCTTGTAGCTCGCACACTAAAAAATCTCGAACCGAAGTTCGGGGAACACATAGCCTGCTACCTCGAAAGAGGTAACCCTCCTGAAGCACATAATCATCAAGGTCTCTCGAGGGTCCGGCCTGGAGAGTGGTAAAAATCTGATCGAAGTCAGGACAATCAACATAGGCCTCCTTCATCTTCTCTAACCCTATGACCATGACACTCATGGTGGTAAGCAAACATGCTCGCCGACTCAAGGCATCAGCCACCTTGTTCTCCACTCCAGCCTTATGTTTAAGCACAAAGGTGAACTGCTGGAGATACTCGACCCAACGACTGTGACGCGAGTTAAGCTTATTTTGGGAATGGAGGTACCTCAATGCCTTGTGATCGGAGTATAGGACAAACTCCTGATGTAAAATATAGTGCCTCCAATGCCTAAGAGCCTGAACAACTGTGTAAAATTCCTTATCATATGTAGAGTATCACAGTTTCGCGTCATTCAGCTTCTCGCTAAAATATGCGATCGGGTGGGACTCCTGACTCAAAACTCCTCCAATTCCCACGCCCGACGCATCACAAGAGACCTCAAACACCTTCGAGAAATCAGGCAATCGAAGGATAGGTGTCTGGGTCATGCGCTCCTTGATGTCCTTGAAGGCGGCAGATGCGGCCTTCGTCCATACAAATGTGCCCTTTCGGATACAATCCGTGATTGGGGCGGTGACGGAGCTAAATCCGCGGATGAAGCGATGATAGAACGTCGCAAGGCCATGAAAGCTGCGGACATCATGAACCGTACGGGGTTTCGGCCACTCAACAATGGCCCGGACCTTCTCCGGATCGGTGGAGACCCCAGTACTAGACACAATGAAACCCAAGAAGGTAAGCTGAGATGTCATGAAGGCGCACTTCTGTGGGTTTGCAAACAATTGCTCTCGCCGAAGAAGTAGACAGACCTGCCGAAGGTGGTCTAAGTGGTCCCCCATGGTGCGACTATAGATAAGGATATTGTCAAAATACACCACTACAAAGACTCCAATGAAAGGTCGAAGGACCTGAGTCATGAGCCGCATGAAAGTGCTAGGGGCATTGGTCAACCCAAAAGGCATGACCAACCACTCATATAGACCATCCTTGGTCTTAAAGGCGGTCTTCCACTCATCACCTGGCCTAATCCTCACCTGATGGTAGCCACTTTTAAGTTCAATCTTTGAAAAGATAGTGGCACCTGCCATCATGTCTAGCATGTCATCCAGGCGGGGAATAGGGAACCTGTACTTCATGGTGATTTTGTTGATGGCACGACTATCAATGCACATTCTCCACGTGCCATCCTTCTTCTGGGTGAGTAATGCGGCTACATCACATGGACTCATGCTGTCCCGAACAAACCCTCTCTGCACTAACTCATCGACCTGTCATTTAAGCTCGGCATGCTCCGTGGGACTCATGCGATAATGAGGAAGGTTGGGCAAGGAAGAGCCCGGAACAAGGTCGATGGCATGCTGAATATCCCGCATAGGTGGGAGTCCCTCGAGAAAGACATCAGCATACTCCTGCAGAATGGGAACAACCTCGGGTGGAAGCTCACCCTCGGAGTCCCGCTCCACCTCTCGGACCGTAATGGCGAACACCGGACAGCCCTGACTAAGCTCCTGCTCCATTTCCCGAGAGCTAATCATCATCAATCTCCTCGTTGAGGGCTCTCCTGGGCCAGAGGTAACGGTCATAGCCCGAGCTGGGGATGGGGTACTAGGCCCGGGGATGGAAAGCTCCGGGGTACTTGGGCCAGTAGAACCCCTGACTGATGGGCTCCTGGGCCGAACGGGGTGGAGGGTGACCCGCTGGCCGGCGTGGTCGAAGGTACAAGTGTTCGATCGGCCATGGAGGGTGGCATCCCGGTCGAATAACCACGGCCTACCAAGAATGATACTGCACACTTCCATGGGGAGAACATCACACTAGATCTCGTCACGGTAGGAGTGGAGCTGCAGCGGGACCAAGCACCTTAGCCTGACCGAAATGGAAGTGGTATCCACCCATGATACCTGATAGGGGCAAGGATGGTCTACGGGTGTGAGACCAAGACGAGTGACAGCGCTCGTGGAGATTGCATTGATACAACTCCCGCTATCGATGACCACCTTGCAAATTTGCTTTCCCAGCCTACAGAATACATGAAGGATAGTAGTCCGACGCCAGTCATCGCTGACCTGTGGCTGGGTGAGGATACATCTGACGACCCCCACGTGGGTATCGTCTGAATGCTGGGCATCCTGGGCCTCACCTCCCATCTCAAAGTACTCATCAGCTAACTCCTGATCTGCCTCATAGCTGACTAACTCGAGGCCCGTAGGGGTGGTATCCTCGGCCTGTGTGTCCCCGATGATAAGAGATGGGCGGGTGGGACACTGGTTGGTGAAATGGCCAAACCCATTGCAGCGATAACACTGCTGTCGTGATCCACTAGGCTCCCTAATCATGGGCCCTTTCCCCTTATCCTCCCGACGGATAGGAGGTGTAGGTAGCAAAGGACGTGCAGGAGGTGCGGGTGCCGGTGGACGGGCTGTGGATGGAGCCGTGAGATGCTGGGGACGAGGAAGGTCCCTCGGGGGTGGAGGACGAGGCCTAGGAGAAAAGGGCTCGGGGCGAGCGGGCTCCTGAGGTCGAGCCATGGGGGTCCTCGAATACGTGCCAGATGAGCCACGGGGCTCGACACTACGAAGGGGAAAAGAGCCCAACCGATGGGGAGACTCGAACTCGGCCTCGAATTGCTCCAGTTCGAGAGCAATCTGATACGCCTTCTCCAAAGTGGTCACGTTGCGGCGAAAGAGTTCATATTGATAATTGGGCCGCAGACCTCTCCGAAAGCGGGATATCATCATGGTGCTCTCTTCCGTGACCCCACACCGTAATTAATACTCATCGAACTCGGCAGTGTACTCGGTCACGGATCGGTTCCCTTGGGAGATGCTTTGCCATTTGTCTATGAGACGCTGGCGATATGAGGCAGGAAGGTATTTCTCCCTCAATTTGGATTTCATATCATCCCAAGTACCGATTTGGGGTTGACGTTGCTGGTTGAGCATGCTCTCTACATTGGTCCAATAAGTTTGGGCCTGCCCTTGCAGCTTCATCTTTGCATATCGGACTCTTCGATGGTCCGTCATCTCAAACCACTCGAAATACCGGTCTATGCCGGCCTCCAATCTAAATACACCCTAGGGTCCAAGGACCCGCTAAAAGTGGGAGGGTCAGCATGCACGCCCCTAAGAATGCGGTCATCCTCATCGTCATCATGATTCCGTCGATAATTCCGACGACCGTAACCCCCCTGATCATTGTCGGAGGCATAATCATCCACCATAGGCGCCTGTTGCCTCCCGACATCCTCCACCTGAGCCCTTGGCACAGCGGGTTGCTGCACCGGCTCTTGTTGGCCTTTCATGGGCGCGGGTTGCGCCGCTACTGGGCCCCTCTCTAGGATGGCAATCCTCCCTACAAGTCCGTGAATGGACTGCTCTGAAGCCCCGGCCTGATCCTCGAGGGCCTTCATCCGCCCTTGTAGACGTGTCCCTATGCCATCCATACGCATACTAAGACCATCCATACGCGTGTCAAGACGATCCATGATAGCTCGGAACATCTCGGCCGTCGAGGACTCTTCGGAGCTACGGGCTCGGGAGTCCGCCATAGGTGGTGGGGGCGAGTATTGGGTGCCTCGACGGGTGGGCATGCAAAGACGTACGGACTAGGTGACACCAACCGACTAATGCAAACACACTAATGCAAAATGATGCACTCAGACCTAACCAATATCCGATACGAGGCGGAGCTAATCGATCCGAAGATCACTCGCGCAAATCCGCCACCTTCCCGATAGGCATAACCTAACGTTCGGGTAACGTCTTTTGATATACCGAGTTATTGGGATGAAAAATGCAAGTTTTAAAACACTTTTTTTTTGTTTTGAAAATAATGATCCTAGACTTGACTTAAACCATGATGCATGCAAGACTTATGCAAAGACTACCCTAGACTCAACTCGCTCTGATACCAAACTGATGCGGGACGGACATGGGGACCGACTCTACGTGGTATGAACCTCGGACTCTAGATGAGGACACGACCAGCAACACATGATGGGAGAGACACTAGGCCCGACATAAAGTGCTCCTATGGGCTATACGTCGCTAACAGAAACGCAAACTCACTCGTCGTCCCAAGCGAGGGAAATGCGGATTGTGCGCGGTTGATGAACCGGCAGAGTTCACGGGTAGTCGACTCACTTCCAGACTCGGATCGAGTCACGGGATGGGTCACTCTCACACTCACAGCGGTGACATGGACTCACGGGCTAGTACCTATCGCTCTCGGCAGTGGCAAAAGACCATATACTAAACTAGCAAGCGAATGCCGAGAAGTTGAGACCTTTACCTCCACGCACCCGGCGTGGCGAAGACAACCCCGGCCAATTCACGGACTCCCGGTTAACAATATTACAACAGTACAATAATTTGACCCACTCTATGCAGGGAGGTAAAAGGTCACATGTGGGGCCCGGGAATCACGCAAATCGGGTTGACGGGCAGCATCTTGATGTCGCCCGGCGGTGCCGAACTCCGCATTTTCGTGCTTTCCGAACTGCGGATTCTACGGGTCCGTGGGGCCCACGGACGGCGCTGTCCTCCGGATCTGCGGGGGTGGGACCCATTGTGATGGGGACCCCTGGTGGCGCGCCTCCACGGACGGCGGTGGGCCGGAAACATGGATCGGGGGTCGATCGGCCCCGATTCCCAATTCGTGAACTAGCTGCCCACGGATTTCTGGTTCTGTCCTCCGACGCGCGCTCCGGCGAGAATGGCCGCTGCGATCAATCCCGACGTCGGATCGGGGCGCATGAGCTATCTCTGGAAAGCTTTCTTGAAATCATTTGATCTAGTCCCAGAGAGATTTGCTGGATCTAGTCGGATTTGGACTTTACTGAATTTACAAGATCCTGTTGTACAGTATCCGAAACCTCAGATCTACAGGTGAGTTGTCTGAGAACTACCGTTGACCGCAAGGTAGGTGGCCGATTCAGCTCCTAAGCTCTTCACGAAAGTTGTAGGATTTCGAACAAGGAAAACAGGGATATTTGTTGTGGATTGATTGGAGGTGGCTGTGATTTGTTATGATTTATTTACTAGAAGGTGGTCGGATCTGGGAACAGGTGGACAGCACTGTAGCTAGCTCTGAGAACGAATTTTGAAAAATAGGTGTAGGGCTGATCAAAAATCAAGAAACATCGTGGGTGGAGGGGTTGATGGATGGAACTCCCAGTAAAATTGGGAGCTCCAGAAAAAATCAAAAGATGGGTCGGAGATGTGAAACTCAGGAAAGGTGGAAATGAGAACAGGAAGCAGACAGATCTGGTAATTAAAGTTGGGTGAAAATGAAAAATCATCAAATGGGATCTTTTTGACCAACAAAATTTTTTGGGACGTGCGTGACACCTCTGGAACATCCTCTCAAAATCCCAGATCGAAAGGAGCTCGTGGCGGACTTAAGAATTTCGTGGAAGGGGTAGTGGTCGGCTGAAGATAGAACTCGGCGATCCCGATGGCGGTGCGGTGGCGGCTCGTGGCGGCGGCGATGATGACCGGAACCGATAGGGAGGAGTCACACCTCCAGAAGGTAGCCTTCTCAGCTGCAAGGGGGAGAGGGAGAGAGGGAGAGGGGGGTGCCCAAGGGCTGCTTCTAGGATTTTCCAAGTTCAAATGGCATTTATTCATCAAAAATGAAAATTACAAGCATATATAGGTTACATGTCTAATCAATCCTCAACTGTTGGATCTAGGGATGGGAGATGGAGGGATGGGATTGCATGTGACCATCCACAAAAATTAAAATAAAAAATACAAGGGGGGGGGGCAGCCCATTGATTAGGGAGGCAAGGGGGGGACATGGTAGGTGGGGGTGGGTTGGAATTGTTGGCATTTTCATTCGAATGTCCCCCACTTGGCCCACCCTTCTAGAAGCCACCATTTGAATGGTTGACCGACCCCACATGGGGCCCTAGGGATGAGGTGGATCAATGGGAGGGGGCCTGGGGTCCCGTGGGGCCCAGGGGTCCCATTTTTACAAATAAGCCCCTCTTACAATCAAAATTACATACAGAATAAAAGGAAGTAAACACACATTAAACACAAATAAAGTCTAACTAAATATGATAAATGCCGAGACTCATGGGGGAGTCTCCAGGCTGTCTCCAAGCCAGATGGATGCTGAAGTGGCTCTAGTCGTGCTCCGTGTGCGGTACCGGTGGCTCGGCGTGTCGCGCCACTCAACTGCTCGGGTGTCCGCACCACTGGATACTTGAGGCCTTCCTAGATAAGGCATGCTGGCTTGTTGCTGGAAATTGGAACTGGATACTGAACCCGAATACTAGAAGTTGGATACTAGAGGCCTGCCTGGATGAGGCGTGCTGGCATGTTGCTGGAAACTGGAATTGGAAACTGGATGTGTCACGCCCCGAGCGCGGAAGATACCCGGATGTATGACACGTCTATATAGATCGTGTCATTCGTGTAAAGTCAGAGCGCGCATAGTACTTGATAATTCTATTGCTAACTCAAAGGTTGAACATAATACCACAGTCCAAGATAACAATAATTTAATCAGAATAATAACATCCCAAATTAATTCATAATGTTACATATTTTGGCATAATCCAATCCAACTTAATTATAACTGACCGAAAAGTACCACACGATTACAAGCCTTAACAATAACTTGGAAAATACAAGGTAAGACACAAGACTAGCTGACGGTACACCAATGGGTGACTCTATCACTCATCACTCGGTATCATTCCCATCCGGGTGGTAGTTGCTATCCAAATTTCCTAAAAGATGTTAGAATTGCAACTGGATGAGCGAATCGCTCAATAGGATTTATATCTCAAGTTCTAACAATCTTTAAGTTAATTATAAGTTCATGCGGTATAATGATGCATGTTGGATCAAGCAAGAATATCAAGAATTGTATCAAGAGAGTATCACATGAATTTCAATAAGCTATATCAATAAAGGACTAGCAAGTAATTGCCAAGTATTTCCAATAAATCAATATTCAATCAAGTATTTTAAGAATTTAACATTCGAGCAAGTCCTTCCATGAAGGGGATAATCAGTATTCAAGAAAGTGATTTCAAGCTCGTGTAATAGAGAGTAGTGTAACAGAATTGGCCATTTCGTTCATTTCATTCAAGTAAGTAATTGCCCTTTTTCGGGCCAAGTCATTCATGTCAAGCGAGTCAAGCATGTCAAGTGAGAGTAAGTGGGTATGTCTCAAGTAAAGTCAAGCAAACAAGTACTTTGGTGCAATGTCAAGCACCGTGGTCAATAAACTCCCATGGGCACAAGTACCTTCGGGCGCTCCTCCTAGGATCAGACCGGGCCCTATATGCACAGTATTTCATGCATACTTTTTGACATCCACTCTCATTTATATATAGCCAATATAGAATTTCAAGAAATTTACACATTGTAGGAATATAAGGTAGATGTTCAGGATTAGAGTTCAAGAATGATATCACATGTAAATGATGATTTATGACCAAGCTACTTAAAATGCATGACACATAGGCGAGTCTGATGGATCTTGGCTCCCTTATCTGAAGGGTTTAAATCTTTGAAGTCCAAACCAAATTTCAGATTTTTATAACTTGAGTTTACATGGCTTCAGTAATGAGAATTTCCCAGTTTTCAGTAGTGAGTTTACTGGGCTTTAATACAGGGTTCAGGGGTTCTCGGTCACAAGGAGGGCTCAGGGGAAATGGCACCCTGGTACAGGGGCGCTATTTCCTGTCTCTTATATATATATTTTTGAAAATTTATCTCCATTTTAAGGGGGCAAAGAAATGGCGCCCTTGTGAAGAGTCTATATTTCATTCAATAGAGTCTTCGCGGAGAGTCTCTATTTCAATGCTGAAATAGAGTCTGTCCGGAGGGTCTCTATTTCAGTAAATAGAGTCTTCGCGGAGAGTCTCTATTTCAATGCTGAAATAGAGTCTTCCTGGAGGGTCTCTATTTCAGTAAATAGAGTTTATCCGGGGAGTCTCTATTTCAGAAGGTTAACAATCTAACAGGATAGTAGGTTTACACGTACTATAAATAGGTTTAATAGGTTATGTGATTTGACAGGCTACAGGATTAACATAGCTTAATGACGACTATGTAATTAACAAGGTTTGACAAGATATGTAATCACCTGGCTCTATAATTAACAAGTTTAACAGTTAACATGCTTAACAAGGTAAGTGATTAACATGTTTACAGATTTGCTGGTTCAACATGTGTAACAGGCAAATCAACAAGGTTTAACAGATAACATGTTTAACAGGTAACATGTTTAATAGGTTTAACATGCTAATCAGCATAGTTTAACAAGTAACAGGTTGAACATGTAACATATTTAATAGGTTTAACAGGCTAATTAGCAGGGTTTAACAGATAACAAGTTGAACAGGTTAATCGACAGGGTTTAACAGGCTAATCACATGATCAGTGGGAGTTTAACCCTCAGATGGAAATGGCGCCCTGGGCAGGGGCGCCCCATCATGAAATGGCGCCCCCCAGGGGTCTTCATTTCTGGAAATGGCGCCCCAGGCAGGGGCGCCCTATACCTTGGGCTCATATACATATCGGGCAGGTACGTTTTGAGATACAAGTCACTATTCATAAATTCTAAAGTTCTCGGAATCAAGATATAAAGATATGGACATGTAGAGAAAAATGTCAGGATCACAGAAACATATTCATGCAAGAATTTTATGTTCTAGTTCCATAGATATAGATTTTTGAATGCATGGATTATCAATTACCGGAAAATGGCTGGAAATGAAATGACGACACTGCAAAGTGTCACTATTTAAATGGCGCCCTGGTCAGGGGCGCCCTTCCCCCTGGGTGCCACTAGACTCAAATTACTATTCATCATGCAAATTTTCATGAAATCTGGAAATGAATATACGGTAAAAAAGAAAAAAATCTGGAGATTTCAAAGTCATGCTCATACATGAATTTCATGATTTGGTTCAATAGATAAAATTCTTGAACATGTGGCTACTAATCACGTAACTTTACTGTTCATGGTTAACCAGTTCACAGAATCAGGAAGTGAAGACATATATAGACATGGAAAAATGGCAGGATTTGTAAGGTCATGCTCATGCAACAATTTTTGATTTTAATTCCATAGATATTAACTTTTAAACATGGATCATTTCACCATAAGTTGGGACAGATTATGAGTATAAACCATATGCTGTACACGGGGTACTTGGCGGAGAATTTACTCACGCAAGATTTAGTGTTTCAGATAGGCGTAGCCTAACCTTCCCACTAAGCCTTTTGATATACCCCTGACTTAAACGACCAAACTGAGTCTATGACAGGTTTAACTAGCATGCATGTTAACCTATATTAACTACTAGTTATGCTCGATCTTGAGAACACCTACCTTGTTGATGTGGTTGATGAGGTAAGGCCGTAGAATAGAATAAGAATCCTAGCCGCAGGATGTGGTACGTAATCCTGCACATGAAGAGAAATGTTAAGCTCTCTCTTCAGCAGGTGGAGAAGAGAAAGGCATAAACAACCTTCTCTGTAGTGGCAGAGGAATGGCAGGTGGACAGTAAGGTTTCTACGTCGGATGGGGAGAGTTGTTTATAGCAAACAATCTCTCTATGGGAAACCAGATCTAAATCCTTGTTGTACATGTTCCCTCATGGGTCCATTGCCAGCAAACGTAAGTTGTTCTTGTTTCCACTAACTGCATAAATCATTAAGCCTCGGGAAATGACGCCTCCCCAGGTGGTCTTTGTTTAAGTGAATAATGTCCTTGCATGTTGACGTTACTTCCTTTGGTCCTTACATATATATATTTAATTCACCAAAAAGGAAATGGCACCTGGGGTTAGGGCGCTCCATTGGGAATAGCGCCCAGGTCAGGGGCGCTATTTCCTTTGGCTGGAAAGGCCCTGCCCCATCCCTGTCACGTGTGGGTCATGTCTTCAAGAGATGTATGTTTTCACAACTAATTGGTTAGTGGATTAGGTTGGTGGCATATATTGGTGGGGTTCTATATGTATACAGTGGCCTTGTGGCTAAGGAAAATGACGACCTTGTATAAAGTCACTATTTCAGTGAATAGTCCTTTAGGAAGCCCCATTACGTATGATGACTTCAATGGTGGTATGTTTATATAATGGCCCTCAATGGGCATTCTAACTTTTTATTTAACCCCTCTTATAGTGTTGTCTCCTCATAGAGTTATCTAAAGTTTTTATTTACTTGGAGAAAAAGTCTATATTTTATTATTATTATTATTATTTTTCTATCATTTTTATACGGGGTGCAACAGGAGGCCTACCTGGATGGGGCATGATGGCCTGTTACTGAAGACTGTAAGTTGGGGACTGACATCAGATATTGGAATAGGGTTCTGGAGGCCTGCCTGGATGAGGCGTGTTGGCCTATTGCTGGAAACTAAGAGCTGGAGGCCGACCCCTAAGAGTATGTTGGCCTATGTTGTTGGAGACTGGAAACTGGAGGCCGACCCGTGAGGGTTTGTTGGCCTATGTTGCTGGAGATTGGAGGCTAGAGGCCGACCTATGAGAGTATGTTGGCCTGTTTTAACTAGAAACTAGAAGCTAGAGGCCGATCGGTGAGGGTTTGTTGGCCTATGTTGCTGGAGACTGGAGGCTGGAGGCCGACCCGTGAGGGTGTTTTGGCCTATTTAGGCTGGAAACTGGAAGCTGGAGACCGTGTTGTTGCACGGTACCAGAAGATGCTTGCTGGTCATACCGCTTCTTAAACTTCTTGAACGTTCGCTTGAATTTGGGTTTAGAAAAAAAAGTGCCACTAGCAGTAGGAATAAAAGGCTGGACTCCCGTCACAGTCGGCCGACTGACCTGTTGATGCTGCACACTATGCTGAATTAAGTCAACTTGAGTACGCCCTCGGGATCTTTCCATGTCAAGTTCTAATGCCGCAGCTGCCTGATATGCTGCATCCATCTTTACCACCCTGGTTGCAATCAAAGGCTGTCTCAATTCTGCTTTCAAACCTCGCAGAAATTGCTCGGTTTTGAAACCTTCATCGGCAAGGATGTGAGGCGCATATCGGCCCAATTCCATGAACTTGTTCCGATATTGCAGCACAGTCATGTCACCTTGAGCCAGTTCCATGAATTGATACATCTTATTCACTCTGAGATAAGTTGGACTGTATGTATGCTCAAAAGAAGTGACAAATTCCTTCCAAGTAATCTGACGAAGCGGACGGGATCGAAAAGCAACTTCCCACTCCGTGGTCCACCACGCGAGAGCTGCTCCCTGGAATTGAAATGTAGCCAACATAACTTTCTCATCCTCCGTGCATTCCATTGAACGGAACACACGTTCAGTTGCATCTAGCCACACTCGAGCTGCATCAGGATATGCTTGCCCTTCATATGTTGGTGGGTGGAATAGCAGAAATTCTTGTAATGCCCTGCCACGACCACCTGGCGGCAAATCGTCTCCAGGAGCAGAGTCAGCTTGGACTCGAGCTGCACATTCGCCGGAGGAGGAGAGGTACCACTTTCCTCCATTGGAACATGGCTCTTCTTTTAGGCGGTATTTTAATCTAGCAGACACATAACAACGGAAAACTCATCAGTAATCACAGAAAACATCCTAAGCCAGCAATAGAAGACTCACATGGACTTGTTCTGGACTAATGCAATTTCAATTCCTTATACATAACCTCAACACCGCTCTTATACCAACTGTAATGACTCGGAGATCTGGATACCGGTAAACCGATACCGAGAACTCGGGGAAGCCACCCAAGAGGCTGATGAGGTCCCGTAAGGGTTGGAGGGTTTTATCGAGGGGATGCATAACGAATTAGAATTACACGCGCACAATGTTAATTATAGCAATAATTTGAACTATAAACGGAAGCATTTAAATATCAGAGTGATAATTTATATAATAGTCCAGATCCACAAAATACACAAGTCCAATAACTGTACAAGAGTCAAAATATATAACTACACAGGGCATACCCCGGCCAAAAGGTATAGGAAAAGACAAAAGACTACTGACAGCCTACTGACCGACCACTGTTGGCACTAAGAACTGCCGTCAAAAGCACGGGAAGCTGCGGAAGATGGCCGCTGCTGCTCACCTGGAAAAGTAAGGGTGACTCTCACAACTAGACTCAGTAGGGGTCACGCGGATCCTTACCTCGCAACTAAACAAGGAAAGCAGTAAAACATGAATTGGCAGAATTAAACACAGTTTAGTAAAGCTGGAAACTATCTAAACAGTTTAATAGCTAACTACAATGCCAATTTAAAGACGAGAGTAACTAAATCTACCAATAGAATAAACCTCTACGTTTCCAAGTGACAGGAGAAAGAAGGACCACCAGAAAGTTAAACCAGATGCGTCCACTGATGGCTTACACTGCGTCTCAAGCATCTACGCAAGTCTGGATCGCGACAAGCGAGATGGGTAACGGTACCAGAAATAAGTACTGGTCAGAGTAACACTCGTCAGTGTCAGTCCAAGCCTCCGACCACGCGTGCACACACCGGCTCGTTGCCTTGAGTCAGGCCTCTAGCTAGTTTTTCTCCCTAGTAGGACACTACAGTAAATCAGGGGCCCACAGAAACTAGCTTAAAAATCGTAAATCGGGACTACCCCGTCACCTCTCCCAGGTGGGCCGACACTAGAAGTCGTCGGGCTACGACTAGTGTTTCCATCACAAGGAAAGCGAAAGTAACTCTATTAGGATATAGAAGTATGCCACAATTTTTAAAATAATTTAAACATGGCGAATATGAGACATGAAACACATAAAGAAATGGACATGCATGAGTTGAAACTCTGCGGAAAATGGCGGTCGAATATTGGCCCGCCACAGTCTCTGGCGGTCGACCGTCTAGCCACTACAATGAGTGTAGCGGTCTACTAATAGGCCGCTATGCTCCACCGCCATACTGTGCTAACATTGTATCAACATGATTTAGCGGTCCATAATGGATCCGCCAAAGGCCCTCTGGCAGTTCTACGATAAGCCGCCACACTAACCGCACTATCGGGTCAAAGGTCGTCTGCCTAGTCAACGGTAAAATAATGGTCGAAGGTACAGTCGCTAAGGGTCAGTAGACGGTCCAATGTTGGGCCGCTACAAGGGCTGTAGCACAGGGGCTGTAGACCGCTAAGGTCCACCGCCTTACTGCTTAAAAGAAACGGTCACTGGCAGGACCGCTACCTGACCAGTGAACCGAATCCATGGGGTTTGTAACCGGGACCCCTCCCGAACGACCCAGATCGACGGGAGATGCATTTTCAACCTGTTCCCTGCCATTCCACCATCACATAACCACAATTTATAGCCTAAAAACCCAGCAACGATGGCCATGGAGGATTAAAACATAAATACGATGTTCATGCTCCAAAAACCAAAATGACGATGTGCAGGCTGTGGAAGACATAAAGACGATGGGCATGGCAGAGGGAACAGTCCTAACGAGCTCGGGTATCCATCCCCCTACCTCGATCGCGCCAAAAATGGCGTTAAGGGCGCATGCAAGCCTAGGGTCGCCGCGGCTCCTCTCGCCCGGTCCCATCTCCACGCTCCACGGTTCGCCTCGAGGTTGATGTCACCGCGCTCCTGGCATCGCGGGCTTTCCGATGACGTCTCCCACGCGTCCTGCAGCGGCCCAACGCGGTCATGCCCTGAGAGATGGAGAGAGTGATCGCGTGAGAGAGAGAGAGGGTGAGAGAGAGAAAGAGAAAGAGAATGAAGGAGAGAGAGGGGGTTCGACGGTTGGGTTAAAAATATTTATTATATATATTTTTTAATTTTTAACCTCAAATTGCCATATAACCCTCGAAGAAGCAAAATTGTTGATATGCCCAATTAATTTCTTAAAAGCTTTAACTAAATGGGTTAAAATGCTAGAAATGCCCATTAACTATCTAAAAATCTCCTAAATTCATGGATTAAATTCCATATTAATATCGGCAAGGATCCGTTAAAGAACGGGCATTACAGTGACCGTCACACTCGACTAGGAGGGTTAGTTAACTAGAGTCTGGGAGACTGGTCACACATTGGCTGGTGTGGAGGGGAGACTGAGACCTGGGTACGGGTATGCATAGACAACTGGTTTCTTTCTTTATAGATGTCATGCAGGCTTTACGAGTGGGTATAAAAGGCCGAAATACATTTGGTGCATGCCACGGGATAATTTCGACACGTGGGTCGGTCCCCGAGTCAATGCAGGATAAAGTGGATATCCGCGTGTTTATACAGAGGCTCTCCGCAAGAAGCTAAGGGCATTCCCGAGTTGTTGAGGGAGGGCTAGACTGGATGGCAGGGGCAGACACTGGCTGGCGCCTAAGGGAGGAAGGATGTGGTTCGAGGTGAGCAGTCAGGTACGGGTCCCGGAAGGCGGGTGTCTTCATGTCGGGGAGTTGGAACTGGTCCCGAGAATATTACTTCCGGGCCAGGGTCCAGCTAACTCGGGTCAGCGGTCGGGACTATCGGTGAACGGCTCGGGGCGTGCAATGGGCACGTGGTCCCATGACAGGAGCAAATCCGGCATTATGGCGTGCACGTTGTTATCATAACACTCCATACCCGGGCGGACCCGATGTGCGGGTGTGTTCGCTGTTGTCATAATGCCTCATACGTGAGGGGATGGACTTGAGTGAAACGGCTAGATGCCATGTGAGGGGAGTACGTTTGACATACCCTCGACGTATATGAGCCGATCAACAAGCCACCCCACACGCCATGCTCCTTGCGTCTTTGCCGGAAGCCTTGGGGCTTGAGTCCATGAGCGCCTGTAGGTGAGTGTCCTTGCTTGCATGCATGTATCTGCCCCTTGAACATATAAGGGGATTTTATAGGAGAAGTTGAAGGGTTGGGGGGGTTTACGCGGACTTGAAGGGAGGGGGTGAGCAGGTCCGCGTAAACCCCCTTCAAGAATAATAAAAAAACCTTTTTTTTTGTTGTGAGAGAGGGGGGGGGGTTACGCGGACCTACTCGAGGGGGCCGAGCAGGTCCGCATAATCCCCCCCCTGGGGGGTTTACGCGAGGCATAAAGCCCTCTCTTTTTGTGTTTTTAAAAAAGTTTTTTTGTGTGTGTGGGCCAGGGGGTTTACGCGGACTTGCACGGGGGGGCAGAGCAGGTCCGCGTAACCCCCCCCCCCCCAAGTGGGTTTACTTGGGGCTGGTTGGGGGTTTTTGCCAAGTCTATAAATTCCCAATTTTTTATCTCTTGGGCCCACTTTTGACCAAGTGTGACCGCAAGAGGACAAGGATACGGACTGGCCGGTGTAGATGGATTAATCTACCCCGCCCCCAAAATAAACAAACATATGCATGCATCATATGAACATGAACAAGCGTGAAGTATGAATCAAAGGGCGATGAATAGATGAGAAAAACATACCATGATCGTAACCAAGGATTAACAACTCCAAGAGATGAAGAGATGAAGGGACGGCACCGTGTACCTTGGAAAATGATAAAGAGTTGATCGCGCTTAAGGAACGGGTGCGGGGAACGTCGTGGGTTACACCTCTTCTCCTTCCAGCCGGCTAGAGGAAGAAGGTCTCACGTTGTATTCATACTCTCCTTCAAAACAAAGACAAAGACAAGGATAAAATCAATTAGAATATGCATGTGTAGCATCAATCCCGAAGTGGTAAAATAGCATCAAAGAAAGGGGGAGAACGCACCGAGGGAGGGTTTTTAACCCCTGTAAATAGGTGCAAATAATAGGTGGATGTGTTGTGATGTTATAGAAACAAATAGGAGGAGAAAACACGTAGCAGAGCTGCGGGAATATGCGACGTAATATGGAGGAAAGTGCAAAAAGTGCAGAAAATAGTGCAACTGTGATAAAATTGAGATTTGGGAGGACTAGAACTAAGAGTAGAGATGATGAAAAGAAGTCCATGAACATTGAAAACATATATTATACTTCCCTTGACAGCCTGAGGTCAAAGAGGAGAGTCGGATATGTGGCATGGCTTCGCCTCAGGTTGAAGAAGAGCCCCCCCTGCGTGCAGGTCGCACAGGGTCCTTTATATAGAAGATGCAGAAATATAGAGCTTTCTCCTTCGATTTCAGAGGATAGAGACCACCAAATCTCAAGATCTATGGATCAATCTCGAGATAATAGTTAGGATAAGAGCTAGGAACAAACGGGACTCTATTTGGTGGAAGGATTTGGAAGATATTCGTGCTGGAAGGTGGTCCCGAAGCCTAATCTGGAAGAATTTATATTACACGAAAATACATAAAACCAGAAATTGTGCCCATGATTCCCACAGATATACTCCACCGAAATTCGAGTTCTATCGCTTAGACTCGAGATAATAGTGAGGAGAAGAGATAGAAACAAACGAGAATCGATTTGGTGGAATATTCGAGAAGATAGAGCCCTTGGAGGGTGACCCCGGCGATCACAAATCAACCTTAGAGTCCAGCGACGAAGAAATCAGAGTTCAGGATCATCTGGACTCTCTGTTGGAGAAACGGTCTATCGTGCGGCCGCCAGTAGTAAGAAACGGTCATGGTATAAGCGCCATTTGAATAGAAATGGTAATGGGGTGACCGCCAGACGACTGGGGGCGACCGAGAGGCTTATGGCACAAAAACTAAAGAAACAGTCTTCTGGAGACTGCTATTTGATCGTATCGGTCTCAAGAAGACCATCATGTGACATCTTAAAAATAATAAAAATAAAATAAAAAATAAAAGTTACTGTTCATGGCGGCCAACTATTGACCGCTATCTTGGGGTGGCTGACAGGCTCGCGCGGGTGAGTTCCGTATGTCTGTTTGAGCTCCGAATTGACCCGAAACGGGACCAAAAGTTGGGGAATCAAATATAAAAGCTTCCAAAGCTCAATGGTCTTGAAAAATGGTCAAGAAATGAGTTCGAGATAGACTCAAAGAAGGCTCCAAAATAATGGTTAATTCATGGCATCACGGAGGTGAATAAGAGAAATAACTCGACTTGCAGGCTAAAAATGGGTGTCAACAGATGTCCCTCCTTGATGTCTACTTTGTAAGGGAATGAGCGAAAGCGACGTGGAGGCGAAATGAAAAGGAGATGGAGCGAAAGCGACGAGAAATGGAGATGACGCAGAGAAGAATCGGAGAGAATTGAAAAGCGGGCATCAAGGCAAAAGACACCCATCACAACCAACAAGCGACAGGAATTCTCCCAAAAATGTCGAACCAAGCACCCAGAATGGATGACAAGAATGAGACATGTCGGGAGAACTAAACTATGGGAAAGAAAGGAAACACGACTAACCTCACTGGGGGACACAATCCACGGACAATGAAGGGATCGGAAAGAACACAACTAAAAAGCTGAAAAAGAGAAAGTAAAACTGAGATAAAATCCAGATAAGAATCACGCTGGCCAACTAGACCGAGCGGGCAGATCAAAGAAATTGTTTAAATTCGGAGTGGAATGAAGAATCTTTTATCCAAGAGAAATTAAGCATAATCAACCATTGTTCAGGAGAAATCTTAAGAGAATCACGAGGCGTGAGTGCTCAAAATGACATGATGCATGCTGGTCTAAAATAAAGAAATCATCAAAATGAATGTAAAGAAAGCTAAATAGAAAGTACTCAAGGATACTATTGCTAGACTGAGCAAGACGGGGTCAAGAGTCTTCTTACAACCACAGCGTGCGAGACAGAGTCCATCATCCCCCACCTGACTCAAACGAGCGGCCTATCCAACGATTAACCGTATGCTCCTAGATCGTCATCGCTTTTGTTAAAGGGGAACATCAGATCCCAGAACACATGGACAACCAGCCGGTCCTTGAGAGGCTATAATAAAGTAGATAACATATAGTAATGCAACAATGAGCTAGGATAGAGAGCCATACCTGACTTACCTACCAAATAAAGGGGCATTTTTTTGAAATTATCAATTTTTGGATTTTTATGGGTTTCAAATAAGACAACCAACAAACATGAACAAACAAGCATGAACATAACGAACGAACAAATGAACGAAACGACAGCACAACATAACATAACAAAGGATGAACCAGCAACACATGCAAGACACGAACCAACAACATGCATGTATGATGAACATGGTGGGACAAGACAACAATGCAGTGGAACAATACACGGTTGGGACAAGAACACGCGGGACAACAACACATGCGGGATGACAACATGGTTGGGACGACACACGCAATTGGGACATCATAACACGCGTGGGACAAGACACAAGACAACATATGCAGTGGGACGAGACAATCACAGGTGGGACATGGATATGTGCGAAATGACATGACAGACATGCTCTTCAAATCAAGCCCAAGATCAGACGAAGCGGAACCGTCGGGTTAACAATCTTGAGGCAAAGCCCTCTCATAGAGATACGAAGTGAAAGCTGAGCAAAAACTGAGCAAAAGGTTGAGAAGGACATAAGCTTCAGACTAGATCGGGAGCCAAGATTGAAGAAGAGAACAGATTAGGATGATGCGTGAACAGGAGATAGAGTGAAAGAATAAAGGGCAAGGAAACTTCAATACCAGCAACCTGCACACACTCAGCAAACAAATCACGTACCTGTCCTCAAGCCAAACAGATAGAAAACACCTGAAGGAGGGAACAAAAGACACAATTTTTTGGATTTTCAACATTTTTTTTATTTTTATGATTTTGACAATATTTGATTTTTTTAACTTTGATAATATTTGATTGTTTGAATTTTTGACATATCTGATTTTTTTTAAGATTTTGGCAATATCTAATTTTTTTGGATTTTGACAATATCTGTTTTATTTTTGAATTTTCAACAAAGCTACCTGCAACACCCGAAGACGGGCTCAAACTACTAGCCAGGGGTCGTCGTTCCTCCCCCTTTCATTAAAGATTTCCCTTGAGCAGGGCGTGCATGTGAGGGTGGCTTACCCCAACCAATCGCCTCTAAAGAACGGTGCCCCTACTAAGGCCATACCCGGGATACAACCCAGCCTAAGAGGGAGAAAATAGAAGAATAATTGGAGACAAGCTTTATACAGGATTAGAGATATCAGGATTTGAATTCCTTCCAGGGCATTACCCCTCAAAGATACAGTCTGTTGCGTCAGGACTTTGTGTCTTTGATTTTGAGTCCCATATTTATCAGGCACGCATACGACCGGGCTCATGACGTCCCGCAGGAAACTGTACTGCCACTCTTGCCATGCCTTCGATTGCATTTGATCAAATCATTGATTTATTTTTTGACAGCCCTTATTGGCTAGATATTGCATGAAAAGCTCATTTTTGAGGGTCAAGACTGCCCCTATTTGAGACCTCTCTCGTATTAGGGAGCGCCTAGGTTGGTCATCTCATCCATCAATCTCTTGCCCCAGCACTCGACCGAGCAAAGAAAAGAAAAGACTTCGTGCATACCCATAGTATAGCCAAAGCAGCAATAGTATTGCTCAAAGGAAAATCAGCTATGGCTTGCCGTGTAGTGTGTGAAAAACCCATACTCAAAGGTCACCCTCAACGATCGGGGAAAGAAACTAGACTCCTAGCGCGGAGCTATCACCAGCCGAAGAATGTTGCAGAAGCGAACTCATTTTGACTAAATGAAGCAAACTCCCTAAAGCCACTGAAACCATGTTGAGGAAACAACATTATAATCATGCGCAGGAGTAAATATTGAAAATGATAGTATATTCTTGCACAAAATAAAAATACCTTGCAAATCCGTGGAGTGAAAATTAGCGTCCTGAAGCGATGTTGATCATCGATCTTTGAGTAGCACGAGCTTTGTAATCCTTGCTTGACAGGACAAAGAATGGGAGAATAACAAGGTTCCCAGATTCCTCGACACAGAGGAGCGGCATACATCAAACTGGACGAAGAGGGATAAAAGGAAAAGAGACGAGGGCTAGAACTCCCTCATTAAGGTACAGAGATTCTGATAACAAGGAACAAAATACAGAATGGATAGAGATTAACTGAGATCAAGGTAGGCTAAAGCCTCAAAAATAGCAAGAAAATGGGTAAGAACCCCGAGAGGGTGAGGAGGAGTGAGCAAAAAGAGGAGAAGAAGAATCATCCGACGTGGTCGGAGAAGAGGAATGATAATCACCGGACGGGGTTGGGGAAGGAGAATTAGAATCACCAGACAGGGTCGGGGAAGAAGAACCATAGACACCCGATAGGGTCGGGGAAAGAGAATGAGGACCACCTGACAGGGTCGGGGGAAGGAGAATGAGAATCACCTGACAGGGTCGGGGAAGGAGAATAAGGACCACCCGACAGAGTCGGGGAAAAAGAACGAGGACCCGGCGATACCAGAGGAGAAGGATCAGAAGATGTCCTAGGATCGGAGGGATGAGAGGGCATAGGCCGAGGCCTAGAATCGTGAGTGTGAGAAGAATCAAGAGAATCTGGATGAGAGAAAGAAGAATGGGGGTTCGCGGACCTAAGAGGAGAGGAGAGAATCATAGAGACAGAGTTAGAAGAGGGAAGAAACACCACCCAGGGGTGGGAACCGAGCAAAAGAAATGATAAGTGAAAAGGAGAAGTGGACCCGTGAGTGCATAACTGACGGCCCTTAAACTTATGCCGCCGCCTCTTCTTAGAGGAGATTCCTTGAAAATGGGCCCTCCTGGCATGGACTCGGACCCTTGGGCCTCTTGTCTTGTAATACCTTCTCAAATAACGGGCCCACCTGGCAGACGGCCTGGCTCGGTCATGAACATGTAGCCTCACTGAGGCGGTTGCCCCTAGACATCCAGTGCTAACAATATGTGGACATTCTTGAACAATGAACTCCTTAGATGGATGAGCATCAGAAAACCATGGAGTTTTGTCACTTGGCACTAGAAGCATGAGGTTCGACAACTCCACTTGACAATCCGTCATGATTCATAACTCCCTTGCTAGTAGAGAAGGACGAAGCTGAGGGAGAGTAATGCGTGGCGTTGACGTGGCCAGCGTACCAATAAAGTGAGAGAGATCGCATAAAGAGTGCATAATGTCCTTGAAAAATCCTGAGAATGCAGCCAATTGTCCCTTGAACATGGAATTCATCAAGCTCTTGGCGGCCGTATGAGTTAGCACAATCCGAGTAGAGAGCCCCTCTTGGACAGTAATATGAATGGCGGTGGAGCGAGGAGAAATAACATCATCAATAATCGAACCTCCGACAAGCAATGAGATTGCCACCGGCCTCACTTGTGAAGAAACTGGCACTAATGCACGAGAGCTTTTCTTGACAACCATCTTCGGAGGTAGAGGCTCATTAGTCCCAAAGTATCCAGGGACCAGGATGCGTATCGACATCCGGTAGATGTAATCTTGAAGCTTAAAATGTAGAACCGGCCTAGAACCATCCTGACTCGGCTCATTGTCTCCATGAGGACCAGACCCAAGGGGCACCAAAGGCAATGCACACCCGCTTCGTGGGGTGGAGATAGACGGAGAAGTGGCGGAGATAGAAGGCTTGGATGGCATGGAGGCTTCAACGGGGATGGTGAAGTCAAGTGATGGCAGAGGCAATGCGGGTGAAGTCGAGGGTAAAGGAGGCAAAGGCAAGGTGACAATGATAGGCTTGGATGCGGGCAGAGGTAAGGATAATGGTGGAGCTTGCTCAGGCTCGGGCGACGGCAAAGGAGGTAGAGATGGAGGCGAGGGTGGAGATGGAGGTGGTGATGGAGGCAAAGGGGAAGGTAAAGGGGAAGATCGTGGCACCTATCATTGGCGTATTGATACAATACGTCGCGCGGAGTTGGGAGTGGAAGTAGTGGAAGTGGCGGCGGAAGTGGAGGTATCACTAGCCTGAGCAGAGGCTTGGGTTTGTGGAGGTTGTGGAGACAGGGTAGGAGACGGTGAGAGTAATGGAACAGGTGATGCGGGTGGAGCAGGGCTTGGTAATGGAGTAGGTGATGGAGCGGGCGCAACGCTAGACAAAGATTCACTGGGGTGCCCCTGGTCGTGAAGTAATGGAGACGGCTGCCTGGGCGGTGCCTCTGCTGTTGCTTGTTACGGAGATCTAAAATAACTTTATACATGGCGACCCAATCGATCCTCTTCTGATCTTCCAAGCCATAAACAAAATCCCAAAACTCGGGGAAATCTTCAACCAAATGCCCCTGTTGACGATGAAAATCACAGATCTGAAGCATATTCCCGATTGCGGGTCGGCAAGGCACAACCGGAGGAAGCGGCAACGCGTGAGTGGCCATTAAAGCTTGAAAAATATCAGTGAAACACACCGACAACGGAGGATGAGGAGCCCGCTTTGGGCAAGGCAGATGCCGAGGGGTATGGGATGGAGATGGTTGTGGGGGTTGCGTAGGCAATGGCGCATGACAACTAGTGGAAAGACTCGGTGAATGTGCATGATGAGTGGAGTGGGGAGGTATATAGATGGCATCAACCTACTCGGGATGTGGTGTTCCCTTGACTGGGGGTGGAGACGCAGGCGGAGACACATGTGGGTGCGAGGAAGCGGAAGGCTGACTCATGGAGGGATATGTGGTGGAAGGGTGGCTCACGGGAGCGTAGGGTTGGCTTGTGGAGGGTGAAGGTTGATATGCAGAAGTAGATGTAGACGGCGGGGTGTATGTAGAAGGCGGATAAGACTCGGGGTCAAGGGAACCTTGGAGTTGTTGGCGGATGAAGCGGGCTCGGCTATAAAGCTGTTGTCAGAAGGTAATATCATTAAGGGCTAAGATGAACCGATACTCAGGCGTTACGTTAGAAATCAACTTCTTGATCAGCTCATGCTCCGGAATGTGCCCTGGGACTTGCGCGGCGAGGCGACGCCAGCGGTCGGCAAAGGTGCAGAAATCCTCTTTAGGCTTCATCTTCTCGTGGGCCAGATCCATAACAGAATACTTGGGCCCAACCTGGTCCTAAAATTGCTGAAGAAATTCCTCTTGGACAGCTTTGAAATTCACAATCCGCTCTTGCGGAAATGAAAAGAACCAATCCCGAGCCGAGCCTCCTAAAGACAGACCGAACAAATACGCCATCAAGCACTGGTCATGTCAAAATTGGGCCGACTCATAAACGAACTCCTTTACTGGCACATACGGGTCACCGACTCCACCATAACGACGATATGTGGGAACTTGTGAATGAGGTGGAAGCCGAAGACCTTGGAATGTAAATGGAACACTCAAGGAGGATTTGGGATCAATTCGGTGTTGTAGTTCATCAAGCTGGCGTTGGGTTTGAGCAATCATCTCCTGGATGGGGAGAGATCGAGAAGGATGCAAGCCAGCCTGAGCAAGAGAGTATGAATTTGGACCAGAATGATGATAATGGGCCGGATGAGGGGATCCAGACTGAGAGGAAGAAGGAAAGTCCATTCCAAGAGTGGAAGGATGTGTGGGCATGGAAGGATCATGAACATGGGGACCCATTGGGCCAACAGCAACATGAGTAGGGGAAGTGGGCCCATTAAGGTGGGAAGGCCCATTAGGAATAGAAGGACCATGAAGGGAATGAGGCCCATTAGAAGAATGAGGCCCATTAAGATAAGGCGACCCATTAAAGGAAGAAGGCCCATTAAAGGATGTAGGCCCATTGAAGGAAGAAGGCGGCTTGTCAAAGGATGGGGGCCCATTGGAGGAATAATGCCCACTAAGAGAATGAGACCTATTAAAGGAAGGCAGGCCACTCATGGAAGATGGCCCCTTAAAGGAATGAGGCCCATTATGAGAATGAGGCCCCTTAAGATGATTAGCAATGAGTTTTTGGGCCTGGGCCGGGTCCATTTGGCAAACAAGAGATGATAAGTGGGCCATGGGATTTGCTTGTGGGTCGGAAGGACCACGAGGAGATGGGCCCACATGGGAAGAGGAATCCACATGGGAATAGGAAGATGAAGAAGGAGGGTACAAGGGATTAATGTGATGCTCTATGAGGACAAATGGAAACTTAATACAAGGAAATTCAAGAAAATACAATGAGGGAAGTAAGGGCTCGAAGATCAAGGAGGGGGACTGACTCAATAATGCAAAGGGAAAAAGGGGACCTAGGACGATGAGACTAGACAATGGACACACAAAATGGACTAGCCTAAATCGGCCTAACAACAAAACCTATATAGATGATGGGGGATGCAACATAAAACACTACGAATGGGCTTGGACAAGCCAAAACAACATAAACAATATGAAGGATTTCACCCAAGTCAAACAAGTTAATATGATGGGCAATATTTTATTGTCAAAGTTTTGGTGGGCCTTTAAATGTTTTAAATTAAGATTAATTCCCTCAAGATAGGTATCCTATAGGGAATAAGGTCTAAACTTTGGGTTGACAAAGGTTAACTCCCTCACAACATATGCAAAATGCGAAAGTATGGGGTGGAAAGGTACAACCGGCCCGGTGTCCGTGTGGGAATCCACCGCTCACGGGGACTTACGGAGGTGTCGGATAAGATCACCTAGTCCAGCCCAAGGAATATGGGAGCGAGAGGATCACTTACCAAGGGGGAATGCAACTGATAGGGTGCAAGGCCCGGATACAGAGGGGGGGGGTGAATGTATCCCTCTTCGAAATTGCCCAAATTAAAATTTTGCTCTCTTAAAATTTCACTCACTTCACAAATTTAAGCAAACTGAAAAGCTAATCAAATCTTCTATTGAACCTGTAAGCAAGCACTTGGAGCGCGCCTATGCATTCATCTAGCGGAAGCAAAGGAAAGCAATCAACCCACTACACAGAAGATTTTTTAGGTGGTTCGGTCCACAGACCTACGTCCACCCCTCACTCCAAACCGGAGTGAGGCTTCCACTAGCAACAGCTAGAACCGCAGACTCAGTCTGCAAACAGGTGCTGCCTAACAGCTTGACCAGGAGAACAACATCCCCTCTTCCTCCAGATCGGAGGGAAACCACTAGTGACACACAGTCACTAGCAACCAGAGACCGAAGTCTCTCTTCCTCCAGACCAGGAGGGAACCCACTAGTGACTACCCGTCACTAGCAACCAGAGACCGAAGTCTCTCTTCCTCCAGACCAGGAGAGAAACCACAGGTAGCTACCACTACCTGCAAACCCGGAGTCAAAGACTCCCTTCCTCTGAGACCAGAGGGAACCTACAAGTGACACACCGTCACTTGCAACCGGAGATTAAAATCTCCCTTCTCCTGAACTAACAGGAGGAACCCCGATCTCCAACCAGAGAATCGGAAGAACAAAGCCAAGGAAGTGTAAAAGAAAAATAATAAACGAAAATACAACAATCAGAAAGCTGGAAATGAAATCACAATGTGGCTCTCGTAGGAGCTGACTGGCCTGGATTTGATCCACGGTCTAGTAGGAACTAATCTTCAGATGAAGCTTCTTTTCTCTCCTCGAGCTCTCTATCTTTCTCTTTCTTTCTTCCTCTTCGACTCTCTGCCTCTCTCTTCCTGCAAGCTCTCTCTTCCCTTTTTCTTCTTAAGCTTTCACACTCTGCCTCTCTGCTTTTCTCTTCTTCTTCTTTTCTTTCATCTGCTACTCTCTCGATCTCTCTTACTCGATCAGTCTTCTTCTGAGGAAGAAGCTTTGTATTTATACCAGCAGCAACTAGGGCGTGTGCAGGGCTTGTGCACTCTTTGTCCAGAGATAACCTTGGATCACGTGCCAGGTGCCAACCTCGGATCATGTGCCACTCATCAGCTTGAATCAACCTGAACGAAGAGAAAAATGGATGCATCGAGTTAGTTCAAGACATGAACCAAGCATGTATAGACTTAAAGAATGTACAGACTTTATGTTATGCCATCCGAAGCATGTATAGACTTAGAATGCATGGAAGGGATTGTACAGACTTTGTCTGCGTGCAATGCATGCGATGTATAGACTTGATAGCATGAGACGCTGAGTGAGACTGACCGATGTACAGACTTTGAAAGACGATGCATGCACAAGCCAACGATGTACAAACTTTGCCAATGTACAGACTTTGCATGCAACAATGTATAGACTTGATAGATGATGCATGCACAAGCCACAACGATGTATAGACTTGATGAACGATGCAATAAGACTCTGTACAGACTTGGCCAATGTACAGACTTAGCAGTATAGCATGAGACGCTAAGTGAGACGTGAAATGCATTGGCTGTATAGACTTGATCAATGAATGGACGCATGGACTATGTGAGCATGCAGCAGTCAATGTATAGACTTGCGAGTGTGTGAGCATGCGATGCAATGTACAGACTTTGCCACGCCTACACCAAGATGATGTACAGACTTGCTGTTGAAGAATGTACAGACTTGTCTGATGTAATCTAGGCAAAAACTTTATATAGACTTTATAGCGTGCAGACATTGAATATGCATAAACCAACCGTAGAGTGTACAGACTTTGCTGAGGGATGCACACATGTAAAATGAACATGGATGAACAGACTAAGCCACGAGCTAAGCTCTAACGAATGTATAGACTCTACATGCAAGCAACCTGATGATGTATAGACTCTGTTAATGCACTGATGCACAAACATATGCAATGTATAGACTTGATATTTGACAGAATGCAATGCTGTATGAACTGTATGTCTGCACTAATACAAGATAACACATTCATAAGCCCCAAGCAGAACTATCATTCAGACACATATGTTCATGATATGCAATGCTGACTCATAGTGTTTGCTATCATCAAAATCACAGGGTCACAACAATCTCCCCCTTTTTGATGATGGCAACACTATGAGTCACACTGACTCATGTCAAACTATTCTCCCCCTTTGACTTCATCAAAAAGAAAATAGTTTGAGATGAGAAATACAAACATACATGACATGAATAAATCAAATACTCCCCCTTTGACTCAGTCATTTAGACATGAAAGACACAGAGGCAGTTAAACAATGAAGCACAAATCAAGTCTATGTTGCAGCTGTATGCTCTCCTATACCAGCCAGATAAGATCATGCACAACATGTGACCCTACTCCCCCTGAGAAACTGAGGTGAGAAGAAATAAGAATAGGGTATGGTGAAGGATAGCCAAGAAGTGACAAGCAGGTTAATGTCCCCCTTAAAGCCAGAAACATGCTGATGTGACAATTTCCCTGTCTGACAAAGCAGAGGAGTTGGAGTGGAAGAGGTGATAAGCATCTATCAGCAAAAACACATGGGCACTCAAGGATTATCACAATCTGTAAGCACAATGAATAAATGAGGAAGCAAGATTTTCGTTAGCACACCAAATTCATAAATCTTGATAACCGAATTTCAAATTCTTCAATTATAATAGATTATGAATGAGTTGAAACTTACTTTCATGATTTAAGAGTGATGTATTCAAAGTTTATCAAGAAAATTCAATACTCATATCTAAACACCTTTTAATAGAAATGAACCAAAAACACATCTGATATTCATGTTTAACCTCCTTCCATCTTACTCATCTAAATTCAATGACTCCTATGGAAGTTACACAAGATAATATTGAGATTAAACAGAGATAAATGTGTCTTTACTTGTCTTTAGTTTTTCAGAATTTTCTATTGATCAGCACTTATTTTTCCTGAGCAAGTTTGGTTCAGTCAACACCTTTTTACGTGAGGCACAATACGTCTTAGGTGAAGTGACCCAGTTACTCAGTGTGACAACCATATTGCCTCTCAAGGAGAGCAGAGTTAGCAATGTGGAGTGTCTTTTTACATGAGGAGACACCTTGATCAGAGGCCAGAATCCCCAGTTACTCAACACAACCATGCCATTGCTCTGCCAGATTTTTAATCATTTTTATAAGAGAGGTAACTATGGCACTTCATGACATGGGGTTACTCTATTTCTTTGATAGAGACCCCAGTTTCTCTGTGACCAAAGTCATTACTCTTATTTTAAATTTTTAAATATTTTCAGATTTTTCAAACAATGCTCAGTACACTGAAATGTTTAAGAACAATACTTTCTACATGTATCTTAACCAAAGATAGCCATGTCTTTTAAAAGTTCAGATTTCAGAAGGTTTTACATGAAGTTCATGAGACAATTGGTTAAGATTTATTAAGCATGGTGATTCAGATATTTTCAAGAATTCTAAATCTAGACTTAGGAAATACATTAGACTTAAATCAATTTGATTTATCAAAACATTCTTAAGCCAGTATAATAGAATATTCTTCTTTTCAGAATATTTCTGATTTATGATTAGGGTGCACTGACTAAAATCTTTCCTCATTCAGATGAATCAACATTGACATTGTAGCAAATCAGTGGAGTCAACAAAGCATTTTTATTGAGAGAATAGCAGAAAGCAATCATGATGAGACAAGGGGTGAACATTAGAACAGTGCAGTTTAGAAATCAATAGCTGAGTCTGCAGTACAGACAGAACAGCTACACAAGTGGAGACATCAGTGAATTCAAGTGAACTACACATTTACCAAGAGAATGGATCAGATTGCTAGACATAAGGAGTTCAAGAGGTGAAGAAGTGATCAAACAGGAATGCTCCCCCTGTCTAGATGCAATGGAATATCCTTTTAGGTTTTTCAAATTTTATGACATGCACTACTCTTCAAATGCAACATCAGTCAAACTCCCCCTGACAAAGTGCATGATATGCAATTAAAGCACTGCACATGATTTTAAAATTTATGCTCAAAGAGAATTCATGCTTGTTCAATCAGAGAGTGAAACTACCAAATGCATCAATGTTCATTTCAAATTTTTAGAAGATTTCAATTAAACAAAAATCAGATTAACAAGATGCTCAACCATCTCAAACAAGCAATTTTCAGATGATAGAAATTGAACAGTGTTCAGAACTGACATGAAGAGTAGAATCCTAGGGTTTTCCTTTTTGAGTGCCTTGGTTTATTAACCCCCTTTATTCTTCAGCCCCCAAGGCACACCTGCAGGTTAGCACACTATTTGGCATGGGCCGGTACCCAAACAGTCTTGGGTCCTGCATGGTTAATAGCACCTTTGATGGGTGCTTTCCACACTCCTTGGGCTTTTGAGTCATCAAATATCATTAAACAACAGTCATTCATGGAGTGCCCAAATTACCCACAATAATGACAAAAAACAACATGCTTTGATTTCTTATTATGCACACAATTATTAGCATGGAATTTTTGTGCATTAACATGAAAGTTTCTATTATTAGCATGAACATATTGTTTTCCATATCCTGCCATCCAGCAGTCGGAAGCTCGGTGGCCTGACCTTCCACATTCAAAACAAGCAAGCGATTTTTCCTTAAAAGTAACATTATTTCTACCAAAAGTATCTTCTTTTGTAGGAAGGTTGACATGTTTAGAGTTGAATTTTCTGCCTTGAGCGTGCCAACAGTCCTTGACTGTGTGGCCATGCTTTACACAGTGAGAACAAGCAAAAAAATTTCTTCTATGAAAACCTGACCAGAATTTAGTAGTCATATTACAAGAGTTGTCAGATAAATGACCATAAGGTCCCCTTGGAACAGTGGTTCTTCTAGGAGCCTTGAACTCATTCTTCTTCAAGAACCAGCAATCATGTCTTGCATGACCAGATCATCCACAATGGGAACATTTGAGTTGCCTCTTCTGGGCAAACTGATTCTTGGATGAGCTTTTAATAAAATGCATATGTGTATTTCCTGAATTTTTAATTTTCTTCATTCTATTATGAGCATTCAATTCATCAGATTTCAGGATATAGCAGTTATGCATCATATGACCAAATCTTCCACAATAATAACATGACCCCTTTTTAATATGAGTGTGTGTGAGATCATGTGACTTGTGTGCAGCTTTCTTTGTACCAACAGGAGTGTCTTTGTCCTTTTTTTGTAGATTTTCATTCGTTTTCAATTTTTGAGTTTGTTCTACAGTTTTGGGACTGACAGTGGACTTTTGTGCAGTGAATTGAAAAACAGAAGGACCAGAGGTTTTGTTTTGATCAGAAGCTTTTACAAACACAATAGAAGTTTTATTCCCATTGATTCTTTTATTTATCGGACTGTAACCCAATCCCTCTCTCTGAAAATTATCACTCTTTCCAAGAAGCTTATTCAGATTGTCCTTTCCTTTGACAAGTTTTGATAGAGAATTTTTTAAATCTTGAATCTCAGAATTTAAGATAACAATATTAGCTTCATATTTGGACAGATCTGTTTCACAGGAAATTACTTGTTGATGCAAGGCATCATTCAGACTTTTGAGTCCTTCTACTTCCTGTTTTAACTTTATTTCCTTGTCAGCTTCAGATATGGACTTGTTAAGATCATCAACTTCTTGTTGAAGGAGTGTGATTGTAAGCTCATATTTAGCTATCTTCTGTTCACAGCAAGTGACATTTTCACTCAACATTTGGTTGATGGTTTTTAGATTTGTAATTTCTTGTTCCGCATTCAGCAACTCACTAGAGCTCACCAGGCTTACACTCTTCCCTTTTTCTAAAGTGATTAGCCTCTCAGACATTGCTGAGTTTAGGTGATTCAGCTTATTAATTTCCTCTTTCAGTTTACTGTTCTGCTCTAGGAGTTCATCATCAAGCACCCATTCATCTGAGGAAAACTGACATTCATAATACATTTCTTGTTGTTTTTCAGATTGAAGTTTGTCGAGATTTTTCTGAATCTCTAGATTTATTACTCTATCAGCCTCCAATTTCTTAGAAATAAATCTATTTTCTTTTTCAAGATTCATTGATTTGTGTTCAAATTCCTTGAGCTGGTTTTTGAGTATTTCATTTTCAGATTTCATGTTTTTCAATTCAGAGTTAACACGCTCTAAATCTTTTATCAACTTTTCATTCTGAACTACATTATTGTTATGAGCCTGATCATCATCAATCAAGCTAAGTTTTTCCTTTAGTTCAGCAATTTCACAAACAAGTTCTTGATTTTCTTCTTTAAATAAGCCAATTTGTTTCATAAGCACTTGGACTTCAGACAAGCATGCATCATAGGACTATTTTCGTTTTAAGCAATTTTCACATGAGGACTCTGAACTATTCAGATCAATTTTCTTTTTCAATTTTTTATATTATTTTCTTAACATCTCATGTGACTCAAGTAACTCACCATATGCACCCTGCCAATCATCTAAAGTATAATTCTTGAAGAGGTTTACCTCATCATCATCCTCTTCTTCATTTTGGCTGCCACTTTGATTACTTCTGTTAGCCATCATGCAGCTGTCCTCATTTCTTCTGTGTGCTAGCCACAACATATCCATAATATCCTTAGCAGAACTGCAGTCATGAAAGCAAGAATGTAAGGCCTTGTCAGTAGCTGCTTTCATTAGATTCATAACTGTCTGATTCTCTTCATGCCTTGATCTGTGACTGTCAGTCCATTTGGACTCTTTCTTTGGTAATCTATGAGGACCTTGTGAAATTAGTTTCCACATATTGGGATTGATAGTCGTAACAAACATATGCAAGTTTTTAAACCACACATTAAAATCCGTACCTTCAAAAATCAGTGGATGAGCCATGAAGGCAAATCAATCAAGCAATTTCAAAACTGTATGCAGAAGACAGTGATGCACCGAAAGCCAGCAGGATCCTCTACAGATCGTTGGATCTGGAAAGTCAGAGACCTGCTCTGATACCAATTGATAGGGTGCAAGGCCCGGATATAGAGGGGGGGTGAATGTATCCCTCTTTGAAATTGCCCAAATTAAAATTTCGCTCTCTTAAAATTTCGCTCACTTCACAAATTTAAGCAAATTGAAAAGCTAATAAAATCTTCTATTGAACTTGTAAGCAAGCACTTGGAGCGCGCCTATGCACTCATCTAGCGGAAGCAAAGGAAAGCAATCAACCCACTGCACAGAAGATTTTTTAGGTGGTTCGGTCCATAGACCTACGTCCACCCCTCACTCCAAACCTGAGTGAGGCTTCCACTAGCAACAGCTAGAACCACAGACTCAGTCTGCAAACAGGTGCTGCCTAACAGCTTGACCAGGGGAACAACCTCCCCTCTTCCTCCAGACCAGAGGGAAACCACTAGTGACACACAGTCACTAGCAACCAGAGATGAAGTCTCTCTTCCTCCAGACCAGGAGGGAACCCACTAGTGACTACCCGTCACTAGCAACAAGAGACCGAAGTCTCTCTTCCTTCAGACCAGGAGGAAACCCACTAGTGACTACCCGTCACTAGCAACCAGAGACCGAAGTCTCTCTTCCTCCAGACCAGGAGAGAAACCACAGGTAGCTACCACTACCTGCAAACCCGGAGTCAAAGACTCCCTTCCTCTGAGACCAGAGGGAACCTACAAGTGACACACCGTCACTCGCAACCGGAGATTAAAATCTCCCTTCTCCTGAACTAACAGGAGGAACCCCGATCTCCAACCAGAGAATCGGAAGAACAAAGCCAAGGAAGTGTAAAAGAAAAATAATAAACGAAAATACAACAATCAGAAAGCTGGAAATGAAATCACAATGTGGCTCTCGTAGGAGCTGACTGGCCTGGATTTGATCCACGGTCTAGTAGGAACTAATCTTCAAATGAAGCTTCTTTTCTCTCCTCGAGCTCTCTATCTTTCTCTGTGTTTCTTCCTCTTCTTTCTCCCTCTTCTTTCTCTTCCTCTTCGACTCTCTGCCTCTCTCTTCCCTTTTTCTTCTTAAGCTTTCACACTCTGCCTCTCTGCTTTTCTCTTCTTCTTCTTTTCTTTCTTCTGCTACTCTCTTGCTTGATCAGTCTTCTTCTGAGGAAGAAGCTTCGTATTTATAGCAGCAGCAACTAGGGCGTGTGCAGGGCTTGTGCACTCTTTGTCCAGAGATAACCTTGGATCACGTGCCAGGTGCCAACCTTGGATCACGTGCCACTCATCAGCTTGAATCAACCTGAACGAAGAGAAAAATCGATGCATCGAGTTAGTTCAAGACTTGAACCAAGCATGTATAGACTTAAAGAATGTACAGACTTTATGTGATGCCATCCGAAGCATGTATAGACTTAGAATGCATGGAAGGGATTGTACAGACTTTGTCTGCGTGCAATGCATGCAATGTATAGACTTGATAGCATGAGACACTGAGTGAGACTGACCGATGTACAGACTTTGAAAGATGATGCATGCACAAGACAACGATGTACAGACTTTGCCAATGTACAGACTTTGCATGCAACAATGTATAGACTTGATAGATGATGCATGCACAAGCCACAAGGATGTATAGACTTGATGAACGATGCAATAAGACTATGTACAGACTTGGCCAATGTACAGACTTAGCAGTATAGCATGAGACGCTAAGTGAGACGTGAAATGCATTGGCTGTATAGACTTGATCAATGAATGAACACATGGACTATGTGAGCATGCAGCAGCCAATGTATAGACTTGCGAGTGTGTGAGCATGCGATGCAATGTACAGACTTTTCCACGCCTACACCAAGACGATGTACAGACTTGCTGTTGAAGAATGTACAGACTTGTCTGATGTAATCTAGGCAAAAACTCTATACAGACTTTATAACGTGCAGACATTGAATATGCATAAACCAACTGTAGAGTGTACAGACTTTGCTGAGGGATGCACACATGTAAAATGAACATGGATGAACAGACTAAGCCATGAGCTAAGCTCTAACGAATGTATAGACTCTACGTGCAAGCAACCTGATGATGTATAGACTCTGTTAATGCACTGATGCACAAACATATGCAATGTATAGACTTGATATTTGACAGAATGCAATGCTATATGAACTGTATGTCTGCACTAATACAAGATAACACATTCATAAGCCTCAAGTAGAACTATCATTCAGACACATATGTTCATGATATGCAATGCTGACTCATAGTGTTTGCTATCATCAAAATCACAGGGGCACAACAATCTCCCCCTTTTTGATGATGGCAACACTATGAATCACAATGACTCATGTCAAACTATTCTCCCCCTTTGACTTCATCAAAAAGAAAATAGTTTGAGATGAGAAATACAAACATACATGACATGAATAAATCAAATACTCCCCCTTTGACTCAGTCATTTAGACATGAAAGACACAGAGGCAGTTAAACAATGAAGCACAAATCAAGTCTATGTTGTAGCTGTATGCTCTCCTATACCAGCCAGATAAGATCATGCGCAACATGTGACCCTACTCCCCCTGAGAAACTGAGGTGAGAAGAAATAAGAATAGGGTATGGTGAAGGATAGCCACGAAGTGACAAGCAGGTTAATCTCCCCCTTAAAGCCTGAAACATGCTGATGTGACAATTTCCCTGTCTGACAAAGCAGAGGAGTTGGAGTGGAAGAGGTGATAAGCATCTATCAGCAAAAACACATGGGCACTCAAGGATTATCACAATCTGTAAGCACAATGAATAAATGAGGAAGCAAGATTTTCGTTAGCACACCAAATTCATAAATCTTGATAACTGAATTTCAGACTCTTCAATTATAATAGATTATGAATGAGTTGAAACATACTTTCATGATTTAAGAGTGATGTAATCAAAGTTTATCAAGAAAATTCAATACTCATATCTGAAACACCTTTTAATAGAAATGAACCAAAAACACATCTGATATTCATGTTTAACCTCCTTCTATCTTACTCATTTAAATTCAATGACTCCTATGGAAGTTACACAAGATAATATTGTGATTAAACAGAGATAAATGTGTCTGAACATGTCTTTAGTTTTTCAAAATTTTCTATTGATCAGCACTTATTTTTCCTGAGCAAGTTTGGTTCAGTCAACACCTTTTTACGTGAGGCACAATATGTCTTAGGTGAAGTGACCCAGTTACTCAGTGTGACAACCATATTGCCTCTCAAGGAGAGCAGAGTTAGCAATGTGGAGTGTCTTTTTACATGAGGAGACACCTTGATCAGAGGCCAGAATCCCCAGTTACTCAACACAACCATGCCATTGCTCTGCCAGATTTTCAATCATTTTTATAAGAGAGGTAACCTCTTAACTCAAAATCCTTTCACAAAAACTTCATTAACCTCTTCACTGACATTATACAAGTGTTTATATAGTGGTTTGGCAAGGGGAGGGGGCTGGGAGGTTCGATGGAACCATGGGGAGGGGAGGGGGCTGCGCCCCTTTGACTAAGAGAGGGAGAGAGGGGGAGACAAGGGGACATGAGTCACCTACTTTCACCTACCTTTGAATTTCAAAGGGAAGGGGGGTAGGTGGCAGCCATTCTTTTGGACCAGCAGCCTTCTCCATGTGGTAAATGGGAGGGAAGAAAAGAAAACAAAAAAAAATCAGCCTAATACAAACAAAGAAGGGGGCGCCCCCTTCATGGGCCAAGAATGGGCCAAGTTTGGTCCATGGCCACCCCTTAAGCCCATTCAATCATATGGCTTATGGCCTTTCTAGCCTAGATGGCCCATGAAAGAAGGAAGCCCAATTGGGCCTTAAGCGGCTTATGGATCCAACATGAAGCCTAATGGCCACTCCTCCTTAATGGATTCTAAAGGGCTTTAAACCAAATGGCCTTTTAAGAGCCTTACAATCAGCCCAAAATGAAAACCCAAATGAAAAGACATATTACAAGCCCAAATTTCATGCAAACAAAGGATAAAAGTATCCAAACTCAAGCCAAATTGCCTCCATTTTAAAGGAAAGCCGATGTAGTCCGATTGGTGCTCCTCGTATGGTACTGTCGGCTCGCCGATTCGTGCTACTCGCTCGTTCCGGTGTCCGCACCAATTCTCCCCGGGTGGGATGAACTCGACCCCGTCGAGTAAGGGTCCTGAAGCTTGAGCTCTCCACATGTGATCAAGGCATTGTTCATCGTGGGGCATCCTCGCCAACGCACTATGAAGTGTTGGTAGATTCCGTTCCTGGTGGTGATCACCTGCTCATCCAGTATACAATCTATATGCGTGCGTTGAGGTTGGAAGAGGTGGACTCTCGGGTGTTGTGTCACTCACAATAGAAAGATAAAGTTCGAAACTCACTAGGGATCACCGCGGGTTCCGATATGCTACCAGATTAGAAACATGGAACGTCGAGCTGACACCATAGTCATCTGGTAGTTCAATAACGTACGCATTTGAACCCACTTGTCTCGTGACTCGGGAAGGGCGGGTATCGCGGGCCTAGAGTTGCTTTACGGCCCCAAGAGGAGACCGTTCAGGTATGACCCTGATCATGACGTACTCTCCCTTTTGAACTCACGGGCATGCATCAGCTAACTCCTTATGCGTGCATGGCTAGCCGTTTATTGGGACACGAGTTAATACAAATCATATGCATGAAAGAAAACAAACTGTAGAAACAAACAGACACACACGTGACCTTAGACAAACCTATGGTTAGTGCAACCCAAACATATGCAAGGTGGACCAGGACACCTGAATGTGTGCCATGCATACACTAGATGCAACCAAATGTAGATAGAACTATGGACTCCTAGACACCCAAAAAGACACCATGCATGCAAGGACTTCCTATCAGATGTGGGTGTGGGTGGGCTAAGAGATTCATCACCACTACATGTAGGTAAGGCATGCCATGCTTCCCAATAATCGGACCTATTGCTATGTGGAGTTTGATTGGACCGAGTGGGAAGAGAGTGGTAGGGGACTTCCTTGACAAAGTAGAAGGGAAGTGGTGGATCACGAGGCCCACTAGAGAAGGGGTAAAATGGGTCAAAGAATGTGTGACCCCATGAGATGGACTCCCAGATGTCACGGTCCCAATTGTGAAATTCTTGAAGGTGTGGGTTGTCACCTTCATCCGTTATGGTAGATGGGACGGTGGTCTCATAGAGTAGATATGGGTCCTCGCTCGGGACGGCAATACCGTAAGAGGGGTCCAATGCAAGCTCATCGAGAACGGGGAAGAGCAACAGAACCTCGGTGGTGATAGGACCCAAGGTGTATAACGAGGTAATAGACCCCAAAGATGGGAGCATAAAGCTATGGGTATAGGGTTGGTTAGACCCTAAGGCCAATGTATATGTCAGCTCCCTTTGACATTCTAAACTCCTTAATAGATCCTTTACACTATCTATGAAGCAAAAGGACTTGAAAGTGGTGTGATAGGAGTTAATGGGGACTATTGGGAGTATTGGAACCCAGGGTGGAGAGTAAGGTGGGGTAGGGACCAAGCCATTCCTAAGCCAGCTAAGAAGTGGTTCGGCTACGAGTAGCTTTCCCGTTAAAAACACGGGTAGCTCTGGCTGAAGTGGCTCCGAATATGATGGCTCCGGATGAAGTTCGGAAGGAGAGGATGGCAACGGAGCACTCATGGGTGATGAAGGAGGGGTCTCCAAGATGGGGAGAGGGCTTAGGGATTCCTTAGATGGGGCTGGGTAAGGGCTAAGGGCTATGGCTTCCCTAGGCTCGGGTATGGCTATAACCGATCTCGGAGGTGGGCAAAGGGAGACCAACGATTCAATATAAGTACATCTCCTATCCACCCGATCCGAAATCATTTGCACAAGTTCGGCAACGGTGTGGGTTGGAGTAGGGAGATCATGGTGGACTCGCCCAAAGTCAATCGGCCTAGGCTTGGGTCTAGGCTCATCTATGTGTGGGGGTCTTTGCTTCCGACTTGGACCCACTTGGTTGGAAGTGAGTGGGTGGGGTCGGTTGGAGGTGACAGGTTGAGGAACGTAGACCTTCCTAACCTCTCTCTTCATGTCGCACCATGACTCGATGGGCCATTGCCTCCTAACCTCTCTCAAACGTTCAATGTAGTCCCACTTTTCGGCGGCCTCATGAAGAAGCCGCTCTTTGGCGAAAGAGAATTGCATCGCCTCGGACATAGTATAACACTCAAAATATGCGTCCATGGCGGCTTCCCACTTGAGGTAGTCGCTCGGGACCTTGGTTCCATAGAAGTCCGAGGCTTCGGGCCTACGGATGTGGTGGGGTTGGATTTCCCATCCTTGGTGGTGTCGCCACCATTCATATGAACTAGGCGTTTGGGAACCCATGGGACTCGGGGAGCTAATGGATGGCCATGCCGACACTTGGACACGACACTAGACATGACCCAAAAATATGATGTAAATTTGAAATGAGACTCAACTAAACACCGAGACACGACTATGTTGGAATGCACTAACTAGGAACTTAGACTTAACCCACTATTCGGTACTAGGCGGAGATAATCGATCCGAAGATCACTCGCGCAAGTGTGCGGCCTTCCCGATAGGCATAGCCTAACGGTCGGACAACACCTTTTTGATATACCTATTAATGGGATGCAAATGCGACCTTAGACTTAGATGACCCTAGACTTGAACTTCGCTCTGATACCAATTTGATGCGGGACGGATGACGACCGGGCTAAGACGTACGACAGACTTGATGTGCGGCCAGCACTAACACGCTAAAGGCAAGCCGGGTGGCTGACCACCGTGGTGTTCTCCAGGTGGAGACGTCTCTCAACAGCACTCTAACTAGCCCGACGATCGTCCCTTGCGAGGGAAACGTGGGGATCGCAACGGTTAAGGAACCACCGTCGCCTAGGGGTATCCAGTTCGGGCTCGGTGCTCGACCGGTGCCAAGGAGCGGGCGCTCACAACTAACAATCACGGTGATTTGTAACTAACTATTGGCCCTAATCTCACAAACGCAGCATGGTAGAGAGTATACTAAATCAGCAATGTGAGAGCGGAACGAGCACGTACCTCCACGACTAGGCGTGGGGAAGAATTCCCGGCCGAATTCAAACAACCCCAATACACACAATCGTTAAAATTACAATTTCAGAAATATTCGCCCACTCCACGCAGGGAGGTAAAGGGATACAAACACTAAATTTGGGGTTGTTGGAACCCGAGTTGACGGGCCACACTCGCAAGAGGTGAGGGACGCGAGTCGGAGCCGATCGGGTGAGCCGAATGGAAGTCGACTCGGTTCTGTCCGCGCTGCTCACCCTGCGCAGCAAACTTGCGAAGGCCGGTACGCCAAGATCCGATGGCGGATCGGGGTGCCATTTATTAGAGAACGTTAGCGAAATGACGTAGTTTGTCTGCTCCAAAGTGCGTGATCAGATCTTTTCAGATCTGGGCGCAGCAGCGACTGAACTGAGCTTCTGGTCCTGTGGTCACAGAACTGAACAGGAAGACAAATAATTATATAAAAATTGGCTCCCGATGTCGGATCGAGGCGCCGTTTGTGGAAGCTCGTCGGCGACGTCCAGAGGAAGATGTAGTCCAAAGATCTCGCACATATCTGGACGGGATGAGGTGGGGCAGACTCTGGAAATCGGCTCTGGTTCTGAGTCGGGTCTGCATAGATCAGCTCGCGCGATCCCACGAGAATCGTCGCCACGATCAGCACAGATCTCGGATCGAGACGAGATCAATGGCAGCTCAAAAAGGACTCAAAATCCTACAATCACTCTGAAAAGAAGCTCCTGATGGCTTGAGAGGAGATCTGGGAAAATTCATAATTAGGAAACTTCAGATCTGGACAGCATGCTCGGGCAGATCTACGCACCGTCACGAAAAGAATTGATGCCGACGATCCAAAACTCCGATCGACGTGAAACCACCTCTGAAATATTCCTGACTTGATGAAGTATCACCGGTAATTTTCGTGGAACCAGATGATAAGAGGATGGGGAGGATAGAGGGGCGAGTCACACGCCCAAGATCAATCCCGTCACAGGATTGGGCAGGGCATCACACCCATGGGGGGGGGAAGAGAATCACTCTCTTAACTCAAAATCCTTTCACAAAAACTTCATTAACCTCTTCACTGACATTATACAAGTGTTTATATAGTGGTTTGGCAAGGGGAGGGGGCTGGGAGGTTTGATGGAACCATGGGGAGGGGAGGGGGCTGTGCCCCTTTGACTAAGAGAGGGAGAGAGGGGGAGACAAGGGGACATGACTCACCTACTTTCACCTACCTTTGAATTTCAAAGGGAAGGGGGATAGGTGGCGGCCATTCTTTTGGACCAGCAGCCTTCTCGATGTGGTAAATGGGAGGGAAGAAAAGAAAACAAAAAAAATCAGCCTAATACAAACAAAGAAGGGGGTGCCCCCTTCATGGGCCAAGAATGGGCCAAGTTTGGTCCATGGCCACCCCTTAAGCCCATTCAATCATATGGCTTATGGCCTTTCTAGCCTAGATGGCCCATGAAAGAAGGAAGCCCAATTGGGCCTTAAGTGGCTTATGGATCCAACATGAAGCCTAATGGCCACTCCTCCTTAACGGATTCTAAAGGGCTTTAAACCAAATGGCCTTTTAAGAGCCTTACAATCAGCCCAAAATGAAAACCCAAATGAAAAGACATATTACAAGCCCAAATTTCATGTAAACAAAGGCTAAAAGTATCCAAACTCAAGCCAAATTGCCTCCATTTCAAAGGAAAGCCGATGTAGTCCGATTGGTGCTCCGCGCATGGTACCGTCGGCTCGCCGGTTCGTGCTACTCGCTCGTTCCGGTGTCCGCACCAGATGATATAGAAACAAATAGGAGGAGAAAACACACAACAGGGCTGCGGGAATATGCGACAAGATATGGAGGAAAGTGCAAAAAGTGTAGAAAACAGTGCAACTGTGATAAAATTGAGATTTGGGAGGACTAGAACTAAGAGTAGAGATGATGAAAAGAATCCCTTGAAAATTGAAAATGTAGATTATACTTCCCTTGATAGCCTGAGGTCGAAGAGGAGAGTCGGAGATGCGGCATGGCTTCACCTCAGGTTGAAGAAGAGCCCCCCCCCCCCCGCGTAGATCGCACAAGGTCCTTTGTATAGAAGATGCAGAAATCCAGAACGTTCTCCTTCGTTTTCAGATGATAGAGACCAACAAATCTCGAGATATATGGATCAATCTCGAGATAATAGTTAGAATAAGAGCTAGGAACAAACATGACTCTATTTGGTGGAAGGATCTGAAAGATATTCGTGCTGGAAGGTGGCCCCGAAGCCTAATCTGGAAGAGTTTATGTTACACGAAAATGCATAAAACCAGAAATTGCACCCATGATTCCCGCAGATGTACTCCACCAAAATTTGAGTTCTATGGCTTAAACTTGAGATAATAGTGGGGAGAAGAGATAGAAACAAACGGGAATCGATTTGGTGGAATATTCGAGAAGATAGAGCCCTTGGAGGGTGACCCCGGTGAGCACAAATCAACCTTAGAGTCCAGCGGCGAAGAAATCGGAGTTCAGGATCATCTAGACTCTATGTTGGAGAAACGGTCTATCGCGCGGCCGCCACTAATAAGAAACGGTCATGGTATAACCGCCATTTGAATAGAAACGGTAATGGGGTGACCGCCAGACGACTGGGGGCGACCGAGAGGCTTAATTATGGACCATAGAGACACTGCTGCCATAGAAGGGCTTAGAGCCAAACCGTAGAAATGCCCATGTGGGGAGGCTCAATATGTTTATGACCCCGAGGGCACGGGGGTGAAATCTTGGAGGTTGACATGTTCCACTGGTTAAGGTGGGGAAGATTTTCCTCCGGTTCTGCACAGTTAATCAAGACCTCATCACCATTGCCTAGGTGATTTGGTATCCATATATGACCTTCTAGTGGTGGTTTGGGCAATGTGTCTGGGTCCTTCGTTCAGCTCAGAACTTCTGATAAATTTTGATCAGATTATGCCATTTGACTCTGTTATATGTTATTTGATATCTGTATCCATCCTGTTGATCTGAGCTGACCTCTGAAGCGTTCATGAAAGATCTGAACTCTGTTCCTTTATGCATACACAATCCATTTGGTTCTGAATTCTATTTTCAATTTTGACTTATGTTCCTTTAGACTGCACATAGATACATGTATTTTATTTCTAAAGCTATGTGGTTATTTTATGCAACTTGGTAAGCCGTAAGGATTTTGTACCGGTTAAAAGAAGGTCAAGTATGTTATGCTTGTGTAAGAGGTACGCTTGAGTTTCTGAATCTTGCTAAGTCTATTCGTAGACTTACACTTGATAATTTTTCAGGCGTGTTCGCTGGTGAGGACGAGGACTTAGAGCCAAGTGAGTCCAAGCCGGAGGCCCGTGCGTTACCGTTGTTAGCTTTTCTTTTTATGTTATTTGAGGTAGTTTGTAAAGGACTATAATAGGCTTGATCTTATGAACTATGGTTGGTTATTGTAACAGCGAGTTGGAACTTAATTTCTGTTGGACTATTGTGATGTTGGTATTTGGTATTTGGCTGATGTATTAATCTTTTACTCTTCCACTGTAAATTTTGCTCTTTACTCATGTAAACCTCAACCCGTCTCCATTCTGTTGGGTGGTTCCCACTGTGACGTTGCCTCCTATATTTGATGGGAGTGATATACTGGACCGAGTATAGGGTGGGGTGCTACAGAGAGTGGTATCAGAACCCATAGGTTGAGAGTTTACATAAGTAAAACCATCAGCTAAGTCCATATCCCAAGATCTAGATAGTTCCGTTGGTAAGTGGCTTAAGAATAAAATGAAAACGGATATATAATAATACTAAGGAATCTAACTTGACTTAACTAAATTATTTTCTTTGGGGTTGTGGCATCCCGTGGTCGTCGTGCTGCTTCCCCTGCTCGCGATAAGGAGCCAAGGAGAGATGAGGGTGAAGGTCAGCAAGGGTTGCCGGTACCGCCACCACCGCCGTTGGTTGACTATGGTACCTTCATGCAAGGATAGGTGCAAGTGATGTAGATGCAGGCGAATGCACATGTGGAGTTGCAGGCTTAGGTGCAAACTCAGGCCCAAGTATGGTCTAGATTGGATGGAATTGTGTGTCAGACGTTGTGTAGGCCTCGTAGCTGATTTGCGTGGTTTGGTTAGGGCCAACCACATCTGGAGGTAGTACCGAGAATAGTAGGAGGGCCATCAGCCATGAAGAAGTTCCAGAGGATGAATCCGCCTTCCTTTAAGGGGGAGAGTCAGCCCCTAGTTGCGAAGCATTGGCTGCGGGCGATGGAGAAGATATTCCAGAGCATCCGTTGCGAGGAGGATGAGAAGGTTAACTTGGCAACATTCATGCTGAAGGAGCACGAGAAGAATTACCCTACGCATGACTTGGAGTTGGCCGCTGTGGTCCATGCATTAAAGATTTGGAGACATTACTTGTACGGAGTCAAGTTTGAAGTCTTCACGGACCACAAGAGTCTTAAGTGTTTGTTTTCTCAGAAGGAGCTGAATTTGCGCCCGAGGCGATGGTTCGAATTTTTGAAGGACTATGATTTTGAGCTGCAATATCACCTTGGAAAGGCTAATGTAGTGGCAGATGCTGTAGTGCCCCAAAATTTATATAAATAATTTTTGGATTATTTTTAGAATCTTCTAAAATTTATTAGGAATTTATAAAGCTTAAACTGATTATAAGGCCCAATTATGTTAAAATATTAATCCATCTTTGATAAATAAAACCTAAAAGGTTTAAAGACCAAGTCCATTAAGCTTGGCCCATATTATAGAAGGATATTTAGCTTATTCACGAATTCTAAGGATAAATACTCATTTATTAGATAATTATATAGATAAAACAATTAAAGAGTTTGAATTAAGTTGAATTCTGCAACGGTGGATGTAGCGGTCTATCGTGTGACCGCCATAGGCATGTAACGCGCCAAGCTTAGACCGTTACGCTCTGTAAGTTCCGTGAATGGAAGAAAGAACAAAAAGATTAGATTTTTACTAGTCTATCACTTTGGGATCGAGATGGGAGGACTAGTAAACGTATTAAGGACTCTCTGAAGTCGATCTAAGCCTTAACAAGGACTCTAGAATCGATCTAATCCACAAACTCTAGCAAAACCCTATAAATAGACCCTAGTTTTGACCTGCGCAACCCTTACATTGGCTCGCGTGGAACTAAGGTAAGGAGATAGTATTTTGGGTAAGTTCTTTAGAACTTTTTATTCCTTATACATAGAACTAATCTTCCTCAAAATTTTGTGTTAGGAGATCAACAATACAAGAAGTTTGAAGCTTCCAAAGTTACTGGTTCGAACATAGCAACCCAGGAATCTGAGCGAAAGTCTGCTGAAGATCAGGAGATTAGAGCACCAAAATGAGATAATTAGCCTAAGCGTCTTTATAACTTTCTGTTCCCCATAGTTTCACCTTCTTACCCAAAAAAATTCACATCCTTAGGTTAAGAGATTGAGAAGTTAGAGCGACGTGAAGTTGTTGAAAACTCACTGGAAGGAAAGAACTAGGGCGTGTCTTGCAATCCCAAATTGGAAGTTGAAAGTCCAGTAAAGAGGTATGTCATCTCATGAATGGCAAGAATATTATGTTAGGGATAAAATCTCTATGGTTTTGATTGATTCCATGCATTATAGACTTTGAATTTCATGTTTTAATAAGTCTATACACACATGCATATCTTTAGCCTTAAATGAAGATAAAAGATATTCTCTTGTTCATTCACTGCAACCTATGCATCTAGATAGACTATACTTCGTTTTATCATGACTAGATTAGTTAAATCTTTTCAAAGCATGACTTGTTTCAAAGCATAGTCTTTTATTTTTTTTGCTGCCAACAGGACTCTAACGGCCTTTAGTTAGACCGTCAGAGGGACGTAACGGCCTTACTATAAGCCGTCACACTCCTTGTTATACTTAAGCTACTCTGTTATCTCTGACGGACCATAACCGGAGCGTTACAACACTCTAACGGTTCCATAATAAACCGTCACAGCCCTGGGACGCGCCCATACTAGACCGTCAGATTAACTGTGTTCTGTCAACCCGAGACAGAATTAAAAACAGTCAAATTTACTTATGAATAAGCCTAGTTATATAAGTTTTGACCTATTTTTCATAACTTTGAGTTTATAAATTGATTCGTGTATGTTTAAAGCACTTTAGTTATTTTAAAGTACATGTTAATTTCAATGCTAAAACTCTATAGTTTTGTATTAAAACATGATTTTTACTGATGTATTGACGGAGTTTTATCATGGATTCACATTGTTACACATTCTTTCTGTCTATAGAGTCAATTCTCTAAGTATATGGCATATATTCCGGTATATGACCATTAGTTCCCACTTTTACACTATAGGAACATATTCTTGAACTTGAGGACCTCTCTATTGGATATTCCTTCCAATGGACTAGGAAATCTGGTTTCAAAACCTCTGTAATTCTCCGTGAGCCTGGGATTCCCTGTAGGATGCTGAGTTGGTGGTACCTTTAAAGCCCAATTGATTAGAAATCACTATTGATGTTTTCTGGTTTTTACTATGTAACGACCTAATACTAGACCGTCAGGCTCATCTAACGGCCCAGTATACAGCCGTCACATATACTGAGTCCAAATTTATTCTTTCTGGATTCAATCTATTGTAACGGCCCAATTATAGACCGTCACGTTCATGTAACGGCCCATTAATTGACCGTCACAGTTCTTGAGTGATTTAACTTGAGGTTTGACCCAAGGGTTGATATTTCAAAGTTCCTTGATGGATTATTGATGGTCTAGGACTTGTCATATTGTTCAAGATACTTAATCTTAAATTATGAAAGTTAAGAAATGAACCGTTATGCTGCCGATTTATTTTCATGGCATAACCTAGTTTTAATATGTTCATTGAAATTCTTTGATTCAAATAGAAGCAATCTTACGATGGATTACTTTATCTTGAACCTGATGGGACATCAAAGGCTAATGAGTTATACTTGTGTGTAATGGCTTGTATTAGTGTGTTTATTTGGGTTTTTTTTCATTTGGGTCCCTTTGTAAGGCTTTTAACAAGCCAATGGGCCACATTCTATGTAGAGTCCATCAATGGGTTTCATTTAGTAGAGTCCATTTAGGGGGTTGTGTCATATTGGACACTTATTGGGTTGTACTATTATAATAAGGCTAATGGGCCTATGGTCTTGTAATGGGCTAGAATAGTGATCTAGAGTTATATGGCTTTTAAATGGGCCAAGCCCATGGGCTAGTGTGAAAGGGGCTTGGTGGCTTGTAGGCTTCTAGAAGGGGGAGGCCCCTTTCTTGGTCCATGGTAGGCAACCTACCAAATTTGGACTTCCTTCCTTTGAATTTTCAAAGGGAGGAAACTTCCTTGGCCTCCCCTTGGTCCCCATACCTCTCCCACTTGGCTCCCACGAAATTCCCAGCCCCTCCCCTTGCCATTCTCTATTTAAGAGTGTGTATAGTGTCATTTGTAGATTTAATGAAGAATTATTGAATGAATTTTGAGAAAAATTGCCCAAGAGGCCATTTGCCACCCCTTATCTCCTCTCTCCTGGTGTTCATCTCCTCCAACCTCCAATTCTAGAGTGGTTTCTACCTCTTATCCCCTCCCCTCTATCTCCGGTGATCATCTGTGCCGTCGCTGCCGCCGTTCGTGCTGCCTTCGAGCCGCCGCGAATCCATCTTCGGTTTTATGTCCTACAGGATAAAGGTGTCTTCTCGAAATTCTTGATATCCGCCACGGCCTCTTCGTGGTTTGTAATTTTTATGGTGCGTTTCTATCTTCCACCCCATCATCCACAAAAACATTTAGATCCAAAATCCCTCGTTTAGTATTTTTCCATTTTCATGCATCTTTTATTCCCAGATCTTTTTTGTCTCTGTCTATAGAGACAGCAGCCCTGTGTTTCTCACCTCCGACCCTCTTTTTGATTTTTTCAAACCCTACCAATTTTACTGGGAGTTTTGTATATCATCCCCTACATCCATCATTTTTCTTTATTTTTTATTCGCCCTCTATCTATTTCTCAAAATTCGTGTTCTATCTCTGCTACAGTGTTTTCAGCCAAGTTCCAGATCCGACCACCCTCCACTTCCAAAATCAGAACAAATCACCACCACCTCCAAACCCTTCATAAAAACTATTCCCCGTTTCCTATCTTGATTTCCTACAACTTTTATGAAGACTATAACTTCAGATTTAGACGTTCACATATCGGTCAAAGGCGGTTCTCAGACAAGTTCTTTGCAGATCTGAGAGTCCTGTCACTGTACATTAGTAACTCAACAATTCATTAAAGCCCAGATCCGTGCAAATCCAGGCCAGATATCTAGGCCTAGATTAAAGAATTTGAAGTTAGCTTTCCAACGGCGCTAGTTTTGTGTCAATCCGACATCGGGGCTGATCGCAGCATCCGTTCTCACCGGGACGCGCGCTGAAAACCAGAAGTTGCAGATCCGTGGCCTGTTATTCCGACCGGTGCCGATCGGAGCCGCCTGGCCTCCGGCCGGCAAACCAGCGCGCCTCCACTCCAGGGAGCGCTCATCCAGATATCCACCACCACAGCGGTGCCACCGGATTCCACACGGCCCCTCCGGACAGCATGTGGGCCCCACCGTCACGTGTTCGGGTGTTGCCGAATCAACGCGAGAAGCCGCCCGTCAACCCGAATTCGGTCCTCCCGGGCCCAGTTGTGTAGCCCTTTACCTCCCTGCGTGGAGTGGGCGATATTTCATTACTGTCATCATTGTGTAATATTTATCTCGAGAGTACGAGTTTCGGCCGGGTCCGTCTTCCCCACGCCGAGCGCGTGGAGGTATCGCATTCGCTCCCTTACTTGGCATTTTACTTACTTCATATATATTTGTTTATGCCACTGCTAGAGAACATGATTTAGGACCTAGCTCGCTATAATTTCATATCACCGCTGCTGCGAGAGAGTGAGCGAGACCGTCCCGTGACCCGATCCGGGCACAAGTGAGAGCCGACCACCCTAGCTCACTGCCGGTTTCTCAATCGTGCACGTCCGACGTTTCCCTCGTTAAGGGACAACCACGAGCTTGTTGTGTCCGTGGTCTCGTCCCGCATCAATTTGGTATCAGAGCGAGTTGAGTCTAGGGTGTCCAAAAAAAAAAAAGAGTGTCATTTACGTCTAGTCATTAGTCATTGTCTAAGTCGTGTTTTAAAACAAAAAAAGTGTGTCTTTTTGCATTGCATCCCAATAACCCGGTATATCAAAAGGTGTTGTACGAACGTTAGGATACGCCTATCGGGAAGGCCGCACACTTGCGCGAGTGATCTTCGGATCGGTTATCTCCGCCACGTACCGAGTCTTGGTTTACGTCTAGGGTCCTTAGTGTGCATGCATTCCAAACTTGCATAGTCGGTCTAGTGTCTTGTCACCGTGTGTATGCATGTCCATGTCCGCTACCCATGGCCGTTCACCAAGGCCATACGTCCGAGTGGTCAACCTTTGTGGCCAAATTCAATGTCCTCATGGCCCGAGCCTTTGGTTTTACCCCTCTCATTATGAAAGCCACTCTACCCAACGGGTCCACAACGGAACTCCATTTCAATGATAGGGAGTCGGATAATTGGGTTTCTCTTGACATCGTAGAGTCTCTCTCCAAGACAGGCGAGATTGTCCGCGATGGTGACTTTGCTTGTGTTGAGTTCTATAGGAGGATCGGCTCTGTTCTTTACGCCGATGGTGCATGGTGTAGGATCGGCACACTTGCTGGTTCATGCATCATTTTAGAGCAAACGTGGTTAGGAGAACGAAGAGCCAATCTTGACTGGGGCAAGAGGACTTGCACCTTATACCCACCTTACCTACCCGGCAAGATCATCATTAAGGACGGGGCTCAATCGAGCACCCTCGTATTTCCAGCCACCCGACCCCAGCGGCCTACTCCACCTTCGCATTTGTGCTTGGAGCCACCTCATCCCGAGCCGCCCGTGTTTCTTACGGGTACGCTATACATAGCCGAGCCACTTCTTAGTTGGCTCAAAGATGGCTTGGTCCCACTTCCTTACCCGTCTATGGACCCTACCCTACCTTTGGTGCCCGTCAACTCCTACCATACTACATTCCGATCTAGTCACCATGTTGACACATTGGGTGACCTTATTCTTTGTTTAGGTTGGCAATGGAAGTTGACACATATGTTGGCCCAAGGCTTCGACCAACCCACGTGTCGTAGCTTCACCCACCCCGCCTTAGGGTCCATTACCTCCGTATGCACCGTGGATTGTGTTACCACGGAGGTTCTTCTACTTCTCCCGCTACCGGATGAACCAGACTTTATTACCTTGCTTCCGAGGGAGGAGTCATATTTCCTATACACGGTCCCATCTACCATGGTGGATGGAGGAGATCATCACCTTCCCGAATGTGAAACGTGGGACTATGCAATGGGGGAACCTAGGGGTCATACCTTCTTTGACCCTTTTGACCCCTTCACTGGTAGGCTTCCCGAGTTACCACCCGTACTCCCCTTCTTCAAGGAAGCCCACTTTTACGCCCCTTCCCCATGGGATGGGCCATCTACATCCACCAATCCCAACCCACCTACACCCGGCCCTTCTAAACCACCCGAGTCGCCCACATTCAAAAGACCATCCACGCATAACCACACCCAACGTATAGGTGTCCCCCATGCCATCTATTCCCAGTTGCATAACATGCATGCATGGCACATATTCGGGTGTCCTGGTCCGCCGTCACCCATGTACGGGTCGGACTAACATTAGGTGTGTCTAGGGTCATAGATGAGTCGATGTGCTTTTTTTCTTTGTGTGGTATGTTTGTCTGCATGTGTCTTGTGCAAGCTCGTCGATGCCAGTCTCTTATGAGTGAGAGGCGAGTGGACTCGCTCGATGAGTATGCGATCAGTTCTACATCTATACCCGGATCAGTCACCTACAGGGACTCAGCGGTGAATCCTAGTGAGTCTTCAAGCCGCCTCCTCCCATTTTGAGAGTGCCCCACCCGGAGTGTTCACCTCTAGCCCACAACAGCTTGTGCATATCAAGTATATATGGAATGCGGAGGTGACGATCACTTGGAGTGGAGCATACCCACGCTACTTGGTTCGGTGACGGATCCGCTGGCACTATTCGAGCAGCAGCACCCCTTACTCGACGGGGTCGAGTTCCTCCCACCCGGGGAGAATTGATGGGACATCAAAGGCTAATGAGTTATACTTGTGTGTAAGGGCTTGTATTAGTGTGTTTATTTGGGTTTTTTTCATTTGGGCCCCTTTGTAAGGCTTTTAACAAGCCAATGGGCCACATTCTATGTAGAGTCCATCAATGGGTTTCGTTTAGTAGAGTCCATTTAGGGGGTTTTGTCATATTGGACACTTATTGGGTTGTACTATTATAATATGGCTAATGGGCCTATGGTCTTGTAATGGGCTAGAATAGTGATCTATAGTTATATGGCTTTTAAATGGGCCAAGCCCATGGGCTAGTGTGAAAGGGGCTTGGTGGCTTGTAGGCTTCTAGAAGGGGGAGCCCCCTTTCTTGGTCCAAGGTAGGCAACCTACCAAATTTGGACTTCCTTCCTTTGAATTTTCAAAGGGAGGAAGCTTCCTTGGCCTCCCCTTGGTCCCCATACCTCTCCCACTTGGCTCCCACAAAATTCCCAGCCCCTCCCCTTGCCATTCTCTATTTAAGAGTGTGTATAGTGTCATTTGTAGATTTAATGAAGAATTATTGAATGAATTTTGAGAAAAATTGCTCAAGAGGCCATTTGCCCCCCCTTATCTCCTCTCTCCTGGTGTTCATCTCCTCCAACCTCCAATTCTAGAGTGGTTTCTACCTCCTATCCCCTCCCATTTATCTCCGGTGATCATCTGTGCCACCGCCGCCGCCGTTCGTGCTGCCTTCGAGCCGCCACGAATCCGTCTTCGGTTTTCTGTCCTGCTGGACAGAGGTGTCTTCCCGAAATTCCTGATATCAGCCACGGCCTCTTCGTGATTTGTAATTTTTATGGTGCGTTTTTATCTTCCACCCCATCATCCACAAATAAATTCAGGTCCAAAATCCCTCGTTTAGTATTTTTCCATTTTCGTGCATCTTTCATTCCTAGATCTGTTTTGTCTCTGTCTACAGTGACAGCAGCCCTGTGTTTCTCACCTCTGACCCTCTTTTTGAATTTTCTAAACCCTCCCAATTTTATTGGGAGTTCTGTCCATCATCCCCTACATCCACCATTTTTCTTGATTGTTTATTCGCCCTCTATCCATTTCTCAAAATTCATGCTCTATCTATGCTACAGTATTTTCAGCCAAGTTCCAGATCCGACCACCCTCCACTTCAAAAATCATAACAAATCACCACCACCTCCAAACCCTTTATAAAAAATAATCCCCGTTTCCTATCTTGATTTCCTACAACGTTTATGAAGACCATAACTTCAGATTCGGACGTTCACATATCGGTCAAAGGTAGTTCTCAGACAAGTTCTCTGCAGATCTGAGAGTCCTGTCACTATACAATAGCAACTCAACAATTCATTAAATCCCCGATCCGTGCAGATCCAGGCCAGATCTCCAGGCGTAGATTGAAGTATTTGAAGTTAGCTTTCCAACGGTGCCAGTTTCGTGTCGATCCGACATCGGGGCTGATCGCAGCGTCCGTTCTCGCCTGGACGCGCGCTAAAAACCAGAAGTTGCAGATCCATGGTCGGTTATTCCGACCGGTGCCGATTGGAGCCGCTCGGCCTCCGGCCGGTGAACCAGCGCGCCTCCACTCCAGGGAGTGCTCATCCAGGCATCCACCACCACAACGGTGCCACCGGGTTCCACACGGCCCCTCCGGACAGCACGTGGGCCCCACCGTCACGTGTTCGGGTGTTGCCGAATCAACGCGAGAAGCCGCCCGTCAACCCAAATTCGGTCCTCCCGGGCCCAGTTGTGTAGCCCTTTACCTCCCTGCGTGGAGTGGGCGATATTTCATTGCTGTCATCATTATGTAATATTTATCCCGGGAGTACGAGTTTCGGCTGGGTCCGTCTTCCCCACGCCGAGCGCGTGGAGGTATCGCATTCGCTCCCTTACTTGGCATTTTACTTACTTCATATATATTTGTTTATGCCACTGCTAGAGAGCATGATTTAGGACCTAGCTCGCTATAATTTCATATCACCGCTGCTGCGAGAGAGTGAGCGAGACCGTCCCGTGACCCGATCCGGGCACAAGTGAGAGCCGACCACCCTAGCTCACTGCCGGTTTCTCAACCGTGCACGTCCGACGCTTCCCTTGTTAAGGGACAACCGCGAGCTTGTCGTGTCCGTGGTCTCGTCCAGCATCAGAACCTATCGTTGAAATTGTACATTATTGGCCATATTGTTTACATGTGTAGAAGTAGCTTGATTTATACTTGAAGATGCGGACCGAACACTGATTGTGTTCAAGGGCTCAATGCTAGTCCCCTCGACTGATTATCAGAAACATACTATTATAAACCATGGGGTATGATGCTACTGGCATCGCATTACGCTGGGAGTACTTTCTCGATAAATAAGTGAAGATCCACGGCATCGTGAAGTGAAAATCCACGACACGTACATGACTTTCTAACTTGTTATATGTTATTCCACAGAAATTCATGAAGTACTTGCTACTAAGTGAAGAGTGCATTCTTGATTGACACATGACTTTCTAGTACATTCTTATTCATGAAAGGCTATATCATATTCTTATTACATTCATACTTGCTCATTCTATCTTACATGGTCATCGTGTTACTTCGGTTTAATCACATGATTGATCACATTCGCATGATTTTACCTTATTTCTTTAGAGCTAAAATGCTAATTACTTAAATATTGCTAATCATGTTGATGCGAAGATACCTACTGGGCAAGTGTGCTCATTACCTATTTTCTAATCTTTTCAGGAGATGGAGGTGATGCGAATTTGGATTCGAGTTATACAAGTAGCGGGTCCGAGAGCGAGTAAAAGTCATATCAAAATGAGAGTGAAGACTTAGGAAAGTCACTATTGTTTAGATCGAGTCTTTGTAATTTCCTTTTTCCTTGAATTATTGAAGGTTGAAAGCTATTGTATTTGGATATTTTTGATTATTAATGAAATAAAGTTGGAGTTTGATTAAATTATTGTGCGATTGTATTCTTATGTGTGATTGTCTTGCTCTCTGATCGTTCTTACTTGCAAGAGGCTTACCATGCCGGCTGTTCGCGATTCCCCGAGTTAGTCTTCCGCTGTAATGAAAGGCTCGGGGCGTGACAGATGCCCTTAGTCAGAAGAGGACTATTGATGGGGGCATCCTTTGCCCCTCCACATTTTTCGAGGCTTGGATTGTTCGTCGGCATGCGCCATTGTGTTTGTCATATTTTTCTGAGTCTAGTCATGTAATTTTTATATTTTATTTGAGTCATGAACTATGTAATTTTCCCTTTATTTGAGTCTGGTACCTAGGTTTGAGAGTCATTTACCTAAGTTAGTTGTCATATGGTTGGTTTGATAGGTTATTGGGCCCAATTCAATGGGCTAGGCCAAGGGGCGCCCCTCCCTGGTCTGTCTGGTCATTGTGTCACTTGTCCAAGGTCAATTTGGTCATGTGAAAAGTCCAGTGCCTATAAATAGGTCACCCCACTCTGTCATTTGTAACCTTTGATGATCAATATAATAGATAATTCCTTTGTGGAGTTTTCTTCTCTCTCTCTTGATATTTCTCCCTCTATCTCTCTCTTCCCCTCCCAAAATTCAAATTCTCCCCTCCTCTCTCCTCCATTCACTCTTCATTAATATCCCCCCTTCCCCAAACACTCATTCAATTCCCCCCAACCCCCAAGGTGGAATCCACCAATCTCCAAGTCACCCTCCAACCACCAACCTCCCACTCCCCTTCCCCAAACACCCCTCCATCTCCCCAAGGCTGAAGGGGCTCAAACCCTAGGCCAAATTTGAATCTCCCTCCCTTGATGGCTGCCCCACACCCCTCCCCAACACCCCCTTCCTCCCCTGGTCACCATCCCCATTTCCCTTGCTTCCCTTGGCCACCCTTCCCTCATACACACAACCCTACACCACCAGCATGTTCCCAGCTCGCAGGCAGCAGTCAAGGGTCAAGTTGCAGAGCCTGCCCCGGAGTTATCTCACATCTTCATGTTGTGCCCCTGTGGTTATTTGAGTTTCATATGGTCACTTGGGTCATTCGACATCATTCTATGGTCATATGTTTTCTGTGATATTCTTGGTTTTGATAATGGCTAAACACTATTCGTCATTGTTGCTCTTCACTCTTATATGACTGACATATGTACTATTGTGTTTATGACAGCTATGCACATGAAAGCTCATTAATCGCGCCCAAGCAAGGATACAAATCCCATCACTTGTACAAGCAAACGTCGGCATTCCAAGGTCAATGCACGAAGACGTATAACCAAGAGAATCCAAGTCTGAAGACTGAGTTGATACGTTCTAGACCAACAAGGTCGATGCCACAGACATGAACGGGCGGCTAACGGACTCAAGCGGCGGCGTTAGATCGGCCAACGGACCGACCCGGGCCAACCCGGGTTCTGCCCAGCTGGCGGTCGACCGCCAGCACAGGGGCGGTCGACCGCCCCAGCCAGGGACCAGCCAGCTGCAGTTCTGGCAGCTGGCGGTCGACCGCTAGCCAATGGCGGTCGACCGCTAGTCCCAGGGAATGCCCGTTTACAGGTTTTACAATGGCGGTCGACCGCCAGGATCTGCAGGTCGACCGCCAGCCCCGAGCCTTCAATTTTGACTTTGTTTCCAACTTCGAAAAGGGCCATTCAACCTTGATTTGTTTAATTCTAAAGTCACCTAATCACCCACAAATTGTGGATCTGGTCTGAGGCTTGTCTATAGACCATTCAAGATCTATAAAACCAATACAAGAGGGTTGGAAAACCTAATGCTTCAAGGCTTCAAGGGAGATCAAGGGAGGCCATTTTCGAAGCACTGTAGCACCTCCGTGAACAGTGTTTCGGGAGGAAGTTCTTCATCCATCCAAGGTGATTCAAGCTAGATCTGAAGCTATCTCAACCTCCAAGGAAGCAAGAAGTATCAAGGCTATCAAAGTGATCCAAGGAAGCCAGTTTGATTCAAATTCTTCAAGGGAAATCATCTTCATCCATTCAAGTTCTTTCAAGTTCATTCAAGGTGATATTTCAAGCATTCAAACTCCTAGAAGCTAAAGAAGTAATCAAGATTCAAGGTAGCTTCATCATCTCCTTCATTCATTCAAAGAATTTCAAAGAGAAGATCAAGAGAGAAGAATTGAAGGAAGAGGTACTGTTCACGTGAACAGTACTCCGTGAAGAACATTCATCCAATCAAGGGTGAATCAAGAAGATTGAGTTGAAGCCAAGAGGATCCTTGTTGCTGATCAACATTTCATATAAGGGCCAATTCATTTCTACTCATAACTCAATCTCTTGTCTTAGTTCATTCACATTTGTTTTCCTTTCAATATTGTTAAACATTGAAGTTGTGATTCATCCCTACCGTTGGTTAGTAGGAAGGCAATCGGAGGTGTTTCTGATCTGCGGTGTTAACGTCCCTACCGTTGGTTAGTAGGAAGGCAATCGGTAGTTTCCGATTTGCGGGTTGGTGCGCTGCACAAGTGAAGCCTCACCGGGTTTTGGTGAGGGGTGGACGTAGGGCTGAAGATTCAGTCCGAACCACCTTAAAAATCCTATCTAGTGTGGTTTGCTTGTGTGATTGAATTGTGTTAGATGTATGCTTAGGTTCAATATCTATATTGTATAATCATCTTGTTAAGCAAATCACTGTGTTCTTCGTTTAGCTAGTTATATTCCGCTGCAACTTGTTTCATCTAGCTGTTTAGAGGGCCGCATTGCGAAAAGTGGAGCTGATCTATTCACCCCTCCCCTCTAGATCCGCTGTCCACTACACAACAAGTGGTATCAGAGCCTAATCTCTCATTATGGGGTCCAACGACCTTGAGGGAAATGGTGGATCAGCGTCTAAGGGTTTTCTACCCGAAGTACATGCTGTGAATAGGCCTCCTTACTTTAGTGGAACTAACTATCCTTATTGGAAACATCGCATGCAGGTGTTCATTCGTGCCCAAGACTACGAACTTTGGCGAGTAATCAGCAAAGGTCCGTATGAGCTTACGGAAAAGGAAGACTTGTGGACTAAAGAACAGATACGGCAATCAACTGTCAATTGGAATGCTAAACACATCATGCAATGCTCACTCCATCCAGTAGAATTCTCAAGAGTGGCCACCTGCACATCTGCAAAACAAATGTGGGATAAGTTAGAGGTAATCTACGAAGGAACGTCTCAGGTACGAGAAACAAAAGCAAATATTTTAGTTTCTGAATATGAAATGTTCCGCATGAAGCCTGATGAATCAATTCAAGATATGTATGCTCGATTAACTGTGCCTACTAACAGTTTGACTGATTTGGGAAAGAAATATTCAGAACAGGAAATTGTAAGAAAGATTCTCAGATCACTGACTGCAGCATGGCACACAAAGGCTACCGTGGTTGAAGAGTCGAGAGATCTCGCAACCACCAAGGTAGATGAACTCATTGGGTCATTAATGACCTATGATATTAACCTCAAGAACAAAGAGGCTGAGGCACCTAAGAAGAAGTCCCTAGCTCTTAAAGCAGGGCCCAACCGTCAAGGCTCTTCCGATGAAGGTGAGGATTCGGCAAGTGAGCAAGAAGAGGATGATGTAGCCATGCTCACACGTAAGTTCAAGAAATTCCTGAGAAAGGAAGGTAAGAGCTTCATGAGAGGAAGGTCAAAAGTAAGAAATGGTTTCAAGTCTAATTCTGAAAACTTTAAGAAACCTGATAAAATCATTTGCTATTCTTGCAATAAACCAGGACATTTCAAGAATGATTGTCCCGACAGATTCAGAAAAGCTGACAAATGGAAGGACAAGAAGAAGAACAAGGCCATGGTGTCCACTTGGAGCGACGAGGAAGAAAGTGATGATGAAACCAGCTCCTCGGACAAGGAAAGTGGAGATCTTTGCCTTATGGCCAAAGGTGACGAAGAAACAGAGGTAACTTCTCCATTTGAAGATTATACAATTGATGATTGGGAGGATGCATATATACAACTCATGGAAAAATATGAAATGTACAAAAAGGAGAATAAATCATTGAAAAAGAAAATCAATTCTTTTGTGCATGATCATGACAAGGATGATAAGAATGCTCTACTTGAAACTGAAATTGAAAATCTTAAGAAAATGATTGAGGATTTGGAAGAAGGAAGAAAAGAAATGGCTGACTTGGAAACTGAAAATGAGGATTTGAGAAATGAAATTGACAGCATGAAACTCAAAATTCAAACCTATGAAAAGGATAGTAAATTAAGCAATGAGAAGTATGAAGCTGTCAAACATGTCAACACTCAACTCTTGTAAAACATTGAAAACCTACAAAAATAGTTAAAGGACAAACAACAATCTCTAGAAAAATTTGTGGATGGAAGGGAAAACCTAGATGCATTGCTAGGTACTAGAATGAATCTCAACAAGGAAGGGTTGGGTTTTGAACCAACAAACAAAAGGCCAATTGGGCTCAAAACTGTCACTTTTGTTTCATCTTCCGAAGCCTCCACCTCGACCACAACTCCCACACAAAATCAGCAAAAATAAAAGGAGAAAGGGAAAGAAAAGATTGAAGAGGAAATCACCAAAACCCCCAAGAAAACTACCCAAAAGCCTAAGAAAGGCCAATCTTCCTAGCAGCATAGGTCAACACATTCTTGGCCTTTACCTGCTCAGCCTTCTAGGTATCACTATAACTGGGGTGCTCCATCACTTAGGCCAACACCGCCTCACTTGTGGGGTAATTGTGATTTCTGTTTGCACCAATCCCCTAGGTGGCAAAACAATCATTTTCAATCTAAAATCAGCCAACGGCCTCAATGGTTTAAGCAACAAACCTTTTCAAACTTTCACAAAGTTCAACCAAGAGCCTCCAAACAGAAAATGAATGTCAAGGTTGAAAAGAAAAACCAAATCCCTGCTCCAAGCAAACAAAGCATGAATGTTAAGAAGGTTTGGATTCCAAAAGAAATGGTTTCATGTTTTGAAATTCTGAAAAGTTTGAAGGGACCCAAATGTGGTTGGGTTCCAAACACCATTACTTAATTGCTTGTGCAGGAGTGTCTTGCAGCCATGCATAACAGGTGGTACCTTGATAGCGGCTGCTCAAGACACATGACGGGAGACAAATCAAAATTTTGTCTCTTGGAGGAAAAGGAAGGAGGATACGTCACATTTGGAGGAAACAACAAAGGAAAAATTATTGGAACATGTAATGTAGGTAAGAACCTTTCTAACTCCATAGCAAATGTGTTGTTAGTTGAAGGTTTGAAGTATAACCTACTAAGCATAAGTCAATTATGTGATAAAGGTCACAAAGTATTGTTTGATTCTCTTGAATGTAAGATCCTTGAACCAAAATCTGACAAGGTAAAATTTTCTGGTAAGAGAGTCAACAATGTTTACATGATTGACTTAGATGATCCTGCTCATGCAAATCTTTGTCTTGCTGCACCAAAATCTGAACTTGCATGGTTATGGCATCGTAGACTAGGACATGCTAGCTACAATGTTCTACATAAATTGTTAAAACATTCAATGGTGAAAGGGTTGCCTGAATTATCTTTTAAACAAGAAAACAAGTTGTGTGATGCATGTGCCCTTGGTAAACAAACTAGAAAATCCTTCAAGGCTAGATCCTCATATTTGTCTTCCAAACCACTCGAGCTAATTCATATGGACTTATTTGGTCCAACCAGAACTGCTAGTTTAAGTGGTAGAAAATATGGATATGTCTTGGTGGATGACTTCTCTAGGTTCACATGGGTTTTCTTCCTCACACACAAAAATGATGCTTTTCATGAGTTTCAGGCACTCTATTTGAAGATAAAGCAGGACGGTGAGTTTAAAATTTCCAACATTCAATCTGATCATGGTGGTGAATTTGAGAATACTGATTTCTATAATCTTTGCAGGTCAGAAGGCATTTCACACCGATTCTCTTCACCAAGAACCCCCGAGCAAAATGGGATTGTTGAAAGAAGGAATCGAACACTCATAGAGATGGCAAGGACAATGCTTGCCGAACGGCAACTTCCAAGGAAGTTTTGGGCCGAAGCGGTAAATACAGCGTGTTACATTATCAACCGGTCAATGGTAAGGTCTCACACCAAAAAGACTCCCTATGAGTTGCTCAAAGGTAAAATGCCCTCTCTGCATCACATCAAAGTTTTTGGTTTAAAATGCTTCATTCACAATAATGACAAAAGAGATTTAGATAAATTCGAGCCCAAGAGCGATGAAGGTATATTTCTTGGATATTCTGATAGATCTAGGGCTTATAGAATTTATAACATTAAAAGTCAAACTGTGGAAGAATCACCCCATGTCTCCTTTGATGAATTTCATGATTCTAACAATGATAATTCTTGCAGAAAAAATGATGAAGATGGGGAATTCCTAAGCATGAAGGATAAGAGTGATTCTCCACAAGAAGAAATAAAAGAAGACGGTGACCTAGCTGAATCAAGCAGTGCAAGGAATCAAGCTCCAGGAGAAGGTAACGATTCTACAAACATTAGAATCCTTAAAGATCATCCCTTGGAGAATGTCCTTGGCAGCTTGAATGACCCACCTAGAACAAGGTCACATTTTAAGATTGTGGAAGAATTAGATCAACTTGCTCTTGTCTCGCAGCATGAACCCAAAAATATTGATGAAGCCTTAAAAGATGAAAACTGGATAAATTCCATGCAAGAAGAGTTAAACCAGTTTGAGAGAAACAAAGTTTGGCATCTTGTTCCTAGACCATCATCACAATCTGTCATAGGTACTAAATGGGTTTTTAGGAACAAATTAAGTGAGGAAGGTAAGATAATCAGAAACAAAGCTAGATTGGTGGCTCAAGGGTATAATCAAGAGTTTGGGGTAGACTTTGATGAATCTTATGCCCCTGTTGCTAGACTTGAAGCCATCAGAATTCTACTTGCCTTTGCATGCTCCCTTAGAATAAAGCTTTATCAAATGGATGTTAAAAGTGCTTTCTTGAATGGCTTGATCAAAGAAGAAGTCTATGTTGAGCAGCCCCCTGGCTTTGAGAACTCTAACAATGCAGATTTTGTATACAAGCTAGACAGGGCGCTTTATGGACTTAAGCAAGCACCAAGAGCTTGGTATGAAAGGCTAAGCTCATTCCTCATTGAAAAAGGGTACACACGAGGTAAGGTAGATCAAACACTCTTCACCAAGAAGCAAGGTAAGAACATCTTGATTGTTCAAATTTATGTTGATGATATTGCGTTTGGTTTTACAAAATCTGAATTGTGTGAGGAATTTGCTAACCTCATGACTAGCGAATTTGAGATGAGCCTAATGGGAGAACTTCAATTCTTTCTCGGTTTGCAGGTCAACCAAGGAGACGATGGGTGCTTCATAAATCAATCCAAATACATCAAGGAGCTGCTGAAAAGATTTGACCGGGCAAACAGCAAAATCATTGCAACTCCTATGAGCACCTCAACTTCACTGGATTTGGATGAAAATGGTAAAGTGGTGGATGCAAAGGTCTATAGAGGTATGATTGGCTCTTTGCTTTACTTGACTGCATCTCGGCCAGATATCCAGTTTAGTGTTTGCCTTTGTGCTAGATTTCAAGCTAGTCCTAGAGAATCCCATTTGACTGCCGTCAAACGTATCCTTCGATATCTTGCCGGCACTCAAGATTTGGGATTGTGGTATCCGTCATCATGTGATTTATCTCTTATATCTTATTCTGATGCGGACTACGCCGGATGCAAGCTGGATCGCAAGAGTACTAGTGGCTATTGCCAGTTTCTAGGCGGGTGTTTAGTTTCTTGGGCCTCCAAGAAACAACACTCGGTTGCCCTCTCAACCGCGGAGGCAGAATATGTTGCTGCGGGGAGCTGTGGCACCCAAGTGTTGTGGATTAAACACCAACTCCAAGACTACTTGGTGGATCTTGGTTGTGTCCCGATTCTGTGTGATAACACTAGTGCTATCAACCTTACCAAAAATCCAGTCCAGCACTCTAGGACTAAGCATATTGAGATTAGGCATCACTTCATTAGAGATGAGGTCGGTAAGAAAAACTTTGAACTGCATTTTGTTGATACATTGAATCAGATTGCTGATATCTTTACCAAGCCCTTGTGTAATGACAGATTTTCAACACTCAGAAGGGACCTTGGTCTTTGCCGACCTCAGGCCAATAAGAATTTGAATTGATGATCATGTTCAATTAGTCGTGTGTCTTGCATTCATGCATTGTTTATATGTTAATATGTCTCTTTGCATATGGTGTCGCATTGCATGTAGTTGCATAATAATGAATTGAGTTCATGTTCATAATGCATTGTATGGTTTGTGTTGCATCATTCTCGCATGGCCATGGTATATCAAATGTTGATGTATGGAAGGGCAAGTTATGCTTGTCACGAAGCACTCAATATGCGTGAGGTTTCACCTCCGCCAAGTACCACGCGTCAATGTCGCATATAGGCCATATAGTAAGGGGGAGTTGTCCTTGTGCAGCATTCATGCATATGCTTCAAATTCATTCTGTTGCATTTAATAAGTGTACAACCATGTGTTGAGTCATGCACATCATTTCTGCCAAATTCATGACAACCCCTGCATGTTTCAGGTCATTCTCCTCTTGACTGTTCTCATTACATATGCTTACAAACATCACTCCTTCGTGCATCCATTGCATATCCTTAGGGGGAGTTTTGTTGAATCTCTTAACCTCTCACAATCTACATTTATTGGCTCACAGTCTGAATATGAGCTCATGAGACTAGCGAATATATGGTGTAAGAGCTTTCTATTATGTGCCTTGATGATTGTTCACTCAATGAAAATGGTTCAGCTTTAATGATTTCCTTGCAGTTCTGAAATATTTGTTTTGAAATCATCTATATTCTATGGATTTAATAGACCTTAACTAGAGATTGCATATTAGGCTTTGCATGACTATCCTAAAATCTGAAAATCCAGACTTTATGGCAATCTTGGTGAAACTCTAGAGTTTAGTATTGTTTCTAAACATCTTGATGAGCTGGAATTTTTGAAAATCATTCAGACAGAGCAATGATATTGTTGCACGGAGAAACATGTCATGTCATCAAATCAAGTGACAAATGCATATGTCATGATGTGCCCCTGTTATCTCTGTCTTAAAACTTTTGGACTCTAGGCGGAGCAATGGCATAATTGCTGAGAAACATATCTTCTCATCAATGAAATGAGTTTGGATATGTCATGACGTGACTTTGCTATCTCTGTTCATCTTGCAGCATGACAGTCAGTCTTGCCCAATACCTAGGAATACTGGCGTCTAAACAACGTGTATTCTTACGGCTAGGAGGCATGTACTAGACTTGATTGCTCGTAAAATATGAGTCATGTGCCTTCAAATACTAAAGATTTTGAAAATCAAAATATGAAACCTCTTGATTCAATCATCCAACTCCATGCTCTAGTCATGATTGTTTAGCCTCAATACTAGTTTTTGTGTTATTCCCTTTGTGGTTATGGAATATGGATATATAAGACAAGGGAAGGTTAAGCACTGCCATGATATGCATCTTTTGGTTCATTTCTATTACATCTTGTATGTAGCTGCATTTCGAACTCTATTGATGAATTCGTATCTCATTAGCTTTGAACCATATATGTTGCTCACGGCATGTTTCAGGTTTGCATATAATGGCCTGCTCTTCATTTCTTTCAGCGCTGGTCTCACATACATTTCACTTTCTCACTCCTTTTTACTGTTGGCAAAGGGGGAGAATTCTTTGTGTGAGTCCTTTGTAAGTTGTGAGTCCTTTGTAAGTGGTATCATAAATTCTTTGTGGGCGTACTTTATAAGAGCTGTGTGTTTGTATGATTGTCAAAGAGGGAGAGAAGGGGAGAGAACCTTCATCTATCATAAGGGTGTGTGCATTCCATTCACATGTAGTAGGTTTGTGCATAGCATTGTGCATAGCATTCACATGCATCATTCACATGCTTTGATCCTCCATGTATACATATCCGCATTCACATGTAGTAGGTTTGTGCATAGCATTGTGCATAGCATTCACATGCATCATTCACATGCTTTGATCCTCCATGTATACATATCCGCATTCACATATTTCAATATCATGGATCTTGCGCTGCACAGGTTGCATATGTCATACACTTTGCCATATAATGACTCACAGTGTTGCCATCATCAAAAAGAGGGAGAATGTTGTGCCCCTGTGGTTATTTGAGTTTCATATGGTCACTTGGGTCATTCGACATCATTCTATGGTCATATGTTTTCTGTGATATTCTTGGTTTTGATAATGGCTAAACACTATTCGTCATTATTGCTCTTCACTCTTATATGACTGACATATGTACTATTGTGTTTATGACAGCTATGCACATGAAAGCTCATTAATCGCGCCCAAGCAAGGATACAAATCTCATCACTTGTACAAGCAAACGCCGGCATTCCAAGGTCAATGCACGAAGACGTATAACCAAGAGAATCCAAGTCTGAAGACTAAGTTGATACGTTCTAGACCAACAAGGTCGATGCCACAGACATGAACGGGCGGCTAACGGACTCAAGCGGCGGCGTTAGATCGGCCAACGGACCGACCCGGGCCAACCCGGGTTCTGCCCAGCTGGCGGTCGACCGCCAGCACAGGGGCGGTCGATCGCCCCAGCCAGGGACCAGCCAGCTGCAGTTCTGGCAGCTGGCGGTCGACCGCTAGCCAATGGCGGTCGACCGCTAGTCCCAGGGAATGCCCGTTTATAGGTTTTACAATGGCGGTCGACCGCCAGCCCCGAGCCTTCAATTTTGACTTTGTTTCCAACTTCGAAAAGGGCCATTCAACCTTGATTTGTTTAATCCTAAAGTCACCTAATCACCCACAAATTGTGGATCTGGTCTGAGGCTTGTCTATAGACCATTCAAGATCTATAAAACCAATACAAGAGGGTTGGAAAACCTAATGCTTCAAGGCTTCAAGGGAGATCAAGGGAGGCCATTTTCGAAGCACTGTAGCACCTCCGTGAACAGTGTTTCGGGAGGAAGTTCTTCATCCATCCAAGGTGATTCAAGCTAGATCTGAAGCTATCTCAACCTCCAAGGAAGCAAGAAGTATCAAGGCTATCAAAGTGATCCAAAGAAGCCGGTTTGATTCAAATTCTTCAAGGGAAATCATCTTCATCCATTCAAGTTCTTTCAAGTTCATTCAAGGTGATATTTCAAGCATTCAAACTCCTATAAGCTAAAGAAGTAATCAAGATTCAAGGTAGCTTCATCATCTCCTTCATTCATTTAAAGAATTTCAAAGAGAAGATCAAGAGAGAAGAATTGAAGGAAGAGGTACTGTTCACGTGAACAGTACTCCATGAAGAACATTCATCCAATCAAGGGTGAATCAAGAAGATTGAGTTGAAGCCAAGAGGATCCTTGTTGCTGATCAACATTTCATACAAGGGCCAATTCATTTCTACTCATAATTCAATCTCTTGTCTTAGTTCATTCACATTTGTTTTCCTTTCAATATTGTTAAACATTGAAGTTGTGATTCATCCCTACCGTTGGTTAGTAGGAAGGCAATCGGAGGTGTTTCCGATCTGCGGTGTTGACGTCCCTACCGTTGGTTAGTAGGAAGGCAATCAGTAGTTTCCGATTTGCGGGTTGGTGCGCTGCACAAGTGAAGCCTCACCGGGTTTTGGTGAGGGGTGGACGTAGGGCTGAAGATTCAGTCCGAACCACCTTAAAAATCCTGTCTAGTGTGGTTTGCTTGTGTGATTGAATTGTGTTAGATGTATGCTTAGGTTCAATATCTATATTGTATAATCATATTGTTAAGCAAATCACTGTGTTCTTCGTTTAGCTAGTTATATTCCGCTGCAACTTGTTTCATCTAGCTGTTTAGAGGGCCGCATTGCAAAAAGTGGGGCTGATCTATTCACCCCTCCCCTCTAGATCCGCTATCCACTACACAACACTTCAGGTGGCGTGCCACACATTGCTGGAAAGCTCGTCGAGGCAGCTTCGTAGGCAAGGTGGTTTCGCCAGCATCCGACGTCTGACATTCCCGGGATAGCCGTTCTCCCCATGTTGGGTAGGACTACTCCGACAGAGAACCAGAGCCCAAGTTCCAGCATGACCACGGCCGTTCCTGAGCAGATATGGGCGTGAAACTTGGCTGAGGGCTTCTTCTTCAAGTCTTCTGTCATCTCCAAGAAGCAGAGCAATTTTTGGACCTTGGAGCCCTGATTTCCAGATTTTCTCCCTAAGGTGCGCAAGGTCAGTCTCCCCTGAGCCTGATCCGACACCATCCCACTGTTCCAATCTTCACGGTCAGCTCCAACCTCCGCCTATGACCCCGTTGACCTCCGTTCGAAGAAGACTCGACCACGATCACAGTGGTTCTGGTCTCGCATCAATCGGACCCCGGGAGTGCTCATGGCGCCCTCGTCTTCCTGCAGTAGCAGTCTGGGAACAGCCGGTGCTAGAGCAGTTTGGTCATGTTCCTGATTCTGTCCCAGCCATCGTCGACGCCAGGAAATTCCCAAAAATTTAGACGTTGATGGGAATCGACACCGAGCTTGTACTTTTTCTTTTACATTTATGTCCTTTTAGTTTGTGTATATATCCATGGGAAAGTATGTACGCAAATGTAAGGCTGTATAAGCCAAGGAGTCATTCCCATGGATTGTGTGGGTTTTTATGCAATTATGCCGTAGGACCATCAAGGGGGCCCTCAGCCCTCTCCCATTGGTCCATGTCACCTTGTGGGGCTGGTCAACCTTCCAAGGTGGACATCTAGAAGGGTGGGCTGGTCATATGGACACATGGTAGACAAGTGGCTCATTTTGTCCAAGGTAGGCCACCTACCATTTCAACCTTCCAATCAACCCCCCCCTCTAGTCAATAGGCCGCCCCCCCTTGCATATTATATTCATTTTTTGTGTTTGTGGCATGTAATCCCAGCCCTTCAATCCCCACCCCTAGATCCAAGGGTTCACATTGCATTTGATGTGAATCATATAAAAGATTGTATTTTCATATGAATATTAATGAAAAATCAGAATTTTTGTTGTAATCCAAGAAGCTTGGTGCACCCCCAGCTCCTCCCCTCTGGTTCATCTCCTCCAACCTCCAGTTCTAGAGTGGTTTCTACCTCCTATCCCCTCCCCTCTATCTCCGGTGATCATCTGTGCCGCCGCCGCCACCGTTCGTGCCGCCTACGAGCCGCCACGGAGCCATCGTCAAGGTTCTGTCTTGCTGGACAGAGGTGACTTCCATGAATTCTTGCTGTCAGCCATGAGCTCAGATGGATTTGAAATTTTGAGAGTGTGTTCTTACCTTGAATCCCCAGCCATGACCCCATTGATCTCCGTTCGAAGAAGACTTGACCACGATCACAGTGGTTCTGGTCTCGCATCAATCGGACCCCGGGAGTGCTCGTGGCGCCCTCGTCTTCCTGCAGTAGCAATCTGGGAACAGCCGGTGCTAGAGCAGTTTGGTCATGTTCCTGATTCTGTCCCAGCCATCGTCGACGCCAGGAAATTCCCAAAAATTTAGACGTTGATGGGAATCGACACCGAGCCTGTACTTTTTCTTTTGCATTTATGTCCTTTTAGTTTGTGTATATAACCTTGGGAAAGTATGTATGCAAATGTAAGGCTGTATAAGCCAAGGAGTCATTCCCATGGATTGTGTGGATTTTTATGCAATTATGCCGTAGGACCAGCAAGGGGGCCCTCAGCCCTCTCCCATTGGTCCATGTCACCTTGTGGGGCTGGTCAACCTTCCAAGGTGGACATCTAGAAGGGTGGGCTGGTCATATGGACACATGGTAGACAAGTGGCTCATTTTGTCCAAGGTAGGCCACCTACCATTTCAGCCTTCCATTCAACCCCCCCCCCTCTAGTCAATAGGCCGCCCCCCTGCATATTATATTCATTTTTTTGTGTTTGTGGCATGCAATCCTAGCCCTTCAATCCCCACCCCTAGATCCAAGGGTTCACATTGCATTTGATGTGAATCATATAAAAGATTGTATTTTCATATGAATATTAATGAAAAATCAGAATTTTTGTTGTAATCCAAGAAGCTTGGTGCACCCCCAGCTCCTCCCCTCTAGTTCATCTCCTCCAAACTCCAGTTCTAGAGTGGTTTCTACCTCCTATCCCCTCCCCTCTATCTTCGGTGATCATCTGTGCCGCCGCCGCCGCCGTTCGTGCCGCCTACGAGCCGCCACGGAGCCATCGTCAAGGTTATGTCTTGCTGGACAGAGGTGACTTCCACGAATTCTTTCTGTCACCCACGAGCTCAGATGGATTTTACATTTTGAGAGTATGTTCTTACCTTGAATCCCCACCTCCACCTAAATTTTCACGTCCAAACCCCTCCATTTAGTAATTTTCCATTTTCGTGCATCTTTCATTCCCAGATCTGTTTTGTCTCTGTCTATAGTGACAATAGCTCTGCGTTTCCAATCTCCGACCACCTTTTTGAATCTTCCAAACCCTCCCAATTTTACTGGGAGTTCTTTCCATCATCCCCTACATCCACCATTTTTCTTGATTTTTTATCCACCATCTATCCATTTTTCAAAATTCGTGTGCTATCTCAGCTACAGTGCTTTCAGCCCAATTCCAGATCCGACCCACTTCCAATTCAAAAATCCCATCAATTCGTATCCACATCCAAACTTCTCCAAATCTATTTTTCCGTTTTCCTAGCTTGATGTTCTACAATGTTTCTGAAGACCACCACTTCAGATTCGGACGTTCACATATCGGTCAAAGGCAGTTCTCAGACAAGTTCTCTGCATATCTGAGAGCCCGATCACTGTACAATAGCACCTCAACAATTCATTAAAGCCTAGATCCATGTAGATACATGACAGATCTTCAACTCTAGATTAAAGTATTGGAAGTTAGCTTTCCAATGGCGCCAGTTTCGTCGCATTCCGACGTCAGGGCTGATCGCAGCGTCCGTTCTCGCCGGAGCGCACGCTGGAAAACAGAACCGGAAGATCCGTGGCCGGTCATTCCGGCCGGTGCCGAACGGAGCGCCTGGCCTCCGGCCGGTGAACCAGCGTGCCACCAGCCCAGGGAACGCTTCCCCAAGCGTCTCCACTACAGCGGTGCCACCGGGTCCCACACGGCGCCTCCGGACAGCACGTGGGCCCTACCATCACTAGTTCGGGTGTTGCCGAATCAACGCGAGAAGCCGCCCGTCAACCCGAATTCGGTCCTCCCAGACCCCATTGTGTAGCCCTTTACCTCCCTGCGTGGAGTGGGCAGCAACGTGTATTGCTGTAACATTGTGTATTATTGTTCCGGGAGTACGAGTTTCGGCCGGGTCCGTCTTCCCCACGCCGAGCGCGTGGAGGTATTGTTCTCGCTCCCTACACTCGGCATTTGCTTATTTTCATATATACTTGTTTATGCCACTGCTAGAGAGCATGTTCTAGGATCGTAGCTCGCTTTATATGTATATCACCGCTGCTGCGAGAGAGAGCGTTACCGTCCCGTGACCCGATCCGGACACGAAAGTGTGAATTGACCACCCTAGCTCTAGCCGGTTTCTCAACCGTGCACGTCCGACGCTTCCCTCGTTAAGGGACGATCGCGAGCTTGTTGTGTCCGTGTCTCGTCCTACATCAATTTGGTATCAGAGCGAGTTGAGTCTAGGGTGTCCAAAAAAAAAAGAGTGTCATTTAAGTCTAAGTGTGTAAGTCGGTCTTAGGAGTTGCATTTGCATACCATTAATCGGTATATAAAAAGGTGTTGTCCGAACGTTAGGCTACGCCTATCGGGAAGGCCGTACACTTGCGCGAGTGATCTTCGGATCGATTAACTCCGTCACGTACCGAGTCTTGGTGTCTTGTCCTTAGTGTGCATGCATCCCAAACCGTGCATAGTCGGTCTAGTGTCTTGTCTAAATGGCCTTGCATACCCAATCCTAGGGATCCATTCCCACCTTTTCGGCACCAATAGCCAACCCATGTCGACCCGTCCAAGGTGATAGGTCCGTGTCCGAGTACATCCGAGACTATGATAAGTACCGGTTGGAATATGGCTTGGGAGAGAAGAGCACCACGACCGCATTTCAGTTCCGGAGAGGTTTGCGGTTTCACTTCCAACTTGAATGTCTTGTCCGCGACGCGTTCTCGCTGGCGCAATCTTATAAGGTCGCTCTAGAGGTCGAGCCCTTTGAGTCTCATTTTTCTCGCTCTAGAGGTCGAACCCTTTGGCAAACATCTACCTCCCACCCAAGTCCCGAGCCGATCGGACTACCTACGCCATTGCCTTCACCACCCGTGAGTGCTCCGTTACCACCCTTACCTTCCGATCCACATTCGGAACCATTATGCTTGGAGCCGTCTCACCCCGAGCCACCCGTGTTTCTTACGGGAATGCTATACATCGCCGAGCCACTTTTTAGTTGGCTCAAGGATGGCTTGGTCCCACCTCCCTTTCCATCCATGGACCCCATCCTCCCTTTAGTGTCGGTCAACTCCTTCCATGCCACATTTCGATCTAGTCACCATGTTGACACATTGGACGATCTTGTCATGGGATTAGATTCACAATGGAAGTTGACACATCTTTTGGCGCGAGGCTTTGACCAACCCGCTAGTCTTAGCTTCACCCATCCGGCCTTCGGGTCCATTACCTCTGAGTGCACCGTGGGTTGTGTCACCACGGAGGTTCTTCTACTTCTTCCGCTACCGGACGAGCCCGAATTCATACCCTTTTGTTCGAGGGAGGAATCATACTTCTTGCCTACAATCCCCGTCCCACCCATCACAATTCAAGAAGGTGGCTATCCACACCTTCAAAACTTCTACACGTGGGACCGTGACTTGTGGGAACCCACCATAAGGGGTCATATCTTCTTTGATCCCTTTGACCCACTCCCTAGTGGATCCCTAGACCCTTCATATTCCCTTCACTTCTTCGGGGAAGTCCACCTTCATACCCCTTTCCTACGGGTCGGGTCCTCCATACCCACCAAGCCCGTCCATGATACACCTACACCCGGCTCTTCCACACCCGGCTTTCCTAGCCCACTCAAGTCTCCTAAATCTAAAGGGCCGTCCATGCATGACTGGGTCATACTTGGACATTTAGGTGTACCCCATGCCACCCATCTCCGGTTACGTCAAATGCATGTATGGCACATATTTAGGTGTCCTGGTCCGCCGTCGTCCATGTACGGGTCTGACTAACACTAGTTTTGTCTAGAGTCATGCATGAGTCCGTTTCTTATTTGTGTTGTTTGCATATGTGTGTTAGTGTTTGGTGAGTCTGCATGTGTCTTGTGCAAGCTCGTTGTCGTTCTCTTATGCGTAAGAGGCGAGTGGACTCATTCGATGAGTATGGGATCGGTTCTACATCTATACCCGGATCAGTCACCTATAGGGACTCAGCGGTGATTCCTAGTGAGTCTTCGAGCTGCTTCCTTCCCTTTTGAGAGTGCCCCACCCGGAGTGTCCACCTTTAGCCCATAGCAGTTCACGCATATCGAGTATATATGGAATGAGCAGGTGACAATCACTTGGAGTGGAGCATACCCGCGCTACTTGGCACGGTGACGGATCCGCCGGAGTACTCGAGCATCCATATCCCTACTCGACGGGGTCGAGTTCCTCCCACCCGGGGATAGTTGATGGGAATCGACACCGAGCCTATACTTTTTCTTTTGCATTTATGTCCTTTTAGTTTGTGTATATATCCTTGGGAAAGTATGTACGCAAATGTAAGGCTTTATAAGCCAAGGAGTCATTCCCATGGATTATGTGAGTTTTTATGCAATTATGCCGTAGGACCAGCAAGGGGGCCCTCAGCCCTCTCCCATTGGTCCATGTCACCTTGTGGGGCTGGTCAACCTTCCAAGGTGGACATCTAGAAGGGTGGGCTGGTCATATGGACACATGGTAGACAAGTGGCTCATTTTGTCCAAGGTAGGCCACCTACCATTTCAACCTTCCATTCAACCCCCCCCCCTCTAGTCAATAGGCCGCCCCCCCCCCCCTTGCATATTATATTCATGTTTTTGTGTTTGTGGCATGCAATCCCAGCCCTTCAATCCCCACCCCTAGATCCAAGGGTTCACATTGCATTTGATGTGAATCATATAAAAGATTGTATTTTCATATGAATATTAATGAAAAATCAGAATTTTTGTTGTAATCCAAGAAGCTTGGTGCGCCCCCAGCTCCTCCCCTCTGGTTCATCTCCTCCAACCTCCAGTTCTAGAGTGATTTCTACCTCCTATCCCCTCCCCTCTATCTCCGGTGATCATCTGTGCCGCCGCCGCCGCCGTTCGTGCCGCCTACGAGCCGCCACGGAGCCATTGTCAAGGTTCTGTCCTGCTAGACAGAGGTGACTTCCACGAATTCTTGCTATCAGCCACGAGCTCCGATGGATTTAAAATTTTGAGGGTGTGTTCTTACCTTGAATCCCCACCTCCACCTAAATTTTCACATCCAAACCTCTCCATTTAGTAATTTTCCATTTTCGTGCATCTTTCATTCCCAGATCTATTTTGTCTCTATCTACAGTGACAACAGCTCTGTGTTTCCCCTCTCGGACCACATTTTTGAATTTTTCAAACCCTCCCAATTTTACTGGGAGTTCTTTCCATCATTCCCTACATCCACCATTTTTCTTGATTTTTTATCCGGCATCTATCCATTTTGCAAAATTCTTGTTCTATCTCAGCTACAGTGCCTTCAGCCCATTTTCAGATCCGACCCACTTCCAGTTCAAAAATCCCATCAATTCGTAGCCACATCTAAAATTGTCCAAACCTATTTTGACGTTTTCCTAGCTTGATTTTATACAACTTTTATCAAGACCACCACTTCAGATTCAGACGTTCATATATCGGTCAAAGGCAGTTCTCAGATAAGTTCTCTGCAGATCTGAGAGCCCCGTCACTGTACAACAGCAACTCAACAATTCATTAAATCCCAGATCCGTGCAGATACAGGCCAGATATTCAAGCCTAGATTGAAGTATTTGAAGTTAGCTTTCCAACGGCGCCAGTTTCGTCGTATTCCGACATCGGGGCTGATCGTAGCGTCCGTTCTCGCCGGAGCGCGCGTCGGAAAATAGAACCGGCAGATCCGTGGCCGTTCATTCCAACTGGTGCCGAACGGAGCACCTGGCCTCCGGCCGGTGAACCAGCGTGCCGCCAGCCCAGGGAACGCTTCCCCAAGCGTCTCCACTACAGCGGGGCCACTGGGTCCCACACGGCCCCTCCGGACAGCACGTGGGCCCTACCATCACTAGTTCGGGTGTTGCCGAATCAACGCGAGAAGCCGCCCGTCAACCCGAATTCGGTCCTCCCGGACCCCATTGTGTAACCCTTTACCTCCCTGCGTAGAGTGGGCAGCCACGTGTATTGCTGTAATATTGTGTATTATTGTTCCGGGAGTACGAGTTTCGGCCGGGTCCGTCTTCCCCACGCCGAGCGCGTGGAGGTATCGTTCTCGCTCCCTACACTCGGCATTTGCTTATTTTCATATATACTTGTTTATGCCACTGCTAGAGAGCATGTTCTAGGATCATAGCTCGCTTTATATTTATATCACCGCTACTGCGAGAGAGAGCGTTACCATCCCGTGACCCGATCCGGGCACGAAAGTATGAATTGACCACCCTAGCTCTAGCCGGTTTCTCAACTGTGCACGTCTGACGCTTCCCTCGTTAAGGGACGATCGTGAGCTTGTCATGTCCGTGTCTCGTCCTGCATCAGACGTCCTCCTGGGCCAACCGTGAAACTTTCGGCACTGATTTCACCCTCTTCTGAGCTCGGAAGAGCCCGTGGCGGTGCCGTCATCAGCTGTCTATCAAGCTGTTCCTCAAGCTGGCAGAACCGGCGGAGCTCGACAATTCAATTTCTAACTTAGCTCCCCCACCCCGCCTGGCCGGCTTACAGCCCCTCCCTGCCCATAGGTAGTGTTTGGATGTAATATTTAATTTCCCAACCCCTTGATCAACCCCTTTGCGAGGGTGTAGTGAATGTATTAACAGGTCGTCGATCGAAGCATCATCGGCGCGGCGTGCGGGTAGCCACGCTTCCCCGCTCGCCCTCGTCTCCGGCCGGGATCGGCATCTTCACGCCGATCAGGTGAGCATCTGATCACTCTCCTCTGCTGGTTGCATTATCTTTGCTGGCTTATTATTGCTTTCAATTGCCCGTCGGACGGTGAGCGAGTGCCCGGTCCAAAGACCATCCATTGTGTGACCACCGCGGAGTAAGGCGAGAGCAACCCCATACATCCCACGCCCTCGACATGCTGGCCGCCCGCCGATTTGGGCATTCCTGGCCCTTAGTGGTTCAATCTCAAGCTAGCCAAACCCCGGAATAGTGAGGTCCCACTTCAGACCCTCTCCACTATCGCCGGTTGGCCTACGGGCAATTGTGTGCACTACGCGAGTGAGCTCGCCTGAGTAAGTCCGCCGTCAAAGAGTTGCATGCTTGCGGGTCATAGGTCCAAGGAGCTTTGGTCGAGTGGTTGCCACCCCCAAGGTGGTGTCACATAAACTATGATGCAGCAAGACTGGAAGATGATTAAGGATGGTGTGTGTTCCATGACATCGATTGAGCCTCAACGTTGCTAGGCGTTCGTTGCTCAGCTATGCCTCAGGTCAACAGTCATGGATCGAGTAATAGAAGCTCAGCGAGATGACCCTCAGTTACAAGGTATGATTGGTAAGGCTGGAATCGCTCGAGATGAAGATGGTGTGGTCAGATTTAAACATAGAGTTTGCATGCCTGATGTGGTTGAATTGAAGAATGAAGTTATGGAGGAAGCTCATAGATCGAAATTCTCCATTCATCCTGGTAGTAACAAGATGTACCAAGATTTGAAACAGTCCTTTTGGTGGCCAGGTATGAAGAAGGATGTAGCGGAATTTGTGTCCAAATATTTGGTTTTCCAGCAGGTTAAGGCTGAAAACCAAAGACCGTCTGGGTTGATGCAAAGGATCGAGATACCACAATGGATATGACAGGATATCACTATGGGCTTTGTTACAGGCTTGCCCCGATCATCGAAGGGCAATGATTCCATTTGGGTGATTGTGGATTGGTTCTCAAAAATTACACATTTTCTAGCCATGAAGAAGAAGCAATCGGTTGAGAGCTTGTCACGTCTCTATATTGAGAACATCATCAGATTGCATGGAGTTTCGAAGTCCATTATCTCCGATCGGGATCCTTGCTTTACGTCGAGACTTTGGCAAGGATTGCACAATACTTATGGATCCCAGTTGAAGCTTAGTTTAGCATATCACCCCCAGACAGATGGTCAGTCCGAAAGGACTATTTTTCACTTTGGAGGATATGTTTAGAGCCTATATTCTTGGTTGGAGAGGAGAATGAGAGCGACATCTACCGTTGGTAGAATTTGCCTACAATAATAACTATCATGCAAGTATAGGCATGGCTCCATTTGAGGCTTTGTATGGGAGGCCATGTAGATCCCCTCTATGCTGGGAAGAGGTTGGTGACAGGCAGTTGATAGGGCCCAAAGTGGTGCAAGGAACATCTGAGAAGATTCAGCTAATTTAGCAAAGATTGAAAGGATCCCAAGATCGGCAGAAGAGCTATCCAGATAACAGAAGAAAGGATCTGGACTTTGTAGCAGGTGAGCATGTTTTCCTCTAGGTATCCCCACTTAAGGGAGTATCAAGGTTTGGCAAGTGAGGGAAGTTGCAACCAAGATTCATTGGACCTTTTGAGATTCTGGACAAGGTAGGGAACATGACATATCGGTTGGCTTTACCTCCATCCATGGTGGCCATTCATGCTCCATAAATATGTCCACGATCCGTTGCACATTATTAGTTATGAAGGTTTGGAGTTCCAATCGGATCTGTCATTCAAGGAGCAACCGGTCAAGATTTTGGATCGCAAGGAGCAAGTCCTCAGATCGAAATCTATTCCATTGGTGAAGGTCTTATGGAGGAATGTTTCTCATGAGGAGGCTTCGTGGGAGCTCGAAGAAGAAATGAAGAAGAAATATCCTCATCTTTTAGGTATGTGCTTCACCTTAAACTTCGGGACGAAGTTTCTTTTAAGGGGGAGGGGGTGTAGTACCCGGGGTTTTTCTTGAAATTAATAAAGCATGTCTATTATTTAAATTGATTTGCAACTAAATAAGTAAAATGATTAGTGCCTTAAATAAATAATTTAAGTAATTAAAATTCTATAACTTCAGTTAATTTTTTTGATTAAAGTACTTCTTGCATTTTATCATTTTCTTAGAAGGGACCACATAAATAGCTATATGTATAACATGAAGTGCATGTTACTGTTCATTTAGGGATAAATTTCATTTCTTGGGTTTTTAATTATTTTATATTTTTTCATGATAGAATAAATGGTGGTGAAAAATGGGTAACAATTAGTTTTCATAAATTCATTTTATATTATTAGTTTTGAATTTTCGAAGGGGCGGTTGAATAGTAACTTTTCCCGTTTCTTATGTTCGATAGTGGCTTCTCTTTCCTCCACTTTTCCCTCCTTGTAACCGTGGACTCTTTGTACAATTCAAACCATCTTTATACCTTCCTTAATCCTTGTAACCGCCTGAGGTTTTGGGAGAAACCCCAGCCCATTTCATGGGAGTTTTGATTCCCTTTTTCCTCCCGCTGGCTTTTGGCGTTCTGGGTGCGCACGGTGGTTCTGAAGGGTCCAAGAGGAGCCAAGGAAGGTATGAGAGAGGGGGGAATCACCCTGCTCTTAAGAGGCATCCTCATCCCTTTGGTTGCGGCTTGATCGTGGTTCTCGAGGAGGTCTTCGTCATCCCGTCTCTTGCCAGAGGCGGAGGGGTTTTCTAAACCCTTGTTTTCATCTACTTTGAGGCAAGATCTGAAATCTCGATCTTCCCTTTTATGCATGTTCTAACATCTTGAAATCAGGTTTTGAACCATGGTTGAATGCGAAATATGTTATTTCTCCTTTGATGGAACTCAGTTTGATTTCTGGAGACTCGGATGATTGCCGGTTAAGTGTGGGATAATACGGTTTTCTTTTTCTGAATGTGGTAGTATGGGTTTTCTAAAATTCGTATTGATTGTTTGAGTAAGAAATATGTATAAGTTAAGGGTGAAATATGTATGGTTTGAGTATGCTCTACTTTGGTTCTATCTTGACAAAGTTCAATTTGATTTTTGAGTGCGTGCGATGGCGAGAGTGCATGGTTTAGTCATTTTCTGGAAAATACCGGACTGGGTTCTGGGAACAGGCCCAAGTCGACCCAGGGCCCTGCCCAAGTCGACTTGGCCTGGGTGTCTGCCCAGACTAGGTTCTGTCTGTGGGACCAGAAGTCGACCCAGGGTCTGCCCAAGTCGACTTGGCCATGTGTGTCTGCCCTGTTTCGTTTCTGGAAGATACCGAAGTCAACCCAGGCTCTACCCAAGTCGACTTGGCCCTTCTGGCTTGTTCAAACTGGTTTCTGGAAGTTGCCATAAGTCGACTTCTGCCCTGCCCAAGTCGACTTACACCCTATATCCATTGGTTTAATGCATTTTGGACTTGGAGAAAAGTGGTTTTATGTTATGAAATCTTTAGTTTTCATATGGAAACAATTGGTTGGTTTATTTTCCGTGATCCCTTGAATTTTCAGCCATCTATTGTATCATATACTACAACCTTTGTTTTCCATTATGTAGTGTGTTTCGTAGTCGGTATTCATTGCATTCTTATTGCATGACTGCATGTTCTGAAAGCCTTTTTGACATACTATTCTTGACATTATAAACCCTATTGCTATGATCTTCATTGCATTCTTATTGCGTGACTGCATATTCTGAAATTCCTTTTAGCACATCTTTTGTTACCATTGTGAACCCTTTGTGCTATAAGATCAATTATGGACCATAGAGACACTACTGCCATAGAAGGGCTTGGAGCCAAACCGTAGAAATGCCCATGTGGGGAGGCTCAATATGTTTATGACCCCGAGGGCATGGGGGTGAAATCCTGGAGGTGGACATGTTCCACTGGTTAAGGTGGGGAAGATTTTCCTTCGGTTCTGCGTAGTTAATCAAGACCTCATCGCCATTGCCTAGGTGATTTGGTATCCGTATATGACCTTCTAGTGGTGGTCTGGGCAATGTGTCTGGGTCCTTCGTTCAGCTCAGAACTTCTGATAAATTTTGATCAGATAATGCCATTTGACTATGTTATATGTTATTTGATATATGTATCCGTTCTGTTGATCTGAGCTTACCTCTGAACTTGTCATGAAAGATCTGAACGCCATTCCTTTATGCATACACAATCCATTTAGTTCTGAATTCTATTTTCAATTTTGACTTCTGTTCCTTTAGACTGTACATAGATACATGTTGATGAGGGACGAGACCACGGACACGACAAGCTCGCGATTGTCCCTTAACGAGGGAAGCGTCGGACGTGCGCGGTTGAGAAACCGGCAATGAGCTAGGGTGATCGGCTCTCTCGTGTGCCCGGATCGGGTCACGAGACGGTCTCGCACTCTCTCGCAGCAGCGGTAATGAATAGATAAAGCGAGCTAGATATCCCTACACATGCTCTCTAGCAGCGACATAAACAAATATATATGAAGTAAGCAAAATGCCAAGTAAGGGAGCGAATGCGATACCTCCACGCGCTCGGCGTGGGGAAGATGGACCCGGCCAAAACTCGTACTCCCGGGATAAATATTACACAATGATGACAGCAATGAAATATCGCCCACTTGTGGATGCACTTTTCGTTCGTCTATTATGCTCGTCGTCTATTCGGGAATGGTTGGTTCGTCTATTAAGTGCGCGGGCGTGCCAGTCACAAAGTGACAATTTATTCAGGCTCCGAAGAGCCCATGGTGCGCTCGATCTGACTTGGTCAGACGATTGTGTGGTTCGTGTCGGGACCAAAACCCGCCGCGCCATAAAGCTCACGACGTCATTTACATCCCCCGTACGAGGGAACACCCTTGATTAATCGCCGGGATTCAGGGCCTCATGGCCAAGAAATTAATTGCATGAAAGGTATATTACGAGGTATCGAAATCCTCGCACGAGGGCGAGAAGAAAACCATTCGCGGTCATGTCGGTCGTGTACTGACCATTTAATGTTCGGACGAATGTCCGGCTTGAGGAAAAGCGCGATCGTCGCGGGAAAACCGAAGCATATGTATGCCAGGATATGGAAAATTTATTGTTCGGAAGAGCGGAAAACGTTCGGCTGAGCCTCGGTTGGAGCGGCCAAAAACCAGTAAATCTGTTGGCCCGGTGCAAGAGCAAGCTGCGACCATACTGCGGTGGGCCCCCCGCGGTCGAAACAAGACTTGCATGAACTTCATTAATATTTTCGGTGCCAAGGGGCAACGAGGGAATATCCCTTGAATCAGCTGAAAAGCCCTGTGTCTAGGGAAGCGGACGTTCGAAACGTGTCGGTCATTCGGGAGACCGTTTAATATTCAGACGGGTGCCCGGCTTGAGAATATTGTAATCGTCGCGGGAGGAGCTGGAACATATGTATGCCATGATACGGTAAATACATTATTCCGCGACACTGAAAATATTCGGTTGAATCTCGGTTATTGTAACATGAAACCAGTGAATCTATTGGCCCGGCGCGAGATCGAGTCAGGACCATACCGGGGGCGCCTCCCTTGGTCCGAACGAGGCTTGCGCAGGCATCATTAATATTCCCGGTGCCGGAGGCCAACGGGGGAGAGTCCCGGGACTAGACTCCAGAACCGGACATGTGTTCGAAAGGAGCGGGCTGTAGACCGAGGATATGAGCCAGACGATGACCATGATCGGGACGGGCCCGAGGTCTAAGTGTGGCCCACGGAGGTCTTATTGATATTCCCATGGAAGGAGTCCAGGGTTGGCGAGAGCCATCTCGTTCTATTCCGATTCTGTCGATCACTTGCGGACCTTTTCATGTTCGGGCAAGGGCCCATATTGAAAGTGCGACGTGGGTGGAAACGACCCCGTACAAATGTATGCCGAGTTTACGGCAATTTCAATGAAAGAGCGGGAGCGAATCCCGTTAGAATGAATCCGATCTAACGGGCTATCGGCCCGAAATAATGCCGGCTCACGACCATATCAGGGCGAGAGCCGTCGGCCATGTTGGTTGCTCACGGGTCTTTTCATGTTCAGACACATGTCTGCAATAGAAACGCAGCGAAAATCAGGGTGAACCCGTTCAAATGTCTGCCGAGCGTGCGGTAATTTTAGTAGTGGCTCGGAAGGGATCCGGCCTGAGAAACGAGTCCGGTTCAATCGGAATGTTGGCCCGAGGTAAGGTCGGGTCATGGCCAGTTCGAGATGATTCCCAAGGCTCAGGCCCAACTTGGGAGGGCGACATCGTTGTTCCTTCAGCACCGGGTCACGAGAGAGACAGGGCTGCAAAGCGGATTTTACCATCGTTTTATTATTACTTAGAGTTTTACTATTATTATTTGTTGATTTATGTATATCTTTGAATGAGTTCATTATTGCTATTTATTTATTATTTTTTGTGATTTATTCCTTTATTATTGTTATTATTAGGTTTGTTTTTTTATTGTTTATTCGTTTTATTATCATTCGTTTGCTTGTCGTGTTTTGTTAAATTTGTTGATGTTATTTATCCTGGGTTATCATTTATTTATTTATCATTCTTGGTGAGTTTGTTATTATTATTCATTCATCTTTGTTATCATTTATTTGTCTAATTATTATTATCATTATTTTTAAGCTTATTATTACTATTACTTATTCCTTTATTATTCTTATTTATTTATTCATTTTTGAATTTGTTATTATTTATTATTATTATTATTACTCATATTTTCTGGAGAGAGAATGGGCCATTAGAGGGCTAAGAGAAAGGCGTACCGCTGAAGGGCTGGGAGTGTGCCGCTGAAGAGCCTGGGGGTTGTGCCGCTGAAGGGCCGAGGAGTGTGCCGCTGAAGGGCCTGGGGACTGTGCCGCTGAAGGGCTGAGGAGGTGTGCCGGTGAAGGGTATGGCCGAGTGTGCCGGGGAAGGGCCGGCTGGAGCGTGCCGGGGAAGCGACGGTTGGAGCGTGCCGGCGAAGGCCTGGCAGGGCGTACCGGGGAAGGCCCTTAGGGGCGTGCTGGCGAAGGGCTGGACTAGATGTACCGGTGAAGGCCCACTCTCCCTCTAGTTCTTTTAAGGCTTTTCTTTTCTTCCTCTCTGATTCTATTAAGTGTACAGAGGTTTCTTCTTTTCTTCTCTTGATCCGTTTCTATTCTTTCTCCCACGAGGACGAATGTTCAAGTTGTTTAGTTATCGTTCGATTTGGCTCTCTTTGAATTGATTGCATTGTTCTTTGCATTGGTTAAAGCATTTTACCGTTGTTCTTTTCGTTTGTTTGTTGCTTTCTTTTAGTACTTCTTAACGTGTGATCGCTCCATTTGTTAGTTGTTTCTCTTTATCTTTTCAACATGTTATCGTTTCTAACGAAAATTCGGCATCATCTCCCCTTGACCCGAGCGTAAGGGAGATACAGGGAGCGTGCCCACGAGGAGTGGCGGAATCCGACAACTGGAGGTGGGCGCCCGAGAGAGGCAACACCTTTAATAAAACTCAGAAAACTCGGAGGGAACGGCGAATGGAAGCCTACTCTAGGACTGGCTGAGGGGGGAATGCATCGGCAAATAAGGAAGGGCAGGTATGCCGGGCAAGGACGGCACGAGAGGGCATGCCGGCGAAGGAGATGGAAAGTGTGCCGCTGAGGGCCAAATGGAGTGTGCCGCTGAGGGCGGCTGAAGGTGTGCCGCTGAGGGCCAAAGGGTGTGCCGCTGAGGGCAGCTGAAGGCGTGCCGCTGAGGGCCAAGGAGTGTGCCGTTGAGGGCAGCCAAAGGTGTGCCGCTGAGGGTAGTTGAGGGCGTGCCGTCGAGGGCTAATAGAAGCGTGCCAGCGAAGGCCGCTGATGGTATATCAGCGAGGGGCTTAGCCAGGACGCACGGCTAGAAGCTAGGGAGGCTGGGAAAAGGAATGATGACTGGGGGTTAGCCAGGTGGACTGGAAATTGAAGAAAGGGGGAAGGCCAAGGAGGAAAGATCATCGCCGGAGACCAAACCGACGGGGAAGATGAGGAGGAGGAAGAACACGATCAAACGTATGCAAAATACCCAAACGGACGGAGACAACGGAAGATCCCAAAAGGGGGTTTTTATTCAAAAGGGAAAAGGGCCACAAACGGCCACATACATTGCAAAGGGAAAGGGATAGGAGAAAAGAGAAAGAGACTATAGCGTGGGGGAGGGGGAATGGAATACAACGGGGAAGAGGGACGGAGCGTGAGCTCCTCCCCCTCCTTCTCTTCTTCTCTTCTTTTCTCTTAGTCTGTGGTGGTCGGAGCAACAGGCTCCTCTTCTTCTCTTTTTCTTCTTCTCTTTCTCTTCTTCTCTTCTTCGTGTCTCTGTCTCTTCCCCCTCCTTCTTTTCCTGGAATGGGAGTGCCTTTATACTCCCAACGGCGGGAGCCTTCGAGCACGGCCGTCGGAGGCAGGAAGTGGCTCGTGATGATGGGGTTTGACTCCCCCTGTCCTGGCTGCCAGGGGAGTAGCCCGCGTGGCCCAACCATTGGCTGACACCTCAGAGAGCTTACTGTGCGCCAAGGATGCATAGGGCATGGGCACCACGTCGTCTGGCCGTTGAAAAGACTTCACGCTGTGCCGCTGGTGCGATGAACAAGTGTGCCGTAGGAGGGCCAAAAGGGTGTGTCGTTGAACGCTGTTAAAGCGTGCCGTGGGAGGCCCACAGAGTGTACCGTTAGAAGCCCCTGGGGGCGTGCCGCTGAGGGCCTAAAGGGCTGTGCCGCTGGGTAGGGCGGAGGGTGTGCCGCTGAGGGCCTATGATCGCGTGCCGCTGAAGCCCCCCAAGGGGGTGTGCCGCTGAACAGCTCGAGGGCGTACCGCTGAGGCCCATTGGGGTGTGCCGCTGAGGGCCTGCGAGGGGCGTGCCGCTGAAGCCTCCTAAGGGCGTGCCACTGGAGACCCCCTGGGGGTGTACCGCTGAAGCCCTTTCTGGGGGTGTGCCGCTGAAGCCTGGGGGCTTGGGTGTGCCGCTGAAGGGCTCCCATGGGCGTACCGCTGGAGGGGGGCCAGGGGCGTGCCGCTGAAGGGCCTTGGGCGTACCGTCGAACGGCTAAATGGGCAATTTTGAGCCAGTTGTGAGCACGAGTTGTGGCCCGTTTGATTTTCTTCGAGACCCATGGATTGTGGGGCTCTTGGTGGTTGGTTTCTATTCACTATCGTGACTCCGGAGATGACTTCACGGCAGTGAGGACATTTGGGGGATCCGGATGACCAGTCTCTCCGGGGCCTCTTCACCCGGTGCCGTCGTTGATGCCGGGCCGAGCATGATATCTCGGTGTGCAATTTTTTGGTGTCCACAAATGCCCCCCACCCACGGGTAGCGTAGGCGAAGGATGAGCTGGGCGGTGCCCGCGGGTGTACTGGCCCCTTTTTTCTCTTTGCCGGTGCCGACAGAGTGTCGGGAAGCTGATATGATTTGTTGTCTCTTAATCTCTTCGCCAGTGCCAACAAGGTACCGGGAGCTGACCTAGTTTATCGATCTCTTGGTCTCTTCGTCAGTGCCGACAGGGTGTCAGGAGATGACATGCTTTGTTGGTCTTTTCTTCTCTTCGTCGGCGCCGACGGGGTGCCGGGAGCTGGCGTAGCATGCTGGTCTCTTTATCTCTTCATGATCAGCGTCGACAGGGTGTCGGGAACTGACATATCATGTTGGTCTCTTCGTCTCTTCATTAGTGCCGACAGGGCGCCGGGAGCTGACCTGGTTTGTTGTCTCTTGGTCTCTTCGTCAGTGCCGACTGGGTGTCGGGAGCTGACCTGGTTTGTTGATCTCTTGGTCTTTTCGTCAGTGCCGACAGGGCGCCGGGAGCTGACCTGGTTTGTTGTCTCTTTGTCTCTTCGTCAGTGCCGACGGGATGCCGGGAGCTGACCTGGTTTGTTGGTCTCTAGGTCTCTTCGTCAGTGCCGACAGGGCGCCGACAGCTGACCTGGTTTGTTGTCTCTTTGTCTCTTCATCAGTGCCGACGGGGTGCCGGGAACTGAAGTAGTTTGTTGGGTCTATTTGTCTCTTTATCAGTGCCGACAGGGTGCCGGGAACTGAAGTAGTTTGTTGGATCTATTTGTCTCTTCATCAGTGCCGACAGGGTGCCGGGAGCTGACCTGGTTTGTTGATCTCTTTGTCTCTTCGTCAGTGCCGACAAGGTGCCGGGAGCTGACCTGGTTTGTTGCCTCTTGGTCTCTTTGTCTCTTCTTCTCTCTTTTCTCTTGTTCTCTTCTTCTTCTTCTCTTCCCATTTTGCTATCTTTCTTTCTTTCTTTTTCTCTTCTCTCTTTTTGTTGTGTGTTTTCTTTTTTCTTTCCTTCTTCTTCTCTTCTTCCATTCTCTTTTTTTCCCTTTTTTTTTTGAAGAACTCCAGGTGGTTGTTGGCGTGGATGCCAATAATATAAGAGCTATCGGCACAGCGGCCGATAATTGGAAGCTATTGACATGGGGGCCAATAATTGAAAAGCTGTCGACTCGAAGGGCGATGATTAAAAGTTGTCGACTCAAGGGCCGATGATTGAAAGCTGTCGGCATGGGAGCCAATAATTGGAAAGCTGTCGACCCGAAGGCCGATGATTGAAAAGCTGTTGGCATAGGAGCCAATAATTGAAAAGCTGTCGACCCGAAGGCCGATGATTGAAAGCTGTCGGCTCAGGGGCCGATGATTGAAAAGTTGTCGGCTCAGGGGCCGATGATTGAAAAGCTGTTGGCATGGGAACCAATAATTGAAAAGCTGTCGACTCGAAGGCCGATGATTAAAAGCTGTCGGCTCAAGGGCCGATGATTGAAAGCTGTCGGCATGGGAGCCAATAATTGGAAAGCTGTCGGCTCAGGGGCCGATGAGGGAGTCCAGAATAGACATGGCTGGAAGCGGACTGCGGGAGCCGAAGTTGGGAGATTAACGAGCCGCGAGGGTAAGAGGTAGGCCATGGGGCCTAAGGTTGGGCTCTACGAGTCGTAGCTGGGAACGTAGGCTTCGATGGCCGAAATTGAGTTTATTGCATACGCACATTCTTGTTATTTTATTGTTATTATACTTTTTTATATTATTTTTATGTTATTTTGTTTTATTTTTTTTTTATCATTTTTTTAAAGCATGCAAGCATTCATTAGCAGGCATAACATAAATATAAGTAAGGCGGCTCCCTCTATAGGGGATAGGATAGGGACGTCGCCCGTAATTCGTAGATGCGGTGCGGGCCGCGAGGCACAATCGAGGGGTGGTGCACCCGTCAAGAGGATATCACACGTCTTGCATGCATAGCCTAAATTCACGCATTTCACCAGAGGTAATTCTCTATGGCGTGGCAGTGCAAATGTGTGAACAAAGAGCCCTAACCACAGGGATATGCAGGTTTTCCTGGTGACACTCGAGGATCACTCTAGCGCCTACACATATGTTTCAGGCTCTCGATTTTCGGTAGCTTCACACAGCCCCCATCTGTTTATCTTGGTAGCGGATTTCACCGTTCAGCGTGAGTCTCCTCATGTGTCTCAATGTGGATTCCCGGCTACTAGGATTCATCCTCATTATAATTCTATTACGGATTCCACCGTTTGACGCGAGTCTCCTCATGTGTCTCAATGGGGATTCCCGGCTAATAGGTTTCATCCTTATTATAATTCGCTTCACCATTTCGCGCGAGTCTGCTCATGTGTCTCAATGGGGATTCCCGGCTAATAGGTTTCATCCTTATTATAATTCGCTTCACCATTTCACGCGAGTCTTCTCATGTGTCTCAATGGGGATTCCCGGCTACTCGGATTCACGTGTCTCTCTCTTTTCTTTTCTTTTTCTTTTTTTTTCTTTTCTGGTAGGCAGCTTTTTCCTCACGATTACCTTTCACGCGAGTGTAGGAATTCAAGCATCCGTAGAGTGCTAAGAAGAAATTCGGGCAATCCCTATGGTTGAAAGCTATTGAACACATTAAGTGCTAAGTGTGGGAGCGTTGCCTCAGGTTTATTTTGTGAGTTGGGCTTAGCGATTCAGCCATGACTCTTCCCCTTGACGTGTGAACCCACCATAATTGGGTTCCCTTCGAGCGTATGCCGTGACGCGTCTGCATCCGGAATCGGGGCGACATTATTATTTAGCAAGGAAACACGGTCCTAGAAAATTTCAAGGAGGTGTATTATTCTATATTAAGCAAGCATGCAAACCGGGCAATCAAGCATTCTCTTCTTTTGTTTCTGTTTTCTTTTTTTTGTGTGTTTTTTTATTATATTTTTTTTGGTGTTATTTTTTTATTTTTATTTGTTTTGTTTTTTTTTCATAAGAAAATATTATTGTTACGTATACGTGTAGTGGTAGTAAAGGTATTAGGAAAGCAGACCACGAACGACTGAAAGGGTATTAGGGAAGTAGGCTATAGAACCCAAGGGACATTAGGGGTGTGGGCCATAAGGGCTAAAAGATGCTGGGAAGCGGGCTGCGGGAGCCAGAATCGGGAAGCGCGGCGGGACAGATGGATTAATCCCTACAGTAGGCCTCGACCGAAATGGCTAAGCCGATGGGCGTCGGGTAGCGAGACGTGAGAGTAAAAGAGAAGGGTCTCTTTTGTTCTCTGGCCAGGGAAGGATCCGAACCAACGTGAGAGGTTTATTCTTTTGTTCTCTTACCGGGGAAGGATCCGAACCAAAGTGAGAGGTCTATTTTTTTAACTGGGAAGCTGTCGGCTGGGGTGCCAATGATGAGACAGCTATCGGCTAGGAGCCGATGATGAGGTAGCTGTCGGCTGGGAGCCGATGATGAAGTAGCTGTCGGCTAGGAGCCGATGATGAGATAGCTGTCGGCTAGGAGCCGATGATGAGGTAGCTGTCAGCTAAAAGCCGATGATAAGGTAGCTGTCGGCTGGGAGCCGATGATGAAGTAGCTGTTGGCTGGGAGCCGATGATGAAGTAGCTGTCGGCTAGGAGTCGATGATGAGGTAGTTGTTGGCTAGGAGCCAATGATTATATAGCTGTCGACCTGAAGGCCGATGATGAGGTAGTTGTTGGCTAGGAGCCGATGATTACATAGCTGTCGACCTGAAGGCCGATGATGAGATAGTTGTCGACCCGAAGGCCGATGAAGGGGTAGTTGTCGGGTTGAAGCCCTGATGGCTGAAAATTGGTCGGTTTAGCGCCCCTTCGGCGGAAGGTTTAGTCAGTAACGCCCCGTCGACGGAAGATCTAGTCGGTTTAACGCTCTATCTGCAGAAGGTCTAGTTGGTTTAATGCCCCGCCAGCAGAAGGTCTAGTCGGTTTAACGCCCCGCCGACGGAAGGTCTAGTCGGTTTAACGCCCCGTCGGCGGAAGGTCTTGTCGGTTTAACGCCCCATCGGCGGAAGATCTAGTCAGTTTAACGCCCCGTCGGTGAAAGGTCTAGTCAGTTTCTATTTGTTGGGTGGCTGAAGGTCAGAGGTAAAAGTTCTTCTCGTGACTCTTCTTTCTCTTCTTTTCTTCCTCTTTTGTGAGGAGAGGCGGGTGCAAAGACCATGTTTGCCTCGTGATCATTTCCTTCTTTTCTTCTCTTCTTCTTTTGTGTGAAGAGGCGGGTTCAAGGACAGTGTTCGCCCCGTGACTGTTCTTTCTCTTCTTCTCTTCTTCTTTTATGGGGAGGCAGGTGCAAGGACCATGTTCGCCTCGTGACTGTTCTTTCTCTTCTTCTCTTCTTCTTTTATGGAGAGGCGGGTGCAAAGACCACGTCTGCCTCGTGACTCTTCTTTCTCTTCTTCTCTTCTTCTTTTATGGAGAGGCGGGTGCAAGGACAATGTTTGCCTCGTGATCGTTTCTTTCTCTCTTCTTCTCTTCTTTTTTTTGTGCGAAGAGGCGGGTTCGAAGACCACGTCTAACTCATGACTATTCTCCCTTTTTTTGTCCATAGGCGGGTTCGAAGACCACGTCTGCCTCATGTCTCTTTTCTTTCTTCTTCTTTTCTTCTTTTGTGCGATGAGGCGGGCTCGAAGACCACGTCTGCCTCATATGTCTTTTCTTCCTTTTCTTCTCTTCTTTTGTGTGATGAGGCGGGCTCGAAGACCACGTCTGCCTCATGTGTCTTCTTTTGGTTCTGCTCTTCTTCTTTTGTGTGAAGAGGCGGGTCCAGGGACCACAGCTGCCTCTTGTGTCTTTTCTTCCTCTTCTTCTCTTCTTTTGTGTGATGAGGCGGGCTCGAAGACCACGTCTGCCTCATGTGTCTTTTCCTCCTCTTCTTCTCTTCTTTTGTGTGATGAGGCGGGCTCGAAGACCACGTCTGTCTCGTGACTCTCTTTTTTTTTCTTCTCTTCTTTTATGGGATGAGGCGAGCTCGAAGACCACGTCTGCCTCGTGTGCCATTTTTTTCTTTCTTTTCTGCTCTTCTTTTCTCATTAACGCTTCCGTGCTGGAGTGTATTTCTCTTAATGTGCCCCCAGGTTGGTGTGTAGCTTCATTGGGTGTGCATCCCCCCCTGAGGGGTGTGTTGTGCCTCTTTGCTTCTGCGCCCCTCGGGCGGGGTGTATTTTTTTGGCTTCTATGTCCCCATACCAGGGTGTGTTTTTTTTTTAATGCCCCCGAGGCGGGGTGTAGCTCTCTTCAAATGCCCCCATGGTGGGGTATACTATTCACGGCTTCTATGCCCCCAGGTGGGGTATGTCTCTTCTTCATATGCCCCTAAGCCGGGGTGGACTTCTCTTCATATGCCCCTGAGTCGGGGCGTGTTCTTTATAGCTTCTAGGCCCTCGAGGCGAGGTATGCTTCTTCCTCATATGCCCCTGGTACGGGGTGTAGCTCTCTTCAAATGCCCCCCCTAAGCCGGGGTATACTCTTCACGGCTTCTATGCCCCCAGGCGGGGTATGTTTCTTCTTCATATGCCCCTGGTACGGGGTGTGTATTTTGTTTCTTATACCCCCCCCCCCATAGCGGGGGTGAATTCTGCTCTCTTTCTACCCCTGAAGGCGGAGGAGTGCTTCTCTTCATATGTCCCCGGCACGGGGGTGTATCTCTTGCTTCTTATGCCCCCCTGAGGCCGGGGTGTATCTCTTGCTTCTTATGCCCCCCTGAGGCCGGGGTGTATCTCTTTACGGTTTCTGTGCCCCTGAAGCAGGGTATGTTGTTTCTTCAAATGCCGCTTGGGCGGAGTATATCTTTCTTCTCATGCTCCCAGATCGGGATGTATGTCTCTTTGTTTCTGTGCCCCAGGTCGGGGTAGATGCTTTTGCTTCTTATGCGCCAAAGGCGGAGTGTATTTTTGTGCCCCCAGGCTGGGGTAGGTGCTTCTGCTTTTTATGCGCCAAGGGCGGAGTGTGTCTCATTCTGTGCCCCTAGGCTGGGGTACATTCTTCATGTTTCTTATACTCTTTTCGCATGGCGTATTCTCTTGCTTCTTATGTCCTTGGACCGGGGCGTATGTTTCTTCTTCTGATGTCCCTAAGTCAGGGTATATTCTTTCTTCATGTGCTCCCAGGTCGGGATGTATGTCTCTTTGCTTCTTCACGCCCCCGGATCGGGGTAAATGCTTCTGCTTCTTATGCGCCAAGGGCGGAGTGTACCCCTTTGTGCCCCCTGAGCGGGGTGGATGCTCTGCATGTGTCCCCGGTTCGGGGTGTAGCTTTGTCTCCAACGGAGGGGGTGTGCTGTTTCCTCAAAAGCCCCCAGACCAGGGTGTATTCTTCCCTTTCTTATACTCCCGAGGCGGGAGGGGTTCTCTTCATGTGTCCCCATGGCGGGATGTGCTTCTTTCTTCAAGTGTCCCCAGGCCGGGGTGAATTCTCTTCTTCTTCCCAGACACACCGGGGGGAATGTTTGCTTCTTGTGCTCCCAGGGTGGGGTGTATTGCTGCTTTTGATGCCCCCGAGGTGAGGCGTATTGCTGCTTCTGATGCCCCAGAGCGAGGTATCCTTTTTTTTTATATGCCCCCGGCACAGGGTGTATTCCGCTTCTAGTGCCCCCAGAGTGGAGTGTATTGCCGCTTTTGATGCGGGGTGTAGTCCTTGCTTTTTATGCACTCGAGGCGGGGTGAATTCTTCTTCTTTGTTTACGTGCCCCCATATCGGGGTGTATTCCTCTCTTCATATGCTTCCCTAAGCCAGGGGATGTTGTTTGTTCTGCTTCAGATGCCCCCCCTGGGGGGGTGCATGTTGCTTCCTGGACTCCGAGCCTGGGGTATGCTCCTTCAAAGGTCCCTAAGCCGGGGTGGATTCTCTTTTCTTCTCATGCTCCCAAGGCGGGATGTAGCTTCTTCAAGTACCCCTAAACCGGAGCGTATTCTTTATGGCTTCTATGTCCCCTGGCAGGGTATGCTTCTTCTTCAAATACCCCTAGGCCAGGGTGGACTTCTCTTCATATGCCCCTGAGTCGGGGCGTATTCTTTATAGCTTCTAGGCCCTCGAGGCGAGGTATGCTTCTTCTTCAAATACCCCCGAGACGGGGGTGTGTTTCTTGGCTTCATATGCCCCAGACGTGGGGTATATCTTTTGTTTCTTATGCTCCCGAGCCGGGATGTAGCTTCTTGGCCTCATATGCTGCTGAGGCGAGGGGTATGTTGCTTCATGTGCCCCCGATGGGGGATGCATTTTGCCTTTACTGCCCCGTGGCGGGGTATATCTCTTGGCTTCTTACGCCCCCAAGGTGGGGTGTGTTTTCTTCTTGTGCCCCCGGGGTGAGGTATGTTGCTTTTTGCACCCCAAAGGTGGAGTGTACTTATCGTCAAGTGCCCCTGAGTCGGGGCGTACCTGTATCTTACATGCCCCCCTGCGGGGTGAGCTTGGCTTCTTGTGCACCCGGGGCGGGGTGAGTTCTTCTCCTTTGCATGCCCCTAAGTCAGGGCGTGTTCTTTATAGCTTCCAGGCCCTCGAGGCGAGGTGGGCTTTTTCTTCAAATACCCCCGGGAGGTATGATTCTTGGCTTCATATGCTCCCAAGATGGGGTGTATTTTGCTTCTTCTCATGACCCCAGGCCGGGGTGGAGTTCTCTTCAGTTACCCCTGAGTCGGGGTTGATTCTTTTGCCTCTTATGCCCCAAAGTGGGGTGCACTTCTCTTCATATGCCCCCTAAGCCGGGGTGGAACTCTGCTTCTTCTCATGACCCCAGGCCGAGGTAGTCTCTTCTTCTTATGCTTATGTGCTCCCGCATCGGGGTGTATTCCTTTCTTCACATGCTCCCCTAAGCTGGGGAATATTGGGTGTTCTACTTCAGATGCCCCCCGGGGGGAGGGGGTATATATATGTTACTTCATGGACCCTAAGGACGGGATGTATTCCTTGTTCGAATGCCCCTAGGTCGGGGTTGATTCTTCTCTTCTTATGTTCCCAAGGCGGGACGTAGCTTCTTCAAATGCCCCTAAACTGGAGCGTATTCTTTTATGGCTTCTATGCCCCAAGGCGGGGTATATTTCTTCTTCAAATGCCCCGAAGCCGGGGTGTATTCTTGCGGCTTCTTATGCTCCCGAGGCGGGATGTGACTTCTTCAAATGCTCTTAAGCCGGGACGTATTCTTCATGACTTCTATGCCCCCTGGCAGGGTATGTTTCTTCTTCAAATGCCCCTATGCCAGGGTGTGTTCTTATACTTTTTGCGCCCCTCAGGGCAAGGTGCATTCCTCTCCATATGCCCCTAGCATGGGGTGTGCTTTTGTTTCTTATGCCCCCAGGTCGGGGTACGTTCCTTCTTCATATACCCCTAAGCCAGGGTGAGTTTCTCTTTTTGTGTGTCCCCAGGCCGAGGTGAATTCTTCTGCTTCTTCCGCCCCATAGTGGGGTGGATTCTTCTGCTTCTTATGCTCCCGCGGTGGGAGTGTGTGTTTCTTTTTCAAACACCCCTAGAACAGGGGTGTATTCTCTTATGGCTTCTATGTCCCGGACAGGACATGTTTTGCTTCTTGTGCCCCTAAGCCGGGGTAGACTTTTCTTCGAGTGTCCCTGAGTCGGGGTGTAGCTTTGTCGTCTGTTGTGCCCCCAGACGGGGTAGAATCTCTTCATGTGCCCCCAGGAGCTGGGTGTATATCCTTTTTTTTGCCTCCTATGCCCCCATGGCGGGGTATATCTCTTCTTCTTATCCCCCATGGCGGGGTATGTGCATGCTCTCTTCGAGAGTGGCGGCCGTGCTTGGCCTCATTGCTATAAAGCATTCCCCACAGCGGGCAGCCATTCATCAAGCTACAATTGTGGCTCGCTGGGTCCTTTGACAACAACTCGAGGGGCCATTTTGTGCCGGATAGAGGCAGCATGAAGGAGGGACGGGCCAGGTCATTACACCACGGACTCGGAGCCTCCTAGAGTCGGGCGGGACGTCGAGTTTCTTCTTGCTCTTTTTGGTTGGTGATGCTGGCCGACTTTTCTTCTTTTCTTCTTTTCTTCTTTCTTTCTTTCTTCTCTTTTTTTCTCTTTTTCTTTTTTTTTTGTCCCTTCTCCTCTTCTCTTCTTTTTTGTATGATTGACCAGGGTGGAGGTGCAGGAGAGCGCTCACCCCCTCAGGGAGGGGATGAGTGGTTCGCTCCACCGCATAAACCCCACAATGGTAATCTTTATTCAGCACGGGTCTCAACGGATGTGGCCATACAACCCTTTCTCGTCGGCTCTTTCTCTTCCCCTTTTTTTTTGCTTCTTTCTTTTCTCTTTTTTTCCTTCTTTTCTTCTCTTCTTCTTTTCTTCTTTTCTTCTTTTCTTCTTTTCTTCTCTTTCTTCTTGACGGAAACGGGGGGGCTTGATTTCCCCTCCCTTCTCTTCTCTTTCTCTTCTTTTTTTATCACAGCCCCCCATGATTCCTGGAAGCTGTAGGTGCCTCGGAGTAGCATCGTCGAGGCGACAAAGATAATTTCGCCTAGTCTAGCTTTTCTCCCCATAGGGCAGGCGAAGACAGCACCTGTAATTCATCAAAGCAGGAAAATATCGTTTATTAGGGGGCCATGAGGCCCTGAATCCCGACGAAGAGATGAAGGGTGGTTTGGTCCCACAGGGCGTGCCAGACTTGTGGACGCACTTTTCGTTCGTCTATTATGCTCGTCGTCTGTTCGGGAATGGTTGGTTCGTCTATTAAGTGCGCGGGCGTGCCAGTCACAAAGTGACAATTTATTCGGGCTCCGAAGAGCCCATGGTGCGCTCGATCTGACTCGGTCAGACGATTGTGTGGTTCGTGTCGGGACCAAAACCCGCCGCGCCATAAAGCTCACGGCGTCATTTACATCCCCCGTACGAGGGAACGCCCTTGATTAATCGCCGGGATTCAGGGCCTCATGGCCAAGAAATTAATTGCATGAAAGGTATATTACGAGGTATCGAAATCCTCGCGCGAGGACGAGAAGAAAACCATTCGCGGTCAGGTCGGTCGTGTACTGACCATTTAATGTTCGGACGAATGTCCGGCTTGAGGAAAAGCGCGATCGTCGCGGGAAAACAGAAGCATATGTATGCCAGGATATGGCAAATTTATTGTTCGGAAGAGCGGAAAACGTTCGGCTGAGCCTCGGTTGGAGCGGTCAAAAACCAGTAAATCTGTTGGCCCAGTGTAAGAGCAAGCTGCGACCATACTGCAGCGGGCCCACCGCGGTCGAAACAAGACTTGCATGAGCTTCATTAATATTTTCGGTGCCAAGGGGGAACGAGGGAATATCCCTTGAATCAGCTGAAAAGTCCTGTGTCTAGGGAAGCGGACGTTCGAAACGTGTCGGTCATTCGGGAGACCGTTTAATATTCAGACGGGTGCCCGGCTTGAGAATATTGTAATCGTCGCGGGAGGAGCTGGAACATATGTATGCCATGATACGGTAAATACATTATTCCGCGACTCTGAAAATATTCGGTTGAATCTCGGTTATTGTAACATGAAACCAGTGAATCTATTGGCCCGGCGCGAGATCGAGTCAGGATCATACCGGGGGCGCCTCCCGTGGTCCAAACGAGGCTTGCGCAGGCATCATTAATATTCCCGGTGCCGGAGGCCAACGGGGAGAGTCTCGGGACTAGACTCCAGAACCGGACACGTGTTCGAAAGGAGCGGGCTGTAGACCGAGGATATGAGCCAGACGATGACCATGATCGGGACGGGCCCGAGGTCTAAGTGTGGCCCACGGAGGTCTTATTGATATTCCCATGGAAGGAGTCCAGGGGTGGCGAGAGCCGTCTCGTTCTATTCCGATTCTGTCGATCACTTGCGGACCTTTTCATGTTCGGGCAAGGGCCCATATTGAAAGTGCGACGTGGGTGGAAACGACCCCGTACAAATGTATGCCGAGTTTACGGCAATTTCAATGAAAGAGCGGGAGCGAATCCCGTTAGAATGAATCCGATCTAACGGGCTATCGGCCCGGAATAATGCCGGCTCACGACCATATCAGGGCGAGAGCCGTCGGCCATGTTGGTTGCTCACGGGTCTTTTCATGTTCAGACACATGTCTGCAATAGAAACGCGGCGAAAATCAGGGTGAACCCGTTCAAATGTCTGCCGAGCGTGCGTCAATTTTAGTAGTGGCTCGGAAGGGATCCGGCCTGAGAAACGAGTCCGGTTCAATCGAAATGTTGGCCCGAGGCAAGGTCGGGTCATGGCCAGTTTGGGATGATTCCCAAGGCTCAGGCCCAACTTGGGAGGGCGACATCGTTGTTCCTTCAGCACCGGGTCACGAGAGAGACAGGGCTGCAAAGCGGATTTTACCATCATTTTATTATTACTTAGAGTTTTACTATTATTATTTATTGATTTATGTATATCTTTAAATGAGTTCGTTATTGCTATTTATTTATTTATTTTTTGTGATTTATTCATTTATTACTGTTATTATTAGGTTTTTTATTGTTTATTTGTTTTATTATCATTCGTTTGCTTGTCGTGTTTTGTTAAATTTGTTATTGTTATTTATCCTGGGTTATCATTTATTTATTTATCATTCTTGGTGAGTTTGTTATTATTATTCATTCATCTTTGTTATCATTTATTTGTCTAATTATTATTATCGTTATTTTTTAAGCTTATTATTACTATTACTTATTCCTTTATTATTCTTATTTATTTATTCATTTTTGAATTTGTTATTATTATTTATTATTATTATTATTACTCATATTTTCTGGAGAGAGAATGGGCCATTAGAGGGCTAAGAGAAAGGCGTACCGCTGAAGGGCTGGGAATGTGCCGCTGAAGAGCCTAGGGGTTGTGCCGCTGAAGGGCCGAGGAGTGTGCCGCTGAAGGGCCTGGGGACTGTGCCGCTGAAGGGCTGAGGAGGTGTGCCGGCGAAGGGTATGGCCGAGTGTGCCGGGGAAGGTCCGGCTGGAGCGTGCCGGGGAAGCGACGGTTGGAGCGTACCGGCGAAGGCCTGGCAGGGTGTACCGGGGAAGGCCCTTAGGGGCGTGCCGGCGAAGGGCTGGACTAGGTGTACCGGTGAAGGCCCACTCTCCCTCTAGTTCTTTTAAGGCTTTTCTTTTCTTCCTCTCTGATTTTATTAAGTGTACAGAGGTTTCTTCTTTTCTTCTCTTGATCAGTTTCTATTCTTTCTCCCACGAGGACAAATGTTCAAGTTATTTAGTTATCGTTCGATTTGGCTCTCTTTGAATTGATTGCATTGTTCTTTGCATTGGTTGAAGCATTTTACCGTTGTTCTTTTCGTTTGTTTGTTGCTTTCTTTTAGTACTTCATAACGTGTGATCGCTCCATTTGTTAGTTGTTTCTCTTTATCTTTTCAACATGTTATCGTTTCTAACGAAAATTCGGCAGCATCTCCCCTTGACCCGAGCGTAAGGGAGATACAGGGAGCGTGCCCACGAGGAGTGGCGGAACCCGACAACTGGAGGTGGGCGCCCGAGAGCGGCAACACCTTTAATAAAACTCGAAAAACTCGGAGGGAACGGCGAATGGAAGCCTACTCTAGGACTGGCTTAGGGGGGAATGCATCGGGCAATAAGGAAGGGCAGGTGTGCCGGGCAAGGACGGCACGAGAGGGCATGCCGGCGAAGGAGATGGAAAGTGTGCCGCTGAGGGCCAAATGGAGTGTGCCGCTGAGGGCGGCTGAAGGTGTGCCGCTGAGGACCAAAGGGTGTGCAGCTGAAGGCGTGCCGCTGAGGGCCAAGGAGTGTGCCGCTGAGGGTAGCCAAAGGTGTGCCGCTAAGGGGCAAGGAGTGTGCCGCTGAGGGCAGTTGAGGGCGTGCCGTCGAGGGCTAATAGAAGCGTGCCGGTGAAGGCCGCTGATGGTATATCAGCAAGGGGCTTAGCCAGGACGCACAGCTAGAAGCTAGGGAGGCTGGGCAAAGGAATGAGGACTGGGGGTTAGCCAGGTGGACTGGGGATTGAAGAAAGGGGGAAGGGCAAGGAGGAAAGATCATCGCCGGAGACCAAACCGACGGGGAAGACGAGGAGGAGGAAGAACGCGATCAAACGCATGCAAAATACCCAAACGGACGGAGACAACGGAAGATCCCAAAAGGGGGTTTTTATTCAAAAGGGAAAAGGGCCACAAACGGCCACATACATTGCAAAGAGAAAGGGATAGGAGAAAAGAGAAAGAGAATATAGCGTGGGGGAGGGGGAACGGAATACAACGGGGAAGAGGGACGGAGCGTGAGCTCCTCCCCCTCCTTCTCTTCTTCTCTTCTTTTCTCTCAGCCTGTGGTGGTCGGAGCAGCAGGCTCCTCTTCTTCTCTTTTTCTTCTTCTCTTCTTCGTGTCTCTGTCTCTTCCCCCTCCTTTTTTTCCTGGAATGGGAGTGCCTTTATACTCCCAGCAGTGGGAGCCTTCGAGCACGGCAATCGGAGGCGGGAAGTGGCTCGTGATGATGGGGTTTGACTCCCCCTGTCCTGGCTGCCAGGGGAGTAGCCCGCGTGGCCCAACCGTTGGCTGACACCTTAGAGAGCTTACTGCGCGCCAAGGATGCATAGGGCATGGGCACCACGTCGTCTGGCCGTTGAAAAGACTTCACGCTGTGCCGCTGGTGCGATGAACAAGTGTGCCGTAGGAGGGCCAAAAGGGCGTGTCGTTGAACGCTGCTAAAGCGTGCCGTGGGAGGCCCACAGAAGTGTACCGTTAGAAGCCCCTGGGGGCGTGCCGCTGAGGGCCTAAAGGGCTGTGCCGCTGGGTAGGGTGGAGGGTGTGCCGCTGAGGGCCTATGATCGCGTGCCGCTGAAGCCCCCCAAGGGGGTGTGCCGCTGAACAGCTCGAGGGCGTACCGCTGAGGCCCATTGGGGTGTGCCGCTGAGGGCCTGCGAGGGGCGTGCCGCTGAAGCCTCCTGAGGGCGTGCCGCTGGAGACCCCCTGGGGGTGTACCTCTGAAGCCCTCCCTGGGGGTGTGCCGCTGAAGCCTGGGGGCTTGGGTGTGCCGCTGAAGGGCTCCCATGGGCGTACCGCTGGAGGGGGGCCAGGGGCGTGCCGCTGAAGGGCCTTGGGCGTACCGTCGAACGGCTAAATGGGCAATTTTGAGCCCGTTGTGAGCACGAGTTGTGACCCGCTTGATTTTCTTCGAGACCCAGGGATTGTGGGGCTCTTGGTGGTTGGTTTCTATTCACTATCGTGACTTCGGAGATGGCTTCACGGCAGTGAGGACATTTGGGGGATCCGGATGACCAGTCTCTCCGGGGCCTCTTCACCCGGTGCCGTCGTTGATGCCGGGCCGAGCATGATATCTTGGTGTGCAATTTTTTGGTGTCCACACCACTCCACGCAGGGAGGTAAAGAGCTACACAATTGGGCCTGGGAGGACCGAATTCGGGTTGACGGGCGGCTTCTCCCGTCTCTTCGGCAACACCCGAACACGTGACGGTGGGGCCCACGTGCTGTCCGGAGGGGCCGTGTGGGACCCGGTGGCACCGCTGTAGTGGGGACACTTAGGGAAGCGCTCCCCGGGCTGGCGGCACGTTGGTTCGCCGTCCGGAGGCCGGGCGGATCCGTTCGGCACCGGTCGGAATGACCGGCCACGGATCTGCCGGTTCTATTTTCCGGCGCGCGCTCCGGCGAGAACGTTCAAACGCTCCGATCAGCCCCGATGTCAGAATGCGACAAAACTGGCGCCGTTGGAAAGATGCTTCGAAGGGATTCAACCCAAGGTGATTACAGAAAAATAATCAAGCATGCACTTCTGATTGGCGAATTTTGAAGGTTGCTATTGTACAGTGTCTGAACTCTCAGACTAGCAGGGAATTTTCCTGGGGATTGCCTTTGACCGCGAGGTAGACGTTCGAATCTGGGGTTGTGTTCTTCAGAAAAGTTTTGGGAAATCAAGCTACAAAACCAGGACTATTTTTGGATCTGGATTTAGGGAAGGCTAAGAATTTATATGATTTGTGCACTAGCAGTGGGTCGGATCTGGAATCTGGCTGACACCACTATAGCTGAGGAAAAACACGAATTTTTAAAAATAGATGGAAGGCTGATCAAAAAGTAAGAAAATTCATGGATGTAGGGGATTATGGAAAGAAATCCCAGTGAAATTGGGAGGGTTTGAAAAAATCAAAAAGGTGGTCGGAGATGAGAAACTCAGAGTTGTTGTCACTGTAGATAGAGATAAAATAGATCTGGGAATGCAAAATGAACGAAAATGGAAAATTACCAAATGGAGAAGTTTAGACGTGAGAATTTAGGTGGAGGTGGAGCTTCAAGGTAAGAACACACCCTAAAAATTTCAAATCCATCTGAGCTCGTGGATGGCATCAAGAATTTACGAACTACACCTCTGTCCAGCAGGACAGAAACTTGAAGATGGCTCCGCGGCGGCTCGAAGGCAGCACGAACGGCGGCGGCGGCGGCACAGATGAAGATAAGAGGTTGAGAGGGGAAGATAGAAGGTGGATACAGTCTAGAACTGGAGGTTGGAGGAGAGGAACCAAAGGGGAGGAGCTGGGGGCGCAAGGAGCTTCAAGGCATTCAACAAAATTTCTGATTTTTCATTAATATTCATATGAAAATACAACCTTTTATATGCTAGGTATCAACTCTAATGTAGACCCTTGGATCTTGGGATGGGGAATGAAGGGTCTAGATCAAATGTGACTAACACACAAAAATTAATAAAAATAATCCAGGGGAAGGGGGCGGCCTATTGACCATGGAAGAGGTAGGTGGGGTGGGTGTAGAATGTTGACATTCTTCACCCTTTGTCCCCCATGTGTCTATAATGTTGTGCATCCCTTGGTTTTGATGATGACAATAGGATATGTTTGATTAATCAAGTTCTATCTTGTTTCATAACAAATACAAGTGGTTTGATTGTTCCTTCAAAGTATTGGACTCATTCAATTTACCTCTGATAAGTTAAGTAATTTCAGGTCCACTGAAATCCAAGTGGAATCAACAAATCAGAAGAAGTGTCAAAGGCCGCTTGTCGACCAGGGAAGTGGTTATGGTCGACCAACGAACTCAACCAGAAAAGCATCAGATCATCTGTCTTCTGGAAGCATCTTGGCTGTCGACCAAAGCCCCGCCTCTGGTCGACCACAGAAAAGACAGAAGCAACAGACAAAACTGCTGGCCATCTGGAAACTGCCCCCTGTCGACCAGCGACCAGGCTGTGGTCGACCAACGGGCGACGTGAGTTTCAGCCAGAAGAACCGGCCGTCTGGGGACTGCCCATTGTCGACCAGCGACAGGGTCATGGTCGACCACGGGTTTATATATCGTCCAAAACCGAACTCTAACCGAATTCTGTTTTGGTTCCTTAAAACCTGCAGATGGTTGTTGCAGGTTGTTGGGCTGCTCAGGAGATAAGCTTCCGCACGGGAATCAAGGAAACAATCTTGCTTAGAAGTGGTCAAACTCGTTCTAACGATTGGATTTAAACCGATCCCTGTTTTCTAGCAGATTGGCGCTCGATCTGATAATTGAGCGGGAAGAACTTTATTCTTGAAAATAAAAAGAGCTATATGAAGAATATAAGGCAACTAATCACGAAGGAGGAAGCAGAGAGAGAGCACGGAATAGAAGCCAAGGAAGATACACACAGAAGAGGAAGAAGGAGCTCTCCACCAATCAAAAATCTGCAGAAAGGTTAAAGGCAATCTCGTTGCTGCAGAAGGAAGACTTAGCTCAGGCCTGTGTGATCTCCAGCAGCAGAACAATCGAAGGCAACTGACTGGAAGATCAACAGGGAGTCTAGGCTTCTTCATAAGCGTGATCAAGTCCCAGGCTGAACACCTATTCTTCTACACACGCCAATATTCAGTCCTGTCTTTCATCACCTGTTCTTATCATCTTTTCATTTCTGATTACAATTATTGTCAAGCTGTGAGGCAGCAGAATCAAGCTGTGTGTCAGCAGGTACAAGCTGTGTGTCAGCAGGTACAAGCTGTGTGTCAGCTGTGTTTTGGTTGAGATCAGAGATTCTCATAGTGAAGCCTTGCTTGAGTTAAGCAAGGGGTGAATGTAAGTCTCAGGAAGAGACTGAACCACCTTAAAAATCCTTTCTTGTGGTGTGCTTGTGTGTGTTTGATTTCCTATACGTATGCTTGCATCTTTACTATCCGCATTAGTTCTATGATTCATTAATTACCAGTAGCTCATCTGGTCAATAGTCAGTAAATTATCAAAAAGGGGGAAAGATCTATTCACCCCCCCTCTAGATCTATTCAGTCCGTATCCAACACGTGGTATCAGAGCGGGTTCTCCAAAAATGTGGTCTAACGACCAGGAGAGACCGGGCGGACTGAACTCTAAAAGCCTCATAGCTGAGGGGCACTCTGTAACTAGACCTCCATATTTTGAAGGAACTGATTATTCTTATTGGAAAAATCGTATGCAGGTGTTCTTACGTGCGCAAGACCACGAGATGTGGAGGGTAGTGAGCCGCGGACCTTTTGAGCTACCGGAAGATGAAGAAACCTGGACCAGAGAACAGGTCAGGAAATCAACTGTCAACTGGGGAGCCATGAACGTGATGCAGTGCTCACTACACCCCACAGAATTCTCAAGAGTTTCCAATGCGCAACAGCCAAAGAAATGTGGGATTGTCTAAAGGTAATCTACGAAGGTACTTCCGAGGTAAGAGAGACAAAAGCAAATATGCTAGTCTCAGAATATGAGATGTTTAGGATGAAAAATGATGAAAGTATTTCTGAGATGTATGCCAGATTAGTACAATTTACTAATGGCTTGAAGAGCTTAGGGAAGACATACAAAGAGCAGGAATTAGTGAGGAAGATTTTAAGGTCTCTCACATCGATGTGGCATACCAAGGCCACAGTCATTGAGGACTCAAAGGATCTCACAACAATGACAGTGGATGAGTTAGTAGGATCCCTGATGGCCTATGAGGTCAATCTGAAGAGAAAGGAAGATGAGGGCAAGAAAAAGAAGCAACTTGCCCTAAAGACTAAGACAAGCACCTCTGAGGTGTCTGACAATGATGACTCATCTAGCTCAGGTGAAGAATCTGGTGAGCTAGCCATGCTTACAAGAAAATTTAAAAAATTCCTGCGGAAGGAAGGTAAAGGATTCAGAAATCCAAAGGGCATGGTAAGGAAGTCATCCCAGTTTAAATCTGATAAACATAAGGCTCCTTCTAACAAACTCATTTGCTACAATTGCAGGCAGCCTGGACATATGAAGGCTGAATGTCCAGAAGCTCCTAAGAAATCAAGCTTCAAGTGGAAAGGCAAGAAACCCAAGGCGATGATTAGCACTTGGAGTGAGGAGGAAGAGAGCAGTGAAGAGGAAACAACTTCCGAGGAAGAAGAAGGAAAGCTCTGTCTGATGGCCAAGGGAGACAACAGTGATCTTGAGGTAAGTTCCCCATTTCAAGACTTCTCTAGTTCGGATTGGGAAGAAGTATATTCAGAATTGCTTGATACTTATGAAAGAATAAGAAAGGAAAATAAACATTTGAAGAAGAAGATCAGTCAACTGAATAAAGACAGCAATTCAATGGAAAACAAAACTGAACTAGAAATGGAAATCAAGTCACTGAAAAACAAGCTGAATCAAATGGACTTAGATGAAGAAAACCACAAGAGAATGTCCGAAGAGAATGAAATGCTAAAAAACGACATTGATGAGTTAAAACTAAAGACTCAAGAATATGAACAGGAAACTAAGTTAAGTCAAGAAAGAAACAATTCACTCAAGGAAGAAAACAACCAACTCCTAAGAGAAATAGAAAGAATTAAGAGTGACCTGAAAAATAAACAGGAGACCTTGGAAAAAATGACTCAAGGTCAAGAAAACTTAAATGCTGTCTTGAGAATAAAAGTAAACTTTCAAAAAGAAGGGTTAGGATACAATCCTACGGCTAAAAAGGAATTCCAAATAAAAACCGTAACTGGGATTGCTGACTCAAAAGGAAAAAGGCCCCTGATTAATCTATACCAAGATAAACAAGAGGATGTAGCTGAATGCTCCTCCAAAAGGAACAATGTCACCAAGGAAGAGAGAAATTTTAAAGAGAAAACAGTCAATCAATATAAGATTCAAAAGAATAAACAAGAAACCCAAATTCACAGAAATCACCAAACAAACCAAGGACTAAACCAAGTTAAAAGACATAAATCTGGAAAACAAGATGTCTGGAGACAGGCTGGTCGACAACAGACCCTTCATCTGTCGACCAGAGGATCTGCCAGAACAGGCGCTGGTTACTGGAGAAGCAGTGGTCGACCACAGGTACACCAGATGTCGACCAGAGGTGCTGCCAGAACAGACGCTGAGTTCTGGAGACGCGATGGTCGACCACAGACATACCAAAAGTCGACCATGGCCAGACAAGCAAACAGAAATCACAGGTTTTCTCGGGTAAAACAAAATGAAAACTTGAATACACAAAGGTGGACTCAGATTAAAGAAGCTTTAGAACAAAAGCAACCCAACCTGAACAAGTTCAGAAATAAAAATTTACACTGCTCTAACAGAATCTGGGTTCCCAAAGGATTACTGCAGCAATTTCATAATTTCACAAGCTATCTTGGACCCGGGTACCATTGGGGTCCAAAAGTTTCTGTGTAACTTGTGATGCAGGTGTGTTTGGCAGCTATACACAACAAGTGGTACTTAGATAGTGGCTGCTCAAGACATATGACAGGGGACAAGGCAAAATTCTCCGAGCTAAACTCAAAAGATGGAGGACATGTGACATTTGGAGGAAATAACAAAGGCAAGATCATTGGGAAAGGTAAGGTAGGTAAGACATCTACAAATTGCATTGAAGATGTACTGCTAGTGGATGGCCTGGAATATAATCTTCTAAGCATCAGTCAGCTATGCGACAAAGGCCATCAAGTAGTCTTTGATTCTAAGATCTGTAAAATTCTTGAACCAAATTCGGCTAAAGTTAAGTTTATGGGCAAGAGAGTAAATAATGTCTACATGATAGACTTGGATGATCCAGCCCACTCCAACTTGTGCCTCACCGCCAAGAAGGAGGACCTGACTTGGTTGTGGCACCGAAGGCTAGGGCATGTTAGCTACAGGGTGCTGCACAAATTGGTTAAGAATAAAATGGTTTCTGGTTTACCTGAAATTTCGTTTGCTCAAAATGTCAAAGTATGTGAATCATGTACCCAAGGTAAGCAAACAAGAAAATCATTCAAAGGTAGAACTGAAAGTCAATCTTCTAGACCACTAGAACTTGTGCACATGGACCTTTTTGGCCCAACAAGAACTGCTAGTCTTAGTGGTAAGAGGTACGGTTATGTACTAGTTGATGATTTCTCTAGATTCACATGGGTAATGTTTTTATCACATAAAAACGATGCCTTTCATGAATTTCAGGATTTTTACAGAAGAATGAAGCAGGATGGTAAGTCCAAAGTGTGTTCAATAATATCTGATCATGGGGGAGAATTTGAAAATTCAGAGTTTGATGAATTCTGCAGGAACAAAGGAATAAATCACAGGTTCTCCTCACCAAGGACGCCAGAGCAAAATGGAGTGGTGGAAAGAAGGAATCGCACACTTGTTGAAATGGCCAGAACCTTGTTAGTTGAAGCCAATCTTCCAAGAAGATTTTGGGCTGAGGCGGTCAATACAGCATGTTATATTGTAAACAGGGCAATGGTAAGACCATCTAGTGCGAAAACTCCATATGAGGTGTTCAAAGGTAAGAAGCCATCTCTAGCTCATTTTAGGATCTTCGGTGTAAGGTGTTTTATTCATAACAATGACAAGAGATCATTGGACAAATTTGAACCAAAGAGTGACCCAGGAATCTTCTTGGGATACTCTGACCGTTCAAGAGCCTATAGAGTCTACAACACCAAAGATCAGCTAGTTGAAGAATCCCCACATATCACATTTGATGAAAATAATGACTTTGACAAAACTGGACAGGTAGGCAAAGATGAAGATGGGGAATTTCTGGAAGGCAAAGAGGAACCAATGGAGACTGAAGCAGAACCAAAGCAAGGTGATTCCAATGATCAACCCGAAGGAGAGATCATCCCAGGTAACAATTCTGAAAATCTGAGATTTCTCAGAGATCATCCTCTAGATAACATCATTGGAGGAATTAATGAACCGAGGAAAACTAGATCTCAGCTTAAAACAGTTGATGAATTAGATCAGCTAGCCCTTGTATCTCAAGTTGAGCCTAAAAATGTAGAGGAAGCTTTAAGAGATGAATCTTGGATAAATGCCATGCATGAAGAATTAAATCAATTTGAAAGAAATCAGGTTTGGAAACTTGTTCCCAGACCCTCATCTCATCCTGTTATTGGAACCAAATGGGTTTATAAAAATAAGCTTAATGAAGAAGGAGTTGTTATGAGGAACAAGGCTCGGTTGGTGGCTAAGGGGTATAACCAAGAATTTGGAGTTGATTTTGAAGAATCATATGCTCCAGTTGCAAGGTTAGAAGCCATTAGAATATTGTTAGCATTTGCGGCGTCCCATGGAATTAAATTGCAGCAAATGGATGTAAAAAGTGCCTTTCTAAATGGCTTTGTAAAGGAAGAAGTCTTTGTGGAACAACCCCCTGGTTTTGAAAATGATGATCTTCCTAATCATGTCTTTAAACTGCATAAGGCTTTGTATGGTTTAAAGCAGGCTCCTAGGGCATGGTACGACAGACTGAGTTCATTCCTCACCAAAAAGGGCTACACAAGAGGTAAAATTGATCAAACATTATTCTCCAAGACCCAAGGTAAGAATATACTAATTGTGCAAATCTATGTGGATGATATTGTGTTTGGATCCACTGAAGCTTCGTTATGTACTGAATTTGCAAATCTAATGACCAATGAGTTTGAAATGAGTTTAATGGGTGATTTACAGTTCTTTCTTGGATTGCAGATTCTACAATGTAGAGAAGGCTACTTCATAAATCAATCCAAGTACATAAAGGAGATGCTGAAAAAGTTTGGCTTGGAGAGCTGCAAACCAATAGAGTCACCCATGGGGACAAATGCAACATTGGAGGCTGATGTAAAAGGTAACATGGTAGATGCCAAGAAATACAGAGGTATGATCGGATCCCTACTATATTTAACTGCCTCTAGGCCAGACATTCAGTTCAGTGTATGCATGTGTGCTAGATATCAATCTAGCCCTAGAGATTCACATTTAGGGGCTGTCAAGCGTATCCTTCGTTACCTTGCCGGTACCCAAGAATTGGGTTTATGGTATCCTACTTATTGCAAACTAGATTTAATTTCATATTCAGATGCTGATTATGCTGGTTGCAAAATTGATAGGAAGAGTACTAGTGGTTATTGTCAAATATTAGGTGGATGTTTAATATCATGGGCTTCTAAAAGACAGCATTCTATGGCACTCTCCACTGCTGAGGCTGAGTATGTCGCAGTAGGGAGCTGTGGTACACAGGTTTTGTGGATAAAACATCAACTCCAAGACTACAATGTAGATCTTGGATGTGCACCTATTTTCTGTGACAACACTAGTGCTATTAATTTGTCTAAAAACCCCATTCAACACTCTAGGACAAAACACATTGAGATCCGTCATCACTTTCTAAGAGATGAGGTCTCCAAAGGAAATTTCATGCTTCATTTTGTAGAAACTGAAAAACAACTGGCAGACATTTTCACAAAACCCCTTAACAATGACAGATTTTCAACTCTAAGAAGGGAGTTAGGAATTTGTAGAGTTTCTCCTGAAAATTCTTGAAATAATCATATTCATGTGTTCACTGCATAGATTCTGTCATTTCTGTCTAAGTTATGTCAACTAGGTCTCTAGTACTGGTCAAGTTTTTGAGTTTGGAAAGTCTTGTGTCGGGTGCTACTTCAGCAAGTTCTACAGAATACTGGTTCTCTACGGCTCATCTCTTGTGGTCGACCACAGACAAGGCGCTGGTCGACCAAGGCATCAGGACAGGAAATAGTTAGCTCTGGGAATTCGCAGCTGTCGACCACAGGCGATCCAATGGTCGACAACAGGTTTGTCAGAACGCAGTCTTCTCAACAGGCAGGTTCTGTGTCAGCACAAAGGTTGACCACAGGCCACTCCATGGTCGACAAAGGACCTGAAAAAGGGAAATTGGATCTAATCAAGCTGCTGGCTTTGGTGGGAAATCTTCTGAACTTTTTGGACTCTGAGCTCAGTTTTGCTTTACTCACTCATCCTTGTTCACACTTCCTATTCCTTGTGTCTCTATATCTCTTTGTGGCCAACTTATTGTTTTCTATCTTCAGCAAGGACTCACAAATTGAGGGGGAGTAAAAAGTGTAAACTCATTCCTTAATAAATCATTGAACAACCTAACCATATCTTACAAGAAAATCACCAAAGTCATCAATGAGAGTAAAGGTTAAGTGTAGTAATGAGAATTTGACCTGTACTACTGCAATAAATTCAAACCATAACTATGACTCTGACTCAAGACTATTGAGAACTTATGTTTTTAGTAATGAGACTGTTTCTCTACCTGTGTCTGTGTTGGACAGTGAAAATAAACGCTGCTATAGCATGAATGTATATGGAATACGCCATAATTCTGCCTTCTTGGTAGAGCAATGGACTGAGTTCTGAGAAACTACTGTTCTCTATCACAAAGCAAAATTGGCTGAAAAATTAAGTGGGAGACATGTATGTCATGAAGACTCAATCTACCTCTGCCACTCTCAAAATTATTAATTGGGCATCCTGAGTAACTGGGGATATTGGCGTCTGATAAACGTATATCCTCACGGATAAAAAGTGTGTCCCAGTTAAAAATGGAATGGTTAGGCATGCTAAGTAGCCGGGGTTTCTGGCGTGTAAAAAGCGTGTCTCCTCGTGTGGAAAAGCATGTGATAAACCTGACCACAGCTCTTAAATATTTCAAAACGAAAAGGCAACAAAAATGGTTGACCTAATGCACTATATGCAAATAGAGGCATAAAACACTGTTCAGCTTGTTCAGCTAGTAAAATTATCTCATGAACAATATTATAAGTTTAAGGAGCCGTGAGTAAGAAAGTGGATATGGGGAGTCAATTTATTGGGGCAATACTTTCAAATTCTTTGAACCACAAGACCCACTCGAATTTGTCACAAGGTGGTCTTTGAGAAAGGGAGGAAAGGTTACTTAATTGTCTTATTAAAGAAAGGGGGTACACTTCAATAATTTCCCAAAATATGAGTTATGCTGATTAATCGTGACCGCTCGTTCTTTGCATCGCGATGGTTCACTGCCCTAACAATTAAGGGCCAGCCTTAATGCCCTACCCTATAAATTGTCTCGGCTGGGTCCCTGAAATTTTCCCATCCGCAGCCCTAGCCCTCTCTCAACTTCATCTTCTCCAGATTTCTTTTCTCGCCTCTCTCTCGCCTCTATCTCGCTTCCCTTCACAATGTCTCCCAAGCACGCTCTAAGTTCCTCTAAGCGTAGAAGAGATCAGGCCCCTGCCGCAGCTTCGATGCCGTCCAAGCGATCCAAGTCGCGGGCCGCACAGGGTTCGCCATCGGCCCCTCACAGGTCGACCACGGCTGATGCACCTGGTCCAGGCAGACAATCAGCAGCTTCAGAGGAACCCGCAGTGCATCCCGTTTCTGGAGCTCTCAAGCCACGGACAGTTCTGCAACCAAGGATCGTCGATTTCTCCGATGACAAGCTGATGGAGATGTTCCCAGATCTACTGCCAATTTTTGAAGCTCAAGAGTGGACTACGTTCGTTTCAGTGCACAATTCGTACTCGCCCCAGCTTGTGCAAGAATTCTACCACAACCTGCAAGTCGTGGACAGTCAGCTCTACACCGTAGTTCAAGGGAAAGTCATCAGACTCGACGTCAAGCTTCTCCACATGACGCTGAAGACTCCCAGACTTGGAGCTGTTTTCAACCATGAGGACTTCGACCTCCGAGAAGCACATGCAGTGGTCACTGGCAAGCCAGCCCCTGAGGTCCTTCCCAAGTACCTCAATGCTAATACCTTCCCTCCTCTTCATCGTTTGCTTCACCACATCATCACCACCATCATACAACCTCGAGGAGGCGCCAGAGATCAAGTGAGTCGCCTCCATCTGTTTATACTCCATGGCCTCATCACTCGCCAGCCTATTCGCCTAACCACACTCCTTTTGAATTCCCTCAGAAGCATCCTACATTATCCCCTGAATTCTCTTCCTTTTGCTGCCCATATCACTTCCATTCTGAAAGCAGCCAACATACCTTCTCCTCACAGCCCAAGCATTGTCATTCCCAAATGGCACGTCTACAATTTTCACTTCGTGACCACATTCTTGGGATTTAAGAAGGTCGGAGACCATGTTCAGCGCACTCTCCCTTCCAAGGGCAAAGCAAAGGATCCAGTGCCACCCTCTTCTCCACCTCATTCACCTATACAGGTTAGCCCTGCTGTCACACCGTCACCAATGGTGCCTCAAGCTACACCTACTACCACCACTGCTGCCCATCCACCATCGTCCCTTTCACTAGTGCTCTGGCAGCCAGGCACTGCTGCCCCTCCAGCTCAATCCCCATCTGCTCAAACTACCCAAGCCAAGCTCCATCACATTCTGCTCAACCCACACCAGTACCACCTACCTCCACTCCCTCTACTTCTGCTCCACCACCAGCATTTATCTCCCACCCTGAATCTCATGGCGTGCTCCTCCAGATGGCATCTCAGTTATCTTCTCTCACCACCCAACTCCAATCATTTCAAGAGAATGTCAATGCTGCCACTGGACGCTTGGAGCAGAAAGTCCAACGGCTGGAACAACAGATGGAGGCCAGGTTCATCAAGCAGAAGGAACACTCTGACCAGGCTAGTTCTCGGTTCAACAGACTAGTAAGGACCCTCGGTGAAGTGTCCGATCAGATGGGAATCCGTATCGAGATCACAACCCAGCAGAATGAGAAGTATCACAAGGATACTATCTCAGAGATCCAGAAGCTCAGGCTCTCCTATGCCCACATTGTTGACAAGCTGGATCGCATGGCAGAGAACGTGAAGCCAGAGACCTCCTCATCCTCCTCAGAGGGATTGTTCAAATGATCTTCTTTTTGCTGTTGACAAAGGGGGAGATAGGACTTTATGTGTCATTGTGTGTCTAGTTGTGTGTCTAGATGTGAGTCTAGATTGTCAAATTTACTTTGTCTACGTGTCCTCAGTGTCTTTATCCTTTTTTGAGTCTCTCATGTAATTAGTGCTATTGTTTTTGAAAGTCACATCAAACGAATTGACTGAATGAAATCTGTGCTATGATAGCCTTGCATGCAATATCAAATGAATTTTATAATCTGTTGTTTGTCACAATGACTCATGGTTGTCATCATCAAAAAGGGGGAGAATGTTGTGCATCCCTTGGTTTTGATGATGACAATAGGATATGTTTGATTAATCAAGTTCTATCTTGTTTCATAACAAATACAAGTGGTTTGATTGTTCCTTCAAAGTATTGGACTCATTCAATTTACCTCTGATAAGTTAAGTAATTTCAGGTCCACTGAAATCCAAGTGGAATCAACAAATCAGAAGAAGTGTCAAAGGCCGCTTGTCGACCAGGGAAGTGGTTATGGTCGACCAACGAACTCAACCAGAAAAGCATCAGATCATCTGTCTTCTGGAAGCATCTTGGCTGTCGACCAAAGCCCCGCCTCTGGTCGACCACAGAAAAGACAGAAGCAACAGACAGAACTGCTGGCCATCTGGAAACTGCCCCCTGTCGACCAGCGACCAGGCTGTGGTCGACCAACGGGCGACGTGAGTTTCAGCCAGAAGAACCGGCCGTCTGGGGACTGCCCATTGTCGACCAGCGACAGGGTCATGGTCGACCACGGGTTTATATATCGTCCAAAACCGAACTCTAACCGAATTCTGTTTTGGTTCCTTAAAACCTGCAGATGGTTGTTGCAGGTTGTTGGGCTGCTCAGGAGATAAGCTTCCGCACGGGAATCAAGGAAACAATCTTGCTTAGAAGTGGTCAAACTCGTTCTAACGATTGGATTTAAACCGATCCCTGTTTTCTAGCAGATTGGCGCTCGATCTGATAATTGAGCGGGAAGAACTTTATTCTTGAAAATAAAAAGAGCTATATGAAGAATATAAGGCAACTAATCACGAAGGAGGAAGCAGAGAGAGAGCACGGAATAGAAGCCAAGGAAGATACACACAGAAGAGGAAGAAGGAGCTCTCCACCAATCAAAAATCTGCAGAAAGGTTAAAGGCAATCTCGTTGCTGCAGAAGGAAGACTTAGCTCAAGCCTGTGTGATCTCCAGCAGCAGAACAATCGAAGGCAACTGACTGGAAGATCAACAGGGAGTCTAGGCTTCTTCATAAGCGTGATCAAGTCCCAGGCTGAACACCTATTCTTCTACACACGCCAATATTCAGTCCTGTCTTTCATCACCTGTTCTTATCATCTTTTCATTTCTGATTACAATTATTGTCAAGCTGTGAGGCAGCAGAATCAAGCTGTGTGTCAGCAGGTACAAGCTGTGTGTCAGCAGGTACAAGCTGTGTGTCAGCTGTGTTTTGGTTGAGATCAGAGATTCTCATAGTGAAGCCTTGCTTGAGTTAAGCAAGGGGTGGATGTAAGTCTCAGGAAGAGACTGAACCACCTTAAAAATCCTTTCTTGTGGTGTGCTTGTGTGTGTTTGATTTCCTATACGTATGCTTGCATCTTTACTATCCGCATTAGTTCTATGATTCATTAATTACCAGTAGCTCATCTGGTCAATAGTCAGTAAATTATCAAAAAGGGGGAAAGATCTATTCACCCCCCCTCTAGATCTATTCAGTCTGTATCCAACATATAAGACTAGTCCAACCTTCTAGATGTCCACCTAGAATGGTTGACCAGCCCCACAAGGTGACATGGACCAATGGGAAAGGGCTGAGGGCCCCCTAGTTGGACCTACTACAAAATTGCACAAAAACCCACACAATCCATGGGAATGACTCATTGGCTTATAAAGCCTTGCATTTGCGTACATACTTTCCCAATGATATAAACACAAACTAAAAGGACATAAATTCAAAAGAAAAGTACATGCTCGGCGTCGATTCCCATCAACTCTCCCCGGGTGGGAGGAACTCGACCCCGTCGAGTAGGGGTAGGGATGCTCGAGTATTCCGGCGGATCCGTCACCGTGCCAAGTAACGCGGGTACGCTCCACTCCAAGTGATCCTCACCTGCTCATTCCATATATACTCGATATGCGCAAACTGCTATGGGCTAGAGGTGGACACTCCGGGTGGGGCACTCTCAAAAGGAAAGGGAGCAGCTCGAATACTCACTAGGAATCACCGCTGAGTCCCTATAGGTGACTGATCCAGGTATAGATGTGGAACCGATCCCATACTCATCAAGTGAGTCCACTCGCCTCTTACTCATAAGAGAACGACAACGAGCTTGCACAAGACGCATGCAGACAAACGACACACAAACCATGCAAACAAATCACACAAAATAAACCACACAAGGAAAACACACTGACTCATGCACGACTCTAGACTAAGGTGGTAGCATCAATCCCACTAGATGGCCGCATCCTGCATTGCGGGAGAGTCCCCTAGTTCTCCCCCCAAAGCATAGTACTCCTCGGCTAGTGCCTCATCGGCCACGTAATCGACACACTCAAGCTCGGGAGGTACGGATTCCCCAACACCTAGGTCTAGGGTGGTGCGAGCGGGACACTCGCTGGCAATGTGGCCAAACCCGTGACAGTGGAAACACTGCACTCTCGACCGACTACTCTCTCCTATAAAAGGGGCCTTACCCTTATCATCCCGTCGGGTAGGGGGTGTAGGCAGCAATGGGGGAGGTGTAGGTGCCTTGGACAATAGTGGAGGGGGTGCCGGTGCCAGAGGACGGGCTATAGGAGCCGGGGGACGGGCAACGGGTGCCGGTGGTTGGGGTGGAAATAGATCCCGGGGTGGAGGAGGGTGAGGTCGAGGAGCAAAGTGCTCCTGACGGGCGGGCTCTTGAGGACGAGCCATGGGAGGCCGCTGATGTGGGCCTATAGAGTGACGGGGCTCAGTACAACGGAGAGGGGTGGGGCCCAACCGATGGCTAGACTCAAACTCTCCCTCAAATTGCTCCAACTCGAGAGCAACCTGGTATGCCTCTTCCAACGTCTTGGCATTGCGGTGGAAAAGCTCATACTGATAGTGTGGCCGCAACCCACGTCGAAAGCGAGAAACAGGCATGGTACTCTCCTCCGTGACACCACATCGTAGAAAGTACTCATCAAATTCAGCGATGTATTCGGAGACGGACCGGTCTCCCTGGCTAAGACTTTGCCATCTATCTATGAGTCGCTGGCGGTATGTGGGAGGAAGGTACTTTTGCCGAAGCTTATTCTTCATCTCAGCCCATGTGTCAATCGGGGGTTCTAGCCGCTGAAGTAGTAGGCTCTCTACATTCTTCCAATAGGTTTGCGCCTGTCCCATGAGCTTCATGGTGGCGAATCGGACCCTTCGGCGCTCCGACATATCATACCATTCAAAGTAACGGTCCATGCCGAACTCCCAATCTAGGTAGACTTTCGGATCCAAAGACCCGTAAAAAGTGGGAGGGTCCGCTCGCACGGTCTTAAGGACCATATCATCCTCATCTCTTTGTGGCTGAAAGCCATGGCGGCGCTGACCATACCCCTCATAGGCATTGTCGGACCCATAGTCCTCGAGACCAAGGTCACGGCGTGGTAAGTCGGGAACCCGAGGAGGGGCGGGTGGCTGAGGAGCATGTGCGGGCGGGTCCTGGGCCACAATGGCAGGCATGGCCTGAGCTATAGGATTGGCTTGGCCGTGGGCGGCAGCCTGGCCAGGTGGGGGTGGGTCTTGGACCACTCTAGGAGGGTCTCCGTGGGACATCCCTTCCAACCGTCCGACCAGGCCTTGACGTATGTCTCCATGCGTTCCTCCATAGCTCGTAGGTGACCATCCATGGTTTCGGTGAAGGTCCGAAAGGTGGCTTCGGACCGGTCCATCCGAGCCATAATGGCCAACATTGCCTCCTGTAAGGAGTGGAAGTCTCCCGAGGCGGCATCGCAAGGGTTAGCCATAGATGTGGGGCGATGGGTTTGGGTACCACGCCAAGTGGGCATGCAACGACATGGACTAGGAAACACCGACTAATGCAAACGCACACTAATATGATGCACCTAGACGTAACCAAAACCCAGCACGTGGCGGAGTTACTCGATCCGAAGATCACTCGCGCAAGTGTGCGGCCTTCCCGATAGGCGTAGCCTAACGTTTGGACAACACCTTTTGATATACCGAGTAAAGGGATGTAAATGCAAAAAGACACTTTTTTTTTAAAACAATGATGACCCTAAGCACGACTTAGACAATGACTAATGGCTAGACGTAAATGACACTTTTTTTTGACACCCTAGACTCAACCTGGCTCTGATACCAAATTGATGCGGGACGAGACCACGGACATGACAAGCTCGTGATTGTCCCTTAACGAGGGAAGCGTCGGATGTGCGCGGTTGAGAAACTGGCAATGAGCTAGGGTGATCGGCTCTCTCGTGTGCCCGGATCGGGTCACGGGACGGTCTCGCACTCTCTCGTAGCAGCGGTAATGAATAGATAAAGCGAGATAGATATCCCTAGACATGCTCTCTAGCAGCGGCATAAACAAATATATATGAAGTAAGCAAAATGCCAAGTGAGGGAGCGAATGCGATACCTCCACGCGCTCGGCGTGGGGAAGACGGACCCGACCAAAACTCGTACTCCCGGGATAAATATTACACAATGATGACAGTAATGAAATATCGCCCACTCCACGCAGGGAGGTAAAGGGCTACACAACTGGGCCCGGGAGGACCGAATTCGGGTTGACGGGCGGCTTCTCGCGTCTCTTCGGCAACACCCGAACTCGTGACGGTGGGGCCCACGAGCTGTCCGGAGGGGCCGTGTGGGACCCGGTGGCACCTCTATAGTGGGAACACTTAGGGAAGCACTCCCCAAGCTGGCGTCACGCTGGTTCGCCGGCCGGAGGCCGGGCGGCTCCGTTCGGCACCGGTCGGAATGACCGGCCACGGATCTGCCGGTTCTGTTTTCCGACGGACGCTCCGGCGAGAACGGACGCTGCGATCAGCCCCGACGTCGGAATGCGACGAAACTGGCGCCGTTGGAAAGATGCTTCGAAGGGCTTCAACCCAAGGTAATTACAGAAAAATAATCAAGCCTGTACTTCTGATTGGCGAATTTTGAAGGTTGCTGTTGTACAGTGTCTGAACTCTCAGACTAGCAGGGAACTTTCCTATGGATTGCCTTTGACCGCGAGGTAGACGTCCGAATCTGGGGTTGTGTTCTTCAGAAAAGTTTTGGGAAAGCAAGCTACAAAACCAGGACTATTTTTGGATCTGGATTTGGGGAAGGTTACGAATTTCTATGATTTGTGGACTAGCAGTGGGTCGGATCTGGAATCTGGCTGACAACACTGTAGCTGAGGAAGAGCACGAATTTTTAAAAATAGATGGAAGGCTGATCAAAAATTAAAAAAATTCATGGATGTAGGGGATTATGGAAAGAACTCTCCGTGAAATTGGGAGGGTTTGAAAAAATCAAAAAGGTGGTCGGAGATGAGAAACGCAGAGCTGTTGTCACTGTAGATAGAGACAAAATAGATCTGGGAATGCAAAATGAACGAAAATGGAAAATTACTAAATGGAGAAGTTTGGACGTGAGAATTTAGGTGGAGGTGGAGATTCAAGGTAAGAACACACCCTAAAAATTTAAAATCCATCTGAGCTCGTGGATGGCAGCAAGAATTTACGAACTACACCTCTGTCCAGCATGACAGAAACTTGAAGACGGCTCCGCGGTGGCTCGAAGGCGGCACGAACGGCGGCGGCGGCGGCACAGATGAAGATCAGAGGTTGAGAGGGGAACATAGAAGGTGGATACACTCTAGAACTGGAGGTTGGAGGAGAGGAACCAGAGGGGAGGAGCTGGGGGCGCAAGGAGCTTCAAGGCATTCAACAAAATTTCTGATTTTTTCATTAATATTCATATGAAAATACAACCTTTTATATGCTAGGTATCAACTCTAATGTAGACCCTTGGATCTTGGGATGGGGAATGAAGGGTCTAGATCAAATGTGACTAACACACAAAAATTAATAAAAATAATCCAGGGGAAGGGGGCGGCCTATTGACCATGGAAGAGGTAGGTGGGGTGGGTGTAGAATGTTGACATTCTTCACCCTTTGTCCCCCATGTGTCCATAAGACTAGTGCAACCTTCTAGATGTCCACCTAGGATGGTTGACCAGCCCCACAAGGTGACATGGACCAATGGGAAAGGGCTGAGGGCCCCCTAGCTGGACCTACTACAAAATTGCATAAAAACCCACACAATCCATGGGAATGACTCATTGGCTTATAAAGCCTTGCATTTGCGTACATACTTTCCCAAGGATATAAACACAAACTAAAAGGACATAAATTCAAAATAAAAGTACATGCTCGGCGTTGATTCCCATCACATGTATTTTATTTCTGAAGCTATGTGGTTATTTTCTGCAACTTGGTAAGCCGTAAGGATTTTGTATTGGTTAAAAGAAGGTCAAGTATGTTATGCTTGTGTAAGAGGTACGCTTGAGTTTTTGAATCTTGCTAATGTTGACACCCATTTCATACTCTTGAGTTGGGCTTTTTTTTCTTACCTTTATTTATGATGTCCCAAGTCGTCCATCACTCATTGGGCTGCTTTTAGATGGTTTTGGGCCCATTTTATGGGTACTATCTCCCTGGCTGGGTTTGCTCACATAATTCCTCGAGTTTTGGGCATAACGAGTTTCATTTAACTTGGTCATTGGACAAACAAACACATTTGTCTCTTTCATTTCATTTTCCAATGACCACCTTAACAACGGTCTCAAGAAAGGCCGTTTCAGGAACTTGGCGGTCTGTTGAGTGACCATTTTCATTCCCTGCGTCGACCTGTCCCTTCTCTGCGTCGACCCGTCCCTTTTTTGCGTCGACCTGTTGTTTTTGTAAACGATCTCATGATAGGCCGTCCCCAAAACGTGGCGGTCTTCTGAGTGCCGTTTCTACTTGGTAGGAATTCTCGTTTGACTCGGTCAGCAGATAATTGAGCGTATTTATCTTGTTTTATTGTTCAACCGACCAGGGTAAAAGTGGTCATGCAATGGACCGTTGATCTAATTGGCGGTCCGCCGAAGACCGTTTCTACTTGGCGGGAACCTTAGTTTGACCGGGTCCTTTGATAAATGGGCGCATTTATCTTATTTTATTTTCTAACGGCCAGATGCATAACGGTCATTTTATGGGCCGCTTAGCACCCTGGGCGGTCTGTCGATGGACCGTTTCTTTCAACCGAGATTCCTACGTCGACGGACAATTTCTCTCTCTATCCGTGGTCAAACCCCTTGCTTGATCCATGGATTTCTCCGCGGATCCTCAACCAAATCGAGCGCCATTTGATCCTGATAAGAGTTGGGATATTTATCTTCATTTTATTCAACATAATCCAAGTCTAATTCTCGCCCAAAAGCCCTCCATTTGAGCTAGGGTTTCAAGGGTCTATAAATAGAACCCTTGGCTCATAGCAGCAAGGGGGGAGATTACGGAGTTCACGTCGAAGTGCTGCTGCTTTCGGAGCGAGATCCAGTCAGGGAGAAAGGCTTTCCACGTCCCCTAAGCCTTTGGTCCAGGGAGTAGTTGGTTTTTGTCTTGTTTCAAGTCATAGCTTAAGTCTTTTTTGCCATTATTTCTGTCATTTCATCATCATTCTCCTTCGTTTTCTATACGCTTTTCACTGGCATTCTTGCATCTTTACACTTACTATTTTCCACGCCCCATAAGGGTTAAAAACCCAAAACCCCCAGGTATTCACCCTTCCAATTATGCATTCCATTCATCGTTCATATCTATAGATATCGCACTTCCATAAACTAATTCGGGGTCATTTTCGTTTGTCATTTGTGTTGTTTTGCAGGTCAGCAAGCGTTTTAGCATGAGGCCCATCCCTCCTGGCCAGCCGGAAGGGGTGGAGGACTGAGTTCCCCGGCTCGGGTTCTGGAAGTTTTCTGCGGTCTACCTCCGGCCGTTTACCAGAAGTAGCGGCCCTCCTCCTGCCGTCTCTCTTCCATATGCGGTTGATCGGGGACCGTCTGACTCTGGCGCCTGTGTCTTCTCCCCGCGCTCTGCTTTAGTGCTGGTAGCGGCCTATCGTCTAGCCATTTTCACCTTTCAGCGGTCGTCATCAGGCCGTCTTCATCCTGCACCAACGCTGTTTTTGATTTTGGCTAGTGTCTTCATCCATCTTCCTTCCAAGGTACGTAGTGCGCTTCTCCTTATACTATTCATCTTGGTGGCGATCACGATCTGAAAGTGTGGGCAGGTGATTAGTTTCATTGTGATACTTGATGCCACACTAGTTATATCTATTCACACACACACACCCACGCATAATCTTTCTTCTCTTTTTTGGATTAAAAATATCTACATTCCTTTTTTGGCGATCACGGTGGGACGCCTTATGCCCATCATGCTTTTGATATTGCTGACCTGCTCCTCTATGCTTGTTTGAGTCATTTTTGTTTTTTTAGGTCTCCAAGATTCATTGTTCCATTCCCTGTCATTTTCTGTGCTCTGGATTGATTGCGGTCCTCTTTGGGCCGTTTCTGTCACCGAGTGGTCGGTTGATAGACCACTTTGCTCCACCTCAGGTACGTCCGCCCCCTTCGTTTCTGTCATTTGCCTTTTCTGTGTGTCTATTAGTTGTTGCGGTCCTGTCAGCGCCATTTCATGCAGGTGACGGTCATTCAGAAGACCGCTTCTCCAACTCAGGTATGCGCCTTACTATTCAGTTCAGTCTCTGTCATTTGTGTTCATTGCTCCCTGGCATATTGCAGTCCTCTAGGGATCGTTTACCTCCCTGAGCGGTCTCCCATCAGACCACTATTTTATTACAGTGCACCCCGGGATTCATACTTGTGCTCTATTTTTCATCATTTTGCTACTTGTTTTGGATGCTGTTTATCTCCCCCTGGTTATCATTCATGCTTATAATATTATGGCCATATGTGTAGCTTTGTTTGATCATTGCTTGTTAGTTTTAGATTAGAATTTGCATGCACTTCGGTGCAGTTAGGGTCATACATTTCCACCATAGTAGTTGCATACCTACCTTGGGAGGAGATCTTCTCGTCTCCATATTCCTTGGAGTCTACTAGGTGATCCTATCCGGGACCTCCGTAAGCCCCCGTAAGCCGTGGAATCTCACACGGACACCGGGCATGTTGTACCTTTGCCACCCTGTGTTTAGGTTGCATCCGTAAGAGAGAGTGTACACATAGAGTCAACCAAGTCCTCAAATCCACTCCCATTTAGGATTCCTATTTTGGAGATAACTTTGATCTAATTTAAGTCATTAAGGTTACAAAATGGAAAGCATACTAAAATTTTCCGCGCATCATTATAAACTTGGTTGATTTTGGTTGCCTCTCATCCCCTCTCTTGATTGTGCATCTTTGTCATTCATCCCATCAAGTGTGTTCATTGTTTTGTATTGTTATCTTTGTGTTAGGTACCACATTACATGTGGAGTTGTTTTCCGTTCATAGGATCTTCTCCTAGAGGCAATCCCTCTTGCATCTCTTACCTCAATCCCCTATTTGATTCCACCATGTCATCTTACGGCTTCCCTCAGCTCCGTGAGGACTCCCTTCCTCAGGGCCTCCTAGAGGACCCGCCTAGGGTCATTGTTCAGGAGTCCGCCCCTCCCATGTCTGTTGCCATTTGGGGTGGTCAACCCTCCTTTTCAAATCCTCCTGCTCAAGGTTCTGCAAATCATATCCTCCAGATGATGGCCCAGCTGGATCCGGCCCAACTTCATGTCCTTCGGCAAGCCTTGCAGGGGTCAGATGCTCCATCATCTTCTATTTCGCTAAGTCTTGCTGCCACCTCTGCTTCCCAGGCCATGATTAATGGCCCCGAGGCTTCCTCTGCCGCCCCGATTGATCTAACCCTGGTCCAACCCAGGGTTCTTCGTTTTCCAAATCTAGAGGCGGGCGAGTCCTCCAACTCGGCCCATCAGATTCTTGACAAAGGGAAGGCTGGGTTCCTTCCATCTTCTCAGGTTGACCCTTACGGGTCCATTCCGCCAATACCGCAGACCCTTGTAGGCCTGATTAACATCTTGCGCCCTCAGGCTGGGGCCGCCCACTTGACTCATTGGGGTATGGGTCCTTCATTGGCTCAATATCCCTATCATGGGCTTCCCCTTACATCTACTTATCCTTCGGCCCCTCACATTGGGTCCACTCCTCTTGCTTTACCCCCTCCATCCCGAGAGTGGGAGCTCCTCGATAAGTGGGCTGTCATGTAGTAACAACTTGACCTCCTCCAAAAGCGGGTCAGCCTACAGTCTTTGGCTGAAGTCCCAGTTCTAGTTTCTATAACATTCGTGTCCCTTCTCAGTCAGAGCTCCCCACGTACCAGAAGTATGATGGGAATAGTAATCCCTACATACATGTGAGGGACTTTTTATATGAGTCGACGTAGTTTCAATACGATGATCGCCTCATGGCGTATCTGTTCCGCCGCTCATTGCACGGGGTCGCATTGGAGTGGTTCTATGCCTTGCCCTTAGAGGATGCAGAGAGCTTCAAGGTCGTGAAGGAGAAATTCATTTAGAGATTTCAAGACCGGGTTGGCCCGGAATATTCATTTACTGATCTGGTGGGCGAGAAGATGAAGACTCCCTGGTGGCAAACAACAGCTTCCCGAACAGCAGCATCAGGAAACGCCGTAGTACCATGTCCGCCTCTGGTCCCGACGTAGCTACTACCCGCTCCCGTGTCGGGTCCGTCAGTCACCCCAGATGCTGCTCTGGCAGCTCCCCAACTGTAATCTCGGCTCCTCTCAGACCAAGGCTCTCCTGCAGCCTCGCTCGCGAAAGGATCGTCGAGTGGCGCTCCGGTCTCTGCAGGTCCAGGCTCAGTAGCCTCTGGGCCAGCTCCCGGTAGTCCGTGTATGTCATCCGGCTCAGTGGCACGCCGTGCACCCGCACTCCAATGATGCGCACCACGTCCTCTAGCATCGGGATCATGTGACCCCATGGGAACAAAAATGCTCAGCTAACCGGATCCCATTGGTCGTGCAACGCGTACAAGAGGGCGGTGTCGAGCCTCGCCACCTCCATGTCCAGAAACTCTACAAACCCCATGGCCGCTAGCCTCTCCCTCTGAAAGTCGGGCAGTGCCAAGTACACCGCCCGGACCTGGAGCCAAGAAATCCGTGTCCGTCGTTTTCCCTGCATACATTTAAGAATCTAGGTCAGTCATTCATTCTCATGAGTCATACATTGCATATAAATAAAAGATAAAATAAAAAGTGCAGTCTATTCAATAAACAGCCATCACAGGACCGTTTTCACCCTCCTAACGGTCTCCTATCGGCCATTTCAGGTTCCCTGCGGTCCCCATCGGACTATTTTTAGTTTACAATGAATATCTTCGCTGATCTAGGTTTAAATAGACATCACATGACCGTTTTTGTCTAAGTGGCGGTCTGTTGGAGACCGTTTTGTTCTCTAGCGGACCAGTTAAGGACCGTTTCATCCCTTGCGAGTGGGTTCTAATATTATGATCTTTTGGGAGACCATTTTACTTCCATGCGGTCTGGTTCATACCATTTCTACCCCTCTAACATCGATCCGTTTCTAGTGGCCACAGGAGGACCGTCTAGATACCTTAGTTGTCCCTGTTAGGGCCGTCTTTATTTCGCCGCGACCAACAGCATTCATCTATTCCCCCCATCCTTGGAAATGGCCCTATGAGCCCTACAATTGTCCCTAGGGGTTGGTGTGACCCCTACTTTCCCATCCAAACCCCCATGCATTCACTAAATTTTAAATTGAAGGATTGTTGGGCACGTGGCCTACCTCAGACGTAGAAGCCCCTTACGATAGTACTACGACCTCCACGGCGGCTCCTCTGCCTTCTGGCGTTGCTGCTACCTCATCTGGTTCCACGGCAACCATGGGAGCTCCCTCTTCTGTGGCCACGGCCGGCAGTGGCGCCGCCTCCTCCGGAGGGTTCGCCGACGGTTGAACCTCCCTTTCCCAGGCCGTCCGGCGCTTTAACCTCATCAAGGCCAATTTCTTGAGCCTCATTTGAGGGCTAGAAGGAGGGAGTTATAAGGGGAGAGTGTTTGGGGGTGAGGCTCGGTGAGATGGGTTTCAGTCGTGGGCGTTGGTATGGGAGTAGAGAAAACGAGGGAGACGAAGGGGGAACTGTTTCATTTTTTTTTGAAATCGACGGTTATGAGGCACTCTCACGACTGGCCATTTAGTTTATAGGCGGTCATGTGGCGACCATTTTTTTATAATGATAGCCATTCCTGTGTCGAATCATATCCCATATAGACGGTCAGTTTCTAACCGTTACTTTGTCAAACGGTGCTCCCTATAACCGTTTTTGTGTTGCTGCCTAAATTCAAATCCTGCTGATCTATGCGGTCAGATTTATGACCGTCTATTTTCCCAGGCGGTCTGTATGAGACCGTTTTCTATGAGGATTTTGGGTCTAATGAACATGTGTTATTTTTGCTTAGATCCAAATGTTTGGCTGCATAACGTGCTTAATTGATAATTTCTATGGCTTAATTGGCTTATTATATCTTGCAAAATCTTTTTATGATCTCTCGCAGCATTGCTACATGCTTTGGCCGGTCAGGTAAGTCAGGTAAGTATTTCATATCCCTTTCTCTCTTAATGCATTACTATATGGTATCTATGTTATATTATCTCAAGAACTGGCTGGTCATTCATGTGTTCCAGGATCTGATGTTCCCCTTTACCAAAAATGATGATGATCTAGGTGCACATGTTTAATCGTTGGTTAAGGCTGTTAGGTTGGTGGAATTGGGGGACGATGGTTCTATCTTGAACGTCGTGGTTGCGAATAGTGTCCTGACCCTGATTTATCCGGTCTAGCAATATTATTCTCGAGTATTTTCTATTTTATCTTTCTTTGCATTTATTTGAATGATTTCTTATATTTTAGCCCAGCATGCATCATAATGCATCTTTAAACATTCATGTCCCTAATCCATCTGAACGTATCTCATTTGGTGATGAACATTGTGCGTCCATGGTTTTTTGGTAAGAAAGGGTATTCCACGCTGAATTGGAAGGTCTTTTCTGGTCTGTTCACTTGGTTTGATCGACTGAGAGTCCCTGTCTGGAGTTTAGTCTACTCTGTTCTATTTTCCGTTACTGCTTATTCTGGTCCCCTCATTGGCCCGTGGATTATGTCCCCCTGATGAGGTCGACTGTGTTTTCTGCTTTCGTTTATTTTATTAGTTCCTCCAGATTTGTGTCATTTTAGTCCAGTTGTTCCTTATGGTTTACCTTAACGTCCGCTTTTTAGTTAGAAAGAATAGGAACTTTTCAGAAGATTCCTATTGCTCATTAGTTAGAAACGGCTGTCGTTTACCTTAACATCCGCTTTTTAGTCCGCTCCGCTTCATTTCTGCTTCGTCTCCATGTTTCCATCTCACCTTCGCTTCACCTCCACTCGCTCCCCTACAAAGAGGACGTTGAGAAGGGGCATCTGTTGACACCCATTTCATACCCTTGAGTTGGGCTTTTTTTCTTACCTTTATTTATGATGTCCCAAGTCGTCCATCACTCATTGGCCCATTTTTAGATGGTTTTGGGCCCATTTTATGGGTACTTTCTCCCAGGCTGGGTTTGCTCACATAATTCCTTGAGTTTTGGGCCTAACGAGCTTGATTTAACTTGGTCATTGGACAAACGAACACATTTGTCTCTTTCATTTCATTTTCCAACGACCACCTTAACAACGGTCTCACGATAGGCCGTTTCAGGAACTTGGCGGTCTGTTGAGTGACCGTTTTCATTCCCTGCGTCGACCTGTCCCTTGTCTGCGTCGACCCGTCCCTTTTTTGCGTCGACCTGTTATTTTTGTAAACGGTCTCATGATAGATCGTCCCATAAACGTGGCGATCTTCCGAGAGCCGTTTCTACTTGGTGGGAATTCTCGTTTGACTCGGTCAGCGGATAATTGAGCGTATTTATCTTGTTTTATTGTTCACATGACCAGGGTAAAAGCGGTCATGCGATGGACCGTTGATCTAATTGGCGGTCCGCCGAAGACCGTTTCTACTTGGTGGGAACCTCAGTTTTACCAGGTCTTTGGATTAATGGGCGCATTTATCTTATTTTATTTTCTAATGGCCAGATGCATAACGGTCATTTTATGGGCCGCTTAGCACCCTGGGCGGTCTATCGATGGACCGTTTCTTTCAACCGAGATTCTTGCGTTGACGGGTAGTTTCTCTCTCTATCCGTGGTCAAACCCCTTGCTTGATCCATGGATTTCTTCGCGGATCCTTAACCAAATCGAGCGCCGTTTGATCCTGATAAGAGTTGGTAGATTTATCTTCATTTTATTCAACATAAGCCAAGTATAATTCCTGCCCAAAATCCCTCCATTCGAGCTAGGGTTTCAAGGGTCTATAAATAGAACCCTTGGCTCATAGCCGCAAGGGGGGAGATTCCAGAGTTAACGTCGAAGTGCTGCTACTTTTCGGAGCGAGATCCAGTCAGGGAGAAAGGCTTTCCACGTGCCCTAAGCCTTTGGTCTAGGGAGTAGTTGGTTTTTGTCATGTTTCGAGTCATAGCTTAAGTCTTTTTGGCCATTATTTCAGTCATTTCATCATCATTCTCCTTCGTTTTCTCTACGCTTTTCACTGGCATTCTTGCATCTTTACACTTTCCTACCGTTTTCCATGTCCCATAGGGGTTAAAAACCCAAAACCCCCAGGTATTCACCCTTCCAATTACGCATTCCATTCATCATTCATATCTATAGATATCGCACTTCCATAAACTAATTCGGGGTCATTTTCGTTTGTCATTTGTGTTGTTTTGCAGGTCAACAAGCGTTTTAGCACGAGGCCCATCCCTCCTGGCAGGTCGGAAGGGGTGGAGGACTGAGTTCCCAGGCTCGGGTTCTGTAAGTTTCCTGCAGTCTACCTCCGACCATTTACCAGAAGTAGCGGCCCACCTCCGGCCGTCTCTCTTCCGTATGCGGTTGATCGGGGACCGTCTGACTCTGGCGCCCGTGTCTTCTTCCCGTGCTCTGCTTCAGTGTTGGTAGCGGCCTATCGTCTTGCCATTTTCACCTTTCAGCGGTCATCATCAGGCCATCTTCATCCTGCACCAGCGCTGTTTTTAATTTTGGCGAGTGTCTTCATCCATCTTCTTTCCAAGGTACGTAGTGCGCTTCTCCTTGCACTATTCATCTTGGTGGCGATCACGATCTGATAGTGTGGACAGGTGATTAGTTTCATTGTGATACTTGATGCCACACTAGTTATATCTATTCACGCATACACCCCCACGCTTAATCTTTCTTCTCTTTTTTTGGATTAAAAATATCTATAGCTAAGTCTATTCGTAGACTTATACTTGATAATTTTTTAGGCGAGTCCGCTAGTGAGGACGAGGACTTAGAGCCAAGTGAGTCCGAGCCGGAGGCCCGTGCGTGACCGTTGTTAGCTTTTCTTTTTCAGTTATTTGAGGTAGTTTGTAAAGGACTATAATAGGCTTGATCTTATTAACTATGGTTGGTTATTGTAACAGCGAGTTGGAACTTAATTTATGTTGGACTATTGTGATGTTGGTATTTGGTATTTGACTGATGTATTAATCTTTTAGTCTTCTGCTGTAAATTTTGCTCTTTACTCATGCAAACCTCAACCCGTCTCCATTCTGTTGTGTGGTTCCCACTGTGGTTTTGCCTCCTATATTCGATGGGAGTGATATACTGGACCGAGTATAGGGTAGGGCGCTATAGTTACCTTTGAGGAAGCCGAAGCTATGTTATGCCAAGGTTCCCACGCTGGAAGTGGAACTCCCTAACCTTCATTGTGGCTACTTGCCACGGGAGTTACCGTTCATTTTAGATTATCCAATTGTCGAAGCTTCATTAAATGAGAGCTTATGGGTATCGATTCCACTAATTGAGCCGTCTGTTCGGGCATGCCATTGGACGGGGAAAAATGCTATACTAAGCAAGTGGTCGTTGAAGGGTGGGCATTCTTATGATAAGGGGCCTTCCACCAATCCGCTCACCCCTTATTTCGTTCCATCCGTGTTTTTGCTAATCATCAACTTCTTCCTATAGGCCACCCTTTGGGTAAGAAGGAGGATCCCATCCTTGCATTTTCTTCATTCTTTGCATTTCATGCATTTGCATTGGCATTTACTCCGATTTCTCGGGCCTCTAGACCCTCATCTTCCCCATTTTTCGGAACCTCTGGATTTTTCTCTCCCCCCATGGCATCGCGTCCCTTCATACTCCTGTCTTCCAGAACCTCAGGATCTTCCCCATAATATTTTCATTCCCTCTAATTTTCCTTTATTTTGAGATCCTCTATTTTTCCCCCGGGACATCGTGTCCCCTCCTATTTTCTCCCTCCAGAACCTCCGGATGTTTCTCCCTTGTCTCATTTTTCCATTTTCCCAGGGCATCGCGTCCCTTCCTTCCTTCTAGAACCCCCAGACCTTTTCCCTTTCCTCCGATTCATTCTTCTATTTTCCCAGGGCATCGAGCCCCTTATGCTTTCCTTCCTTCGGAACTGTCTTTCTCTATACCTTTTTCTCGGGCATCGCATCCCTGCTCATTTCATTCCTCCAGAACCTTCGGATCCTTCCCCCCTTGATTCTCATCCTCTACCTCCGGACCCTTCGGATCCACCTCTCTCAATTTATCAATTCATTCTTTCAATTCCTCCTAATCTCGGATCCAACCTGATTTCTCCCACTTCGACTACTTTGGGCACCTGCCCTTTCTTTTACTATTTTCGAGGCTTTAGTCCTCACTCCTCCCATTAATTTTCCTATCCTTCTATAGACCTTTAATGTGATCAGGGTTTCTACACCTTAGTGAGGGAGTTCTAGCCCTCACCTCTTTTCTTTTTCTCCTTATTCATCTGAGTCTGGTCCAGGGCACCACTCCTTCATGTTAAGCCACTTCTAATCCTTGCTTTTCATATTCTTATCTGCCAAATGAGTACTGTAAATCCCATGTTGATCAAAACCGCCTCCGACAGTTGCTTCTACAACAAAGGTTGCAAGGTAATCTATTTGCGTGAGTATAATTTCATTACTTCATTCACCTCCATGCATGTTTTTAACATGAAGTGCTTCTTAACTTGATTAAGGGTGTTAGTCTACGTTTTTATTCGATGTCAAAAAATTTTTGGTTTGCTAATGCAGCACCTTTGGCTATGAAAAATCTCGTGTTGGGAGTTCGGCATTCCCTCCCCACTCATTAAGGGCAACCCTAAGTATGGGCACCGCACACACTTCACGGCATCCTTAGCCGTCTCCCTTTGAAAACACCATTGCTATTTGGGCTATGCTCGAGGGCACGAGGTCTTTTTCTTTTCTCTACTCAGCCGAAATATGAGGGCAGAGGTAGTCTGGGCAAAACAACTAACCTAAGCACACCCTCGACAAGAGGAAGTCTCAAATAGGGGTAGTCTATTAAGACCTTATTATCAGTTTCAATATTCAAGTTAAATATCTGTCAAGTCCAACTGACACAAAAGAACAAAATGATGAAAAAAATGGAAAAGAAAAGTCAAGAATATGCCATGGCAAGAGGGCAGTACAGTTCCACGTGGGACGTTATGAGAATGCTTGCCTAAAAAAGAATTAAGGTTCGATGATATGACAAAAGTCTTGGTGCAACAGACCGAATCTCTAGGGGTTGTGCTATAGAAGGAAGTTAAACCCAATATCTTCTAAACTCATATCAGGCTTGTCTCTAATTTTCTTCTCTTCTCCCTCTAAAACTAAGTGTTTCTTGTGTATGACCTTAGTAGGGGGACCGTTAACCAAGGTAGCCGACTATAGGGCGCCACCTTTAATGCACGCCCTGCTTTGGGCAGCTCTTAGTGAAAGGGGAAGGAACACGGACCCCTAACCAGTGGTTTTAACTACCTTTGGTGCTGTAATTAGCAATGTCTAAATCAAAATCCCAAAAAAAATTGGATGTTTATTAAAATCCATAAAAATTTACATATTTTAAAATCCACACAAAAAATTACATTGTATTTCTGCTAACTGTTTATTCAGATGGTGTCTTACAGGGACAACTATCGCAAGGACCAAGAACTTGGGATGCGTCTTCTCTTTCACTCACATTAACTTTTGATTCTTCTCCTTGTTCTCAAACAATGTTATTCACTGTTAACTTCTCTGATTATTCCAACCATTCTGGGCATCACTACTTCGATCTTGATCATTCAACTCCAAATCTTAACCATCAGCCAAGTTTGTCATCCTCATGGTTTATACAAAACAACAAACAATGATGTTTTGTATGTTTAACACTTTGATGCTATACATGCTATGCTATCCATGCTATGCTTTTCATCCCATGCTTTAATTGCCTTACCTCATTGCTTGTTATGTTTTACGATATCTTGGCTAACCAATTTCTGAGCGTAGGAAAGAAGCTCTTTGGTCCCACCGTCCGGGCATCATCTAGGTCACATGGTGACTGCACAACATTTCTCAGTCCCAACATGCTTATTGCCGCCAACATATTTCTTGTAAGCATTTTTTACTATATGTTAGCTACGCTATTAGATTATATCAAGGACCTTGTGACTTTGATAAATATGAAATTTGAGTTCCCCTTCACCAAAAATAATGATGATTTCAGAGGAATCTTAGTCGCACGGATAGGTCGTTGAGCCGTCCAAGACTGGGGACAATGGTTCCTTTTTATGAATTGGTACGCGGATAAATGGGCTTCGACTTAATATCAACTCACGAAATTGATATCTTGACTCAGCCTGGGCAGCTTAACAATATTATCCTTAATTATTTTCTATTTTGATTTATTTTAATTTTTCCCTTTACACCCAGCATGCATTCATGTAGGATTTTGAATTAATCATGGAAAATCCCTCTTATAATTCAGTTTGAGCATCATTTGATATTAATTTTCACGATATGAGATATTCCATTCCAAATTGAGTCCTCAGTTCACCATGTTGTCATTTTGGGCCATTTTTTTGAAAACACCTTTATTTGGATTCCTATCCTCTTATTCAGTCTTTTTTTTTCTTAGATCCACCTTGACTGCAGCACGTCCACATTGGCTGGTAACCTCTCTCCAATGGTGAAGCCTACAGGTTTACGACCTGGGGTACTTCCACCACGCTGGAAGTTGATCTACTTCTTTCTCCTCCTTTGTGCCCGCGTGCACATTTTCCTTTCTACATCCAAATAATTGTTGATTTCATTGAACCTTCTCAACGTTGCTTCATTTCAAACTTTGGAACAATTCTTATCAGGTGGTGTTGATCGTGTGTCTCATCATACCTTGGCATCTACTTTTCAGTTCGTTTTCATTCCACTTCTTTACATTCATTTCATTTTGTTCCATTTCATTCCATTCTGTGTCGCTCCCTTGCAAAGCAGATGTCAATGCGGGACAGTTGTAGACACATCAAAATTAACATCATCTTGAGTACATCTCCTATCACATTATAATGCCCTAAATTGACCCTCAAATTGACTTATTTGAGTGATTTTTCTCATTTTTCTTGATTATTTAACTTTTCCCTATTTTTCTAGATTTTTTCTCTAATTTTTTGGGGCTTTTTTGAATTAGAGTGAGACCCAGTGGATGCCAATTTTAAAAATTAACGGCCGTTCAGAGAGACGTCAATTTTAGAAAATCAAAAAATAATAAAAAAATGCTGCCATGCCTAATCACGGTCGCCTGGGCGACCGTGTTCTCAAAAAGTAACGCCCGTCCACGCGGACGCTAATTCCTTCAAGAATTAAAGGCAGACGCAACAGACGCAAATTCCTTAAATTGGCGTCCAGAGTTTGGACGCGAATTCTAATTTTCACTTTTTAACCCCTGATTCGACCCTAATTCATCATTTTACGAATCCATGACCGCGTACAAAGTCGTTAATTCTTTAATTGGCGTCCGGGATAGTGGACACGAATTCTTTTCTTCACTTTTTTGCGCCTAATTCGAATTAATATTGAATTAACGCCCTTTTAGAAAGGTGTCACTTCAGGAATTGGCGTCAGGGGGATGGACGTGAATCCTTTTCTTCACATTTTGACTTGAATTTGAATTATTTTTGAATCCACGCCTTTCTACAAAGGCGACACTTTTCAAATTGGCGTCTGCGGGCATCGACGCGAATTCTATTTCCTTATTTTTTAGCTTTTAATCTTTACCAAAATTCGTATTAAATTCTTAATCCACGTTAGGACCCATGGACGTGAATTCTTTTCTAATTTTAGAAATTTCTAAACTTTCCATAAAAAATCTGGAATTGGCGTCGGCTCAATTGACATATTTTTAAATTAGCGTCCACCCTAATGGACGCGAATTTACTTTCTATATTTTGAGCTTTTAAATTCTACCAAAATTTGTATTAATTCCTAATTTGTGTCCACCACGGTGGATGCGAATTCTTTTCTAATTTGGTAATTTCTAAAACTTTCCATATTTAGATTTGAATTGGCGACTGCCTACTTGACGCGAATTAATTGGCGACCGCTGGGTCGGACATAAATTCTTACACAATTCCGATTTCAGCACCTGCCCTTCCCTTCCTCATTTTAAGCTCATTTTTCACTTGGGAAAGGGTTCCTATAGTTTTCAAAGGTTGTGAGGACACATGACACATGGATTTCTCTCTCCAAATCTCATTAAAACATTATTTTCTATTTTTAAAAGGAATTAAACCTGTGAATTTCACCTCTATGAAGAGGACCCCCCTCTCCCATGCGTTTAAGGCTAGAAATTCATTAATCTTAGGAAAGTGATGTTGGAAGGAAGAGCTAAGGAGGGAGAAGGAGTCTCCCCAAAGCTCAAAGCCACATCCATTTGAGCTCCATCCCCTTTGATAAATTTTGAAGATTTTGAAGCCCCTTCCTTGGAGAAAAATCAATAAGCCAAATTTCCTCCTTTATCTCTTCTTTTATTCCATTAGAATTAACATTGCATGCATCATCTCTCTTATTTTCTTTTATCTATTCTTTTCATCTCAACATTGAGATCTCCTTTTGTGCAACGCTTGCACCATCCCTCTTATTTGCATATCATCACATCATTTTTTATCCTACCCTTGCATAGGGGTTTAAAGTCCAAACACTAACAAGGTGTGTCCTATCTCATGCTTTCATGTTTATTTCATATTAAGAATTTGATGCTACACACTTTCAATTTCTAATCCACATCTTCTTTGTTGGTTGTTTATCATTTTGCAAGGGTAATCATAAAGAGAATCTCTCTTCATTGGCGGGCCGAATGGAAGAGAAGGTAGCACCCACAAATCCCCCACGCTTTAAAGGTATTTATAGCGTTCACCTCCTTTCTTATTGTAAATATCCATTAAGGCCTGTATGTCTCTGGCGATCACACTCCTTCTCAGCATCTAACATGCTCCCTTTCCCCCCTTTTATCCCTCACATCACATAATTCATCATTATATTTTTTCTTTTAAAATATTTATGGATTTTCCATAATCTACAATTGTATAGTACATTATCATTACCACGAGATATAGTCCCATATATCATTCTAGTTCTCTGGGTACTCGGCCAAACTTGCGAACAGTTTGTGTGTCAACTTGAACATGTTCTTGAGGCGACACTATGCTTTGTGGTTCTAGAACTCCTTTTAGATCTATCTTGCTCTTACTATTCTCACCAAAGATGTATTAATCCTATAGGAATACGGCAGGCATAGTGGCTAACATCTTTTGATCGCTAGGCTACTAGAAATAATACCCATAAAGCCCCTTAGGGTATCTCACAAATTTGCATCTCTTAGTCTTAGACTCAAGGTTGTCTGGATTGTGCCTATTTACATAGGCGGAACAGCCTAAAACCTTCAGACGTTCTCCCTTTCCACAACTCATATGGAATGGGAGACACTGATTTAGATGGAACCTTGCTCAATAGATAAGCGACAATCTCTAGAGTATAGCCCCAAATAGATAAGGGTTGATAGGTGGTATGAGTGGATCTAGAGGGGGGGTGAATAGATCCCACACCCAATTCTTTGTCACTTCAAAAATCAAACAGAGATTGCAAGGTGGAAGCATCGACTTTAAGTATTATTGTAACACCCCAAATTTTTCGGATTAATTATCGGATCAGGATCGGTGGATTTCGGATCGCTTTCGTGGATCCCGGATTGAGTTTAGCGGTTTACGCGTGTTTTTACCTGTCGGACCTTCGGAACCTAGTGTAGGGCGAACAGTTGCGTTCTCTGACTCTGGGATGGTACCACTGCGTTGCGCATTTTTCGAGGATCGTGGAGAGTATTTTCCCCTATTTTTGGTATTTTTTCAAAATTTTGGATTCTCTATATATTAAAACCCATTTTTCTCTCTCTCCCCATCTCTCATTCTCTCCTCTTTCCCTCTCTCTCTTCTCTCTCACGCTCTCTGCTCTCCCCCTCTCTTCTCTCTCGGGACGGAGATGGATGAGGGCGAGGTGGCGATGCTCGTGGAGCGAGAGGCGGTGAGGACGGGTCGAGGCAGTAGAGGCGCGGTGGAGCTCGAGGCGAGTTCGTGAACCGACGGGGGTTTAAACAGTGTTTTCTTGGCAGATCGGCGTCCTCGATGTGCGAAATCTTCAGTGGGGGTAGGGGGACGGTTCCCTAGCTCGAGTACTTCATTTCTCGTGAGTTTGGTAGCCCGAGGCGAGCCGAGTGGATTTATTTCTCCGCCGGGGTTAAAATATGTCATTTTGGGGTGTGAGCCGGATCTTGCGTTTTGATCGTATTTTGGGGGTTTAAATGGGTCCTCTCGGTGCTAGAGAGGTTGGGGAATGAATTCCCCTTGTTTTCCCCTTCACATGGGTGTGAACGGGGCGTGGAATGGAGTTTTCCACTGAGTTCGCCATTTTCGGGTTTGCGAGCGAGTAGCGGTCGTACCAGAAATCGCCACTGAATGAGGCGATCCTCTGGGGGCCGTTACTTACCTTTTATGTCAGTTCCAGGTAGCGGCCACGCGATAGACCGCCACCTGGGGCTGGCGGTCAGGGCATGACTGTTTTAAGGCGCTAGCGGCTAGGGGGCTGGCCGCTATTTCTTTGTCCGTGTCCCGGGTAGTAGCGGCCTTGCAACCGACCGCTAAGTGATGCTAGCGGTCAGGCCAGGACCGACACTAGGGCTTGCGGTATTAGGGAGGACCGTTTCTTTTCCTAGTGTCCCCCGCGAGTAGCGGTCTAGAGTGGACCGCTAAGCTGGGCTTGCGGTCCTAGGAGGGCCGCCATGGTATGTGACGGTCCAGGGAGGACCGCCACCTTGTTTCTGTGCTAGTTGTGCCAGTTTTGTGTTGTGTTGACCCACGGTCGACCCGGTGGTGACCCAGTGGTCGACCTTCGGTCTCGTGGATGTCTCGGACACCCTGTGGATTCTGTGTTCGTATTTTCGGAGTGTCTGGAGGTACCGTGTTACCTCGATTAGCATGCCCATGGGTTTGGAGGGTCTGGGTGAGCCTTTATGTTTTGGGCTTCCGCGTTCTCGCTAGATCGAGTCACTGTGTGTCGATATGAGTGCAGTGGGGTTTCCCCGCACGTCGTGGGTTTCTCCGGAAGGTGTTTTCGAGTGGGCCAAGCGTATGGCCGTGGACTGTGAGTCAAGTCTCCAAGCCTGGGGCTGGAAGTCTCTTGAGTTCCCTTTATGAGGGAATGGTCTCGACAATTGTGAACTACCTCGTGAGTCATCGTGCCGTGGTTTCAGACCTAGGGATAGGACAGATTGATAGTTGTCCCTGTACAATGGTCTCAACCCTGAGTCTTGTGACTCAAACACCGTCGGATTTAGTAGGTCTAGTGGTCTGTCCAAGGTCTGGTGGCATCGTGCCACCAGGTACTCCGTGTTACTCACGATGGGTGCGTGCGTGGCTTTCCGTGTTCACGTTTAGTGACCTCCCACTGGTCGTAGCCTTCTTACGGCATGCGTGTACTGACCCACCCGGGAGTGGTGAAGCGGCTTACCCGAGAGAGACGGTTTTTAGGCTGGTTACCGTAGGGCCTCCACGCGCAGCCTGAGTCCGGGCTTCGGGTAAAGAACCGGCTAGAGGATCTGACCTAGGGCGCATAGTCTGTGTGTGCACACATAGTTGGGGGCAGTCAGACCCGCACTGACGAGCGTGACCCTAGCTTGTCCTTGTTCGTGGTACTGGTTACTGTGTGGCTCAGTCTCCGCCGGGGGCGTCCCAGCGAGACACCTGGGGTACGGTGTAAGACGTCAGTGGACGCATCTGGGCTTACTACTGGTGGACTCCGTCACGTGACGTGAGTTACTTGTGACTTGAGTTTCCACTTTTCGTCTGCGAGACGTGGTTTTGCGTGCAATTTCCAAGTGTCTTCCTGAGGTTGAGGTCTAGGCTTCCGGTGGGTGTCACCGAGGGTTCTTCCTAGGCAGTGTTCGATTCACGACAAGGTTGTCGTGATGTTTCCCCTAGAAGCGTGACCAGGGTTGTTTGTAGTCTAGTGGTCCCCCGACTGTGAGATCGGGGCATATTTTCGTGTACAGTAGGAGTAGCTATAGTGCCGAGTTTTTACCGGCCACCGGTTTGCTGTTCCTGCTGTAGTTACTACTTTCCGCCACCGCCGTTGTTTACGGTTGTGGTTCCGCGGGATCCCTACTGAGCCAGTGAAAGAAGGCTCACCCCTGCTTTTCAGGTGCGACGGTTCTTCATCGAGGTTTGAGGGTGTTGTGCAGAGGTTTCTAGTTGCCAGCTCGCCAGGCCGATTGTTCACTTGGCGTTGGGTACGTTCTTCTACCTTAAACTATACTTTTGTTGGACTGGACTCTGTTGTAGTTAGATTATTAATTTCTGTTAATTGTTGAATTTTCCTCCTTTATTTCTATTTCCTTGTACCTCCACACTCCTTTTAGCCGTTCCGAGCCGTCTGGCTCGTGGGCGGCGGGCCAGGATTCGAATGGTGTTGGGCCCTTCCCGGTATCTGGATCTTGGGTCGCTAGAGTTGGTATCAGAGCGTGGTTGTGGACGTACATGGAAATTCTAGATATTACAGTGATCAGAGTCCGTAAGGTCCAATACAGTCGGCAGCTGGTATAGGGTTTTTTGTTTATTTTTTGCTTCGTTTCTCGCGTAAGAGGTTGAGGGCGCGGCGTTGGTGCTGTAATGGTGGTTGCTGTTTCGGCGGAGTGCTGGCGTGGGGCCTAAGGATCGAGGTCGAGAGCTTCTCCCTTGAGATGGTGGCCCCAGTGATGCTATGTTGGGCAGTGGTTGCCGGTAGGTGCGTTGCTGTGGTGCTGCATTCGAGTGACTTGCAGTGAGGTCAGGTGGCTGGTGTAATGCCCCAAGTTTTTTGGACACTTTCTGGATCTGGATCCGTGGGTTTCAGATCAGTTTCGGAGGTCCAGGAGCGTGTTTTACAGTTTTCATGTATTTTCCCTGACAGGACCTACGGAACCCTGTATCGGGAAAACCGTTGTGTTCTCTTACTCTGGGACCGTACTAGTGTGACCGGCGTGTTTCGAGGATCGAGGAAATGTATTTTTTTATTTTTTTCATATTTTTCAAAAAAATCAGGATTTTCTATAAATACCCCTTTTTTACTTTTTCTTCTTTTCTTTCTTCTTCTTTCTTCTTCCTCCCCTCCCTCCTGTGAGCACACCGCCGTGAACCCCCCCTCCTCTTCCGGTGATGGCCCCGACATCCTCCCCTCCGGCTACAGATGCGGAGAGGCGACGGCGTGGCGGCAAGAGTGGGGGCGTGGCGATCCCGGCGGCGTTCGGCACTTGGTGAGATCGTGGGAGCTCGCAAGGTTTCAAGTGGGGTTTTGAAGATCGACGGCGATCCGTCGCGTTTCGGGCGACCCCGAGGTAGGGTGATGGATCCTTAGCTCGGTATTTACCTTCCCCATGATTTCTAGGCCGATGCGAGGTCGAGAGAGGGCTATTTTGAGCCGGGAAGGGAAAACCATGAATTGGGGTTTGAGCGCCCGATCTAACGTTTTAATCCATGATTTCATGGTTTGTGGGCGTCAAACGATGCCCTAGGGGCTTGGGAACAAGTTTCCCTTTTGTTTCCCCTTCACCCGGGGGTCAATGGGGCGTGGAATGGCGTTTTGGGGCCATTCCCACCGTTCTCGGTTTCACAGAGTGTACGCGGTTTAACAGTAACCAATTTTGGCCTTAAGCGGCCTTACCTAGACCGTTTAACCCATTTGGGCGGTCCCCAAGTGGACCGTTTCCAGCTTTGGAGTGTCGGTTGGGTGTGCGGCCTCACGATAGACCGCCTATCCCTGCGGTGGCCAAGTGGCCGACCATTTTTCCTTACGGGCCAACATGGTCTTCGAGGCGTTTTGATCGTTCAACACATTCTAGTGGTCCTAAGGGAGACCGTCTATTGTCTAAGCGATCACGGGGTGACCGTTTCACTCCTTAGCAACCCCATGGTCTTGCGGTCCCACGGGCGACCGTTTATACCGTGAGGTGGCCTAGGATTTGACCGTTTCATGTTTCAACGGCCACGAGGTGACCGTTTTATCTTTTTGTAGTCCCAAGGTTGGGGCGGTCCCAAGGGGGCCGTTTAGCACCCTGAGGTGGCCCAGGGTGGACCGCTTTTGCTTTGAGCGGTTTGTAGGAGACCGTTTACTCCCTGTGAGGGGCGGCCCATAGGAGACCGTTTATTCCCTTTGAGCGGCCCAGAGAGAGACCCCCTATCCTTGGGCCGGTCCAACATCTAACTATTTTTGTCAGGGACGGTCCAGGGTGAACCGCCACCTGTCTTCCGTCCAACCGGAGTTCTTTTCTCACCGATCCCAATCCCGGGGGTGTGGACCTTGATCCCCGTGCTGTCCGGCGGCCTGACTGATGTTGGGCATCATGTGGGGGGCGTACGTGGGTGCCGTGGGAACCCTAGGGAGTGATGTGGATCCGACTGTTGTCACTGTGAGTCAGTGTCGGTGCGAGGAGTAGTCCTTGTACTTGGTCCGATTTAGATGTTGTTTTCCGTTGGCTAGAGAGTCTACTCTTTCAGCGACCCTCCACTAGTCGTAGCCTTCCGACACGCGAGTGGTCCCACCAGGGAGTGGTGGCGAGGCTACCCCGAGAGATGATTTTTAGACTGGTTACCGTTGGGCCCCACATCTTGACGCCAGAGTCCGGCTGAGGGGAAAACTAGTCAGAGGGCCAGACCTAGGACGCATGGTCTGTGTGTGCACACGTGGTTGGGGGCGGTTGGACCCGCGCTTACAAGCTCGACCCCAGCTAGTTCTTGTTTTGTGGTTACTTGTACGAGTCCCCGTTCTGACAGGGTGCGTTGAGGGGGACACATGAGGCGTAGTCTAAGACGCCAGTGGGCGCATCCGGCCTTGCTTCTAGTGGTTGGTACTCCTTTCTGTGTCAGGTAGTGACTCTTGGTCTTTGTCGGGTTGTCTTAGTTTTTGTGCCATGTGGTGGGTACTTGACATGGCTGAGCTTTCCCATTTACTTATTTTGTTAACCTTCGCACTATGTTGGTTAGTGTTAGCCTTGACTGCCTTCCACGTAGTTTCTCGGTTTGTGAGGTAGGGGTTCGGGTGATCCTTGCTGAGCCTTTTGTTATAAGGATCATTCCCTGCATTTTTTCATGGTTTCAGGTGAGACGAGGCTTCAGGGGAGCGCTTCTGAGGCTCCACGTGGTTCAGGTGCCTAGGGTTAGTTGCCAGTTGCCAAATCCGGGATATGCCCCGTGTAGTTGTCTCTTTTCTATTTGGACTGTACTAGTTGTGGACTACTGTCATATTTTAGACTGCTGTTATATTGTAGACCATGTAAATTGTTTAATGTTATTTATTATTTCCTGCTTATTCATATTAACTGTGCAGTTCTGCAATTATTTTTGATCCTTGTGTATCTCCACATCATTCCTTTAACCCTTCTGAGTCTTCGGGCTCGTGGGTGGCTGTTTGAGATTCGAGTTATCGGGCCTTCCTGGTGTTCGGATCTCGGGTCGTTACAGTTGGTATCAGAGCAGCGGTTGAGGATGTATATCAGAATCATAAATAATTACAGTGGTCCACTAGTCCACAATGATGATGTACAGTCGGCACTGGCTTAGGGCATCGTGTGTTTTATTGATTTCGTCGTTTCTCCGTGTCTTCTGTCTTTTGCAACAGGCGAGTATGGCGCCGAGGCAGAGGACTCGCTCTCAGCAGGGACAGTCGACAGAGGAGCAGGAGGAGCATAGCAACGAGAGTTCCGGTGGCAGAGGATTTCTTTCGGAGTATGTTCCAGTTTATGTCTCAGCAGTTCAGCAGAGATGCTGGTGAGGGCTCGACGTCTAGGGGTGGGCCTAGCCATGTAGTGAGGGACTTTTTGCAGTTCCATCCACCCTATTATGGCGGCCAGCCAGATCCGGATGTGGCCCGAGTTTAGCTTGATGAGATGGAGAGAGTGTTAAATTCTATGAACTGTGCTGAGGAAGATAAGGTGATGTTGGCCTGTAACTAGTTGCAGGGTTCGGCTCGAGCTTGGTGGTCTTCAGAGTGGAAGACGTCCTTTCAGTCTCGTTCGCTGCAGCTGATTGTGTGGTAGGACTTTGTTAGGGTCTTCGAGCGTACTTACTGCCCATCTTATGTTGGTACGTAGAAGATGTGCCAGTTTCTGGAGCTGGTTCAGGGCGACATGTCGGTGTTGCAGTACAGGGCTCTGTTTGTTGAGTTGGGCCGTTATGCTCTGTTGTGCCCCTGTGGTCAATTGAGTCATCTTGTGGTCACTTGGGTCATTCGACATCATCCTATGGTCATTTGAGTTATTTGATATTCTTGGTTTTGATAATGGCTAAACACTATAAGTCGTTGATGTTTTACCACTCTTATATAACTAAACTACTTGATGTTCTTTCATGACAGATATGCCAAGGAATGGAGTGGAGATGGCAAAAGTGAAAGCTCAATGATTGCGCCCTCGCACGCGGATCGACCTGCGCGGTCAGGTCGCGGGGGTCAAAGGGTATCGCCCCTTGTGGGGGTTTCTGGGGGCGGAGCCCCCGGAATAAAATTTAGAAATGCTCAAATGATCTAATGCATAAACCAAACCCAAAAATACATGGAATTGATAAGGACATGAGTATCTTGACTTATGGACATGTTTCTTTGGGCTAACACTTCATTTTTGCAGGTATAGGTCTTTCCGGTCGACCAACACACCTTGGCCGGTCGACCAGATTTGCCAAAGCCTAAGAATTACACGTTTTATAGGTTTCAGTCGACCGCCCATCCCTTTCCGGTCGACCGGTTCTCCTAGAACCGAAAAGATGGAGATTTTGCAGGTTCCGGTCGACCGCCCCATGCCTTCCGGTCGACCGCCAGTCCCGAGGCCTCCTTTGTTGACTTTTGTTTCAAACTCGAGGAGAGGTCTTTCTACCCATTTGTTTAACCCCAAAGTCACCCAATCCCCCATGGATTGTGGATCTGGTCTGGGGGATGTCCAAGGACCATTCAAAGTCTATAAAACCAACACATGAGGGGTTAGAAACCCTAATGCTTCAAGGGGATTCAAGGGAGGCTACAAGGGTGTGTTCAAGGGAGAGGAGTTCGAGTACTGTAGCCGTAAACAATACTCCGGGAAGAAGTTCTTCATCAAATCCTCAAGTGATTGAAGCTACTTCAAGAGGAGATCAACCCCAAGTCAAGTGAAGATAAAGCTGCAACCATCATCCTCTTCCTCATCTCAAGGTGATCCATAGAAGCTCATTCTCAAGGGAGATCAAATCTGCATCCTTCATCTTCTTCATCAACTCAAGGTGATCCAAGGAAGACCATGTCACAAGGAAGGAGTTACCATTGAAGAATCAGACTCAAGCTCCAGCAATCTCAGACAAGATTTTTCTTCTTGAGCATATTCTATATATTGTTTGATGATTGAGTGTTTTCATATTTGTTCTTTTTCATTTCATACAAACGATTGAAACTGAAGATCGTCCCTACCGGTGGTTAGTAGGAAGGCAATCGGAAGTTGTCCGATCTGCGGTGTTAACGTCCCTACCTGTGGTTAGTAGGAAGACAATCGGAGGTCTTTCCGATTTGCGGTTCAGTGCGTGGCACTAGTGGAGCCTCACCGGATTTGGTGAGGGGTGGATGTAGGACCGGGGATTCAATCCGAACCACCTTAAAATCCTTTGTATTGTGGTTTGTTTATGTGATTACCTTGTTCTAGATGCATGCTTAGGTTCAAATCGATATATTATTTGCTTATCTTGCCAAGCGAATCATAGTGTTCTTTGATAAGCTAGTTACATTCCGCTGCACTTTATTTTATCTAGCTATATAGAGGGTTGCATTACGAAAAGAGGGGCAGATCTATTCACCCCTCCCCTCTAGATCCGCTGTCCACTACTCAACATGCTCCCCATATCTTGGAGAATGAGGGGCTGAAGATCGAGCAGTTCATCCAGGGTTTGAGGCAAGATCTGAGGCACCTCTTGATGGCGAACACTGCCAATGATTTAGAGACGACTTCCCGTGTGGCAGCATCATTGGAGCTTGATATGCAGAAGATCCGAGGACAGGTTGGCCAGGGGCAGTCCCAGTCAGGCCGCAGCCAGTAGATGACTACCTCAGCACCAGGGCACCTTTCAGCACTCTATGGGTAGTACAAGAGCATCAGCGCCAGCGGCGTTAGCGATAGGATCTGCATCTTTTGGCACGAAGGTCAAGAAGTTCTTCAAGAAAGGTTTCTATAAGAAGCGTAAGGAGGGCAGAGATCAGAGGCAGGCGTCTACAGGTAGTGTGCAGTAGCCGATTCCTTTTCAGCGTCAAGGATCAGTTGGTGGTTCTCAGGGTCGTGTCCCCGGTGCGGCGGTTCTCATCAGCTTAGGTAGTGCACGGCGCCAGTGATTTTTTTTAGATGTGACCAGACAGGGCATATAGCGCGTGATTGTCCTTTGAGGCCGCAGCAGCAGCAGTACCCTCAGCAGCAGCAACCACAGTAGCAGCGTCAGTAGCAGGGGCAATATCCGCCACTACCCCGGTCAGCGAGTGTGGGCAGCCAGAGGTCTCGAGGCAAGATTACACACATGACCAGGGTAGAGGCGGAGGCTTCACAGCTTGTAGAAGGTACTGTTATGATTTTGGGTTGCGCAGCTCGAGTTTTGTTTTATTCTGGCACATCGGATTCATTTACTTCGGAGGATTACACGCTGAGTATTGAGGAGCCGGTGACCCATATGTCTTGTGATTTGGCGGTAGAGTTGCCTACTGGTGATTTCATGATCACCCCGTATTGTTTTGAGAAGGTACCTATGTGGGTGGAAGGCAAGAGCTTGCCGGCTAGGCTTTATGTGTTACCACTTCAGGATTTTGATGTGATTTTGGGCATGGATTGGCTCGAGGCTCATCATACCTTGGTGAATTGCGGCTCGAAGAAGGTTTATTTTTGGTAACTTTGAGGGCTGACCTTCTATTTCCAAGGTATCATATCTTCCTCTTCTCGCTTCCTTATTTTGGCTATTAGGGCTCGTCGATTGCTCGACGCGGGTTGTCAGGATTTTCTCGCTTCTGTGGTCGTGGTGGACCAGTCAGAATCGGATGTGGAGGACATTCCGGTGGTGTGCGAGTTTCTCGATGTTTTTCTCGAGGATTTACCTGGATTACCTCCCCAGCGGGAGATTGATTTTATGGTCGAGGTTGTGCTTAGTACGGGACCTTTGTCAAAGGCTCCTTACCATATGGCTCCCGCTGAGTTGAGAGAGTTGAGGGCGCAGTTGCAGGAGTTGCTTGACATTCGTCCTAGCTTTTCCCCTTGGGGTGCACCAGTTTTGTTCATGAACAAGAATGATGGTAGTCTGAGGTTGTGTATTGACTACCGATAGCTGAACAAGGTGACCATTAAGAACAAGTATCGGTTGCCATGGATTGATGACTTGTTCGACCAGCTTCAGTCCGCGCGAGTGTTCTCGCGGATTGATTTACGATCCGGTTATTATCAGCTGCGGATTCCTGAGTCTGACATGGATAAGACTGCGTTCAGTTCGAGGTATGGGCATTATGAATTTTTGGTGATGGCGTTTGGGCTCACCAATGCCCCCGCAGCGTTCATGGATTTGATGCATAGGGTGTTTCGCCCCTACTTGGATCAGTTTGTGGTTGTGTTTGTGGACGACATCTTTGTTTATTCGCAGTCCACAGAGGAGCACATGTACCATTTGAGAGTTGTGTTGCAGACCTTGCGAGATCACCGGTTGTATGCGAAGCTCAGCAAGTGCGAGTTCTGGCTTCATGAGGTGCACCTTTTGGGGCACGTGATTTCTGGTGATGGTATTTCCGTGGATCCAGCCAAGGTTGAGGCAGTGATGCAGTGGCCGAGGCCGGAGTCCGTGACGGAGATTCTGAGTTTCTTGCGGCTTGCAGGCTATTATAGGAGATTCATCCAGGATTTTGTTCGTGTTGCAGCCCCGATGACTAGACTTACGAGGAAGGATGTGTCGTTTATCTGGACTGATGAGTGTGAGCAGAGCTTTATGGAGCTTAGGAGGTTGCTCACCTCAGCACCGGTATTAGTGTTGCCCTCTGGATCAAGAGGTTTTGTGGTGTGTACAGATGCTTCTCGGGTTGGTTTGGGTGCTGTGTTGATGCGGCATGGTAGAGCTCTGGCATATGGATCTCGACAGTTGAAGCCACATGAGGAGAACTACCCTACCCATGACCTCGAGTTGGCTGTTGTGATCTTTGCATTAAAGATTTGGAGGCACTATATGTACGGTGAGAAGTTTGAGGTGTTCACTGACCATCAGAGTTTGAGGTATGTGTTCACTCAGAAGGACCTTAACCTCAGGTAGAGGAGATGGATGGAGTATATGAAGGATTATGACTTCACCCTGTCCTATCAGCCTGGCAGGATGAACGTCGTTGCTGATGCCATGAGTAGGAAGGTCGTCGTCAGTGCGATGATGTTGAGGAAGTGGAGGCTCTAGGAACAAGTGCCAGCCATGACATTTAGGCTTAAGGTTCCTCAAGAGCCAGGGTCAACTATTCTTGTGAGCTTGACTGTCACACCAGCTATCCGTCGTCAGGTGACAGAGGCTCAGCATGCAGACCCTGAGTTACCCTGGATTTTGGCTATGGCCGATGTGGAGCTCGGCGAGGACGGAGCGGTGAGATTCTGAGCTAGGCTATACATCTCGGCAGAGGAGCAGGTGAGACTTGCGGTGTTACTAGAGGCTCATGGGAGTAGGTACACCGTACACCCGGGTGCAACGAAGATGTATCGGAACTTGAGGAGGCAATTCTGGTGGCCTGGCATGAAACGAGATATTGCCGAGTTTGTGGCCAGGTGCCTGACCTGTCAGCAGGTGAAGGCGGAACATCAGCGACCTAGTGGTACACTTCAGCCCTTGGAAGTTCCCGCGTGGAAATGGGACCACGTGACCACTAATTTTATGGTGGGATTTTCGAGGACTCCGAGTGGGCAGGGTAGTATTTGGTTGCTGGTGGATAGGTTGACGAAGATGGCTCGGTTGTTACCGATTTGAGTCAGCAGGAGTGTGCCCAAGTTGGCACATCTTTATGTGGAGTAGATCGTACCTTTGCATGGAATTCCCATTTCCATTGTGTCAGATCGAGATCCACGTTTCACTTCTGGATTCTGGAGGAATTTCCAGCGAGCTTTAGACACTGAGTTAGCTTTTAGCTCAGCTTATCATCCTCAATCGGATGGTCAGTCAGAGAGGACCATCCAGACGCTAGAGGACATGTTGATGTCATGTTGCCTGGAGTGGCAGGCGAGTTGGATTCACCATCTACCATTGGTGGAGTTTGCCTACAACAACAGCTATCATTCGAGCATTGGGATGACTCCTTATGAGGCGTTGTACGGGCGACCATGTCGGACTCCACTCGATTGGTTCGAGGTTGGTGAGCATGTTATGACGGGACCAGAGCTGGTGTAGCAGTGTGTGAATGTGGTGCATTTGGTCCGTCAGAACATGTTGGCAGCGCAGACTTGGCAGAAGAGCTATGTCGATCGGAGAAGGCAACCCCTCAGTTTTACGGTCGGTGACCGTGTATTTTTAAGAGTTTCTCTTATGAAGGGGGTAATGCATTTTGGGCTACGTGGGAAGTTGAGTCCCCGCTATGTTGGTCCTTTTCTCATTGTGGAACGTATTGGCGAGGTTGCTTATCGGGTGCAGCTACCTTCGGAGTTGGCTACGGTACATGATGTGTTCCATGTCTCCATGCTGAGGAAGTACATGCCCGATGATTCCCATGTTTTAAAGGATTCTGTTTGGCCTGAGGTGACTCCCGATCTGTCTCTACCGGAGTTCCCGTCCGTATTTAGGATCGGCGAGAGCAGCACCTACGGAACAAGATTATTCGCCAGGTTAAGGTGGTGTGGCAGCGACACTCTGGCGTTGAGGCGTCTTGGGAGCGAGAGGACGAGATGCGTCAGTAGTTCCCTTATCTATTCGAGTAAGTCTCCTTTTCTTTCCCCCGTGCTTTATTTTGAATTTCGAGGATGAAATTTGTTTAAGGGGGGAGGGCTGTAATGCCCCGAGTTTTTCGGACACTTTTTGGATCTAGATCCGTGGCTTTCGGATCAGTTTTGGAGGTCCCGGAGCGTGTTTTGCGGTTTTCACGTGTCCCTGACAGGACCTACGGAACCCTGTATCTGGTAAACCCTTGAGCTCTCCTACTCCAGGACGGTACTAGTGTGACCAACATGTTTCGAGGATCAAGGAAATATATTTTTTTATTTTTTCATATTTTTTCAAAAAATCAGGATTTTCTATAAATACCCATTTTTTTCCTTTTTCTTCTTTTCTTCTTCTTCTTTCTTCTTCCTCCCCTCCCTCCCATGAGTGCACCGCCGTGAACCCCCCCGTCTTCCGGTGACGGCCCCAACGTCCTCCACTCCGGCTGGGGACGCGGCGAGGAGACGACGTGGCAGCAAGGGTGGCGGCGTGGTGATCCCGATGGCGTTCGGCGCTCAGTGAGAAAATGGGAGCTCGCGAGGTTTCAAGCGGTGTTTTGAAGATCGGCGGCGATCCGTCGCGTTTGGGCGACCCCGAGGTAGGGTGACGGATCCTTAGCTCGGTATTTACCTTCCCCGTGATTTCTAGGTCGAGGCGAGGTCGAGAGAGGGCTATTTTGAGCTGAGAAGGGAAAATCATGAATTGGGGTTTGAGCGCCCGATCTAATGTTTTAATCCATGATTTCATGGTTTATGGGCGTCAAACGATGCCTTGGGGGCTTGGGAACAAGTTTCCTTTTTGTTTCCCCTTCACCCGGGGGTGAATGGGGCGTGGAATGGCGTTTTGGGGCCGTTCTCGCCGTTCTCAGTTTCACGGAGTGTACGCGGTTTAACAGTAACCATTTTTGGCCTTAAGCGGCCTTAGCTAGACCGTTTAACCCATTTGAGCTGTCCCCAAGTGGAACGTTTCCAGCTTTGGAGTGTCGGTTGGGTGTGCGGCCTCGCGATAGACCGCCTATCCCTGCGGCGGCCAAGTGGCCGACTGATTTTCCTCACGGGCCAGCATGGTCTTCGAGGCATTTTGATTGTTAGGTTTTTGACCATTGAACAGTCCCTGGGCTTAGCGGTCATGGGATGACCGTTCAACCCATTCTGGCAGTCCCAAGGGAGACCGTCTATTGTCCAAGCGGTCACAGGGCGACCGTTTTACTCCTTGGCAACCCCATGGTCTTGCGGTCCCACGGGAGACCGTTTATACCGTGAGGCGGCCCAGGATTTGACCATTTCATGTTTCAACGGCCACAAGATGACCGTTTTATCTTTTCACAGTCCTAGGGTTGGGGAGGTCCCAAGGGGGCCGTTTAGTACCCTGAGGCGGCCCAGGGTGGACCGCTTTTGCTTTGAGGGGTCTGCAGGAGACCGTTTACTCCCTGTGAGGGGCAGCCCACAGGAGACCATTTATTCCAATTGAGCGGCTGAGAGAGGGACCGCCTATCCTTGGGGTGGTCCAACATCTGACAGTTTTTGTCAAGGACGGTCCAGGGTGAACCGCCACCTGTCTTCCGTCCAACCGGAGTTCTTTTCTCGCCGATGCCAATCCCGGGGGTGTGGACCTTGATCCCCATGCTGACCGGCGGCCCAACTGATGCTGGGCATCATGTGGGGGACATACGTGGGTGCCGTGGGAACACCAGAGAGTGATGTGGATCCGATTGTTGTCACTGTGAGTCAGTGTCGGTGCGAGGAGCAGTCCTTGTACTTGGTCTGATTTAGATGTTGTTTTCTGTTGGCTAGAGAGTCTACTCTTTCAGCAACCCTCCACTAGTCGTAGTCTTCCGACACGCGAGTGGTTCCACCAGGGAGTGGTGGTGAGGCTACGCTGAGAGATGATTTTTAGACTGGTTACCGTTAGGCCCCACGTCTTGACGCTAGAGTCCGGCTGAGGAGAAAACCAGTCAGAGGGCCAGACCTAGGACGCATGGTCTGTGTGTGCACACGTGGTTGGGGGCAGTTGGACCCGCGCTGACGAGCGCGACCCCAGCTAGTTCTTGTTTTGTGGTTACTTGTACGGGTCCCCGTTCCGATAGGGTACGTTGAGGGGGACACCCGAGGCGCAGTCTAAGACACGAGTGGGCGCATCCAGCCTTGCTTCTAGTGGTTGGTACTCCTGTGTGTGTCAGGTACTGACTCTTGGTGTTTGTCAAGTTATCTCGATTTTCGTGTCGTGTGGTCGGTACTTGACGTGGCTGAGCTTTTCCGTTTACTTATTTTGTTGACCTTCGCGCCACGTTGGTTAGTGTTAGCCTTGACTGCCTTCTGTGCAGTTTCTCATTTTGCGACGTAGGGGTCCGGGTGATCCCTACTTAGCCTTTTGTTATAATGCTCATTCCCTGCATTTTTCCGTCGTTTCTAGTTGGGCGAGGCTTCAGGGGAGCGCTTCTGAGGCTCCATGTGGTTCAGGTGCCTAGGGTTAGTTGCCAGTTGCCAGATCCGGGATATACCCCATGTAGTTGTCCCTTTTCTCTTTGGATTGTACTAATTGTGGACTACTGTCATATTTTGGACCACTGTTATATTGTGGACCATGTAAATTATTTAATGTTATTTATTATTGCTGCTTATTCATATTAACTGTGTAGTTCTGTAATTATTTTAGATCCTTGTGTGTCTCTACACCATTTCTTTAACCCTTCCGAGTCTTCGGGCTCGTGGGTGACAGTTTGAGATTCGAGTTATCGGGCCTTCCCGGTGTTCAGATCTTGGGTCGTTACAGCTGGTGAGGATTGTTCATGGTTTAGTGGCCGTGAGTGTGCTCTGAGGGAGCTGTTATAGAGTTTGACCACTCTAGTCTGAGGTTTTGTCCAGCCCCTGAAGTGTTAAGATTGTGGTTTGAAGTGGCAGAGCGAGTACTCTGATTGAGAATTATGCTCGGGTAAGTGGGGGATCTTCTACTGAGCTGCTGATTGTCGAACCTGGTGTTATTGTTATGCTCTGTGACGTTAGAGATGACGTGACGGTCCCGGTTATTTTTACATATTTCGAGGCAGGATTGGGCAGAGTTGCCCCATTAAGTTCTTGCTCTTGAGCTTCTGTGGGTGAATGGGTCCTGTCCGCCGTAGATTTGGTTTGAGATGTGAAGGTTCCGCGGTGAGTTCGAGACTCGAGGATGAGCATTGGCAGTTGCCAGTTATGGCTCGTGTTGCGGCTCTTGGCGTGGCGTGTTGCAGTTCGAGGAATTGTAGCGGTGGTGCATCGAGAGATGATGTGATCGTGGTCCGACAGAACACTTGGTGAGTGTTGTCGGAGGAGCTGACCTGACGGAAGTGATGGTTTCCTTGGTGTTGGAAGGTGATGTTCCCCGTGTGCGCGAGGCTCGAGGTCCGGTCGAGCGTGGAGTTTTCCTTCCGTTGGTCAGAGGCGTATTGAGTTTTTCCTTAGTGGGAAGATATCGCATTTTGCTAAGGTTCGTCGTCTTGCATCGTTTGTCCGGATTGGTTGACCTTCATGTGTGCCATGAAGTCCGTGTGAGACACGTCTTGTGTTTTGGCAAGGTGGTTGCCTGTGAGAAACGTGCCCATTTCCCCTCGTGTGTAAGGGTGCATTGGCACTGTTCCGGAAGGATGAGTGCCGGTTGGGCGGTGTTCGTGAGGAATTGCGGCTGGTGTTGTGGTTCCCGATGTGTTGAGGATCAGAGCCTGCGGAGTTGCAGAGGATTGTCGGGATGGAGGATCCCGAATTGGCGTTGTGGTGGTTGTGCGTGTGGATCTGAGTGCGCGGATCGTAGCGTTGGTTGCTACAGGTAGATTCCTGAGAAAGTGTAGAGTAGCGGAGGATTGGTTCCTCGATTTACGTTGTCTCCGGTTGTGTGAGACGTGTTGTTGCCGTGTCGTTGCTTGAGATGTTGTGGTTCGTAGCACTGGCAGGTTGGAGAGTTGGGGAAATAAGTTGGCAAGTGCGCCGCATGAGTACCCTGTTCGTGTGTTGGAAGTTGTGTTCTCAGATGAGATCATGTTCTTGAGAAGTGATCTCTGAGAGATTACGGGTCCCAGTTGGTAGCTGCGAGTGGCTGGTAAGGCTAGCCACGCGGTCGACCATAGTAAGATGTGTATTGTCTCGGGACCCGTGTGCATTGGACGTGGTGCTGTCGACCAGGTTGCTGCGATAGCAAGTGGCACTTGGTTGCCTTGGAGTTGTGTGCTGTGAATTGCTCAGGTTGTGTCCAGTGGCTCTGTGGTAAGAGCTGAACCGGGAGTGGCAGGCATCCATTTGGAGTAATTGAGATGAGATAGGATTTGATGAGATAGGACGATGGATGATGCATGTGCGTGGTGGGTCCTTGCTGGGACGTTGATGTGGAATGGTGATCCCTGGTCTGTGACCAGCAAGGGAGGATTCCCCGTAAGTCTGAGTCGAGTGACATGAGTACCGAGGAGAGATCATGTCATGTGATTTTGCCGTACTCCCTTGAGAGGGTAGAGTTGGCATGATGATAGGTCTGGATGTGGTGTTGCTCTGTGCGTGGGTCAGTGGATGGTCTGTCATGAGTTGGATCGTGCCTGATGGGCCGGTGGAGGTTCCCCGTTGACGAGTGTCTGGTGACCGGCGATTGGTCTTTCACAGACAGAAGAGGCTGGTGGTGAGCCAGGCGTGAGGTGGTTCATGGCGAGAGCCATGTGCAAGCAAGGCCTTTGGTGGCCATTTCCGTGATGTGCTTTTTCCTAGATTGGTCTAGGAATTGTGGAAGTTTGTCTTCTTGCAGAGTTGGTTCCGTGCAGCTGAGGTGGTGCCAGACTTGTGCTTTTGTACTATGCCTACTCTGATGATCGATGTGTGCGGTGTGCGGAGAGTGGCATTGTCTGGGATTAAGGTCTGGCGGTATCCCTCATGATCGGTGCTTTGGTGGGAATCGAGATTTTCTATGCTGGGGCTCTGACAGCGTTGTCAGTTGGTTAAGGTGTTCTTCTCCTGTGACCTTGTGTAAGTCCTGAATTTTGAACACGAAATTTAATTAAGGGGGAGGGTTGTAACGCCCCAGATTTTTTGGATTATTTATCGGATCAGGATCCGTGGATTTCGGATCGCTTTCATGGGTCCCAGATTGAGTTTAGCGGTTTATGCCTGTTTTTGCCTCTCGGACCTTCAGAACCTTGTGTAGGGCGAACCGTTGCATTCTCCGACTCCGAAATGGTACCACTGCGTTGTGCATTTTACGAGGATCGTGGGGAGTATTTTTCCCTATTTTTGAAATTTTTTGAAATTTTTAGATTTTCTATATATTAAAACCCTTTTTTCTCTCTCTCCCCATCTCTCATTCTCTGACTTTTTTCTCCTATCCCCCTCTCTTCTCTCTGGGCGACCGATGGAGATGGACGAGGGCGAGGTGGTGATGCTCGTGGAGTGGGAGGTGGCGAGGATGGGTTGAGGATCGAGGCGGTGGAGGCGCGGTGGGGCTCAAGGCGAGTTCGTGAACCGACGGGTGTTTAAATGGTGTTTTCTTGGCGGATCGGCATCCTCGGTGCACGGAATCTTTGGTGGAGGTAGGAGGACGGTTCCCTAGCTCTAGTACTTCATTTCCAGCGAGTTTGGTAGCCCGAGGCGAGCCAAGTGAGTTTATTTCTCCGCCGGGGTTAAAATGTGTGATTTTGGGGTATGAGCCGGATCTTGCATTTTGATCACATTTTTGGAGTTTAAATGGGTCCTCTTGGTGCTAGAGAGGTTGGGGAATGAATTCCCCTTATTTTCCACCTCACATGGGTGTGAACGGGGCGTGGAATGGAGTTTTCCATCGAGTTCGATGTTTTCGGGTATGCGAGCGAGTAGCGGTCGTACCAGAAACCGCCACTGAATGAGGCGGTCCTCTGGGGGCCTCTACTTACCCATTAAGTCGGTTCCAGGTAGCAGCCACGCGATAGACCACCACATGGGGCTGGCGGTCAGGGCATGACTGTTTTAAGGCGCTAGCGTCCAGGGGGTTGGCTGCTATTTCTTTGTCCGTGTTCCTTGTAGTAGCGGCCTTGTGACCGACCGCTAAGTAATGCTAGCGGTCAGGCCAGGACCGGCACTAGGGTCTTGTGGTCTTGGGGAGGACCGTTTCTTTTCCTGGTGTCCCTCGCGAGTAGCGGTCTAGAGTGGACCGCTAAGCTGGGCTTGCGGTCTTGGGAGGGCCGCCATGGTATGTGACAGTCCAGGGAGGACCGCCACCTTGTTTCTGTGCTAGTTGTGCCAGTTTTGTGTTGTGTTGACCCACGGTCGACCCGGTGGTGACCCAGTTGTCGACTTTTGGACTCGTGGATGTCCCGGACACCCTGTGGATTCTGTGTTCGCGTTTCTGGGGTGTATGGAGGTACCATGTTACCTCGATTAGCATGCCCATGGGTTTAGAGGGTCCGGGTGACCCTTTATGTTCCGGGCTTCCACGTTCTCGCTAGATCGAGTCACTGTGTGTCGATATGAGTGCGGTGGGATTTCCCCGCACGTCGTGGGTTTATCGGGAAGGTGTTTCCGAGTGGGCCAAGCGTATGGCCTTGGACTGTGAGTCCAGTCTCCCAGCCTAGGGCTGGAAGTCTCTGTTGTGTAGTGGACAGCGGATCTAGAGGGGAGGGGTGAATAGATCTGCCCCTCTTTTCGCAATGTAGCCCTCTATATAGCTAGATGAGATAAATTGCAGCGGAATATAACTAGCTAAATGAAGGACACAACGATTTGCTTAGCAAGATGATTACTAATATATCGATTTGAACCTAAGCATGCATTTAGAACGAAGCAATCACACGAATAAACCACAACACATGAGATTTTAAGGTGGTTCAGACTGAATCCCCAGTCCGACGTCCACCCCTCACCAAATCCGGTGAGGCTCCACTAGTGCCACGCACTGAACCGCAAATCGGAAAGACCACCGATTGCCTTCCTACTAACCACCTGGTAGGGACGTCAACAACGCAGATCGGACAACCTCCGATTGCCTTCCTACTAACCACCGATAGGGACGATTCTCAGATTCAATTGTTTGTATGAAATGAAAAAGAGAATAAATATGAAATCACTCAAACAAGATATAGAGTATGCTCAAAGAAAAGAATCTTGTCTGAGTTGCAGAGGCTTGAATCGGATGCTTTGACGGTGTCTTCTTTCTTGCGGGATGATCTTCCTTGAACCTCTTCTAATTGATGAAGAAGACGAAGGATGTAGCTTCAATCTTCCTTTTGATCTTCTTGAGTCGATGAAGAGGATATAGAAGATGTAGGATGCAGCTTAGATCACCATTGAGAGCCTTGATTCCTTCTTCTTCCTTGGAGGTTGAGATGGCTTCAGATCTGGACTTGAATGCCTTGGAATGGATGAAGAACTCCTTCCCGAAACATTGTTCACGGAGGTGCTACAGTACCTCGAAAATGAACTCCCTTGATCTCCCTTGAAGCCTTGAAGCCCCTGTGTTTCTAATCCCTCAAGTGAGAGTTTTATAGACCTTGAATGGTCTATAGACAAGCCTCAGACCAGATCCACAATTTGTGGGTGATTAGGTGACTTTTGGATTAAAGAAATCCATGTTGAATGGCCCTTTTCGAAGTTGGAAACAAAGTCAACATTGAAGGCTCGGGGCTGGCGGTCGACCTGCAGCTCCTGGTGGTCGACCGCTACTGTGAAATGCTGTAGACGAATGGCCCCTGGGATTTCCGGTTGACCGCTACTGGCTGGCGGTCGACCGCTACTGAAAGACTTTCAAGCTGGCCTTCCCTGGCTGGGGCGGTCGACCGCCCCTGTGTTGGCGGTCAACCGCCAGCTGGGCAGAACCCGGCTTATCCCGGGTCGGTCCAATTTCCATTCTAGCTCCGTCGTTTGCCTCCATTAGCAGCCCGTGCATGTCGGTGGCATCTCCCTTGATAGTCTAAAAGATATCAACGGAGTTTATGGCCTTGGATTCTCTTGGCTATGCTTCTTTGTGCATTGACCTTATATGGATGACAAGCCGAATATCGCGTGTCGACTTGTGCTTGTTTTCGCATCCTTGCTTGGGCGCGATCCATGAGCTTTCACTTTGCCGACTCCATTGTCTTTCTTGTCCATGTAATGGTGTACCTGTCATGATCGAACCATCACGTATGTCAGTCACATGAGAGTGGGAAATATCAATGACTAATAGTGTTTAGCCATTATCAAAACCAAGAATACCACAGAATGCATATGACCATAGAATGATGTCGAATGACCCAAGTGACCACAGAATGACTCAAATGACTTCAGGGACACAACATTCTCCCCCTTTTTGATGATGGCAACACTGTGAGTCATTATGTGATATGAATGTCTAAAATGGCACAAGTTATAACAAATGCAATGTATACAACTCAAGATTCATGATAGTAATAGCATGCGAATGTAATTATGAATGCAGATATGAATGCTATGCAATATGAATGTTAGCAGTTATGCAAGCCCCAAGCCCCATCACATACACATATGAGATGCAAAGTGAGCAATGGATTCTCTTCCCTTGGACTCTCCCCGTACACCATTCATACATCCCCCATGACAACTCACAAAGCACATAAGCTCTCCCCTTTGACAATGTGATAACGCATATATAGCTCTTACACATGACTCACACAAAGAATTCTCCCCCTTTGCCAACAGCAAAAAAGGAGTGATAAAGTAAAATGTCTATAAGACCAGAGCTGAAAGGAGTTGAGAGCAAGCCATTATATGCAAAACTGAAGCATGCCGTGAGCAACATATATGGTTCAAAGCTAATGAAATCCAAGATCATCAACAGAGTTCGAAAAGCAGCTACATCCAAGATTTAATAGAAATGAACCAAAGGTGCATATCATGGCAGTGTTTAACCTTCCCTTGTCTTATATATCCATATTCAATAACGACAAAGGCAATAACACAAAAGCATGTATTGAGGCTAAACAATCATGATTGAAGCATGGAATTTTTAGGAATTCAACAAGTTTGATTATCAATATCATTTGCATTTGAAGGCACAAGACTCATATTTTACGAGCAATCAAGTCGAGTACATGCCTCCAAGCCGTAATAATACACGTTGTTTAGACACCAGTATTCCTAGGAATTTGGTAAGACTGACTGTCATGCTTCAAGATGAACAGAGATAGCAAAGTCACGTCATGACATATCCTGTCTCAATTCTTGGATGAGGGGATATATTTTTCAGCAATTATGCCATTGCTCTGCCTAGAGTCCAAAAGTTTTAAGACAGAGATAACAGGGGCACATCATGACATATGCATTTGTCACTTGATTTGATGACATGACATGTTTCTCCGTGCAATAATATCATTACTCTGTCAAATTGATTTTCAAGAATTCCAGCTCATCAAGATGTTTAAAAACAATACTAAGCCTGAGTGTATCACCAAGATGGTCATGAACTTTGAATTTTCAGATATCAGGATAGTCATTCAAAGCACAATATGCAATCTTTAGTTAAGGTCTATTAAAACCACAGAACATAGATGATTTCATAACAGATATTTCAGAACGTCAAGGAAATCATTAAATCTGAACCATTTTTATTGGATGGACAATCATTAGGGCATATAATAGAAAGCTCTTACACCATATGTTCGTCAGCCTCATGATCTCAAATTCAGATTGTAAGCCAAGAAGTGCAGATTGCAAGAGGTTAAGAAAGGCAGCAAGACTCCCCCTAAGGATATGCAGTGAATGCACGCAAGGAGTTATGTGTGTAAGCAAGTGTAATGAGAAGTGTCAAGAGGAGAATGACCTAAACTTGCAGGGGTTGACGTGAATATGACAGACATGAGATGCATGACCCAACACATGGTCGTACACTTAATAAATGCAACAGAATAAAGATGAAACATATGTATGAATGCTGCAAAAAGACAACTCCCCTTTACTATATGGCCTATATGCGACAGTGATGCATGGTACTTGGCGGAGGTGAAACCTCACACATATTGAGTGCTTCTAGGCAAGCATAACCTGCCCTTCCATACATCAACATTTGATATACCATGGCCATGCAAGAATGATGCGACACAAACCATACAATGCATTATGAACATGAACTCAATTCATTATTATGCATCTACATGCAATGCAAAATGACATATTGACATATCAACAATGCATGAAACACCAATCTGCAAAAACACACACTAAATTGAACATGATCATCACTTCAAATTCTTATTGGCCTGAGGTCGGCAAAGACCAAGCTCCCTTCTGAGTGTTGAAAACCTGTCATTACACAAGGGCTTGGTGAAAATATCAGCAATTTGATTTACAGTATCAACAAAATGCAGTTCAAAATTTTTCTTACCGACCTCGTCTCTAATGAAGTGATGCCTAATCTCAATATGCTTAGTCCTAGAGTGCTGGACTGGATTTTTTACAAGGTTGATACCACTAGTGTTATCACACAGAATCGGGACACAACCAAGATCCACCAAGTAGTCTTGGAGTTGGTGTTTAATCCACAACACTTGGGTGCCACAGCTCCCCGCAGCAACATATTCTTCCTCCGCGATTGAGAGGGCAACCGAGTGTTGTTTCTTGGAGGCCCAAGAAACTAAACACCCGCCTAGAAACTGGCAGTAGCCACTAGTACTCTTGCGATCCACCTTGCATCCAGCGTAATCCGCATCAAAATAAGATATAAGAGATAAATCACATGACGACGGATACCACAATCCCAAATCTTGAGTGCCGGCAAGATATCGAAGGATACGTTTGACGGCAGTCAAATGGGATTCTCTAGGACTAGTTTGAAATCTAGCACAAAGACATACACTAAACTGGATATCTGGTCGGGATGCAATCAAATAAAGTAAAGAGCCAATCATACCTCTATAGATTGTTGCATCCACTAATTTACCATTTTCATCCGAATCAAGTGATGTTGTGGTGCTCATAGGAGTTGCAATGATTTTACTGTTTGCCATGTCAAATCTTTTCAGCAGCTCCTTGATGTATTTGGATTGATTTATGAAGCACCCATCTTCTCCTTAGTTGACCTGCAAACCGAGAAAGAATTGAAGTTCTCCCATTAGGCTCATCTCAAATTCGCTAGTCATGAGGTTAGCAAATTCCTCACACATTTCAGATTTTGTAGAACCAAACACAATGTCATCAACATAAATTTGAACAATCAAGATGTTCTTACCTTGCTTCTTGGTGAAAAGTGTTTGATCTACCTTACCTCGTGTGTACCATTTTTCAATGAGGAACGAGCTTAGTCTCTCATACCAAGCTCTTGGTGCTTGCTTAAGTCCATAAAGCGCCCTGTCTAGCTTGTATACAAAATCTGCATTGTTAGAATTCTCAAAGCCAGGGGCTGCTCAACGTAGACTTCATCTTTGATCAAACCATTCAAGAAAGCACTTTTGACATCCATTTGATAAAGCTCTATTCTAAGGGAGCATGCAAAGGCAGGTAAAATTCTGATGGCTTCAAGTGTAGCAACTGGGGCATAAGATTCATCAAAGTCTACCCCAAACTCTTGATTATACCCTTGAGCCACCAATCTAGCCTTATTTCTTATTATCTTGCCATCCTCAATTAGTTTGTTCCTAAAGACCCATTTAGTGCCTATGGCAGATTGTGATGAAGGTCTAGGAACTAGATGCTAAACTTTGTTTCTCTCAAATTGGTTTAGCTCTTCTTGCATGGAATTGATCCAGTTTTCATCTTTTAAAGCATCATCAATATTTTTGGGTTCATGCTGCGAGACAAGAGCAAGTTGATCTAATTCTTCCACAATTTTAAAATGTGACCTAGTTCTAGGTGGGTCATTCAAGCTACCAATGACATTCTCTAAGGGATGATCCTTAAGAATTCTAATGTTTGTAGAATCGTTACCTTCTCCTGGAGCTTGATCCCTTGCATTGCTTGATTCAGCTAGGTCACCATCTTCTTTTATTTCTTCTTGTGGAGGATCACTCTTGTCCTTAATGCTTAGGAATTTCCCATCTTCATCGTTTTTCCTGCAAGAGGTATCATTGTTAGAATCATGATATTCATCAAAGGAAACATGGGGTGATTCTTCTGCAGTTTGATTTTTGATATTATAAATTCTATAAGCCCTAGATCTATCAGAATATCCAAGGAATATACCTTCATCGCTCTTGGGCTCGAATTTATCTAAGTCTCTTTTGTCATTGTTGTGAATGAAGCATTTCGATCCAAACACTTTCATATGTGAGAGAGAGGGCTTTTTAACTTTTAGCAACTCATAAGGAGTCTTTTTGGTGTGTGGCCTTACCATAGAGCGGTTGATAATGTAACATGCCGAGTTTACCGCTTCAGCCCAAAACCTCCTTGGAAGTTGCCGTTCTGCAAGCATGGTTCTTGCCATCTCTACAAGTGTCCGGTTTCTCCTTTCAACCACACCGTTTTGCTCCGACGTTCTTGGTGAAGGGAATCGGTGTGAAATGCCTTCAGCCCTACAGAGATTATAGAAATCAACATTTTCAAATTCACCACCGTGATCAGATTGAATCTTAGAAATTTTAAACTCACCGTCCTGCTTTATCTTCATGTAGAGTGCCTGAAACTCATCAAAAGCATCATTTTTGTGTGTGAGAAAGAAAATCCATGTGAACCTAGAAAAATCATCCACCAAGACACATCCATATTTTCTACCACTTAAGATAGTAGTTCTGGTTGGGCCAAATAGGTCCATATGAATTAGCTCGAGTGGTTTGGATGATGTATTTTCAGATCTTCCCTTGAATGATTTTCTAGTTTGTTTACCTAGGGCACATGCATCACACAATTTATTTTTTTGTTTAAAGAATAGTTCAGGCAAACCTTTCACCATTGAAATCTTCAAGAGTTTATGCAAGACATTGTAGCTAGCACGTCCTAGTCTACGATGCCATATCTATGCTAGTTCAGATTTTGGTGCAGCAAGACAAAGATTTAAATGAGCAGGATCATCTAAGTCAATCATGTAAACATTGTTAACTCTCTTACCAGAAAATTTTACTTTGTCAGATTTTGGTTCAAGAATTCTGCATTCATGAGAGTCAAACAACACTTTGTGACCCTTATCACACAATTGACTTATACTAAGTAGGTTATATTTCAATCCTTCAACTAACAACACGTTACAAATGGAGTTGGAGAGGTTCTTAGCTACATTACCTGTTCCAATGATTTTTCCTTTATTGTTTCCTCCAAATGTGACATGTCCTCCTTCCTTTTCCTCCAAGAGACAGAATTGTGATTTGTCTCCAGTCATGTGTCTTGAACATCCGCTATCAAGGTACCACCTGTTATGCATGGCTGCAAGACATTCCTCAGTTTCTTCGTCACCTTTGGCCATGAGGCAGAAATCTTCTTTTTCTTTGTCCGAGGAGCTAGTTCCATCATTACTTTCCTCTTCATCGCTCCATGTGGACACCATGGCCTTGTTATTCTTCTTTCCCTTCCATTTGTCAGATTTTCTTAATCTGTCGGGACAATCATTCTTGAAATGCCCTGGTTTGTTGCAAGAATAGCAAATGATTTTATCAGATTTCTTAGAATTTTCAGAATTAGATCTGAAACCATTTCTTACCTTTGACCTTCCTTTCATGAAGCTCTTACCTTCCATTTTCAAGAATTTCTTGAACTTACGTGTGAGCATGGCTACGTCATCCTCATCTCGCTCACTTCCCGAATCCTCACCTTCATCAGAAGTATCTTGACGGCTGGGTCTAGCTTTAAGAGCTAGGGACTTTTTTTTAGGTGCCTCAGTCTCTTTGTTCTTGAGGTTGATCTCATAGGTCATTAATGACCCAATGAGTTCATCTACCTTAGTGGTTGCGAGATCTCTTGATTCTTCAACAACGGTTGCCTTCGTGTGCCATGCTGGAGTTAATGATCTGAGAATTTTTCTTACAAGTTCTTGCTCTGTATATTTCTTTCCCAAATCAGTTAAACTATTAGTAAGCACAGTTAAGCGAGCATACATATCTTGAATTGACTCATCAGGCTTCATGCGGAACATTCATATTCAGAAACTAAAATATTGGCTTTTGTTTCTCGTACCTAAGAGGTTCCTTCGTAGATTACCTCTAGCTTATCCCACATCAATTTCGCAGTTGCGCAGGTGGCTACTCTTGAGAATTCAACTGGATGGAGTGAGCATTGCATGATATGTTTAGCACTCCAGTTGATGGTGGATTGCCGTATTTGTTCTTTGGTCCACAAGTCCTCATTATCCGTAAGCTCATACGGACCTTTACTGATCACACGCCAAAGTTCGTAGTCTTGGGCGCGAATGAACACCTGCATGCGATGTTTCCAATAAGGATAGTTAGATCCAGTGAAATAAGGAGGTCTGTTCACATAGTGTCCTTCAGGAAAATAACCCTTAGGTGCTGATCCACCATTTCCCTCAAGGTCGTTGGACCCCATAATGAGAGATTAGGCTCTGATACCACTTGTTGTGTAGTGGACAGCGGATCTAGAGGGGAGGGGTGAATAGATCTACCCCTCTTTTCGCAATGTAGCCCTCTATATAGCTAGATGAGATAAATTGCAGCGGAATATAACTAGCTAAACGAAGGACACAACGATTTTTTTAGCAAGATGATTACTAATATATCGATTCGAACCTAAGCATGCATTTAGAACGAAGCAATCACACGAATAAACCACAACACATGAGATTTTAAGGTGGTTCGGACTGAATCCCCAGTCCTACGTCCACCCCTCACCAAATCCGGTGAGGCTCCACTAGTGCCACGCACTGAACCGCAAATCGGAAAGACCACCGATTGCCTTCCTACTAACCACCTGGTAGGGACGTCAACAACGCAGATCGGACAACCTCCGATTGCCTTCCTACTAACCACCGATAGGGACGATTCTCAGATTCAATTGTTTGTATGAAATGAAAAAGAGAACAAATATGAAATCACTCAAACAATAAGGAAAAGCTCTAAATAAGAGAGCTAACATGCAACTTCTGACAGAAGTCAAGAAAGTGAACCAAGCTGCAACAAGGTGCCGGAAAAACCGCTGAGGAAGCTCAGCAAACACACATCAAACATCTAAGAGAAGAAAAGAAAAACAGTAAGGAAAAGCTCTAAACAAGAGAGCTAACATGCAGCTTCTGACAGAAGTCAGGAAACTGAACCAAGAAGATGTAAACGGCGATATGAAATTCCACGACACAGAGCTAGATCGAACTGGTTTCTGGGCTGCGAATCCTCTCCTCTCTTCTTTTTCTCTCAATGTTTCTGATAGGGGTTTCAGGGAGGCTACTCACTTTCTCTTTTTCCACTCTCTATTTTTTTTCTCTTCTCTAAGTAGTGGCATCCGCAGCAATAATAGCTCTTCAATCAGAGAGCTTTGTATTTATAGATGGAGGGGGCAAATGATTTTTCCCGCCTAGATCATGCCTTGTGATTGGTTGGAATAGAAATAAGGTTCTTGGACTAAGAGATCTTCCAAATCTCTTCCCTCATTGGCTTCGGATAGAAAAGGACGGTCCATTATCCTAGGTGCTTTTTGAGACTGCAATCTGATTGGCTTGTTGCAAAAAGTAGATTTCCATGAAAAGGGATGTTTCACAGATATGTTAACTGATAAATCTTTCTTCACAAAATGGTCCTCTGATGCCTCATGATGAAGAGGATAGTTCTCTATCCTAGGAGCTTTTTTAGACATTGATTCACGTGATTTGGGATCCTGTGACATTGACTCCAGACGAGATTGTGTGTTTGACTCGAACGGGTTTGAAACAGACGAAGCTCTTCAAGTGCGTCGACGTGCTTAGCTCCCTAGGTCGACGCAGCTTCCGGTCTTGTGAGCTGCTAGGCACCAGGGTGAAGCACGAGTCGACGCCGTGAAGGGGTTGCGTTGATGCAACTGCCTTTCTATTGCGAGCTATGCCATTGTGCGTCGACGCAGCTACATGGGTGTGTCGACGCATCCTTTGAAGATGCATCCGAAGCGGTCTCTGGGAAGTGCCCCTGTGTCGACACACTGCGAAAATAGTGTCAACTTATCTAAGGAGTATCGCCCGTTTAACAGGGGCTGGTCTGGCACTGCGTCGACACATTAAGATGCTTGCGTCGACGCACTCTTTGACATGCGCTTGAAGCAGCTTCTGGCGATGTTCGGAGTCGACGCATGCAAGAGCATGATGTTGCTGGAGTCGACGCTACCTTGGCTGTTCTTCCTTTTACAAGAGAGGGAGTTGACACCTTCTTTAGATGGAGTCGACGCATTCATGAAACTTGTTGCTTTTCCCGACATTTAGCCAATAAAGAATATATATTTCAGATTTTTCAAAATAACTAACCAATGACTTATAGTAGGACATCATCAAAACACAATGTACACAATATTCTCCCCCTTTTTGATGATTGGCAACTACGAGTCATTGTGCTCACATTTTTGACATTGAATTCTAATAGCAGGTCTTGGCATGCAGTGGGTTTTGACATGAATAGCATGAAACACATCAAAAAAAAATTGTTCATCAGTACATGCAGTGGAGATGGACTGACTTCAGACTATGACTCATCAATACTTCACCAAAGACTTAAGACTTCTCAGATTATGACTCATCGGTAACTTCTCCCCCTTTGACATCATCAAAAGACTAGGAGACGGGACCATAGATGTGAGGAGACAGGAAGGAAGTGGCAGATATAAGTAGAAAGTTGGGAGGCTGAAATAGGATTTCAGTTAGGGGATTCAAACCTAATACAAACGTCATTGTTGAGCGGGACTGATTCTGAAATTGAACAACTTCATCAAAAAGCATAGCATGGTGTGAACTTATTGTTGAGTGATTTAAGGTAAATAACTATAGAGGTTGGAGAGGCGAAGAGAGCAACAGGAATGCCTACTCACAGAATTACTAGAACTAAAGCATTGTTTCACACTAAAGATCTTAACACTCATTTTGAGCCAATTCTATGCAAGCCCAGTAATTTTTCAGGATTGACTGCCACTAGCATTGAGGTCAAACAATGTGAAGCAGTGAAGGGTTACTCAATTAAGCACTTCTGGTTGTCAATGCAAAGCATAAAGCAACTATATTTTGATAAGCTGACAGTCAGGTTGAACCGACACCTTTTGACATGAAGAAGTACATTGGTTAGATGCAACCTTCCCCAGTTACTCAACGCAGTAAACGATTCTGCCTCATTTTGACCAGAGATAGCTTACCACCTCATGACTTAGCCCGCATCACTTCATTGGTAAAGGGGCACAGTTTCTCAGCAGACTGAAGCCATTGCTCTGTGTATATTTGCAACATTTTTTTAATTGAATTAAACAATAGCAGAGTTAGTTACAACACTACCTTTTTACGTGAACAACCTCACGTCTCAGGTGAAGTGTGCCCAGATACTCAGTAGGTTTTTGCCATTGCTCTGCATCAAGTGCTTTAGAGAGACTGAGATGGCTTGATTGTTTGAAGACAATGCTCAAAGTGGAGTCAATCAACCAAAAATATTACTTAATTCTCATATTCAGGCTACATGAGTACAGAGGTTCGGCATACTAAATGTTTTAGAATGAGTAAGCCTGAGGAGGCCTTCCATTGGCTAGCCAGTTTCAGACCTCACAGAGTTATTAGCCTTAAATCTTCAATATATTGGAACAACCATGATGCTAGAAGCTGGAAGATCATTATTTCAGGAATGTCAGTCATTAAAGATCAGTCATTAGGTGTGAATCTCCCCTTAAATCAGAGTGTTGAGTGAGAAGATGAACCACATTGTTGAGCAAGCCGGTGAAGGGTTGAAACACAACATATATGATAATGGATGAACATGTCGATTCAATTAGGCTAGGAGGCGACGCAATGCTGGAATACAACAAGCATGCAGATCAAGGGCAATTTGCTTACAAGATTCAAATGGTGTCGACGCACAAGAGGAAGTGTTGACGCAGGTGACTTACCAGAGCTTAACGTCAAGCAGAACTACCAATAAACCTGTCTCACAAAGATTCCACTAGCTCCCCCTCAACTCATGGACTCTAGAATTCTGTATGTGAGGACCCTTAGTATCGAGCGGAGTATTTTCTCATGCATAGTGAGTGCTTTGAGACAGACTTTGTCTGTCCTTCCACACACCACCATTTTATATACTAGTGGGTCATTCACACACAAACTGTCTGTGACTCATGAAACAGACCAAAAATGCAAAATGGACTCCCCCTGACAGAAACTTCTAGTGACCTCTCAGACTCACCTGACCTCAACTTACATAGAATTAACAAGTAGGGGATTTACACAAGCCCAACTCTCTCCTTAGAGTAGAAAAACATTCATTGTTCAGAGTTTTTGTGAAGATGTGAGCAATTTGCCTCTTAGATTCAACAAAGTGCAGTTCAAAGTTTTTCTTGCTTACCTCATCCTGAATGAAGTGATGCATTTTTTCAATGTGTTTAGTTCGAGAATGTTGGATGGAGTTCTTTGTTAAATTAATAGCACTAGTGTTATCACACATGATGGGTGTACATCCAAGGTCTACACTGTAGTCCTGGAGTTGGTGCTTTATCCATAGCACCTGGGTCCCACAACTCCCTGTAGCAACGTATACTGCCTCTGCAGTGGAGAGTGCAACCGAGTGTTACTTCTTGGAAGCCCAAGACACCAAACACGCACCCAAAAATTGGCAGTAGCCACTAGTACTTTTTCTATCAAGTTTGCAACCAGCATAATCAGCATCAGTATAAGATATTAACTCAAAACAGCATGATGCATGATACCGTAGCCCTAAATCATGTGTGCTAGCAATATATCTTAAAATCCTTTTCACAATAATCAAGTGTGATTCTTTAGCATTGACTTGAAATCTTGCATGCAAGCACACACTAAACTTAAAATCAGGCCTAGAAGCAGTGAGATACAAGAGAGACCCGATCATATCTCGGTATGTCATGGGATCTACAGATTTAGCATTCTCATCTGCATCTAGAGATGCATTTGTTCCCATGGGCGTGGATATTGTTGACATGTTTTCCCACCTTTCTCCTTCTTACCTTCCTTTTCTAAAATTAAAGATGTAAAGACAAGTGATATGAAGGAAGAGAGGAAGCATAGAAAAGTGTGTGTGATCGTGATCGCCACCAAGACACGGGTACCGGATTATAAGACGTACCTTAGAAAAGGGGAGAAAGCACTCGCCTGATGTTCAGCGCTGACAGGTGTAGATGGTCCTGGAAGATCTGCTTAGTGGATAGGACGGTCGCTCGACAGACCGCCCAAAGCGCCAAAGTAGGAAGCGGGACGAAGACAGATCTTGCGACAGAACGGCTCGCGGACAGCCGCATACAGGTCTGAACGGCTCTCAGGAGACCGCCCTGATCTGAAAACGGATGGAAGACGACCATGCACAGCGCCAGACTCCAAAGTCGTAGGAACTGATCCTCAACCCCTTCCAACCGACCCTAAGGGATAGGCCTCGTGCTATGCTGATGCTGACCTGCGAAACAAAGTAGGAAACACGGAAATGACACCCAAATTAGCCCTAAGGAGTGTAGCAACTATAAAGAAGAATGGAAAATAAGTGTGATAACATGGAATGGGCGATACCTGGGAGGTTTTTAAACCCCTAGAGGGCGTCAAAACAAATGGGAGGGTGTGTAAAATGATGTGAGAAATGCAAAACCGTGGGAAGAAGATGATGAAAAGAGCATGCAGTGAATGAACTAATGACCAAGAGGCAAGACCAAAACACAAAAGAACGACTACTCCCTTGCACCAGAGGCTTAGAAGGATGTAGAAAGCCTCCCTCCCTGGCTACAGTTCGTTCAAAAATCTGGCAGAGCTTCGCCGTCGATGTTGGATCTCCCCCCCCCCCCCTTTCAAAGCCTAGACTAAGGGTCCTATTTATAGAGCCCATAAACCTAGCCCCGAAATCAGGGTTTTCAGTGAAAATTAGGCCGAGATATCAAAAGATAATTCGCAGATAATTGATTTATCTCCCACCAAGATCGAACGGTATCTCATTTGGTTGAGAAACCTCGGAGAAAATGATGGGGAAAGTTAAGGGTTTAGCCATGGATTAGAGAGAGAAAATCCATTAAAATCTCAGAAGTCGGGCCATTAAGCTGTCGCTCGACAGGCCGCCCAGTCTATTGAACGGTCCATTGATGGACCGTTCAAGGCTGTCGGTGGAAATTAGATAAATAGGAAAATAATCTAAAATATCCATTGAACTATCGACTATTTCGCCGTTGGACTCTGATGGATTGAACGGTCTAATGACAGACCACTCAATTCATGGGGCGGCCCAACTTCAACCGTTTAGAGCCTGTCGGTGATAATTTCAAATAAAATAGATAATTATCTGAAAAACTACCGCCCTGGGGACTCTGGGACCTGGACGGCCATATGAATACCGTTCCATTAATTTGGACGGCTACACGAGGACCGTTCAACAGCATGTCGGTGGAAATTCATAAAATCACCTAAATATCTGATAAATAGAAGAATGGCTCAATACCAACCGCTCATTGACTGAACGGCCAGGCGATTGACCGTGCAAAGGCTGGATGCTTGAAATTGATAAAATGTGATAAATTAAGAAAAATCAAGGCCCATTAAGCCCTGAATTGAAGCAGAGCTAGTCAGGGAGGGAGGTACCCATAAAATTGGCCCAAGGTCATGCCTGGAAATGGCCCAATGAGCAATGGACAACTTGAGGCATCAATAAATGACTGTAAAAGGAATGACTCAACTTATCGGCAAAAAACGGGTGTCAACAGATGCCCCTCCTTAACGTCCTCTTTGCAGGGGAGCGAGCAGAGGTGAAGCGAAGGCGAAATAGAACATGGAGATGAAGCGGAGATGAAGCGGAGCGGACTAAAAAGCGGGCGTTATGGTAAAAAGACATCCGTTTCGTTGCCAACGAGCGATAGGAATCTTCCGAAAAACTCTGAACCACTCACAAGAAATAGTTAGACTAAAAGCGACACCAGTCTAGAGGAACTAAACTAAGGTAAGAAACATGGTAAAAGGTAGGCAACCTCATCAGGGGACACAATCCACAACCAATGAGGGAAACAAAGCAGTAACGAAAAGTAAAGAGATAGACTAAAACTCCAGACGGGGGACTCTTAATCAACCAAACCAAGTGAACCGACCAGAGAGAACCTTCCAACTCAGAGTGGAATTGTTCCTCTTACTTAGACATGACCCCATAGCCATCCATCACTGGTGGGACATTGGCAAGTAAACCATGGGTCATGAATGCTCAAAAGATGCGTATGATGCATGCTGGGCTAAAATAAAAGGAAATCATTAAAAAATGAATGCAAAGAAAGGATAAAATATAAAATACTCGAGAATAATATTGCTAGACCGGGTCAATCAAGGTCAGGACACTATCTGCAACCACGGTGTGTGAGATAGAATCATCGTCCCCTAACTTTCCCAACCTAACAGCCTATCCGATCATTAAACATGTGAACCTGGATCATCATTATTTTTGTTGAAGGGGAACATCAGATCCTGGAACACGTAGATAACCAACTGGTTCTCAAGATAACATATAATATCATATAGTAATGCAATAAAGATATAGGGGTAGATAGCCATACATGACTTACCTGTGCAGGCGAAACGGCATCTTTTAGATTTTCATTTTTTGATTTTTATGGGTTTTCATGTATAAAACATGACATGAATAAGCAAGTAGACAACACGACATATCATAATAATCAAATGAAATGGGAGACAATGCAACATAACAAAGGTAAACAAGCACATATGCAATGGCATGGACAAACAACATGCATGCATGAACATGGTGCGACTAGACAACAACATGGTGGAACAACACACGGTTGGGACAAGAATATTAAGGATGACTACACTGTTAGGATAAAACACGGAACATAAAGAGACGACTAACAACATGTGCAAGACAACTAACAACATGTGGAGAGGGATAAAACAACGTGCGTGGGACAAAGATACGTGGGATGCCAACCCCACGGGGACAAACGACACGTGTGGGATAACACGAGGTGCGTAGACACATGTGGCAACATGGCAAGACAAATGACACGTGTGACAACACGACGGGACATAGATACCTGTGATGACTCGGAGAGACAAATGACACGTGTGATGACTCGGCGAGACAAATGACACGTGTGACAACATGGCGGGACATAGATATATGCGACAAGGACACAGAGGGACAAAAGATGCGGAGGACCACAGACATGGTGGGTCAAAGACATGACAAATACGCTCTTCAATCATAGTCCAACATCGGACAAAGCGGAATCGCCAGGTTCATAATCATGCGGCAATACCCTCTCATGATGCAGCGAAGCGAAGTTGAGCTGAGTAGGACATGAGCTTCAGAATAGATCTAGAAATAGGATTGAAGAGATGAGAACAGATTAAAGAATATGAACAAGAAACATAGTGAAAGATATAGAGCAAGGAAGCTTGAACCTGCAACCTGCACACTTAGCAAACGAATCATATCTGTCCTCAAACAAATAGATAGAAAGGAATAAAAGATAAATATTTTTAATTTTTTTGGATTTTTGACAATATTGATTTTTTTTATTTTGAATTTTGACATATCCAATTTTTTGGATTTTTGAAATATCTGATTTTTTTTATTTTTGTATTTTTGATAATAAGGCTACTTGCAGCAACCAAGGATGGGTTCAAGCTACTGGCCAAGGGGTCATCATCCCCCCCTTTCATTGAAGACTTTCCTTGAGCAGGGCGCGCATGTGAGTGGTGACTTGCCACAACCAACCGTCTTTAAAGAACGGTGCCCCTACTAAGGCCATACTTGGGATTCAACCCAGCCTAAGAGGGAGAAGTAGAAGAAAAATTAGAGACAAGCTTTATGCAAGATGGGAGACATCAGGATTTGACTTCCTTCCAGAGCACTACCCCTCAAAGAGTAGGTCTGTTGCACTGGGGCTTTGTGTCTTTGATTTTTAGACCCCTATTTATCAGGCATGCATGCGACCGGGCTCATGATGTCCCGCGGGGAACTGTACTGCCACTCTTGCCATGCCTTTGATTCATAACTTTGCATCGAATTATTTTTTCATTGTGGTAGCGCTTCTTGGCTAAATTTGGTATGAGAGCTCACTTTTGAGGGTCAAGACTACCCCTATTTGTCGTATTAGGGAGCACCTAGGTTGGTCATCTCATCCGTCAATCTCTTGCCCCCGCACTCGACCAAGCAGAGAAGAGAAAAGGTCATTGTGTATACCCATGGTATGGCCAAAGCAGCAACGGTGTTGCCCAGAAGAATCGGCTATGGCCTGCGTGAAGTGTGTGAAAAACCCATGCTAAAAAGGACACCCTCAACGATCGGGGAAAGAAATTCAGACCCCCAGCACTAAGCTATCACCAGCCTAAGATGCTGCAGAAGTGACTCATTTGACTAAGCAAACTAACTAAAGCCTAAGGTCACTCGACCATGTTTTAAGGAACCAACATTATAAGCGTGTGCAGAAATAATAGAGTAATAGCAATAATAACACGTTCTTGCACAAAATCAAAGATACCTTTGCAAATCCATGGCGTGGAAACCAGCCTCCTGAAGCGATTTCGATCATCGAGCTTTGAGGAGCGCGAGCTTTATTTTCCTTGCTTGTCAGGATAAAGGATGAAAGGAGAGCAAATGATTGGATTTCACGACATAGAGGAGTGGCAGACATCATACTGGACGAAGAAGTGATAAAAAGCAAGAGAGACGAGGGCTAGAACTCTCTCGTTAAGGCATTGAGGCCCTGATAACAAGGAACCAGATACATAATAAACAGGAATTAACTGAGATCAAGGCGGGCTAAAGCCTCAAAAATAGCTTGAAAAAGGCCGAGAACCCCGAAAGGGGGAGGAGGAGTAAGTAAAAAGACAGTGAGAGGATTGCTGTGAAGATGAGGAAGAAGGAGAACGATCATCCAACGTGGTCGGAGAAAGAGAATGAGAGTCATCCGCCAAAGGCGGGGAAGAAGTGACATGATCGCCCGACAAAGTCGGGGAAAAGGAATGGAAACCACCCGACAAAGTCGGGGAGGGAAAGTGACGGTCGCCCGACAAAGTCGTGGAAAAATCACCTGACAAGGTCGGGGAACGAGCATGAGGAACGCTCAACAGGGTCGGAGGAAAAAGATGAGAAGAGGAATCCGGGCGTACCCGGGGAGGAATACTAGAAGAAGCTCTAGGATCAGGGGAAGAGGAGGACATAGGCCGGGACCTAGAATGGTGAGGATAGGAGAAGATGTAAAAATATGGTCGGGTGGCGGAAGGTACACCACCCAAGGATAGAAACTGAGCAAGAGAAATGATGAATGGACGGAAGAAGGAGGTGGAGTGAGCCCCCGAATGCACAACTGGCGGCCCCTGAACTTACGTCGCCGCCTCTTCTTGGCAGAAACTATCGTGTAATGGACCCGCCTGGCACGGACTCAGACCTTCTGGCATCTTATCTTGCAATATCTTCTCATGTAATGGGCCCATCTGGCAGAGGGCCTGGCCCGATTATGAATATGCAGCTTTGTCGGGGCGGTTACCCCTAGACACCCGGTGCTAACCATCGTCAGACATTCTTGGACAAATACTTCCTCAAAATGAATATTAGAAAACCACGGAGTTCTATCACTTAGCACTAGTAGCATGAGATTTAGCATCTCTACTTGGCAGTTGGGCATGAAGCATAACTCCCTTACCGAAAGTGTAGGATGATACTGAGGGAGAGTAATCCATGGCGTTGAAGTGGCCGTCTCACCAACAAACCGAGGGAGATTACATAACAAGTGTAGAATGCCCCTAGCCAACCTAGAAAATACTGCCAATTGCCCCTTGTATAGGGAATCCCTCATGCTCCTGGCGGCCGTATGGGTTAGCATAATCTGAGTAGAGAACCCCTCTCGGCCAGTGAACTGAACAGCAATCGAGCGCGATGTGATAACAGCATCGATAGTGAATCCTCTGGCGAGCAAAGAGATTGCCACCTGCCTCGCTCGAGAAGTAACTGGCACTAGTGCTAAGGAGCTTCTCTTGACAATCATCGTGGGACGTGCAGGCTGATCATCCCCAAGATATCCAGGGACCAGAACTCGGACCGGCATGCGGCCAATGAAATCTTAAAGCTTGTAATGCACAATCGAAGCCAGGCTCGGCTTATCATCTCCCTGGGGACTAGACCCAAGGGGCACCAAAGGTAATGAACACCCGCTCCGTGGGGTGGAAATAGGTGAAGAAGGCTTGGAAGGTGTGGGTGAGGGTGTAGGAGGTGTAGAGGTCTTAGGCGGTGGAGGGACACCGACAATAATAGGCTCGGGTGGAGGCAAAGGCAAACGTGGAGGCATAGGAGGGGGTTCCTCCTACTCGGGCTCGGGCGATGATGGTGAAAGGGGTGGCAAAGGCAGTGGAGATGGTGGTGGAATAGGGATCTTTGAAGAGGAAGGCGACGAAAGTAATGGTGATGGTGATGAGGGTAATAGAGGTGGCGATGGTGGAGAGGGTGAAAGTGGTGGTGGAGTGGAGGAAGTGACAAGTTGCGGCGCTCTTCGACGTATCAACACGATTCATCGAGCGGCCTTGGGAGCAAGAGCAGTGGTGGAAATGGAGGGTAAAAGAGGGGTATTTGCCTGAGCAGAGGCCTGGATAGGTGAAGGAGATGGGATAGGAGAAGGGATAGATAACGGAGCAGGTACTTCACTAACTGAAGCATCATAGGGATGCCCCTGGTCTTGAAACGGGGACGGCTACCTGGACGGCACTTGCTGCTGCTGCTGCTTACTACGGAGACCCAAAATAACTTCATGCATGACAGTCCAATCAATCCTCTCATCATTTTCCAGACCATAAACAAATTCCCAGAACTCGGGGCAATCCTCGACCAAATGCCCCTTTTGACGATGAAACTCACAAAAATGGAGCAAATTTTTGACCGTGGGTCGGCAGGGCATAACCGGAGGGAGTTGGAATGCGCGAGTGGCCATCAAAGACCTGAAAATATCTGTAAAGGACTCCGACAATGGAGGGTGAGGAGCCTGCTTCGGGCACTGTGGATGCAATGGAGGCGGTTGCAGGGATGGAAGCGGGGGTTGCGAAGGCAAAAGTGCATGGCAACTAGTGGAATGACCTGGCGGAGGCATGTGCGGAGCGGAAAGGGAGGTGAGAGGTTTGTAGACGGCATCCACATGCTTGGGGTGTGGCGTCTCCTTGACCAGGGTTAGAGGTTCACGCGGGTATGAAGAAGCGGAAGGATGACTCTTGGAGGGTTGATATGTGGAGGAGTATGTGGAGGTATATGGGTGTGCGGGAGCGGAAGGTCGACTCGTGGAAGGATATGTGATGGAGGGCTGACTTATGGAGGTACATATGAGAGATGATGGGTAGGAGGCGTATGTGGGCATAGAAGGTGAAGAGGAATCGAGGTCAAGGGAAACTAGGAGTTGTTGGCGAATGAAGCGGGATCGGCTATAAAGCTGTTGCCATGAAGTGATATCATTCAAGGTTAAGATACACTTGAACTCGGGCGTTGCATTGGAAATGACCATCTTGATCTGCTCTCCCTCCGGAATATACCTCGGGACTTGACCGGCCAAATGACGCCAGCGGTCGGCAAAGGTCGAGAATTCCTCGTTGGGCTTCATCTTCTCCTGGGCCAGATCAACCATGGAGTATCTGGGCCCCACCCAATCTTGATATTGTTGAATGAACTTCTCTTGAACGGCTTGAAAATTCACCACTTGATCTTGCGGCAATGAAAAGAACCAATCCTGAGCCGGGCCTTCTAAAGACAGACCAAACAGATAAGCCATCAGGCACTGGTCGTGTCGAAACTGGGCCGACTCATAGATAAACTCCTTCAAGTGCACGTAGGGGTCACTGACTCCACCATAGCGACGATATGTAGGAATCTGCAAACGTGATGGAAGTTGAAGATCTTGGAATGCAAATGGGACACTCAGAGAAGTCTGAGGGTCGATTCGGCATTGCAGTTCATCAAGCTGACGTTGGGCTTGAGCGATCATCTCCTCGATGGGGAGAGGCCGAGAAGGATGCAGGCCAGCTTGAGCAAGAGAGCGTGAATTTCGACCAGGATTATGATAGTGGGCCGGATGGGGGGATCCGGACTGAGAAGAAGGAAAGCCCATTCCAGGAGTGGCAGGGTATGTGGGCCTGGAAGGCTCATGGACATGGGAATAAGGATCGATTGGGCCAGCAGCAACACATGGCCCATTAAGAGAATAAAAGGGCCCGTTAAAGGGATGGGGCCTGCTAAAAGTAGAAGAGGGAAGCCCGTTGTGAGAATAAAGCCCATTAAGATAATGTGATCCATTGAGGGGAGATGGGCCCACGTGGGAAGAGGAATCCACGCGGAAGTAAGAAGACGGTGAAGAAGAGGAGTAATATACAGGAGAAAAATGGCGCTCCATAAGGGTAAATGGAGATTGAATACCGGAAAGATGGGAAATACAATGAGGGAGGTAAGGACTTGACTTAATAATGCAAAGGAAAGAAGAGAAGAAACCTAGGACAATGTGATTAGACAAATGCACACACAGAATGAGCTAGCCTAAATGGACCTAATAACGAAACCTATGTGGATGATGGGGGTGCAACACACAATAACACAAATGGGCTTCGACAAGCCCAAACAACGCAAAACAAAACAATATGAAGGATTTCACCCCAGTCACACAAGTTTATGATGGGAAATATTTTATTTTTCCAAAGTGAGCCATTTAATATTTTGAATTAATCACAATTCCCTCAAGATATAGGTGTCCTATAGGGAATAAGGTCCAAACTTTGGTTGACTAAGGTTAACTTCTTCACGACATATGAAAATGAAAGCCTAAGGGTGGAAAAGGTACAACCAGCTCGGCGTCCGTGTGGGAATCCACGGCTCACGGGGGCTTACGGAGGTCCTGGGCAAGGTCACCTAGTCGGCTCCAAGGAGTATGGAGACGAGAGGATCCTCTACCTAGGTAGGAATGCGACTAATATGAAAAGTGTATATGGCCCTATGTGCACTGGAGTGCATGCAAGAGTATAACCTAGATCTAGCGAACAATGATCAACAAACATGAAAAGAATGAAGACAATCATGCAAAAGTATGATGACAGTAAGGGGAGATCAATAGCAGCACCAAGTAGATGTGAAATAATATGAAATGTCAATCAAGATGAAGGTCTCGGGTGCACTATAGCAGACATAAACGATCTGTGGGAGACCGTGCAGGGAGTCAACGGTCCTATGAGGGCCGTTCAATAGCAGGGAGTAATAAAACAAAATTAACAATTAGACAGAAATTGGAATGGACTAAAGGAATGGGAATAGCGGTGTACCTGACAGCGCGGTCTGTCGAAAGACCGTGCGAACTCTTGGATGGCCTTGCAAAGACCGCAGAAGGTCAACATAAATCACCAGTGTAAAGTAGAAGTGTACCTCAGCCAGCAGTAGTAGACGGCCTGCAGCGCACCGTGGAACAAATGAACAGCCTGCGTGAGACCATTGAAGGCAGCATGTTCGCAGAATGATCACTACTGGTGGTCAGAACAGAACGGCTGTCGCCCAGCCGCGCAGGTACGCGAACGGCTTTGAAGGAACCGTGTAAACTGCAGAGGACAGAAACACAAGATGACGAGATAACGACCTGAAATCACTTAGAAGACAAACCTAACAAAGACAGAAGGTGGTCAGCACAACACCAACACGATGTGCACTAGATGTCCCACCGTGATCGCCAAAAAATGAGATGTTGACATGTTTTCCCACCTTTATCCTTCTTACCTTCCTTTTCTAAAATTAAAGATGTAAAGACAAGCGATATGAAGGAAGAGAGGAAGGATAGAAAAGTGTGTCTGATCGTGATCACCACCAAGACACGGGTACCGGATGGTAAGACGTACCTTGGAAAAGGGGAGAAAGCACTCGCCTGATGTTCAGCGCTGACAGGTGTAGACGGTCCTAGAAGATCCGCTCAGTGGATAGGACGGTCGCTCGACAGACCGCTCAAAGCGCTGAAGTAGGAAGCGGGATGAAGACAAATCTGACGACAGAACGGCTCGTAGACAGCCGCTTACAGGTCTGAATGGCTCTCAGGAGACCGCCCTGATCTGAAAATGGATGGAAGACAACCGTGATGTGAAACCAAAATGCAGAAATATAATATGAACCCCTCGGACTTAAATGTGCAAGCAATACAATAAGTTGGCAGCGTCACACTAGCGGACTCACTCGCGTTGGCACACTCGGGTCCGTAGGTGGACCGGCGATGGTGGTGAGGGTCCGAAGTTGGACCTCGAGGCTCCAAGGATTTGACCAGCTAGGGATAGACCCCAATGGGCCAGGGATGCCCAATGTCAAGGGCGGCTGGCACGCCGAGGGCGTGGGATGTAATGTCACACTCACAACTCACCCGCGGTGGCACTTGACTAAACGGAATGTTGGAACGAGCTCTCTCTCACCGCCGACGGCACATCAAGGGATAATACTAAACTAAGCAATGATAATAAACCAGCAGAGGAGAGTGGACCGAAGCTCACCTGATTGGTGTGAAGACACCGATCCTGGCCGGAGACGAGGGCGAGCGGGGAAGTGTGGGTTCCCCGCACACTGCGCCGATGAAGCTTGAATCCTGCTTAATTAGTTACATTCACTACACCTCTCACATGAGGGTGAACTTGGGGTGGGGATTTCACTGTTACAATCAAACACTACCTCCGCACAGGGAGGGGCGCTAAGCCGGCCAGGCGAGGAGGGGAGATAAGCTCGATCGCGCCGACGGAGCACCTGGCCGAATCTGCCCGGGTCTGGGACAGCAAGAGAGGGGGTCGATGTAGTCGCCGCTGTGAGCTCTCCCGGACTCAGAACTTGATGAGACTTGCGCCAAAATGTTTCTGACGTACCCAGGTATGACTGTGATTTTTGGTGGACGGTTCCAGCATCTCCACTGGTCGGAGTGGACCCCGGAGCAGGCACTCAGCGTTCTGGTACAGACTGGTCCAGGATGTTGCAGCTGCTTGTCGAAGGTGCCACGATCACTCCCGAAGTCCGAATGAGGCAATACCAAGTCGAGGACGTTCGTGGATGAGTCTTCTTCGAGCAGAAACCAAGAACAGAATCAGAGGATGTCGGGACAGTGAGGAGGAGTCCGTTGAGTGAGGCACTTCCTGGGCAGGACATAAACAGACTGTCTGCGCGCCCGGGGGAGAAAAAATGGAAAAGGCACTTCCTGATGCCGAACGGGACGCCGCTTGTTGGTGCTGGTGGAAGACTCGTGGTAGCAGGTTTCGGTAAAGTGGCGCCTCCAGAAGTTGAAGGATGTGTCCGTGAGGGCTTCTGCACTGTGGCTCTGGTCCGGATTCTGATCCTGGTTGCGCAGTCGGACGAGAACGGGTGCCACGCACTATGCCGAAGTCGGAACGCAGCAAGACCACCTCGGTTGCGAAGAAGACTCGCAGACCTTTCCGGCGATGTATGGTGCACCTCCAGAAGATGTCGGATTACTCCGGAGCAGGCTCTGCAAGTCGGGATTCTCCTGCTGGCAGCGAACCAAGGGGGCAGAACACTCTTTGGTGATTGTGGAGGGGCCTTGGGTGGAAGGTTAATGGAGGTGTTGAATGGAGGCCTAGGGAATGGGAAGGGTTGCTTTGGGAAGGGGAAAGGGTGTCTAGGAGAATGGATTCTCCCTTGAGAATGTGAAGGGGTTGTATGGGGAAGGGGAAAGGTTGCTTGGGAAGAGGGAGAGGTGCCTAGGAGAAAGGGGTTCCACCTAGGGGTTTGAGGGGGAGTAAATGGGAGGTATGGGGAAGGGGGAGGGGTCTTAAATAGGGGAGAGTAGGGAGGAGAGAGAGTGAATTTCGAAATTTAGAGAGAGAGAGAGAGAATGAGAGAGCTAGAGAGAGAGAGAGGGGTGCACTTATGCTCAAATATTCAATACTTCATTAGCTTACAACTGAGGGATTGGGGTCCTATTTATAGGAAACCCACTTTTACACATAAGACCCTGACTTTTAACATACTAACAGATAACCAAAAAAGGGGGGTGCGCCCATGGGCCTAGCCCAAAGAAATAGGCCCAATAGCAAGCACCATAGCCTAATGAGACTCGAACTTAGGGAAATGACTTAATAACCTAGGTACAAGACTCAAATAAAAGGCAAATTACATGAGTAGAAAATGAAAATTACATCATAGGACTCGAAATAACGTGGTGAACAAGATGTAGCTTTGTCGGCGAGCAACGGGATCCTCAATCATATGAAATTGCTAGTGATGTCCTCATCAAACCATGCACAGCGCCAGACTCCAAAGTCGTAGGGCCTGATCCTCTACCCCTTCCAACTGGCCAGAGGGGATGGGCCTCATGCTATGCTGATGCTGACCTGCGAAACAAAGTAGGAAACACGGAAATGACACCCAAATTAGCCCTAAGGAGTGTAGCAACTATAAAGAAGAATGGAAAATAAGTGCGATAACATGGAATGGGCGATACCTGGGAGGTTTTTAAATCTCAAGAGGGCGTCAAAACAAATGGGAGGGTGTGTAAAATGATGTGAGAAATGCAAAAACGTGGGAAGAAGATGATGAAAAGAGCATGCAGTGAATGAACTAATGACCAAAAGGTAAGACCAAAACACAAAAGAATGACTACTCCCTTGCACCGGAGGCTTAGAAGGATGTAGAAAGCCTCCCTCTCTGGCTACAGTTCGTTCAAAAAACCAGCAGAGCTTCGCCGTCGACGTTGGATCTCCCCCCCTTTCAAAGCCTGGACTAAGGGTCCTATTTATAGAGCCCATAAACCTAGCCCCGAAATTAGGGTTTTCAGTGAAAATTAGGCCGAGATATCAAAAGATAATTCATAGATAATTGATTTATCTCCCACCAGGATCGAACGGTATCTCATTTGGTTGAGAAACCTTGGAGAAAATGATGGGGAAAGTTAAGGGTTTAGCCACATATTGGAGAGAGAGAATCCATTAAAATCTCAGAAGTTGGGCCATTAAGCGGTCGCTCGATAGGCCGCCCAGTCTATTGAACGGTCCATTGATAGACCGTTCAAGGCTGTCGGTGGAAATTAGATAAAGAGGAAAATAATCCAAAATATCCATCGAACTGACCGACTATTTCGCTGTTGGACTCTGATGGATTGAACGGTCTAATGACAGACCACTCAATTCATGGGGCGGCCCAACTTCAACCGTTCAGAACTTGTCGGTGATAATTTCAAATAAAATAGATAAATAGATAATTATCTGAAAAACTACCGCCATGGGGACTCTGGGACCTGGACGGCCATATGAATACCATTCCATTAATTTGGACGGCTACACGAGGACGGTTCAACAGCATGTCGGTGGAAATTCAAAAAATCACCTAAATATCCGATAAATAGAAGAACGGCTCAATACCAACCACTCATTGACTGAACGGCCAAACGATTGACCGTGCAAAGGCTGGATGCTTGAAATTTATAAAATGTGATAAATTAAGCAAAATTAAGGCCCATTAAGCCCTGAATTGAAGCAGAGCTAGTCAGGGAGGGAGGTACCCATAAAATAGGCCCAAGGTCATGCCTGGAAATGGCCCAATGAGCAATGAACAACTCGAGACATCAATAAATGGTGGTAAAAGGAATGACTCAACTTATCGGCAAAAAACGGGTGTCAAGAGATATGTGTTTGATATCCTTCATCTCAAATTTCTTTAGAATCTCTAATGTATACTTGGACTGGTTTATGAAGAATCTGACCTTTGTCTATGTGATCTGCAGTCCAAGAAAGAATTGGAGTTCACCCATGAGGCTAATTTCAAATCCCTTTGTCAATAGTTCAGCAAATTGCTTACACAAATTGGAATCAGTTGAACCAAACACTATATCATCCACATATATTTGCACTATAATGATATGACCATTCAAAACTGTTGTAAATAGAGTTTGGTCAACTTTACATCTGTTGTAGCCCCTGTTGGTCAGATGTGCACTGCGTCTGTCATACCAGGCTCTAGGGGATTGCTTTAGTCCATACAATGCTTTATTTAACTTATATACATGGTTAGGCAAGTCATCATGTTTGAACCCAGGAGGTTGTTCTACAAACACCTCCTCTTTTATCAAGCCATTCAGAAAAGCACTTTTGACATCTATTTGTTGAAGTTTTATACCTAATGAGCATGTAAATGCTAATAAAATTCTGATGGCTTCTATTCTTGCTATAGGCCCAATCTCCTGATTGTATCCTTTAGCTACCAGCTTGGATTTATTTCTAGTTATTACCCTATCTTCATTCAACTTGTTCCTAAATACGCATCTAGTCCCAATGACAGGTTGGTCTGCGGGTTTGGGAACCAAATTCCACACTTTGTTCCTCTGAAATTGGCTAAGCTCCTCATGCATGGCATTAATCCAATGTTCATCCTGCAAGGCTTCTTCAATGTTTTTGGGTTCAACTTGTGACACTAATGCAATGAGGTCTTCATTATGCACATCTTTATGAAAGAATCTGGTCCTAGGGGGGTCATAGAGGCTTCCTATTATGTTTTGGACATGGTGGTCTTTTAAAGTCTGAATGTTGATGGAAGACTCACCGGGGATATAAGGTTGATTGAACAGAATTTTCGGTCGACCTACCTGTTTCTTGTTCTGTAGATGGCGGTTGGCTGCCTTACCCTGGTTCTTCCTTGGATTCTAGAAATGTTCCATCATCATTTTCCATTTCCCTGTCATCAACACTTTTATCATACTCATCAGATATTTCAGCAAACACTACATGTGGAGTTTATCCACAATTTGATTTTTTACATTGAACACCCTATATGCCCAAGATGTTTCAGAATACCTCAAAAATATTCCAATATCACTCTTACCTTCAAATTTATCAAGATCAGCTTTGTCATTGTTATAGATGTAGCATTTTGAACCAAAAGCTCGAAAGTAGGCTAAGTTGGGTTTTTTACCTTTGAGCATTTCATAGGGGTTTTCTTACTTTTTAGCCTTACCATGGCCCTGTTAATTATATAGCATGATGTGTTTGCTGCTTCAGCCCATAATTTCCTTGGCAGCTTACTCTCAATCAGCATTGTCTGAGCAATTTCCAGAATCGTCCGGTTCTTCCTTTCTACAATGCCATTTTGCTGTGGAGTCCTGGGAGCAGAAAATCTATGAATTAGTCCTTCCTGGTTACAGAATTTAGAAAATGAAGTGTTTTCAAACTCTCCTCCATGATCATATAAAATAGTACAGATTCTGAATTTACCTTCTTGTCTTACTTTTCTGAAGAACTTCTGAAATTCATGGAAGGCATCATTTTTATTGGCTAAGAAGAAAATCCATGTGAAGCGACTGAAATCATCAACTAGCACATAACCATATTTCTTGTCAGGTCCCGACGCAGAATATCGAGGGCGCGACGAGTCGTAAACAAGCGTGTCGATCAGAGCATGTACAATTTTATTTCTAAAGACAGAAATGAATGAGAAAATAACACTTTTATTCCTTCAAAATGAAGTTTACATTGCTAATTCATAAGTCGTAAAGGCAAATTATAATCTTTAATCCCAAAGTACAACATTCTTGTAAAACACTAATGATCTACATACACCAAGGTAAAAAGGAAAATCACTCTTTTCACTCTTGTCCATTCCCTTTTTCATTTTCATTTCCTGCAATAATTAATTAAAAACGTAGGGTGAGCAATAAGCTCAGTAGGATTTTATATCTCTAAGAACCATACAATCTTAAAGTATTTAGCATGTTGAACCATTTTCCAAGTTGAATAGGAAAATGTTTAATCATGAAATTCGAGTATAATTTTGTATAAGGAATTTCAAGTAACAATAGGATAACAAGATATCAAGAGAAGTTTTCAAGTAATAACCTTTGAACAAGTAAAGAATTTCACGAATTTGGCCATTTCACGCAAGTCAAGTAATTCATGTAATTTTTCAAGTTATCATGTAAACAAGTAACAAGTACAAGTAGTGGAATGTCGTATCAAGTAAATCTATCATACACTTCGGTGCAATGCCACACCGTTGGTCAATCAACTCCCATGGGCACAAGTACTTTCGGGCGCTCCCCCCAGGACCAGACCGGGCCCCATTAATGCCAGGCATTGAGTCATATGGATCCGAAGATCCCAAGTACGTTTAGACATCCACTTAATGTGTATATGGACAATGATTTTCAAGAATAATGCTATTTGCAATTAAGCACAGATTTGGCAAAAAAATTAGAAGTTGCAAGAAAGTAGATAACAAATTTAAGGCATCATGTTTAACGACATTAAGTCGTGGAGTTCAAAAATGAACGGTAAGTAGGAAGAAAATTTAAGATAGTAGTTTTATTAGAATTATTTTCAAATATCTTAACTTAATCTCAGAATCATAAAACATCATGTTTTAGTTATGAAAATATATACTTAAGAATTAAAATCACGAGTTTAGATATTAGTATTTAATCATACATTAATTAACCATATGATAAGAAAATAGATTTAACATGCTGAAAATAGTTTTTATACATCAATATGATAGAAAATATATTTTTACATTGTGAAATAATTTTCATACATCACTATGATGAAAAACAGAATAGTTATAGGCTGAAAAGATGTTACTGTCTGTGAACGCGCTATAGCTCAGGGTCGCGTTCATACAGTATATATAAAAGTTAGTATACATATTCAAAATATTGTATTTTGATCATCATAAATTTCGAGAAAATTCTTATGAACGCGCTATAGGGGGATGGCCCGATCTTCCAGAAGGCGCTATAGGGGACTGGCGCGTTCAGGATCATATATATATGTATAAAATTTTTGAAAACTAGATTAAAGAGATGCGTTCTGAGTAAATCATAATGTATATAAACACCATATACATATATATATAAACACCTTATGTATAGGTATATATATATTAGAAGTATTATATTTTTGACCCCTGATCATCCGGGGTTAAGGGACTGAACGCGCTATCAGAGACTAGCGCCTTCATGAAGAACGCGCTAGGTACGTATAGCGCGATCATGAAAGTATTATTACATTATTTTATGTATATTTTTGAAAATTTGGCCAAAGGGACGGGGTCTGTCTGAACGCGCTGGGTCGGGCTGGCGCGTTCAGAACGCACTACTGAGGTATAGCACGTTCTGGACCAGATGAAAAAACGGGAATATCCCTCCAATCAAATGACCATAACTTGCTCAATTCATAACAGAATTTAATAAATGAGCTATCAATGGAAGAAGACAGAAAAATGAACAAGATGCCATGCTTTAATTAGAGTTTAGCCTGAGAGACACCTACCTTTTGTCGGATCTAAGGAAATATCCCCAAATATAAAGAAATCCTTTGATCTCCAAATCCTCCTTCAAATCTCCACAAATCTTCACAGTAGCATATACTTAACCTCCAGGGATGGTTTAAGGGTCGAATGGGGTTATATTTATAGCCAAAACTTGGCCAAATTTATTAAGATTCTTCACCTAATTCCACCAAACACATTAAGTCCGAATTAGAAGAAAAATGTCATTTCTCCTCATAATCTAGCCCATCTTAGGTGTGAAATTAATTTAAAAACGACTGGTCCAAGGTGGGTTGTTAGGTAAGGGTTGATTTTTGAGTCAATCTTCTAGAAATGGGGTTATTTTAATCCCTTAAATATCATATTAAACACATGTTACGAATTCAAGGTTATTTAACCTTTAATAAATCATTTAATCCATTAATTCAGCCCATTATGGATTATCCAATGGGCCAATTGTTATCCTAGTCCATTACATGGACTTTTATTGAGCTTTCTATGATTTATCTAAGGTTTAAAGCATTTAATCTCTATTTACTTCTAGTTAATTAAAGTAAATTCAACAAACTAGCTTATTTCATATAGTAAAAATGTAATTTAATTATTTCATGAACATTTTAATTATATAATGAAATTGAAAATTTTATTTCTCATTTTTAATTATCGGGTTTCTACATCCTCCCCCACTTAAAAGAATTTGGTCCTCCAAATTCACATTATATAACTAAAAGTCAAAGATTCGAGTAGAAAGGTCGAATTTCTAACCTGAGGTTAAATCCGGGTATTTCTTCTTGATGGATTCTTCCAATTCCCAGGTTGCTTCCTCGAATCCACGCTTGCTCCATTGGATTTTTACCATCGGTATGGCCCGATTCCTCAGTTTGTGTAATTTCCGATCGAGTATCTTGATCGGTCTTTCTTCATATGATAAGTCCTTTTGGAGTTTCAATTCTTCAAATTGAATAACATGTGAATGATCATAGACGTATTTCCTTAGCATAGATATATGGAATACGTCATGTACACCAGCCAGTTGAGGAGGTAAAGCCAGCTTGTATGCTACCTCGCCGATTCTCTCCAGAACCTCGAAAGGGCCGATAAATCTCGGACTTAGCTTTCCTTTGATGCCGAATCTTCTAATTCATGAGTGGGCGAGATCTTAAAGAAGACATGCTCCCCCACTTGGAATTCAAGGTCTCTTCTCTGGTTGTCGGCATAACTCCTTTGCCGTGATTGAGCGACCTTTAGCCTTTCTTGTATCAACTGGATTTTGTCAGTTGTGTCTTGTACAATGTCGGGATCAATCAATCCTTTGTCACCAACCTCGCTCCAGCATAGAGGCGATCTGTAACTTCGACCATATAATGCTTCGAATGGTGCCATTTGTATACTCGACTGATAGCTATTGTTATAAGCGAACTCAGTCAATGGTAAATGTTCATGCCAACTTCCACCGAAGTCTATCATGCAGGCTCTCAACATATCTTCAATAATTTGATTCGTCCTCTCGGTTTGTCCATCCGTCTGAGGGTGAAAAGCCGTACTAAACCTTAGTCTAGTACCCAAAGATGATTGTAAACCCTTCCAGAAATGAGAGGTGAATCTCGGATCTCGGTCCGAAATAATAGAGCTTGGAATACCGTGCAGCCATACGATCTTCTTGATATATAAAGCGGCTAGAACATCCACGGTCCATTTAGTCTTGATAGGTAGAAAGTGAGCAGACTTTGTTAACCGGTCCACAATTACCCATATAGCACCAAAACCACTTCGAGTCTTCGGTAATCCAACTATGAAGTCCATACTGATACTATCCCATTTCCATTCCGATATTTCGAGAGGCTTGAGTTTGCCAACCAGTTTGAGGTGTTCGGCCTTGACTTTTTGACAAACCAAACATCGGCTTACGAACTCGGCTACCTCTCTCATCATATTCGGCCACCAGAATGTTCTCTTGAGGTCTTGGAACATTTTTGTAGAACCGGGGTGAATAGTATACCTAGACCGATGTGCTTTGTGGCGACCCGGATTCCGGATACCAGATATACCCGGTAGGACAACCGAATACACCTGATACCAGTTGGAACCCGCGAGGCCTCCCAAGAGCGGTAAAGCTCCGAAGGGGAAAAGGATTGTCGTTAAGTACATTGAACTGACAGATATAACAGCAAGAATTCAATTTCATTAGATCGGGTTGCTAAAGTAGCAGAAATAAAATTACAATTTAATTAACAGATTTTAAACAATTATGTACCAGAGTCTAGTCCAAAGCTAAAGACAGCAGTCTAGCAGTACAGTCGACAGAAATAAAAGACGTAACAAAAAGTCGGGGGAAGCCCGACGGAGGTACCAGCTGACAGCTACGACTCGAACTCCAGGACCCGCGGAAGCAGAACGAACACGTCACCCCACCTGAAAAGTAGGGGTGAGCCTCGTGTCACTGGCTCAGTAGGGGTCACGCGGATCCCCACTGAAAAACGCGCAGTAACACGGAACAACAGGAACGGCAGCAAGAAACAGCACTAGAAAGCTGTAAAAGAAAGGGAAGCTGGAGTAGGGAACATGTAAGGACAAGGGGAATAACCCGAACAGGCAAGCAGGCCTAGAAAGGGAAAGAGGAGTAGGGACCAGCAAGGAAAGGGGAAAAAAACCCAAACAAAACACCCCAACCTTCACCTACGACAGGCATGTAAAAGAAGGCCTAGAAAAGACGTAGACAGGCACAGACAACACGACCGGAGTGTCGTGCACCGGACAAGACACAGACCTCGAGTACAGCCACAGAAAGGCCAACCCGGACAGGTCACAACAAACCCCACAAGTGTCTCGACTAACCGCTGCGTACCACCGACGCAAACACGGCCGAGTCGCAGACCCACGCGGAACCACAAGAGTCTCAAGCAACTCGCAAGGCTGGGAAGCGACAAGCGAGAGGTGAAACAGGAACAAACCAAGTACTAGCCAGGGTCACGCCCGTCGGCGTCAGTCCTCTGCCTCTGACCACGTGTGCACACACTGGCTCCTGCCTAGAGCCAGGCCTCTAGCTAGTTTTCTCCCCCCGTAGGACGCTACGGTAACTGCATGAGCCGATGGAAACTACCTTACAAAACCGTATATCGGGGTCACCACTCGACTGCTGGCCGTCTAGGGCAACGAGAAGAGGAAGCTCGAAACGCGGCGCTGAAGTACAGACAGTCGAACATGCACTGTCACCCATACCTCAAACACCGAAGGCAGCACAAGAAACTACCGAAAGACTCGAAAACGTAGTCTTAGCCTTCATAGGAACATCAACCGACGTCCACGGGGAAAACGGCCAGACCACGGGAGCGACAGACAACACCACAACATAGACAGACACACACACACTGACTTACCCCAAAACAACCCCTAACATCACCTAGAATGAACCCACAACACACGGCCGCACACCGAAAAGCCCAACGGCCATCACGGCCACAACAGGACTGTAACGGCCTAGCACAGGCGCGTTACACGAGCCTGACGCACCAGGGCGGGCGCGTCAGAGCCAACACGCTCCAAACAAAAACGCGAACAACGTAACGCGCTAGAGTAGGCGCGTTACAGTGGCCTAACACACGACAATAGGCGCGTTACGCCAACCTAATGCACAGGCACAGACGCGGTACGCCAACTGACCCAACACCGACAAAATAGGGTGTAACGGCCTGGGGCGGGCGCGTCACATAGCCTGACGCACCAGGGCGGGCGCGTCAGGGGAACCGACTCAAACAGAATACATAAGGCACAATGGCTGTGACGCACCAGCCGGGACGCGTCAGGGGAGTGTAACGGTCATGGGCATGACCGTTACGCTCACTCAGCCACGAAAAAATTAAAACGAACAGACGCTGTGACGGTCTTTTGTAGGGCCCTCAGGGACCTCTGGCGGTCACTGAAACGACCGCTACACCGGTCACGGCGGGAAAATAGTGGATTGGCCAAATCGAGCCGTTCTACGCCCCATTCACGTCGAAACGCAGGGGAAACAAAGGTAGACAACGAAAAACAACTACAGGAGGCTAAACGGCCCACATGCACGCCCTAAAACAAGAGATCGGGGCGATTTAGACAAATCAACCCTAAACGAGTCACCGAGGTTCCCGGACTCCTACCGGCCTCGAATGACCACTGATCGACACAAAATTAACGTGGATGGGATCCAGACATCCCAGCAGTCAGTTTGACACTAACCACATCACAAATAGTTGCCGTTCTCCGGCGAATAATGAAAACCACAAAAACTACGGTTTTCACTAAACCGGCCCGATCTCCCCTGATCGAGCATCAAACAACGCACAGAAGCAGGGAAAACGTGCAGAAGGAAGTGGCGGTCCATCTCCCTACCTCCACCGAAGAAATCGTGCCCCGAACGGACTAAACCGGGCCAAAAACTGCACCGCGAGCTCAAACGCCGGCTTTGAATCCACCATTCGGGGTCGCGCCAAAACCACTCCATCTTCGCTCCGTCGCGCACCCAATCTGCTCCACAGCATCCCCAGCACTCGCCCCTAGGTCCTCTGTCTGCAGCCGGAGTCGAGAAGGTGAAAATGGGAGAGAAACAGAAGAGAGAGACGGCGGCGGCGTGAATGAGAAGGAGGAGAGAGGAAGGAAAAGAAAAATGAAAGAAATTAGGAGTTTTCCTTATTTCTGAAAAATCTGATTTTTGGCCCTATCTCCGAAAAATACGCAAAAATAGCCAAAACGATCGACTCGGAGAGTACGTCGTCGCTGTAGCATCCACGATTCGATGAACTGACAAATAAACTCACCGTAGGGTTCCGTAACTAGTACGAGAGAAAAACCCACACGGATCGTAAACTCAACTCGGAAGCCACAAAAGCGAACCGAAACTCACCGAAAAGGATCCGAATGACCCAATAAGGATCCAACAAAGATCCGGGACATTACATCCTCCCCTCCTTTAAGAAATTTCATCCTCGAAATTCAAGGACTGGCAAGGGTAAGCAGGGAAGAACAACCCGACAACGACAAGAAACGGAAATGACGAAACCTAACGCCAATTGAAGACTGTACTGGACTTATCGACTCTGGAAACTGTATATCTGAGATTCCCATGTACTTCACACAACAACACTCTGATACCAACTGTGGCAACCCAGATTCCGGATACCAGATATACCCGGTAGGACAACCGAATACACCTGATACCACTTGGAACCCGCGAGGCCTCCCAAGAGCGGTAAAGCTCCGAAGGGAAAAAGGATTGTCGTGAAGTACATTGAACTGACAGATATAACAGCAAGAATTCGGGTTGCTAAAGTAGCAGAAATAAAATTACAATTTAATTAACAGATTTCAAATAATTATATACCAAAGTCAAGTCTAAAGCTAAAGATAGCAGTCTAGCAGTACAGTCGACAGAAAGAAAAGACATACCAAGAAGTCGGGGGAAGCCCGACGGAGGTACCAGCTGACAGCTACGACTCGAACTCCAGGACCCGCGGAAACAGAACGAACATGTCACCCCACCTGAAAAGTAGGGGTGAGCCTCGTGTCACTGGCTTAGTAGGGGTCACGCAGATCCCCACTGAAAAATGCACAGTAACACAGAACAACAGGAACGGCAGCAAGAAACAACACTAGAAAGCTGTAAAAGAAAGGGAAGCTGGAGTAGGGAACAGGTAAGGACAAGGAGAATAACCCGAACAGGCAAGCAGGCCTAGAAAGGGAAAGAGGAGTAGGGAGCAGCAAGGAAAAGGGAAAAAAACCCAAACAAAACACCACAACCTACACCTACGATAGACATGCAAAAGAAGGCCTAGAAAAGACCTAGATAGGCATAGACAAAACAACCGGAGTGTCGTGCATCGGACAAGACACAGACCTCGAGTACAGCCACAGAAAGGCCAACCCAGACATGTCACAACAAACCCCACAAGTGTCTTGACTAACCGTTGCGTACCACCGACGCGAACACGGCCGAGTCGCAGACCCACGCGGAACCACAAGAGTCTCAAGCAACTCGCAAGGCTGGGAAGCGGCAAGCGAGAGGCGAAACAGGAACAAACCAAGTATTAGCCAGGGTCACGCCCGTCGGCGTCAGTCCTCTACCCCTGACCATGTGTGCACACACTGGTTCCTGCCTAGAGCCAGGCCTCTAGCTAGTTTTCTCCCCCCGTAGGACACTACGGTAACCACAGGAGCCGACGGAAATTAGCTTACAAAACCGTATATCGGGGTCACCCCTCGACTGCTGGACGTCTAGGGCAACGAGAAGAGGAAGCTCGAAACGCGGCGCTAAAGTACAGACAGTCAAACATGCACTGTCACCCGTACCTCAAACACCGAAGGCAGCACAAGAAACTGCCGACAGACTCGGAAACGTAGTCTTAGCCTTCATAGGAACATCAACCGACATCCACGGGAAAAACGGCCAGACCACGGGAGCGACACACAACACTACAACATAGACAGACATGCACACACAGACTTACCCCAAAACATCCCCTAACATCACCTAGAATGAACCCACAACACACGGCTGCACACCGAAAAGCCCAACGGCCATCACGGCCACTACAGGACTGTAATGGCCTAGCATAGGCGTGTTACACGAGCCTGACGCACCAGGGCGGGCGCGTAAGAGCCAACACACTCCAAACCAAAACGCGAACAACGTAACACGCCAGGGTAGGCACGTTACAGTGGCCTAACGCACGACAACAGGCGCTTTATGCCAACCTAACGCACTGGCACAGACGCGATACGCCAACAGACCCAACACAGACAAAACAGGGTGTAACGGCCTGGGGCAGGCGCGTCATAGCCTGATGCACCAGGGCGGGTGCGTCAGGGGAACCGACTCAAACAGAACACATAAGGCACAATGGTTGTGACGCACCAGTCGGGACGCGTCAGGGGAGTGTAACGGTCATGGGCATGACCGTTACGCTCACTCAGCCACGAAAAAATTAAAACGAACAAACGTTGTGACGGTCTGTCGTAAGGACATCAGGGACCTCTGGCGGTCACTGAAACGACCGTTACACCGGTCACGGCGGGAAAACAGTGGATTGGCCAAATGGAGCTGTTCCACACCCCATTCACGCCGAAACGCAGGGGAAACAAAGGTAGACAACGAAAAACAACTACAGGAGGCTAAAAAGCCCACATGCACACCCTAAAATAAGAGATCGGGGTGATTTAGATAAATCAACCCTAAATGAGTCACCGAGGTTCTCGGACTCCTACCGGCCTCGAATGACCACCGATCGACACAAAATTAACGTGGATGGGATCCAGACATCCCAGCGGTCAGTTTGACACTAACCACATCACAAATGGTTGCCGTTCTCTGACGAACCTTGAAAACCCCAAAAACTACGATTTTCACTAAACCGGCCCGATCTCCCCCGATCGAGCACCAAACAATGCACAGAAGCAAGGAAAACGTCCTGAAGGAAGTGGCGATCCATCTCCCTACCTCCACCAAAGAAACCATGCCCCGAAGGGACTAAACCGTGCCGAAAACCGCGCCTCGAGCTCAAACGTCGGCTTTGAATCCACCGTTCGGGATCGCGCCAAAACCACTCCATCTTCGCTCCGTCGCGCACCCAATCAGCTCCACAGCATCCCCAGCACTTGCCCCTAGGTCCTCCGTCTGCAGCCAGACCCGAGAAGGCGAAAACGGGAGAGAAACGAAAGAGAGAGATGACGGCGGCGTGAATGAGAAGGAGGAGAGAGGAAGGGAAAGAAAAAGGAAAGAAATTAAGAATTTTCCTAATTTCTGAAAAATCCGATTTTTGGCCCTATCTCCGAAAAATACGCAAAAATAGTCAAAACGACCGGCTCGGAGAGTACGTCGTCGTTGTAGCATCCACGAGTCGATGAACTGACAAATAAACTCACCGTAGGGTTCCGTAACTAGTACGAGAGAAAAATCCACACGGATCGTAAACTCAACTCGGAAGCCACAAAAGCGAACCGAAACTCACCGAAAAGGATCCGAAAGACCCAATAAGGATCCAACAAAGACCTAGGACATTACATGCTTCCTCCAAGATGTTACCCTTGATGGTAGAACAATCGGGTATGCAAGTTCTTCCTGTGAATAATAACCTTTCATCATCAGCCAGAAGGAAATCCAGTTGTTGATCTAGTTTCTCTTTAATTTCAACGATCATCAGATCATCACCTTGCCGTTCTTTAACTTCCGAGAGTAACTCGGGTTGAAGTTGAATATTAGCAATAAGGACTCCGCCTTTCTTCTCCTCCACATTAAGGTTTAAACTTGCCATTTGTTCAAGTAGATGCCATTCTTTAACCATCATGCTTGATAATAAGGCCATTAGTTTTCGGCTAAGTGCATCAGCTACGGCATTGCCTTTTCCTGGGTGATGTTGTATAGAGAAGTCAAAATCCTTTAAATATTCCAACCACCGTCTTTGTCTCATATTGAGCTCCTTTTGAGAAAATAAATATTTGAGACTCTTGTGATCAGAATATACCGTAAAGGCTTCGCCATAGAGGTAATGTCGCCAGATCTTCAAAGCAAAGACCACAGCTGCCAGTTCTAGGTCATGTACGGGATAATTTTCCTCGTGCTTCTTCAATTGCCGTGAAGAGTAGGCTATAACATTGCCATGTTGCATTAATACGCAACCTAGGCCAATTCCAGATGCATCAGCATATACTTCGAATCTACCTCCTTCCGTAGGTAATGTGAGAATAGGAGCAGTCGTTAGATAATCCTTTAAAGTTTGAAAGCTTTTCTCGCATTCCTCGGACCATATAAAATGATTCTCCTTCCTTGTCAATCTTGTTAAAGATACTTCGATCTTTGAGAAATCCTTGATAAATCTTCGATAATAGCTAGCCAATCCCAAGAAGCTTCGGATTTCAGTCACACTAGTAGGTCTTTCCCAGTTCTTTACAGCCTCGACCTTTGAAGGATCGACGGCGATACCGTTCCAGGAAATTATGTGACCATGAAAAGTAACTTCCTCCAACTAGAAATCACATTTGCTTAATTTGGCATAAAGCTTGTGATCTCTTAATAATTGAAGGGCCTTCTCGAGATGTTCCTCGTGTTCTTCCTTTGACTTGGAGTAGATCAAAATGTCGTCAATGAAGACAACCACAAATTGATCGAGGTATGGCCGGAATACGCTGTTCATTAATTGCATGAATGCAGCAGGCGCATTTGTTAAGCCAAAAGGCATAACGGTGAACTCGTAATGTCCATACCTACTCCGAAATGGAGTCTTGTGAATATCACTTTCCTTGATTTTTAATTAACGTTAACCAGATCGAAGATCGATCTTTGAAAAATATCGAGCTCCAAAAATCTGGTCGAATAATTCATCAATCATCGGCAATGGATATTTATTCCTGATGGTAGGTTGATTCAATTACTGATAATCAACACATAACCTCATCGAACCATCCTTCTTTTTAACAAAGAGGACTGGGGCTCCCCAAGGTGAAGTACTTGGTCGGATAAACCCCTTTTCTAATAACTCCAATAGTTGTTCCTTTAACTCCTTCATTTCAACATCAGACATCCGATACGGAGCTTTTGAAATTGGTGCAGCTCCCGGAATTAAATCAATAGTGAAAACCACTTCTCTCTCGGGAGGAATACCAGGCAACTCGTCTGAAAATACATCAGAATAATCCCGAATGATAGGAAAGTCCTTTAGAACGGGTTCCGTGTGCTCAATCATAGTGATAGAAACTAAGAAACCGGCACAACCCTTCCTTAACAATTTCTCGGCTTTGAGGGTCGAAATGAGAGACAAGTGTTTAGAATGCATGATACCAGAAAATATGAGGTTGGGGTAACCCATAAAAGTTATCGTACCCAACTTGCAGTTGACACTAGCACCATGTGTAGATAGCCAATCGGCACCCAAAATAACACCATATCCTTCCATCTCCATGCACACCAAATCGGTGGGTAAATTATAACCGCTAATTAAAACTTCACTAGCACGATAGAAGTGTTTAATCTCTGTTTCCGTTCCAATACGGGTAGTAATAGTGAGTGTAGAATCTAATGGAACATGCTTCATAGGTAAAAGACAAGCAAATCTTCTAGATATAAATGAATGCGTAGCTCCGGTGTCAAATAAGACAGAGGCAGGCTTGGAGTATATGAAAAGAGTACCTTCCACGATGCCTCCTTCCTCGGTAGGTTCTGCATCCATAAGAGCTTGAAGTCTTCCTTGCTTTTTGTCAATAATAGGAAGCTTTGCCGGTGATGGAGCTTGCTCGTTGAGAAGAGGGCAATTCGGGATCCTATGCTCTCGACTCCCGCATCGAAGACATGCATCGAGCTTTCTCCAACATTTCTCGGCTTTGTGTCCTGGCTTCTCGCAATATTTGCATAATTCTTTTGATGGCGTAGATAAAGGAACAATTTGTTTGTCGAAAGTCCTCGGCTCCTTGTCCCCTTGAAAATTACGTCCACCCTTGTTGAAATTACGCCCGTCATTGGGTCTTTTCTTCCCGAAGGAAGGTTTGAAACTTTCGGCTCCCGTAACTTGCTCTCCCTTGGCTTCTCTTCCTCGGATGCGATCCGACAACTCCGTTCCATCTTCCAAGAGTTGTGCTCTTCGTACTGCATCACTATATATTTGAATATCCATCGGGGCCAGTTGAGTAATATATTGAGGCTTAAGGCCGTTGAGAAATCTATGTGCCTTCATTTTGTCGGTATCCACGAGATGTGGAGCGTACCGAGATAACCTCGAAAATTAAGCTTCATATTCCGCAACCGATAATCCCCTTTGTTTCAAAGCAGCAAATTCGGCGGCCTTTCTTTCTTGTACTCGACCGGAGAAGTATTTACTATTGAAGTGTTCCATGAACTCTTCCCATAGAATTTGGTTGTGCGGTAAAGTAGCCTCGACCGATTCCCACCAGGCATGTGTATCCCCTTCTAGTTGAAAAGTAGCGAGTAGGACATTTTCCTCATCGGCACATTGCATGACTCGAAAAATCCTCTCGATCTCCTTAATCCAATGTTCGGCCTCATCCGGATCCGTAGATCCTGCGGACTTGGGAGGGTTCATGCTCCGGAAATTTCTATGCAAGTCTCCGGCTCCTCGGTTGGCTCCTCCCTGAGCAACCTGTTGGAGGGCTTGGGTTAAGCCTTGAACGGTCCGCTGCATCTTGTGCCATTGAGCTCTCTCAGCGGCCATTTGCGAGAATTAGCCTAAAACCATAATTCCAAGGTTTAATTGTTTTATTCATGTGTTTATTTCTTGATAAATCTTTTCTTTAAAACTTAACCTGTGTTTCTACCCCATCTTACCGAGAATGTTTAAGTCCTTATCCAAGTTTCTAGATATTGATCTTAAACCTATCCTAAGTTTAAGAATGAACCTATAATTGTGAAACCTAGGATTTTATGTAACATAGGTTGTGATACCAAAAAGACTGTCACGCCCCAACGTGGAATATCAAGGGCGCGACGAGTCGTAAACAAGCGTGTCGATCAGAGCATGTACAATTTTATTTCTAAAGACAAAAATGAATGGGAAAACAACACTTTTATTCCTTCAAAATGAAGTTTACATTGCTAATTCATAAGCCGTAAAGGTAAATTACAATCTTCAATCCTAAAGTACAAAATTCTTATAAAACACTAATGATCTACATAAACCTAGGTAAAAAGAAAAATCACTATTTTCACTCTTGTCCATTCCCTTGTTCATTTTCATTTCCTGCAACAATTAACCGAAAACGTAGGGTGAGCAATAAGCTTAGTAGACTTTTATATCTCTAAGAACCATGCAATCTTAAAGTATTTAGCATGTTGAACCATTTTCCAAGTTGAATAGGGAAATGTTTAATCATGAAATTCGAGTAGAATTTTGTATAAGGAATTTCAAGTAACAACAAGATAACAAGATATCAAGAGAAGTTTTCAAGTAATAACCTTTGAACAAGTAAAGAATTTCACGAATTTGGCCATTTCACGCAAGTCAAGTAATTCATGTAATTTTTCAAGTAGTCATGTAAACAAGTAACAAGTACAAGTAGTGGAATGCCATATCAAGTAAATCTATCATGCACTTTGGTGCAATGTCACACCGTTGGTTAATCAACTCCCATGGGCACAAGTACTTTCGGGCACTCCCCTTAGGACCATACCGGGCCCCATTAATGCCAGACATTGAGTCATATGGATCCGAAGATCCCAAGTACGTTTAGACATCCACTTAATGTGTATATGGCCAATGATTTTCAAGAATAATGTTGTTTGCAATTAAGCACAGATTTGACAAAAAATTCAGAAGTTGCAAGAAAGTAGATACCATCTTTAAGGCATCATGTTTAACGACATTAAGCCGTGGAGTTCAAAAATGAACGGTAAGTAGGAAGAAAATTTAAGATAGTAGTTTTATTAGAATTATTTTTAAATATCTTAGCTTAATCTTAGAATCATTAATTCATTAATTCAGCCCATTATGGATTATCCAATGGGCCAATTGTAATCCTAATCTATTACATGGACTTTTATTGGGCTTTCTATGATTTATCTAAGGTTTAAAGCATTTAATCTCTATTTACTTCTAGTTAATTAAAGTAAATTCAACAAACTAGCTTATTTCATATAGTAAAAATGTAATTTAATTATTTCATAAAAATTTTAATTACATAATGAAATTAAAATTTTATTTCTCATTTTTAATTATCGGGTTTCTACATTTCTTTCTTTTGATGCTGGCGGTTCTCGTTGGTCCAAACAAATCCATGTGCAGGAATTCAAATGGCATGGATGAAAGGGGTTCATTTCTCGGTTTAAAAGATTTTCAGGTTTGCTTTCCTAGGGAGCATGCTTCACAGACTTTAGAGTTCTTTTTGAAGGATAAATTAGGCAGACCCCTTACCATTTCATGCTTGGCCAGTTTGTGCATAACACTATAATTGACATGCCCCAGCCTTCTATGCCACAACTATGCATCATTGGGATGATTGGCAGATAGATAGAGGTTTTCTAAAAAAGAACTATCAAGGTCTATCATGTAGACATTATTTATCCTATGACCTAAAAACTTCACAAAATCAGAGTTTTGTTCAAAGATTTTACATTCACTGGCATCGAACAATACCTTGTGGCCTTTGTCGCATAGTTGGCTTATGCTGCGCAAATTGTGCTCAAGGCCCTCTACTAGCATCACATTTTCAATGAAATTGGAAGAATTCTCACCAATTGTACCCGTGCCAATGACTTTTCCTTTGTCTTTACCTCCAAATCTCACTTGCCCTCCTTCCTTCTTGATGAGATGACTGCATTTCTTTTTATCTCCTGTCATGTGCCTCGAGCAGCCGTTGTCCAAGTACCATCGATTGTGATAGGCTGCTAAGCATTCCTACATAGAACAGATTAAGCAGAAGCTTTTGGAACCCAAGCAACTTTGGGTCCACAATCATTTTTGAAAACATACAGTACACTTTTCAGAATCCATACTTGCTTGTATGATTTAATTTTCTGGCTAGACCAGCATTGGTTGCTTGTGTGTCTTAATCGGTTGTAAGTATGGCAGACAGGTTTCATAATACATGAATCAAATTGTGGTCTTGTGTTTTGTTTGTTGAGTTTGTTGAAATTGGCTTGATGGACATTTATGTTGGATTTCCAGTTGGGTTTTCTATAGTTGTTCCACTTACTGATGACCCAATTATTCCTTCTCTGACTGAAGTGAAAATTGTGGTTGATGTTCAGATTAGTCCCAAATCTGTTCCAGTTACACCTATGATGATCAGAGGCTGAGCTGTGTCGACGCAGTGGCCTGGTGCATTGACCTGATTGTTCAGTTGATATGGGTTGAGCAACGGTGCGTCAACCCTGTGGACCAGTGCGTCGACCTGAGAGTTCAGCATATTTCCTGCAATCAGCCTGTTGGCTGCTTCGTTGGTTTTTGTTTGTTCTGGGCTTCGGGACATTCTTCCATGTTGGTTCTTCGGTTATTAACTTTCCTTTCCCCTTCTCAGGATAGAATGAAATGGTCTTTAGTTCAAATTTCTTCTTCTCAATGGGGTTGAATCTCGACCCTTCTTTCCTGAAATTTACTCGGGTTCCTAAAATAGCATCTAGATTGGACTTACCCTGGGTCATTTTTTCTAGGACAGACTGCTTGTCCTTCAACTCATTTTCAGCCCTCTCAAGATTTTTTTGCATTTCATTATTGACGGCTTTTATGGCTTCATATTCTTAAAGGCTGAGTTTATTTTCTTTCTCATGTTCCTGACATTTCAGTTTGACTTCTTCGAGTTGTTTCTGAGATTTTCATTTTCCATTTTCAGATTTTCAAGTTCTGAACTGTTAGAGTCACATTCCTCAATATGTTTTCTTATTTTTTCATTTTCAATTTTTAAGGTCTCCTGATTTTTATTGATAGGATTATCATGAACAAAAGCATTGATTTTCTTCTTTAGATGTATGTCTTCTTTCTTAAATGCTTCGTATCTTTCAAACAATTCAATGTACGCCTCTTCCCATTCTTCAGTAGAGAAATTGTCAAAGCGAGTAGTTACCTGATCTTCTTCTTCTCCTTTAGCCATCAAACAGAAGTCATCTTCCTCTTCTTTTTCAGAGGAGCTTTCATCTTCCTCCTCGTCATCACTCCAAGTATAGACTATTACTTTAGGCTTCTTCCCTTTGGCCTTGACTGTCTTCTTAAGCAGCTCGGGGCATTCTCCTCGCATATGCCCGGGCTTCCTGCACTGGTAGCATAAAACTTTGTCAGACTTCTTTGTTTGATCAGGTTTGAGGTTGGGGATTCTACTTACCTGTGGCATCCTCTGCTTTTTCAAGAATTTACCTTTACTTCTTAGGAATTTTTTAAACTGCCTGGTGAGTAGTGCATGGTCACACATGCTGTCTTCTTGGAAGTTGTCTTCATCACCTTCCTCGGACTCGTCGGTGCTCTCAGAAACTTTGAGAGCCACTGGCTTCTTTTTCTTGTTATCTTTCTCGTTTCTTCTCAAGTTGAGCTCATATGTCATGAGCGAACCTATCAGCCCATCAATTGTCATCACGGATAGGTCCTTCGAGTCATCAATTACAGTGGCCTTAGTGTGCCACGCTGGTGTGAGAGATCTAATAATCTTTCTAATCAGTTCACTATCAGAGTATTCTTTTTCCAATAATTTTAGGTAGTTTGTCAGTTGGGTGAGCCTAGCATACATTTCAGAAATGGACTCCTCATGTTTCATTTTGAACATTTCATAGTCAGATATTAGCATATTGGCCTTGGTGGCCCTAACCTCAGAAGTTCCTTCATAGATTAACTCAAGCCTATCCCACATCTCTTTTGCAGATTTAAAAGTGGATACTCTAGAGTATTTAGCGGGATGGATAACGCATTGCATTGTGTTCATCGCGCTCCAGTTACTCATGGACTACTTGATCTGGTCAGGGGTCCATGTATCATCCACTTCCACTAAAACAAAAGGGCCTCGACTGACTACTCGCTAGATCAGGTAATCATGGGCACAAAGAAAAACTTCTATTCGGTTTTTCCAGTATAAGTAGTTTGTTCCATCAAAGAATGGGGGTCGATTGATGGAGTGACCCTCAACTATGAAGCTTCGAGGGATGTTCCCGTCAGATCTCCCTTGGTCGTTGGACCACATTTATAGGGAACCCGCTCTGATACCAATTGATAGGTGGTATGAGTGGATCTAGAGGGGAGGTGAATAGATCCCACACCCGATTCTTTGTCACTTCAAAAATCAAACAGAGATTTCAAGGTGGAAGAAGCGACTTTAAGTATTATCCTATGCTAATACATGAGATGTTTGAATCACACACATAAGAAAGTACGTTGATCGAATTACAGCACCTGTGAAACGGATAGATGAAAGGGAATCGACACAGCAAACCACAACACACAATTTTTAAGGTGGTTTGGCTGCTATCTAACAGGCCTACGTCCACCCCTCACCAACTCGGTGAGGCTTTCTCTTTTGGCCAAGAAGAACACACACACACACACACACACACACACACACCGTTAAACAGCTTGCATGAGGAAAATGTTCCTCAACACACACACACGGCTGCGAGGCAGCCAACACACACTCCGATCCCTGAAACAGGGTGCCGGAAAAACCGCTGAGGAAGCTCAGTAAACACACATCAAACGTCTAAGAGAAGAAAAGAAAAACAAAAAGGACAAGCTCTAAACAAGAGAGCTAACATGCAGCTTCTGACAGAAGTCAGGAAACTAAACTAAGAAGATGTAAATGGCGATATGAAATTCCACAACACAGAGCTGGATCGAACTAGTTTCTAGGCTGCGAATCCTCTCCTCTCTTCTTTTTCTCTCAATGTTTCTACTAGAGGCTTCAGGGAGGCTGCTCACTTTCTCTTTTTCTACTCTCTATTTGTTTCTCTCTTCTCTAAGCAGTGGCATCGGCAGCAACAACAACTCTTCAATCAGAGAGCTTTGTATTTATAGATGGAGGGGGCAAATGATTTTTCCCTCCCAGATCCTACCTTGTGATTGGTTGGAATAGAAATAAAGTTCTTGGACAAAGAGCTCTTCCAGATCTCTTCCCTCATTGGCTTAGGATAGAAAAGGACGGTCCACTATCCTAGGTGATTTTTGAGACTACAATCTGATTGGCTTGTTGCAAAAAGGAGATTTCCATGAAAAGGGACCTTTCATAGATATGTTAACTAACAAATCTTTCTTCACAAAAAGGTCCTCTGATGCCTCATGATGAAGAGGATAGTTCTCTATCCCAGGAGCTTTTTCAGACCTTGATTCGCGTGATTTGGGATCCTGCGACGTTGACTCCAGACGAGATTGCATGTTTGACTCGAACGGGTTTGAAACAGATGAAGCTCTTCAAGTGCGTCGACGTGCTTAGCTCCCTAGGTCGACGCAGCTTCCAGTCTTGTGAGCTGCTAGGCGCCAGGGTGAAGCACAAGTCGACGTCGTGAAGGGGTTGCGTTGATGCAACTGCCTTTCTATTGCGAGCTATGCCATTGTGCGTCGACGCAGCTAGATGGGTGCGTCGACGCATCCTTTGAAGATGCATCCGAAGCGGTCTCTGGGAAGTGCCCCTGTGTCGACACACTGTGAAAATAGTGTCAACTTATCTGAGGAGTATCGCCCATTTGACAGGGGCTGGTCTGGCACTGCGTCGACACATTAAGATGCTTGCATCGACGCACTCTTTGACGCGCGCTTAAAGCAGCTTCTGGCGACGTTAAGAGTCGACGCATGCAAGAGCATGATCTTGCTGGAGTCGACATTGCCTTGGCTATTCTTCCTTTTACGATAAAGGGAGTCGACACCTTCTTTAGATGGAGTCAACGCATTCATGAAACTTGTTACTTTTCCTCACATTTAAATAATAAAGAATATATATTTCAGATTTTTCAAAATAACTAACCAATGACTTATAGTAGGACATCATCAAAACACAATGTATACAACAAGGGTAACTCTGCAAAGCCCATCATGGACCGTACCATGTCCAACAAGATACGATTCCTCCTTTCTGCCGCACTATACAACTAAGATGTGCAAAGAGGTGTCCATTGGGATAACATGTCATTATCCCTAAGATATTGTGTGAAGTCTGTACTTAAGTATTCTCCTCCTCGATCCGATCGAAGAGTTTTAATATTCTTTCCAATTTGTTTCTCCACTTCATTTTTAAACTCTTTAATTATTTCAAAGGATTCAGATTTGTACTCCATCAAGCACATATATCTAAACCTAGAGAAATCCTTAGTGAAAGTAATAAAATAAGAGAACCCTCCTCTGGCCTGGGTGGACATAGGTCCACATACATCAAAATATACAAGTTCAAGTAACTCTTAGGTTATTTCTCCATGTCTACTAAATGAAGAATTGATCATCTTAATCATGAGGTATGATTCACAAGTTGCAAATGATTCATAATCAAATAGATGAAAATATCAATCCTTATGCAACTTGTGTATCCTTTCTCAGAAATATGATCAAGCCTATAATATCATAGATATACTTGATTTACATTGACTCTCTTCCTCTTATGAAGCACATCCACATAAAACTTAGAAGCAATAGTAGTTAAAATAAATAGACTATTACATAAACTCTCATTGGCAAACTCTTTGCCATTCAAGAACATTACACATCCATTGTTTCCAAAACTAGCATTAAAACCACAAGAGTTTAAAGCAGAAATAGAAATAATATTCTTAACAATGGAAGGAACATAGTAATAGTCTAATAACTCTAATGTTGCTCTTGAAGACATCCTGAGGTTTGCCATCCATACAACAACTGCAGCAACCTTTGCGCCATTACCCAGCTATAAGTCAACCTCACCTTCTACCCGTCGGCATATGACGCTTCACCAAGTTTCAGCTTTGCCTTCCCTGCAAAGTGTAACTTGCAGTTCCTCTTCCAGTGGCCATCCCTATGGCAATGTAACCATTGTCACTTGCCGTTCATAGTCTCGTCTCCACGGTGTCTTCTTCTTTGCCTTACTTTTCTTAAAGGCCTATTGAGCTCTCCTTTTCTTGTTGGTCTTACCAACAAGGAGTGCACATAACTTTTTCTTGCTCATTTTGCCCTCAGCAATAGTCAACATGTGTATAATGTGCTATCATGTTCATGTTAAAATTTACAATGAACTAGGAAAAGGAGTCATGAAGAGACTGTAGGATCAAGTTAATGATGTGTTAACACCTCATATTCAAGTTAAATAATTGGGTGTTAAATCGAAATCTTGTTATTCACTTGTTTATATTAATTTTGGTGATAATAAAACCCTTGGGTGAATTCTGGTGATAACAAATCCCGAGGATTAATTATAAAAAAACCTTAAGGTTAATCTTGATGACAACGAAACCTTTGAATATGATTTTATAAGAACACATCTTTAGGGTCAACCTTTGTGAAAAATAAAACATCATGGTTAATTCAGGAAAAATCAAAATCATTGATAGCAACAAAGTTCTTATAAACAAAGCCCTGTAAAAGTTAAGAATGCCTGAAATGCTTCTAAGTATAATATAGTCACAAGACTAATCACATAGGCATTGTAAATTAAGATTAAGTCCACATAGGCGCTGAAGAAATCAGCTATGTTTCACTTAGTCGCAAAAGCACTTAGATAGGTGCTAGAACCCAAGAGCTATCTTAACTTAGGCGCGGCTCATGTACTTGCAGCTAAGGTTAACATAGGTGCAGAATAGTTAAAGCCAGTTCACATAGTCACTACCACTAAGGCGCAGAGCACCTAAAGGCTTCATTCACTTAGGCGCACAAAGTTCACATAGGCGAACAAGTTAACATAGGCGCTGCAAAAGTCACATAGATGCAGGAACTCACATAAGTACACTAAAACTTAACATAGGTGCAGTTAACATAGTCGATGAACTTAAAAGATAAGTTGACGTAGTCGTTGAACTTAACTACCTATCTTCACATAGAGGCCTATCTTCTGTCACATAGACGCACTTCCATCGCCTTTCGCACAGCTCAGATAATCGCTGGAATAGTCACTAAAAGTGGCATAGTCACAGACTTAGGCGCAGCTAAGAGTCACATAGGTGCACTTCCATAACCTATCATAACATCGCCAATCTGCTGGAAGCACTTAACATAGATGCATCCCATCGCCTATCTCATGAACATAGGCGCACAAACAATCAACTATCTCATCCTTCAAACGTCTATCTGTTAACATAGTCGCTAGAATATCATCAATCCCAATAATAAAATGAAAGAATTAAATGATCGCCTATCTCAATCGACTATCTATATGAGTTCATGATATTGTCGAACTGTAGCATCAGTTATCTAACTTTCCTTCGACTATCTAGCGTTTAAACTGTCACATAGTCTCATGAATTATCAGCTATCTCAAAGCTTGTTGCCTATAATATTTATGGTAGCTGCAGAATCAAAATTAAGACTATGTCAAATATAGCTTAGTCGCTTATACAAATTTCACTTTTAATCAACTATGTCAAACAAAAGACAAAATAGTCAAACGACTATGTGTCTTAAGTTCAATATTTATGTTAAAGATTAACTATGATAGCTGCAGTTCAATATTTATAGTCAAATATAACTTTCCTTCCATACATCGGCTATCTTAAAGATCAAGACGTTTTTATAAATATGATAGCTGCAGTTCAATATTTATGTTAAGATTAACTTAGTCGTTATAGTAAAAGAAGTTTCACTTCCTAATTGACTAAGACAAGGGATAAGTGACTATCACACTGAGATTTAAATTCAAAACACATTGAATTCTATTGTATTAGACATTAAATACTACTTGTGCAGTATGAAAACATAGGCCTGAACTCTATTTCCTTTCCTATGAAATGTATTTGACTAAAGGCCTAGAAAGGTCAACCTCTTTAAATCTAGTTTAGGACGTCACAACCTTAAAAGCTACTGCCACAACAGTAAGTACAAATGTGTGTCGACCTCAGTAGAAAGAAGGAATATTCTATGCAATAATTCTTGACTTTATCTTTTCATAAAATAAACAAACACATCCTGTAATGTGATATGTTTAAGAAAAGGAGCACTCTCAGAAAAGGACTCTGTTGCATGCAGAAACAACAATGTAACGAAGATATCTATTTGATTCTCCAAGAGAAAACATGAAGTCAAAGAAGCTATCCTAGGAAGGATCTGCCTCTATCTTTTCATACAAAGGAGTGCCTTAATTCTAAAGATAAAAAAGATCTCTATGTAGACAGCTACATGCTACAGGCGGAACGAGGAGCGCTCTAATGAATACAAAGATGAGTCTAACGAATACCTAGATGTGTCTAAACGATCATCAGATGTATCTAACATAACCATCCTCATAAAGAGCTATAAATATCTACTATGACTAAACAAGAAATCTCTCTCAGAGAGAGCCTTCGCTGAGCATATTTACAGACATCTTTTATCAAGAAGCTGCAGAATGCAAGAGCAAATGGGTGAGCGTACCAATCAAGATATCAAGTGAACCCCAAATAGCAGAAGCATAAAGCCTAGTGTTGAGCGAAAAGCAAAGCCAGCTTCTTCCTCAACCATATATTCTGCATGCTAAAGTAAAAGAGAATCATATGCATTTTCCAACTATAATAAAATCCCCAGATTCCTTATGTAATATCCCGGACCTTTCGGATCCTTCTTCGTGGGTCCCGAATCTGGTTTCTCGGAGTGTCTGGCTCCGTTGTGTCTGAAATTTCATTTCGGACATCTTTCGTGTTCGGATCGGCGCGATCCAGAGTTGTTTCGGAGGCCCGGAAGTGTTCCGCGGCTTTTTTCGCGTGTGTTTTCTGATTTCCGGTGTGGGTTTCGGTAATTCCTTCGGAACCTCGCTGCGGGTGAACCGGGTCGTTCACTTGGGCACGAGTGGTACCGTTGCAATCGGTGCGTTCCGAGGATCGCGGAAACGTAATTTTCTATTTTTTGGTATTTTCGAGAATTTTTGGATTTTCAATAAATATCTCACTTTTCTCTCTCTCCCCTCACCCTCTTCTTCTTCTTCTTCTTCCTTGTCTTCTCCCCACCGTGACCATCGCCCTCCCTCCCTCTTTCTCTCTTGTTCGGCTGCGGCGATGTCCCCTTCCGACTGCAGACGGCGCGGGGCGACGGCGTGACGACGTGGGCGACAGCGAGGTGATCGTGGCGGCGTAAAGCTTGTGGGGAACCGTGAAGGGACGAGGGTTTTCAAAGCGTTCTTTACGATCTCGGTAACAATTCGGCGGAGCATTCGCTCCATTGAGGTAGGGTGACGTTCCCTAGCTCCCTGCCGTTCATTTCCGTGGTTTATAGGCCAAGGGGAGGCCGAGAGGGGCTTGATTGAGCGGGTTTGGGATTTTCCATGATTTGGGGAGAGCTCGCCCGATCTATGGATTTAGCCCGTGATTTCACGTTTTGGTGGCCTAGTATCATGCTAGGGGTCCCCAGGGGTCTTCCCCTTTGATTTTCCCCTCTCCGGTGGAGGCATGGGTGCGTGGTTGGGTTTTTTGGGCTTTTCCCGCCGTTTTGCCGTCGGGCGAGTGTGACGATCCTTCCAGTGACCGTCACACTCTGTGACGCTCCTGGGCGGGTGCGTCACAGCCCTTGTTTAGCCAGTTGGGGGTCAGGGACTGTAACGGTCCTACGATAGATCGCCACAGGAGTGTGACGCGCCTGGGTAGGGCCGTCAGGGCGTCCCGACCGTTGGCTTGACCTTTGGGGGTTAAGGCGTGTGACGCACCAGGACTAGCGCGTCACAGCCTTGTGACGGCCCTGAGTGGGTGCGTCAGAGTGGTTTCCCCAGGCTGTGTGACGCTCGAGGACTAGACCATCACACTCTGTGACGCACCGAGTGGCATGCGTCACAGCATGCCCCATTTTCCCTGTGACGCACCTGCGTAGGCGCGTCACAGTCTGTAACGCACCAGGGCAGGTGCGTTACATTCTGCTTTTGCACTGGGAGCGTGACGGCCTGCGTTGGACCGTCAGGCATCTGTGACGGTCCCGCCTAAATCGTCAGAGTCGTGTGACGCGTCTAGGGTAGACCGTCAGGCTCTGGACTGCACCGGCGAGTTCACAGTCCCGTTTTCTTGTCCGACCGTGGTCACCGTGCGACGGTGCCGGTACGTGGGGCGGTCCCCGTACGTTGTCGGATACGGACGTGATTTTCCGTTGACTTGAGAGTCTACTCCGTCAGTGACCCTCCATTAGTCGTAGCCTTCTTACACGCGTGTGGTCCCACCAGGGAGTGGTGGAGAGGCTACCCTGAGGACGGTTTTTAGACTGGTTTCCATCGGGCCCCTCGTTGTTAGCCAGAGTCCGGCTACGGGGAAAAACCAGTCAGAGGGCCAGACCTAGGACACGTGGTCTATGTGTGCACACGTGGTTGGGGGCAGTTGGACCCACGCTGACGAGCGTGACCCCAGCTAGTCACTTGGTTGTGGTACTTGTTCAGTGTCCATGCCTCTGGTAGGCACTACCACGTCAGGCAGTTCACCTGTGGTGCGGTGTAAGTCGTCAGGGGATGCTACCGACTGTGCTTCTAGGGGGAGGTACTCCTGTCGACTCGGGAGGGTCAGGCTGTCAGTCGTCGCGACTTCGACCTTCGGGTATCGTCGTGTTGACCGTTGCGTTTCGGTCTTTCCGCCGTGGTGCGTGTGTCGGATTGTGTGCCGTGAGATCGGTGTTTTGTAGTGGCAGGGTTTCCTTTTCAAGGTACTTGCTTACTGCTAGCGTAGCAGTTTCTCCGTTTGCGAGGTAGGGTTCGAGTGATCCCTACTGAGTCTTGTTACGAGACTCATTCCCTGCGTGTTTTCACCGTGTTTCAGGCGAGGCGAGGCTTCAGGGGAGTTCGTCTGAGGCTCAGTGCGGTTCAGGTGCCCAGCGTTAGTTCCAGAGGTCAGAGCCGGGGTATGCCCCGTGTAGCTGTACTTTCTTTTCTTGTCTCTGTACTAGTTATGGACTACTGTTATTTTATTGTTATATTGTGGACCATGTAAAATGTTAATTTATCTCCTACTTAATTGTTATAACTGTTTAAATTACGTAATTACTTGTGATACTTGTGTAGTTTCCACACCATCCTTTTAACTCTTCCGAGTCTTTGGACTCGTGGGTGGCGGTGTGAGTCTCGGGTTATCGGGTCTTCCCGGTAATCAGATTCTCGGGTCGTTACAGTTGGTATCAAGCGCGGTTGTGGAATTATACGAGAATCATAGGTAATTATTATGGTCCATTAGTCCACAGCGATGATGTACAGTTGACACTGGCATCGGGCATTGTGTGTGTTTTCTTGACCTTGCTGTTTCAGTGTTTTCTGTCTTTTGCTTCTGGTGCGAGTATGGCGCCGAGGCGGGCGACTCGCTCTCAGCAGGGGCAGTTGGCTGGAGGTCAGGAGATCCAGCAGGAGGAGCAGAGTAGAGTGCCACATGCGGCCACCGGGGCAGTGGATCCTGCAAGGGTTCCGGGGGCCGAGGATTTCTTCCGTGGCATGTACCAGCTTATGTCTCAGCAAATTGGCGGAGAGGCTGGTGAGGGCTCGTCGACCAGGGGTGGGCAAGGTCGTGTAGTGCGGGATTTCATGCAGTTTCATCCCCCTTACTATGGCGGTCAGCCAGACCCTGATGTGGCTCGTGATTGGCTCAACGAGATGGAGCGGGTGTTCAGTTCCGCGAGATGTGCGGCAGAGGACAGGGTGATGTTGGCCTATAACCAGTTGCAGGGTACGGCTCGAGCGTGGTGGTCTTACGAGTGGAAGACGTCTTTTCGGTCTTGTCCCCTTGAACAGATCGTGTGGGGTGACTTCGTCAGTGCTTTTGAGCGTACGTACTGTCTGGAGTTCATTGCTACGCAGCGGATGCGTGAGTTCTTGGAGCTGGTTCAGGGCGACATGTCCGTGTTGCAGTATAGGGCCCGATTTATTGAGCTGGGTCGATATGCACCTCACATCATGGAGCATGAGAGGGTGAAGACCGCACAGTTCGTTCAGGGCTTGAGGCAGGAGCTGAGGCACCATTTGATCGCGAATGCTACCATCGATTTGGAGACAGCGTCTCGCGTTGCGGCTTCATTGGATATGGATATGCAGAGGACTCGAGGACCGATTAGCCAGGCGCAGTCTTTGTCAGGTCGTAGCCAGCAGTTAGCTACCCAGCAGCAGGGTTCCTTCCAGCATGCGTCGGGTGGTTCAGGAGCGCCGGCACCGGCAGCGTCAGTGACATGATCGGTGTCTTTTGACACGAAGGTCAAGAAGTTCTTCGGGAAGAGTTTCCGGAAGAAGAAATCCAAGGGTCAGGGGCAGGCATCAACGGGCAGTGTACAGCAGCCGATTCCGTTTCAGCGTCAGGGATCAGTGGGTGGATCGCGAGGACCATGTCCACGGTTTAGCGAGTTCCATCCGGGCAGGCAGTGCACGGCACCGGTCATTTGTTTCCGGTGGGACCAGCCAGGGCACATGGCGCGTGACTGTCCTCAGAGGTAGCAGCAGCAGCATGTTCCCCAGCAGTAGAGGCCGCAGCAGCAGCAGTATCCGCCGCTACCCAGGTAAGCTAGTGTGGGGGGCAGGCAGAGAGCTCGAGGCCAGATCACACACATGACCAGGGCAGAGGCAGTGGTGTCGCAGCTTGTGGAAGGTACCGTTCAGATTTTGGGTTGTACGGCTCGGGTTTTGTTTGATTCTGGTGCGTCTCATTCGTTTATTTCGGAGGATTTTGCGCTGAGCATCGAGGAGCCGGTGACCTAGTTGTCCTGCGATTTGGTAGTGGAGTTGCCTTCGGGTGATTTTATGATCACTCTGTATTGCTTCGATGAGGTTCCCATGTGGGCGGAAGGGCGGAGTTTACCGGCTAGGCTTTATGCGTTGCCGCTTCAGAACTTTGATGTGATTTTGGGAATGGATTGACTCGAGGCACATCATGCGTTGGTGGATTGCGGCTCGAATAGGGTTTACTTTCGGCAACTTCGTGGACCCACCTTCTATTTTCAAGGTATCATGTCTTCCTCTTCCCGCTTTCTTATTTTTGCGATTCGAGCTTGCCGTTTGCTTGATGTGGATTGTCAGGGTTTCCTCGCTTCTGTGGTCTTGGTAGACCAGCCGTGTCCGGATGTCGGGGACATTCTGGTGGTGTGCGAGTTTTCCGATGTGTTTCCGGAGGACTTACCTAGATTGCCTCCCCAGCGGGAGATCGATTTTGTGATCGAGGTTGTACCGGGTACGGGGCCTTTGGCGAAGGCTCCCTACCGTATGGCCCCCGCTGAGTTGAGGGAGTTACGGGCGCAGTTGCAAGAGTTGCTGGCCAAGGGGTACATTCGTCCTAGCTTTTCCCCTTTGGGTGCCCCTGTGTTGTTCGTGAAAAAGAAGGACGGTAGCTTGCGGTTGTGCATTGACTACCGATAATTGAATGAAGTGACCATTAAGAACAAGTATCCGTTGCCACGGATCGATGATTTGTTCGACCAGCTTCAGTCTGCCCGAGTATTCTTGAGGATTGATTTGCGGTCCGGTTACTATCAGCTGAGAATTCACGAGTCCGATGTGGAGAAGACTGTGTTTGGTACGAGGTACGGGCATTATGAGTTTTTGGTGATGCCGTTTGGGCTCACCAATGCCCCCGCAGCCTTCATGGACTTGATGCATAGGGTGTTTCGTCCGTATCTGGACCAGTTCGTGGTCATATTTGTGGACGACATCCTTGTCTATTCGTAGTCTGCCGAGGAGCACGCGTACCATTTGGGTGTGGTGCTGCAGATACTGTGAGATCACCAGTTGTATGCGAAGCTCAGTAAGTGCGAGTTCTGGCTTCGTGAGGTGCACTTTTTGGGGCACGTGATTTCTGGTGATGGCATTTCTGTGGACCCCGCCAAGGTCGAGACAGTGATGCAGTGGCCGAGGCCGAGGTCTGTGACCGAGATCCGGAGTTTCTTGGGGCTTGCGGGTTATTATCGTCGGTTTATCCAAGATTTTTCTCGCATTGTAGCCCCGATGACTAGACTCACATGGAAGGATGTGCCTTTCGTATGGTCTGAGGAGTGCGAGCAATGTTTCAGGGAGCTGAAGAGATTGCTCACCTCGGCTCCGGTGTTGGTTTTGCCTTCTGGATCGGGAGGTTTTGTGGTGTGTACAGATGCTTCCGGGGTCGGACTGGGTGTTGTGTTGATGCAGCATGGTAGAGTGGTGGCGTACGCATCTCGGCAGCTGAAGCCCCACGAGGAGAACTACCCTACCCATGACCTGGAGTTGGCGCCTGTGATCTTCGCGCTGAAGATCTGGAGGCATTATCTGTACGATGAGAAGTTCGAGGTGTTCACTGACCATCAGAGTTTGAGGTATGTGTTCACGCAGAGGGATCTTAACCTCAGACATAGGCGTTGGATGGAGTATATGAAGGATTATGACTTCACCCTATCTTATCAGCCAGGCAGGATGAACGTCGTAGCCGATGCCTTGAGTCGGAAGGTCACGGTCAGTGCCTTGATGTTGAGGAAGTGGAGGCTCTGGGAAAAAGTGCCCGAAGTATCTTTCAGGCTCAAGATTCCCCAAGAGCCAGGGTTAGCTGTGCTTGCGAGTCTGACTGTCACGCCTGCTATCCGCCGTCAGGTGACAGAGGCTCAGCATGCGGACCCTGAGTTGCACCGGATTCTGGCTATGGTTGATGTGGAACTCGGTGAGGACGGTGCTGCGCGGTTTTGTGGCATGTTGTACGTCCCAGCTGAGGAGCATGTTCATCGTGTGGTGTTGCGTGAGGCTCATGGGAGCAGGTACACCGTACACCCGGGTGCGACGAATATGTATCGGAACTTGCGGAGGCAGTTCTAGTGGCCTGGTATGAAGAGAGATGTGGCCGAGTTCGTGGCCAGGTGCCTGACCTGTCAGCAGGTGAAGGCGGAGCATCAGCGACCAGGAGGTACTCTCGAACCCTTGAATGTTCCAGCGTGGAAGTGGGACCACGTGACCATGGATTTTGTGGTGGGATTGCCGAGGACTCCGAGTGGGCAAGATAGTATTTGGTTACTAGTAGATCGGCTGACGAAAGTGACGCGGTTGTTACCGGTCAAAGTCAACTGGAGCGTGTCCAAGTTGGCTCATCTTCACGTGGAGCGGATCATTCCGTTGCATGGGATTCCCATTTCCATCGTGTCGGATCGGGATCCGCGCTTCACTTCTGGATTCTAGAGGAGTTTCCAATGAGCTCTTGGCATGGAGTTGGCGTTTAGCTCAGTGTACCATCCTCAGTCAGATGGTCAGTCTGAGAGGACCATCCAGACTTTGGAGGATATGTTGAGATCCTGCTGCCTGGAGTGGTAGGGGAATTGGATTCACCACCTGCTGTTGGTGGAGTTTGCCTACAACAACAGCTATCATTCGAGCATCGGCATGGCTCCTTATGAGGCATTGTATGGGCATCCGTGTCGAACTCCACTCGATTGGTTTGAGGTTGGTGAGCCTGTTTTGACGGGACCGGAGTTGGTACAACAGTGTGTAGATGTTGTGCACCTAGTTCGTTAGAACATGTTGGCGGCCTAGAGTCGTTAGAAGAGCTATGCTGACCGGAGGAGGCAGCCTCTCACGTTCACTGTGGGCGATCGTGCGTTCTTGAGAGTTTCTCCGATGAAAGGGGTGATGCACTTTGGACGGCGTGGGAAGCTGAGTCCCCGCTATGTTTATCCCTTTGTGATTGTGGAGTGCATCGGTGAGGTAGCTTATCGGTTGCAGTTACCCCCTGAGTTGGCGTCGGGGCATGACGTGTTCCACGTCTCGATGTTGCAGAAGTATATGCCCGATGACTCTCATGTACTTGAGGGTTTTGTTTGGCCCGAGGTGACTCAGGACCATTCTCTCCCAGAGTTTCCCGTCCGCATTATGGATAGGCGAGAGCAGCGCCTACGGAGCAAGGCCTCCCTCTCTCTTTCTCTCTCGTTCGGCCGCGGCGACGTCCCCTTCTAGCTGCAGATGGCGCGGGTCGACGGCGTGACAACGTGGGCGACGGTGAGGTGATCGTGGCGGCGTAAAGCTTGTGGGGAACCGTGAAGGGACGAGGGTTTTCATAGCGTTCTTTGCGATCTCGGTAACGATTCGGCGGAGCATTCACTCCATTGAGGTAGGGTGACGTTCCCTAGCTCCCCACCGTTCATTTTCGTGGTTTATAGGCCGAGGGGAGGCCGAGAGGGGCTTGATTGAGCGGGTTTGGGGTTTTCCATGATTTGGGGAGAGCTCGCCCGATCTATGGATTTAGCCCGTGATTTCACGTTTTGGTGGCCTAGTATCATGCTAGGGGTCCCCAGGGGTCTTCCCCTTTGATTTCCCCCTCTCCAGTGGAGGCATGGGGGCGTGATTGGGTTTTTTGGGCTTTTCCCGCCATTTCGCCGTCGGGCGAGTGTGACAGTCCTTCCAGTGACCGTCACACTCTGTGACCCGCCTGGGTGGGTGCGTCACAGCCGTTGTTTAGCCAGTTGGGGGTCAGGGACTGTAACGGTCCTACGATAGACCACCATAGGCGTGTGACGCGCCTGGGTTGGGCCATCAGGGCGTCCCGACCGTTGGTTTGACCGATGGGGGTCAAGGCGTGTGACGCACCAGGACTGGCGCGTCACAGCCTTGTGACGGCCATGAGTGGGTGCGTCAGAGTGGTTTCCCAGGCTGTGTGATGCTCCAGGACTGGACCGTCACACTCTGTGACGCACCGAGTGGCATGCGTCACAGCTTGCCCTATTTTCCCTGTCACGCACCTGCGTAGGCGCGTCACAGTCTGTAACGCACCAGGGCAGGTGCGTTACATTCTACTTTTGCACTGGGAGCGTGACGGCCTGCGTTGGACCGTCAGGCGTCTGTGACGGTCCCGCCTAGACCGTTAGAGTCCTATGACGCGCCCGCCTAGACCGTCATAGTCCTGTGACGCGTCTAGGGTAGATCGTCAGGCTCTGGACTGCACCGGGGAGTTCACAGTCCCATTTTCTTGTCCAACTATGGTCGCCGTGCGACGGTGCCGGTACGTGGGGCGGTCCTCGTACGTTGTCGGATACGGACGTGATTTTCCGTTGACTTGAGAGTCTACTCCGTCAGTGACCCTTCACTAGTTGTAGCATTCTTACACGCGTGTGGTCCCACCAGGGAGTGGTGGAGAGGCTACCCTGAGGATGGTTTTTAGACTGGTTTCCGTCGGGCCTCTCGTCGTTAGCCAGAGTCCGGATACGGGGGAAAACCAGTCAGAGGGCCAGACCTAGGACCCATGGTCTGTGTGTGCACACGTGGTTGGGGGCGGTTGGACCCACGCTGACGAGCGTGACCCCAGCTAGTCACTTGGTTGTGGTACTTGTTCGGTGTCCGTGCCTCTGGTAGGCGCTACCACGTCAGGCAGTTCACCTGCGGTGCGGTGTAAGTCGTAAGGGGACGCTACCGACTGTGCTTCTAGGGGGAGGTACTCCTGTCGAGTCGGGAGTGTCAGGCTGTCAATCGTCGTGACTTCGACCTTCGGGTATCGTCGTGTTGACCATTGTGTTTCGGTCATTCCGCCGTGGTGCGTGTGTCGGCTTGCGTGCCGTGAGATCAGTGTTTTGTAGTGGCAAGGTTTCCTTTTCGAGGTACTCGCTTACTGCTAGCGTAGCGGTTTCTCCGTTTGCGAGGTAGGGTTCGAGTGATCCCTATTGAGTCTTGTTCCGAGACTCATTCCATGCGTGTTTTCACCATGTTTCAGGCGAAGCGAGGCTTCAGGGGAGTTCATCTGAGGCTCAGCGCGGTTCAGGTGCCCAGCGTTAGTTCCAGAGGTCAGAGCCGGGATATGCCCCGTGTAGCTGTACTTTCTTTTCTTGTCTCTATACTAGTTGTGGACTACTGTTATTTTATTGTTATAGTGTGGACCATGTAAAATGTTAATTTATCTCCTACTTAATTGTTATAACGGTTTAAATTACGCAATTACTTGTGATACTTGTGTAGTTTTCACACCATCCTTCTAACCCTTCCGAGTCTTCGGACTCGTGGGTGGCAGTGCAAGTCTCGGGTTATCGGGTCTTCCCGATAATTGGATTCTCGAGTCATTACACCTTATAAATGCCTTCTGTGACTCTCTGAATTTATCGTTGAAGGCTGTTCCGTTGTAGTTCAAGATAGCCATGCTTTCACTCTCATATTTCTATCTTGAACAATTTATAATTTATTGTACACAACTTGCCTAACTAAGAGGCAAACTCTGCGTAAACCTCACTTGTAAAAGTGGTTTACTTCTCATTAAGGGGAGAAGTCCTTGCTTGCGGGCAAGATGACCTATAGGAGGTCGATATGTTGGGTTTGACTATACCAATGAAATCACATGGGACTCTAGTGAGTGAGTGGTCGTGGTGTGGCTAAACACCTGATCAAAAACAACTAGGTTTAATTATGCTTGGAAGTCAGTTGGGGCTCCGGTGAGCGAGTGCCCGTGGTATGGTTGAACACCTGATCAAAAATAGCTAGGTTTGGTTGTGCCTAGAGGTCAGCTGGGACTCCGGTGAGTGAGTGCCCATAGTGTAGCTGAACACCTAATAAAAAATAGTCGATGTAACTATTCCTTGCGGGGAGATAGTGGAAACCTCAGTGGTTGCTGGGCACTAGATGTACGTAGGACTAGCTGAGGTTAGGGCCAAGCCAGTATAAAAATCTTTGTGTTCTTGTGTGTGATTGTTATTATGTCTACTGTGCTTAAGTTTTATTCCGCATGCTTTTAGGGTGCAATATTTATATGGCACACTATTCGAAATAATGTTTATCACGATTAAATTTTAATAACCCATTCATCTCCCTTTGAGTTCAGCCATGCATTAAGCAACAATTAACACTAAGTTTATTATTCAAGATAAATCCTAACTCAGTCAACCTCTTGATCCAATCGATTATTCTTAGATCACAAGTCTAAACTGATGATCCCTTAGCCATCCCTGAACTGACTTTTGGATATCTCATATCGCTCTATTCAGTTATGTCCACCAAACAACTCTTGTAGGTGCAACCGAATGCCATTAGCATTCACGTAATCATGTTGTTTTTGTAACTCATTTGACATAGAAGCCAACATGTAACATTTGTCATGGATGATGTCTTCCTTATGCTTCTCATAAGCATTGATTCTCTAATTTTAATACAGCCACTAGGAGGTACAAGTAATGGCTTATTAAGAATGTAGACTATTTTGTTAGCCATAAGAACTATTCCCAGTTTCTGATCCAATCATGAAAATTGGGTTCGGTGAATTCTTTTGGCATCCAGTATGCCACATAATGGATGATTCAACAATATAATTTGAAAGGGAGATGCAGAAAACAAAACAACAATGCAGACATTCAATCATGATATGATCTTTAATCTTAATTTATAACTCCCACTAATTTTTGATAAATTTGCATAACCCTCATCATGCAAAGACGAGAAACTCCGTAGGTTTCGTAGTGAAGACTAGAATCCCATTTGCATTATAGTAGTGGCCTTGTGGCTGCACAAAAAATCACCCCATACTTAATAGATAGACAATTGTAGCCAATTGCAACTCCTTGCAACTTCTAGTTTTTTTCGGCCTCTAGAACATTTATGATCTTGTGGTAATACAACAAACCACAACTCTAGTTATGTTATACCCATTATTACGTGATGAGCATAGATTTGTGATGTACCCCTTGTGGCAGCACAACAAAGCCACAATTATCCTCTGCCCCACGCATGGGATTAACACGCCGTAGTTTAGGTCTCTGACTTCTTGCTGATCAAGTCGGCCTTGTGGCAGCACAGCAAACTTTCCCAGTCTAAGGCCAATTCTCACCTATACTATAATAATGGAAGGCCACGTGGGTCATTCTTAATGCCTCATGTTTATAACCTAATATTAACAATGGAGGGATTTTTAATTTTATTTCATCTAATGAAAAGGTGGTACATAATACATCTATCTCATATACATATTCACCCTACCTATTAGACATAGATTCAAAATCTAATATAAAAATTAAATAAATAATAAGCACATATTATGGGTGAATATGGATAGCTTATTATGATCTAACTAGAGCCAGATAATTAGTCACCGATTTCTAAACATCATCACATGATATTTATAGACATCACTTGCATATAGGCACTTAGATGAATCTTGATAGCATAAAACATGTAGCCCAATTTGATGGCACCTCCTATTGATGGATCGTCCTTGTCCTCACATACGTACCTCAGTTATGTGCTCAAATATATGTACAAAAATCTACACGCAGCAACAAACTATGATACATAGCTTGACACGAGGACACAGTCCTCACGCTGCTACTCACAGCAGTCACACGGGGATGAACCCCACACACGCGGCAGAGCTACAACACCACATAGGGACAAGCCCCAAAAGAAAACAAAAGAAACACACTGCAAAGATACAAAAAAACACGAGGATAACTTCCCAAGAGAAAATATAAACGCTAAGTAACAGCGTGCACGAGGAGCAAACTCCTCAAGGCTGCACAGCAACCAAAACCCCACTATGGTCTCTAAGCTAGAGCATTGGACATACGTTGTCAAAACAACACAACACACTGAAGGTAGATTCAGAGTTTCAAAAGAAAAATACAAAATGAAACTGAGAAGAGAAAATGTAGCTTCAGATCAGCACTGAAGTCCCTCAGCCCGCCTGCACTCCTTTCTTCTCTTCTTAGCACTGGACTGGCTCAGACCACTGTTGGGATGCTCCACTCTCCTCTTTTCTTCCTTACAGATTTTTCTTCTAAAGGCTCAGACTGTCTCTACTCTTTTCCCGCTCTTTTCTTCTCCAGGGCAGCAACCACCTCTTCTCCAGATAGGAGGTCCATATATATAGAAGGGAAGGGTAGAAAGATTTCCATTTTCTAGATCTACATTCTGATTGGTCTAGAATAAAAAAGGATATTCTAGCCAAGGACCTTTTTCCATGGCGATTTTTTGATTGGTCCATGGTTATATGAGAGCATGGACAAAATCTTTTTCCAGATCTATTTTCTGTCAGGTTCTTTGACAGAAGTAATCTGATTGGTCCAATGTGAAAATGAAGGTTCCTTGTCCTTAGACCTTTTTAGACCTCGTGGCACGTGTTCTGGAAAGGTGTCCCGTTGACTTGGATAAGTTGATCACGTGACTAGGTGGCCTTGTTCGAAATCTGCCAGAGCATCGTTATGAGTCGACTTGGTGAAGGCACTAAGTCGACTTGTTCTTTGTACTTGGCGAGTTCAAGCTTTTGGAATGCTTTGAGTCCACTTAGTGAAGAGCTTGAGTCGACTTGTTCTTGAAACAGGGTGATATCCAGGTTTTTGGATAGTCATGAGCCGACTTGGTGTGAGCCTTGAGTCGACTTGCTCTTGGACTTGAGTCGAGTTGCTCTATTCAATACTGTGACTTTCATGCTTCTGGCATAATGTGAGTCGACTTGGTTAGCGCCTTGAGTCGACTTGCTTGGTGCTTCGCCAGAAGAACCCTTTTCTTAAGTGGACTTGTTGCTCAGGCTAAGTCATCTATCTCAGCCCAGAATGAAGGATGAGTCGACTTGATGCTAAGGCCAAGTCGACTTGTCCATTGTAGTTGTTGCTGCTGATGCTGATGCTACTAGTTACTGATGCTTATGGTGGCCTTGCTGAAGCAGCTGGTTGCTACGTTGCTATTGCTGTTGTTGTTGTCTACTGCTACGGTTGTTCTTGCTGGCTACTGCTACTTGCTGTTGCATGAACTTTAGGTGATATGAGTCGACTTGAGGCTTGCTGGGTCGACTCAATGTGTCAGCACATTAGCTTCAACATACGAACATTTGGCACACAATCAGCTAAGCACACGGGCAGCCCTTAAGAAATATCAATTGACCTTACAGCATATTGGTCGACTGAAATTCCATTTGGTCGATTGACTTGCCTTTTTCAGTCAACTGAATTTGGGCCAAGTTAACTGATTTTTTCCTTTTGTTGTTGCTGGCCTTGATGTTGCTTGTACATGAGCTTCAGATGGTCAGCACTATAGTCTAACAGTCGCGGTCCTCTGGTCACCGTGTTTAATTGAACGCGGCGTGTCGACCGGCCGCGTTGGCAGCATTCTTGATCTGTCGATATATCTGCTGGGCTACATGAATATCAGTCGACTTGCTTGCATTTCAGTCGACTGATTTCTATATTAGTCGACTGAATTCCATATCAGTTGATTGACTTTCCCTTTGGTCGACTGACTTTGCCTTTTTCAGTCGACTCAATTTGGGCGAGTCAACTGATTTTTGCTTTTTTCCGTCGACTGAATTTGGGCGAGTCGACTGATTTTTACTTTTTCAGATGACTGAACTTGGGCGAGTTGACTGATTTTTGCTTTTGTTAGTCGACCGACTGCCCAGGCCTAGCTTCTTGAGTCAGTTGATATTACTTCTCTTCTGCTGACTGTTTGGCATATCTGTTGACACGAGTTGACATGTCTTTGTACTTGAAATGCAGACACCTAGATAAGCTTTTGCTAAGGTTGATATTCTTTGACCTGAAATTAATACATGTTGACATCATCAAAACCATATTAGACTCATCAATGAGTCATAGTCGGACATCATCAAAACCTGGGACATAACATTCTCTCCCTTTTTGATGATGGCAACTATGAGTCATTGCTTGCATTAAACATAACATTCAATTTAGGTTTAGGCAAGTCACCATGATAAACATGATTCCACAATACCAATGACTTCACATTTTTGCTCCCTTTGACATCAGCAAAGAGGACATAGTTTGATACCAAAAATAGAGTCAGGAGATGAGCAGATGAAATAGGATGGTGCCCAGTGAAAAGTTTAGGCAGATTCAGACACAAAACTAGGCCAAATAAGATTAAAAAAGACTCATCATATGGAGCAGCTCAGTACTCATTTCGTCTCAGCAGACAATGCAGTCAGACAACATGAAAAACAGTCTTCCATGAAGACAAGCAATCGTTATGTGAGAAAGCATCAAGTCAGATGCAGATTTCAAACCATGTATGATCTCAATGGACAGAAAAATATTTGTAAGCCACAAGTTCCACATTCTACTTTCGAATCAAAGTAAGCATGCTCGGACAGCCAATAGATGAAATAAGAAATCTGATATCAAGGGAAGAGGATTAGAGTGAATTCAAGAGCAGAACCGGTAGCAAAGCAGCTAGCAATGAACATATTGCATTTTTTTTAGAAATGGCCACAAACATGTAGACATGAATTCCAAACCACTTGAATAGAAAGCAATGAGACATCAACACATAATTATGCTGATTCCAATTGGCTGAGAAAGTTGAGGCAAAGGTGTATTGCAGGAAAAATTATAGCAGAAGGGATATTTCCAAGAATGGTTAGGATAGAGAATTTTTAGTCTGATACATTTCTCATAAATGCAAAGTTACTAATTTTCAGAGTCTTCTGTTATAGAGCTGTTGATGATAAAGCCCTTATTTTTCTAATTGGTTTAAGTCTAATGAACTCTGAGTTTATCAATTAAGAATATTGAAAATTTTTGCATTCAGAATTAATGGAAATGAACCAATATTACATATTAGAGTCCCGTTTAACCTCCCTCATTCTTACTCATTCAATTACATTGACCCCTTTGGGAGTAACTACAATTAGTATTGAGGTTAAACACCTTATGAGATTTCTGATTTTATCCATAGGGTGCTACCATTTTCTATTTTTTTTCACTTTTCATTCTTCGAGAGCATTCAGGTGTAGCACGCACTTTTTGACATGAGCATGCACGTTGATCAGACGCCAGCATCCCCAGTTACTTAGTGTGACTAACCATTCTACTTCATTTAGAACAAAGGTAGCAAGTCACTGCATGACTCCGTCCATTCCACCTCATTGGTGAAGGAACTCAATTTCTCAGTGAGTCTTTGGCCATTCCTCTGCCTTAGAGCATTGACTTTTAGTACATACCTTTTTACATGAGGATACATGTTTATCAGACGCCAATATCCCCAGTTACTCGGTGTGACTGAAGTTATTGCTCTTAACATGTGTCGCTCTTTAGGAATTGTTAGATTATCCCAATGTTTAAAAACAATACTGAAATTGGAGTTTCTCAACCAAAGATGCCTTTGTACTTAAAAGAGACTTTCATATTTAAGAAGACATTGCAGGGCACATGATGTAACAACTGTTTTAGGTCCATTAAAGTTGAATACATTCATTTTCAAGACATTTATCTTTAAGCTCATGAACTCATTAAACTTGAACCAGCGGTTTTATGTCCTGGGCAATCACAAAGCTCAATAATAGAAGATTCCTTTTTAAAGTTTACTCTGATAAATGAACTTAGTGATCAAATTGAAAACACCTCATGAATTCAAGCTTATTCAAGGAAATTTGAGACAGGTAGCCAAGCATTAAGCAAGTAGAAAATGTTCCAAAGGTGTGCAAGTATTTGGGAACATATGGCAGATTCTACTGACTCCCCCTGACTTAGTTGCTTGATCATGACATACAGATAAGGTATGTGCACAGTATAACATGCAATTAAAATGCATGATGCAAAAATTGATTTGTACATGGAATGCAATTATGTAGATAATGAAATCTCCCTCTCAATGAATGACTTACAAGGATATTGTAAGAGGGAACAAAGGAAATGATGCACATCATGTGTGAGTGAGCATAATTCAATCTGAAGAGAAGGATTTAAGAAATGAGCAAGAACATCAAATGTGAACTGGTGGGTCGACATAGGGACCATATGGTGTCGACACAAAATCGCAAACAGAACATTGATTCCATGATGATACAACTGTTGTGTCGACACACTCAAAGTTGGTGTCGACACATTGACATCTTTTAGAGCAACCATTTAAGCACATCTTAGGAAATACACACACAAATTGATGTATCATGATATCGAGTGTGGTGTTTGACAACGGGAATGTAGAGCAGACAACAAGTTGAGTCAACACAAGGTGGACAGCAGGTCGACCTTTTCTTCAAGCAGAATTCAGATGGAAGTGGCTTTTTACTAGACTGGGTCAACACATGATGGTGATTGAGTCGACATGTTCTACAACCAAGATGATTTTCAGAAAGCTTCAGGTCTAGATGACAGAGGTATTTCCAAGAAATTAATTTCATTCAGCATTTCCCCATTTTTTAATTATGGCAAAAGCAACATAACAATTGATTTTTTTATTTTCACATCAACAAGGCAAATTCAAGCATGCTCAGTTTTGTTTGAAGCTGAACTTCCTCCTAAATTAATCCATTTCATTCAAGAAACACAAGGAGGAGGCATAGAACTCCAAAAGGGAATGATTTTATCAAACAGTTCAAAAAGAAACAATTTTGTCAAATGATTCAAACTCCCCCTGACTATTTCAACAAGTGGACTCATGTGACTTAAACACATTCTGTAATTAAATTAAGTCAGCTCCCTCTCAATCAACACACAGGAAAACTAGGAACAAGTGTCCACAAGATAGATGAATTTTAATGAAGCCAGGATGGACATCATCAATAGCATTTGTTAACAATGAGTAATCACTTTAGATCTTGAGATGATGATCCTGAAACTTCAGAAGGGGCAATATGCAAACATGCAGACTAAACTCTTGTGCTTGTAGACGCCATTCCTGACGTCTCCTGAGTAAATCTCATATTACACTATGATACCCCAAGGCGGCCTTCACATTTTTAATTACTCTGGTGATTTCCTATTTTTATGAATTTTTTCACATTTTTTTGAATTATTCCGTGAAAAATCATGGAAGTGTCCAGGCGCCTGGACACCTCCATCAATGACCAAAATAATAAAAAAATCAAAATCATGGAAGTGTCCAGGCGCCTGGACGCCTCCATCAATGACCAAAAAATAAAAAAAAATCAAAATCATGGAGGCGTCCAGTTGCCTGGACGCCTCCATCAATACAAAAATAATAAAAATAATATTAATAATCATAAAAAACAAAACAAAAATCAAATAAAAATATATATATTTATGGAGGCGTCCAGGCCCCTGGACGCCTCCATAAAAACAAATATAAAAAATATATATAAAATGCCCGTTGGCATAAAAGACAAAAAACTAAATAAAAAATAATAAATTAATGGAGGCGTCCAGGCCTCTGGACGCCTCCATAAAAACAATTATAAAAAAGCAAAATGCCAGCCTTGGCACAAAAGACAAATAAAAAATAATAAAATAATATAATTTTGGAGGCGTCCAGGCCCCTGGACGCCTCCATCAACTCCCTCGCGGGCGCCGCCCACCGAACGACGGCTTGTCGTGTGTGAAAAAAGCCAAATTTAGAGACGTCCAGCTGACTGGACGCGCCCATTTCTGAATCACGAGGCGCCGCTCACAAAACCACGCGTTGTGCCAAACCGCGTGCGGCCGTCGTCGGTTTTCGGTGGACCTGTTAGAGGCGTCCGGGACCCTGGACGCCCCCATAAAAGTATTCTAAAAAAAATCAATAAAAATAGAATAAAATATTATTTCGGCCCTGATGGAGGTGTCCAGGGTCCTGGATGCCTCCACCTTTCGGAGCTCTATAAATAGAGGCCCACCCTCCTCAGTTCTAGGGGAGCTAAGCAGTGATCCGATAGGCTGCCGGAGCCCAGAGGCTACGGAGTCATTTTTCTAACCCGTGGGGTCTTTTGTAGGTGGAGGTTCTGCCGGCTTCTCGGGTGCCTACGCTCGCGAGAGGAAGGTCGTCTTCATCCACCGCGCTTCCCCGTCGTCCCCACGCTGCCGGAGCTCCGCCGGATTTCACCCTCGGCTCATCCAATAAGCCTTTTCTTCCCCTTTTTCTCCATAGTTCTTTACATTCATCATATTGCATCCTCTATCCCCCTTCACAAGGGCGCCTCTTCTCTTATACTTCTTGCATTCATCATCTCATTTTCCTCCTACTCGAGTCCGAGAGGGGTTTAAAAGATAACACCAACCAGGTGTGTGTCTTGCCATCATTTCGTTATTTTTACCGCGAGGATTTGAATACTACACCTCCATCTTTCTAATCCACTTGTCATTTATTTGTCGTTGTTTTGCAAGGGTACCCGAGGAAAGCCCTCTCCGTCGGCCGGCCGGAAGGAGAGGAAGAAGCAACCCGCCATGTCCCGCTCTTGAGGTAGGCGCGATCACTTTCTTATTTTGGGGTCTTTCGGCCCCTGGCGATCACATCTTTTCATCGAGGCCGCGGCGAGTCACTTCCCCAATGGCCGTTTAAATTTCCGTTTCCTATATTCTCTTTATATTTTGTTAAATTCTGCTTATATCATCGAGGCCGCGGCGAGTCACTTCCCCAATGGCCGTTTAAATTTTCGTTCCTATATTCTTTCTATATTATATTATATTTTGCTCATATCATCGAGGCCGCGGCGAGTCACTTCCCCAATGGCCGTTTAAATTTCCGTTCTTATATTCTCTCTATAATCTGTTATATTCTGCTCATATCATCGAGGCCGCGGCGAGTCACTTCCCCAATGGCCGTTTAAATCTCTGTTCTTATATTCTCTTTTATATTCTGCTATATTCTGCTCATATTCTCGAGGCCGCGGCGAGTCACTTCCCCAATGGCCGTTTCAATTCTTGTTATTTAATTTCTGCACCATTCCCGTCCCCCCGAGGCCGCGGTGAGTCACTTCCCGCTATGGCCGTTTGAACCCCATATCTTGCTATATTATACTTGTCCCGCTCGCCCCACCGGAGCAATCTCCCGTGGTAGCCCCTTCTCTCTTCTCTATCATTTCTGTGTTGCAGCAAAACAAGCAAACAAACAAAAAAAGAGGAGCCCGCGCGCTCTCCGCATCCTCTTCCCCGCACCATCGAACTCCGAACCGCGTGACGTCGCTCACAGTGCTGGCTCCCCCTTAATATGTACATGAACTTTAAAAATCCTTAGTGAGATTTGACAAGTAAGCATGCACCCTATGACGTATATGAACAGTTGACCCATGGTACCAGACGGAGAACTTGATCCGAAGATCATCTCGCGCATAGTGATAGTTTTTAGTTGGACTTGATCCAACCTTCCACAAATCACCATTCTATATACCAGAAGATCATGACATGATGGTGCATTGAAAGGTTTAAAAAAGACATCAATGGAGACTCCCCCTCAATTTGACACTACATGCAAGGCAACATGCAAAATGCTGTGCAGACTCTTTTTCATGCATGCAGGCCCAGACACATTCATTCAAATGGAATCTTTTTTTTTAATAACAATTTGAATCATTTTTCCTACAAACAATTCAGATGCTAGTACCATCAACATAGAATTTATTTTTCATAGAAAGTGAAAGGGATAGCACCTGAGTTCTTTGCATGGGAATTTTATTTTGCATATTTTTTAATTTTTATCCTTTGGCATATGCCACAGCCTCCAACATAGTCCGTGCACCTTGACTTCCTTGATTGAGTGATCGCTTCATGAAGGCACACCTGCAAGGCAACATTCTTATTTGCTGCTTTTAGGTACCCAAGCCTTCTTAGGTCCTAGAGGGTTAGTGGCACTTCTGACTGGCATGGTCCTCTTCTTCATGGCATTCATGTCATCAATTTTTAGGCAAGGACAATCACAAACTATATGCCCACAATCACCATAATAAAAACAACACACAAGAATTTTCATGTTCTTTTTATGCATGCGATTAGTGAATTTATTTTTGTGAACAGCAGATTTAGCATTTTCAACGTTGGACTTATTTTTCCTTATGATTAACCAGCAATTTGACACTGTGTGTCCTGGTTTTCCACAATGATTGAAACATAAAGCGGTGTTTCTTTTTACAAAGCTTTTTGTTGACAGATTGATAGTTTCTGGACATGTTTTTCTTGTTTGAAAAGTCCCTTGATTTTTCAAGAACATTTCTACTCCTATATGCCTTCATATCATCTTTCTTCATTGCAATCATCCATAACATGACCATGCTTGCCACAGTAAAACAAGACACATTCATTTGCTTTGAATCATGGTGTCTAACATGAATACTCTTAGCATGCACATGAGATTTAGGAAAGTTGCTTTTCTATTTTTACTGCGAGTTTGTTATCTTTTTCTGGTTTTTGTTCTGTCTTTGGGTTTTTTGAACATTAGACTATCTTGGGGGTGCTTTAGAAGCGATGGCCTCATCCGAACCGGAGACAAAGGAGATATACAATTTGTTTTCGAAGGACTTCTTGTTTATTGGAGTATAGCCTAGCCCTTCTCTCTGAAAAATGATTTTTGTTCCTAGGAGTTTGTCTAAGTTTCTCCTGCCTTTAACAAATTTTGATAGGGAGTTATTCAAATCAAGAACTTCTTGTTCTAAGGATGAACCGTGTAATTCAGAACTAGCAAGTTCTTCTTCACATGTAGCAAGCTATTCATTCAACATGGCATTTACAGTTTTATAGTTCTCGACTTCTAGCTCTAACTCATTCAGTTTTTCTGGCTCATCAACAGCCACACACTTCCCTTTTTCGTAAGCACTCAAATTTTCAATCAACAAATTATTTTGTTCTTTCAATTTTTCACTTTCATCAGCGAGTGCCTTATTTTCAATCAGTTCATTAAGCAAGTGTTGATCATTAGACATAGATTTAAGTTTGTCTTGAAGTTATCTTTCAATCTCTTCCAGCTCAGAGATTTTAGCTTGCAAGGTTCCATTTTCATCTCTCAGACAACCAATATGTTCTTTATGTAAATCTATGTCAATCAAAAGAGATTCATTTATATCTTCTAGAGCAGAATAATTTTTACAAGAGAAGCTATCATTATAGTTGTTTTCAAGTTTCTTTCTCAATTTTTTATTTTCAGATTTTAATTACTTGTATTGCTTTACCAACTCATCATATGCATCCATAAGTTCATCGAAGGTAAAGTCTTTAGGATCAGAACTTGCCTGAGACGAGGGATCACTGAGCTGATCATTGCTGTCGGCCATTAGGTAGTCGTGCCTTTCTTCTTCTTCGTGGATGCTAACCAAGCCATCCAGGATTTCTTTGGCCGTACTGCAGCTGGAGACAAATGGAAATTTGGTGATATCTATTGCAGCTTTCAACAAGTTTAAAACTCCAAGATTATCACAATGTTTGGACTGGTGATCAACAATCCATTTGGATTTGTCCTCAGGCAGGCTAAGAGGACCATTCATAATAATCCTCCATAACTTAGGATCATACGAGTTTACAAGCTTACACATTTTCCCTAACCAAACAGCGAAATTAGAACCATCAAAAATTGGCGGAGAAATCATGGAAACCTATTCAGCGAAAGAACTCATGATACTAGGCGCACCGGGATCTTCTTTGCAGATCGTTGGATCTGGGTATAACAGAAACCCGCTCTGATACCAATTGTTGGGTGCGCAATAGGATCTAGAGGGGGGGTGAATAGATCCTTTTAGAAATTATACCCGATTTAAAACTTGATCTGATCACTTAATGAAATGTGGAGTAAGGGGACACTAATGTTCCCTGACACGATATGTTAAACCGGAGTGAGATGATGGTCACAAGGAATAAAGATAGCACTCAATAAGATGATGGTTCACATTGAGCCTGGATCGAACACCCAGTGGGTATGTGCGTGATCACAAAGTTGAGAGCGATGGAACTTAAGGATTGTCACTACATGGAACAACCACCAAACACATGAGTGCGTGTGAGAACCAAGCTAGTTAGAGTGTGTGTGTTCAGTGTGTAGACATATCAGAATGTGCGAGTCTGAAATATGCAAGTCCATGTAAATGGGGATAGAAGAAAGGGATCAAACGCATAGGCACAAACTACTGCACAATATTTTTAAGGTGGTTCATTCTGCAAACCCGCAGACCTACGTCCACCCCGCACCAAACCCGGTGAGACTCAACAACACTGCAAATGCAGCAACGGGGACAAGTCACCTACAACCGCTGATACGCAGCTTAACGGGGATGATCCCCCCCCCCATACGCGTTGCTACACGTAGCAACACACGGGAATAAATCCCAACAAATGCTGATACATAGCTTGACACGAGGACACAGTCCTCACGCTGCTACTCGCAGCAATCACACGAGGACGAACCACACACACGCTACAGAGCTGCAGCACCACACGGGGACAAGCCCCAAAAGAAAATAAAAGAAACACGCTGCAAAGATGCAACAAAACACGGGGATAACTCCCCAAGAGAAAAAATAAACGCTGACTAACAGCTTGCACGAGGAGCAAACTCCTCAAGGCTGCATAGCAGCCAAAACTCACTCCGGTCTCTAAGACAGAGCACCAGACATATGTTGTCAAAATAGCACAACAAACGGAAGGCAGATTCAGAGTTTCAAAAGAAAAATACAAAATGAAACTGAGAAGAGCAAATGCAGCTTCAGATCAAGATCTTGAAGCTTAGATCTGGACTCAGATCTGATTCTCTCCACTTTCTTTCAAGTTCTGCCTCTTAGCATTGAAGTCCCTCAGTACGGCTGCACTCCTTTCTTCTATTCTTCTCAGCACTGGACTGGCTCAGACCAGCTGTTGGACTGCTCCACTCTCCTCTTTTCTTCCTCACAGATTTTTCTTCTAAAGGCTTCGACCGTCTCTACTCTTTTCCCGCTCTTTTCTTCTCCAGGGCAACAGCAACCTCTTCTTCAGATAGGAGGTCCATATATATAGAAGGGAAGGGTAGAAAGATTTCCATTTTCCAGATCTGCATTTTGACTGGTCTAGAATAAAAAAGGATATTCTAGCCAAGGACCTTTTTCCATGGCTTTTTTCTGATTGGTCCATGGTTATATGAGAGCATGGACAAAATCTTCTTCCAGATCTATTTTCTATCAGGTTCTTTGACAGAAGTAATCTAATTGGTCCAATGTAAAAGGCAAGGTTCCTTGTCCTTAGACCTTTTCAGACCTCGGTGCACGTGTTCTGGAAAGGTGTCCCGTTGACTTGGTTAAGTTGATCACGTGACAGGGTGGCCTTGTTCGAAATCTGCCAGAGGACCATTATGAGTCGACTTGGTAAAGATAATAAGTCGACTTGTTCTTTGTACTTGGCGAGTTCAAGCTTCTGAAATGCTTTGAGTCGACTTAGTGAAAAGCTTGAGTCGACTTGTTCTTTGCACTTAGCAGGATTCAACTTTCTGGAAAACTGTGAGTCTACTTACCATGAAACCTGAGTCGACTTGTTCTTGGAACATGGCGATATCCAGGTTTCTGGATAGTCATGAGTCGACTTGGTGTGGGCCTTGAGTCGACTTGCTCTTGGACTTGAGTCGACTTGCTCTATTGAATATTGTGACTTTCATGCTTCTGGGATAATGTGAGTTGACTTGGTTTGCGCCTTGAGTCGACTTGCTTGGTGCTTCGCCAGAAGAACCCTTTTCTTGAGTCCACTTGTTGCTTAGGCTAAGTCATCTGTCTCAGCCCTGAATGAAGGATGAGTCGACTTGATGCTAAGGCCAAGTCGACTTGTCCATTGTAGCTGCTGCTGTTGATGCTGATGCTACTGCTTATGTTGGCCTTGCTGAAGCAACTGGCTACTATGTTGCTATTGCTGTTGTTGCTGGCTACTGCTACGGCTGTTCTTGCTGGCTACTGCTACTGGCCACTGCATGAACTTCAGGTGATATGAGTCGACTTGAGGCTTGTTGGGTTGACTCAATGTGTCAGCACATGAGCTTCAGCATACGAACATTTGGCACACGATCAGCTGAGCACACAAGTAGCCCTTAAGAAATATCAATCAACCTTACAACATATCAGTCGACTGAACTTCCCTTTGGCAGACTGACTTGCCTTTTTTGGTCGACTGAATTTGGGCCAAGTCAACTGATTTTTCCCCTTTGTTGTTGCTGACCTTGTTTTTGCTTGTACATGAGCTTCAGATGGTCAGCACCATGGTCTGATAGTCGCGATCCTCTGGTCACCGTGTTTAATTGAACACGGCGTGTCGACTGGCTGCGTTGGCAGCGTTCTTGATCTGTCGATGTATCTGTCGGGCTACGTGAATATCAGTCGACTTGCTTGCATTTCAGTCGACTAGTTTCCATATCAGTCGACTGATTTCCACATCAGTCGATTAACTTTCCCTTTGGTTGACAGACTTTCGGTCGACTCAATTTGGGCAAGTCGACTGATTTTTGCTTTTTTCAGTCGACTGAATTTGGGCGAGTCGATTGATTTTTGCTTTTTCAGTCGACTAAACATGGGTGAGTCGACTAATTTTTGCTTTTGTTGGTCGACTGACTGCCTAGTTCTAGCTTCTTGAGTCAGCTGATATTACTTCTCTACTACTGACTGTTTGGCATATCTGTTGACACGAGTTGACATGTCTTTGTGCTTGAAATGCAGACACCTAGATAAGCTTTTGCTAAGGTTGATATTCTTTGACATGAACTCAATACATGTTGACATCATCAAAACCATATTAGACTCATCAATGAGTCATAGTCAGACATCATCAAAACCTGGTACACAACAGTAACTCCCCTCCAACAAGTTCTTATTGATAAGATTGCTATGATGGAGGAGCAATTGAAGAAGGTCACAAGTCCGCGGCCTCCTCCCCCTCCTCCTCAAGTCAATCATCTCCACACCTTTATGAACGAAATAACTAAGATGGAGAACGACTGGAAGGAGAGAAGAACTAAAAATGGCATCATAGATATAAGTGAGCAAGGTGATTTGATGAGTTTTAATGATCAAGTGGACATCTTCCGCCCACCACCCATTTATTCCATTCATTCATATGACCCTCCGCCTCCACATCCATATCCACAAAGCCCTTCATACTACCATGCCCCTCCACCAACCAATACGCTTCCATCACAGCATTCACTTGAACCCGATTATGAGGCATATGAGCCGGATTATGAGAAATATGAGCCAGCACATGATGAAGTTCTTCAAGATACACTTACTCCGAGTTTCCTTCGCTTTCCTCTTCCACCACCACCACAAGAACCCCCTGCTCAGGATGATGCCACCATCCTTACCCCTATTTATGAAACCACGTGGTGTTTCGATGATGGGTCAATACTCAAATAGCCCATGTCAATGCATCATGAACCTTCCACACAATCCCCTACCCTTAAACCTTCTCGACCCACCAAAATCAGCCATTTTATCCATACTAAACCTACCACCATTCACCCTCCTACCATTATACCTCCAACCGTCGTGCCATCAACCTCCATTAGCCACTCCTCCACCAAGCCTTCTGTTGATTCTCCTCTTTCCCAACCACTTAGCCCTCCATCACCACTACTCAAATCATCCACTATCCCTGTAATATCAAAACTAATCAATCTTATTCCTTCACTCAACCCTTTACCCAAACCCATGGCTGACCCTGAGTAGGGTCCACTTATTTTTAAACTCTAGCCAACCATGTTTGCTTCCGAGCAAGGGAAGAAGCTCGCCGTGTTTGAACCTCCACCTACCCTTCCAATAATACCCTCCATTAAACCTCCATTATCTATTAAGTCCATCTCGCTTCCTCCACCACCCCTCGGAGCAGGTGTATGATTATAAATACATGTGCGAAAGATGGCTCTCAAGAGTCGGGCAAGAAGAATTCGATCACGGCTATGCCTTTTAAAATTCAAAACTTTATTTTTCAGATGTCGATTCATGTTCTTGTACCGGGCATCTTTGAAAAGGACAAGTCTCCATCGGTGCTCACCGAGAAAGAATGTCAAGAGTCGATGCCATTAAGGGCCAAGGCCAAGATTATTGTCACGCCCCGAGATATGCAGCAAAATTAAGTCGAGAGCGTGAACAGCTAGCAAATGAAGCCTCTAGCTAGCAAGACATTCAGAGCGCTACACACATTCACACAAAATAATGAATGCACAATATATGGTCAAAAACTAAACTTTATTAAATGATAATTAAAGTTTACAATCGACACTTGACTCACTTTAACTCACTAGACTCAATAAAGAGAAAAATTACATAACATGATCAACTTCATCGCCTATTACAGTGAAAAAAACTGAATGACATAAAGTAGGGAATGAGTGCACTCGCCCAGTAGGTAACTTCGTGTCAACATGATAGCAATGTTTACATGATTAATATTTTAGCTCTAGAAGGTAAGACAAAGAAATAAGATGCGATGAAATATGCAAATAAAACCATAGTAACAATAAATAACAAGAGGTGAACTATAGAGATATGAAAACATGATCAAGCAAGATTATCATATGGCCTTTCAATAACGAGAATGTACTAGCATGTAACGAGAATGTACTTTTTTAACCTTGAAAAGGCTATGCACTAGAAAGTCATCTAACAAGTAAGCATGTATAATTTCATGAGATTGCCTCATGGATTTCACCCATTTATAAAAAAAAAAGTACTCCCAGCGCAATGTGACGCCAGTAATCATCATATCCCATGGTTAATAGTATGTTTCTGGCCATCTACCGAGGGGACTAGACTGGAGCCCTTAGACAACGTATGTGCCCCCCTTGCATCTTCAAGTTATAAATCAAGCTACTTCCACGAGATATAATGATAAAGTCCGACCAATATTATCAAGTTCAAACAAATGCTTTTAGGTGATAATAACTAAGGTAAGAACGTACCAAAATGAACATGTAAGGTCAAGAATGGTTTAATAGGATATTATCCCACGGGAGGAATCCGATAGCATAACGCTATATTTATCAATTTTCATAGTTCATTAATGACTTAATGAATAAGGTTTGGGTTCCAGATAATCAAAAGACTACCTGTGAACAGAGCAAGATCAACCCTTGGGTCGAAACCTCAGGCTGGATAGCAAGTTGATAGAATGTGATTCAATGAGGATCGCTATCTTGAGGTAGCAGTCAAGTGCAATCCGCTATCAGGAGTGGAGGCGACGTAGGAGAAGGAAAAGGTCGACTCATCCAGAAGCTTACTGAATGAACAAGGTCGCGGTCACGGGCCAGCCGCTATCGGTAGGTAGCGGTCGCTTCCTGACCGTGATCAAGATAGAGTGCAGAAAAACGTAGAAAACTCAAGTGCTCTTCTAGACCTTGGATTTTTAGGGTACATTTAGCTCGGCATCCTATTGGGAATCCCAAGCTCGCGAAGACTTACGGAGGCCTTGAAATAAGATAACCTTGTCCGGCAGAAGGAATATCCGACGGAGAGGCTCTAAAGTCCAAAAAAATTTTCCTATCAAGTGCGGTGACTAATAGCGACGTACCGGAGTACATGCGATGTGTAAGTAACGTAGAAATCAGAAATTAGATAAGAAGGGATGCGTAAAAGCATAATCTCTGTGTAATCAATTGAAAACTCCTTTATATACAAACTATACACCGAGAGGGGTTTAAAAGATAACACCAACCAGGTGTGTGTCTTGCCATCATTTCGTTATTTTTACCGCGAGGATTTGAATACTACACCTCCATCTTTCTAATCCACTTGTCATTTATTTGTCGTTGTTTTGCAAGGGTACCCGAGGAAAGCCCTCTCCGTCGGCCGGCCGGAAGGAGAGGAAGAAGCAACCCGCCATGTCCCGCTCTTGAGGTAGGCGCGATCACTTTCTTATTTTGGGGTCTTTCGGCCCCTGGCGATCACATCTTTTCATCGAGGCCGCGGCGAGTCACTTCCCCAATGGCCGTTTAAATTTCCGTTTCCTATATTCTCTTTATATTTTGTTAAATTCTGCTTATATCATCGAGGCCGCGGCGAGTCACTTCCCCAATGGCCGTTTAAATTTTCGTTCCTATATTCTTTCTATATTATATTATATTTTGCTCATATCATCGAGGCCGCGGCAAGTCACTTCCCCAATGACCGTTTAAATTTCCGTTCTTATATTCTCTCTATAATCTGTTATATTCTGCTCATATCATCGAGGCCGCGGCGAGTCACTTCCCCAATGGCCGTTTAAATCTCTGTTCTTATATTCTCTTTTATATTCTGCTATATTCTGCTCATATTCTCGAGGCCGCGGCGAGTCACTTCCCCAATGGCCGTTTCAATTCTTGTTATTTAATTTCTGCACCATTCCCGTCCCCCCGAGGCCGCGGCGAGTCACTTCCCGCTATGGCCGTTTGAACCCCATATCTTGCTATATTATACTTGTCCCGCTCGCCCCACCGGAGCAATCTCCCGTGGTGGCCCCTTCTCTCTTCTCTATCATTTCTGTGTTGCAGCAAAACAAGCAAACAAACAAAAAAAGAGGAGCCCGCGCGCTCTCCGCATCCTCTTCCCCGCACCATCGAACTCCGAACCGCGTGACGTCGCTCACAGATTGGCGATCACGGTGGGACGTCTACTGCTTCCTCCCGGCTACCCTTGCAAGTTCGGCACCACCCGTGCCTCTCCACCTTGGCGCCCACGCGCGCCCCCGTTGTGCTCACGGCAGCACCGTCAGTTCTGATTGGTTCTTTGTTTATTACATGTTTGTTATTTCTGTTGTTTTCCCACTCCATATATCTGTCAGCATTCCATTGCATACATCGATTCCTCTTTTCTATCCTTTTTTTCATTTTTTTGAGGATCACCCTTTCCCGGTGAAGGAAGGACTCTCCGTTTGGGAATTCCTCTCAACGGACTAGAATCTCCTACACTGGGACCTCCGTAAGTCCCCGACATCGAAGAATCTCCTCTTCGTTCACTGGGCTGGTTGTACCATTGAAGTTCCCCGAAGTTAGTCATTTCATTCGTGGTGAGACGAGAGACCCTAGCTGACAGGGCGGTGAAACAAAAATAAACTAGGGTCCCTATCTTGTGTGAACTTCGGATCTCGCTAAAAAAACACACAAAAAAATCATCAAAATCAAAACAAAAAAAAAGGCGTAAAGGCATCCACTTGTTTGATAATCTCTGCTACCTACTTGCTAGTGTATGTTTTTGCGTTCTGGGAGAACTGTGAGCATGTCTCACGAGTCTTCTGAGGAGAACCACCCTAGCCGTGGTTTGACAGCCGACCCGCGAGTCTATGCTATGGACTCGGGTCCTTCTCATGACCCCTCGCATGAGGTGCAGGTTATTGCCGGGGACACGTCCCCGCCACAGGATATCACTTCCTTACTGGGCGTCCTCGCCAACACGGAGCTTACCTCTGAACAGCTCCGGTCCTTCCAGGCCATTCTAAAGGGGAAATCTGTTTCCCCCACGCCCCAGGAGTCAACTCCGGCTATCGCACCTCTCCACGAGTCCGTGCAGGCCATTCCATCTCCTTCATTGGCGCAAGCCATCCAGTCTCCCTCGCTTCAAGGACAAGCGAGCCAACAACCTCCCTCATTCCAATTCCCGTCACAATCTCAAACTCCCGGTGTTCCTCACACACCGTTTCAGCCAGGGCCAACTGTCGGTGGTCCGACAGTTCCCTCTCATTCCGGGTTTCCCCCTCAAGTCTCCGGGAGACAGTTTCTCCCCCAATGGCAAGTGCCACCTTCACCCCCAGAGGAGCTCGCCCAATCGCTCCTCAATAGGTTCAATCGCATGGACGAGCAGTTTCAAAATCTGAGAAGAATGGTGGACGTGAAAGCCACCCCGGAGGTTGCTTTGCCAATCCTCCCCGTCATTCATCTCCCTCCCTCCGAAATGCCCACGTACCGCAGATACAATGGTACCGGCAACCCCTTCATTCACCTCAAGGACTTCATGTATGAGTCCTCCTATTGGCAAAACGATCAGAGGTCCCTGGCATACCTCTTTCGGAGATCATTGGATGGTCCCGCGCTTGAGTGGTTCTATTCTCTGGAGCCCCGCGAGGCCGAGAATTTTGAAATAGTGCAGAGAAGGTTCTTGCAGAAATATAGGGATAGGGTCGGTCCCTCACTCTCCATTACCGACCTAGTGGCCGAAAAGATGAAACCCGACGAGGATTTTGTCCGATATGCTGATAGATGGAGGTCTCTGGCGGAAAGAATAAGGGATACCCTCTCCGAGCCCGAACAAGTGAAAATGATTGTGTCTAATGCAACCCCGCAGTTCAGACACGTCCTCGCCATAAATAAACTTACTACAATGGAGGAACTCTATGAAAGGGCCCGATACATCCAAACCCAGCTAAAAGACTCCCCCATCATGAACATGTTTGAGTCGCCGAAGCCCAAAGTGGTCAGAAAGACAGGCGCTGGTGTCCCGGGCGGAGCCACAGAAGGGGTCGTGACAAATGAGCAAGTCAGTGCGGTCAACAATGCCAACTATGCAGTCAACCCAAGGCCTCCACAAATGCCCCGACTACCCCTTCAACCAGGTCCTTTCCCTCTCCGTCCTCCACCCCAAAATAATCCACCCCAGGATAATATACCTCCATTACGCCAACCCCAGCAACAACAACCACAACCTCAACAACAACAACCACCGCTTCAGTACAACCAAGTTCCACCCCCGGGGAACTATGGTCCCCAACAGCAACAAAGGAGGCCGCTCGGTCCTAAGAGAGCCTACTATCCACCATTGCCAGAAACCTTAGCAGATATTTTTAATGCCCTCATGGCATCGAACCAACTCGCCCTACCCAGAGAAAGGCCCGCCTGGCCCCCAAATGTTGATACCTCCAAATACTGCGTCTACCACAGGCAGCCGGGACACACAGTGGATTACTGCTTCCATTTCAAAGATTACATCCATGATATGAATGATGAACATCAAATAGATTGGGATGAGATGAGACGGTACGTCGCGGCTCTCAAGGCTAGGAGACCTCCTCAGAGGCCACAGCAGCAGTTACAACAGCAGCAGCAGCAGCAACCACAACAACAACAGCAGCCTCAGCAGGCCCCACAACAACAGCCCGACATGGGCATAATCCAGAATCCACTACCAGAGCACCAACAGCCCAATCATCAGGTTAACCCCATCTCCTCCTTCCCGGAAGTCGGGAGAGAGCAGGTGTGGCACCAGGAAAGTACCTCCATTCTTTATACCTCCAACCCTATCGTCATGCAACCCCCTCACCTTGCCCGGGTAGCACCTCTCTCTCATCAACCCGCATCGGTATCGCCTTCACCATTTCCACTACCATTACGCCCTCTCATCCGCACCCCGACCTCCTATCAACCGACACTTTCTACTACACCTTCACACCCTCTCACCTTCTCCCACTCCCCCACTTTACCATCCACCTCTACCACATTTACCCCTACGCCTTCTAAACCCCTTATCATCCGTCCACCATACATAACCCCGTCTTTCTCCACCACATCACCACTAATGCCTTCAAAACCACTCATCACCCACCATCCGCCTCAAAACCTTTACCCGTTTCAAACCTTACCTCCACCTCCACCTTCCAAACCCCTTATCCTTCATAATCCGCGCGATATCCCCTCTACCTCCGCCATGCCTCCACCTAACAAACCCCTCATCAGAATCCCTGCTCCCGTCATCACCCCTGCTTCATCAACCATTCCTCCACTACTACCCCTCAAACCCCTGTTAAAACCCACTGCTACCCCCACAGAGGTACAAAAGCCGCAGGCAATGGTGCTCCGGAGTGGAAGGATTTTCCACAGGGTTTTCCCCCACAACAGTCAGAATCCTGAGCAATCTCAGCCAGAGAAGGATGATGCAGAACAACCAGAAAGAGCTATCCCTGGAACACAGTATGATCTACTGAAACACTTGGACAAGACGCCTGCCCGGATCTCCATCCTAGAGCTACTTCAAAGATCCACATCCCACCAGGCGGCCTTGATGGAATATCTTCAAAAGGTCATGGTTAATGAAGACCTCCCCGTGGAGAAGATTTCGACCGTCCTAACCCCAACAGACACACAACCGGCCATCATGTTCCACAACTACGAGCTCGCTCCCAAGGAAGTTCAGAAATATGCATTGTGCATTTCAATAAAAATTAATGGGGTATCCATAAACCCGTGTCTTGTCGACACGGGTGCGTCCATAAATGTGATCTCCATGAGCACTCTTCAGTTGTGTGGGGTTGACGAGGAACAAATAAGACCTTCCTCGATCACGGTCACGGCCTATGACAATAGCAAAAGGCCGCCGCAGGGGATGATTATTCTGAAGGCAGAACTAGGCCCCATGGCAATTCCTACGGAATTCCATGTCCTCGACATGGACCCCACATTCAAGGCTATACTGGGTCGTCCTTACATTGAAGCCATGGACGCTGTGCCTTCTACCAACCATCAGTGCCTAAGTTTCCTTACAACGGGAGAATTATTAAAGTGGTCAGTACACCTGTCCTTCACACAGTGGATGCTATCAACACCTCTCTGCCCTCTGTTTGGCCGTCTCATCGGCCCATATTGTCACTGCTGGACGTGCGTGATCCATCTCGCATGCCACTAGCACCAAAAGAGCCGGTCAGGGCAACCACAACATCGTGTCTCCCTTTTCACTCCAAAGGTTGGGAGATTATGAGGAACATCGGCTATCAACAAGGAAAAGGGCTGGGCGCACAGTTACAGGGAATGCTCAAACCGCCAAAGGAAATTAGGCCGAACCGCAGGTTTGGCCTAGGCTTCAAAGGACCATTCAAGGCGGATTGGAAGCCCCTCACGTGGACTCTATCAAACCACTTCAACAGAGGACCCGTTGTTCAGATGGGAGATCACCCACGAGAAGCATATGGGGAATCACATGCTGTATATTTTGCTGAAAAATGTCCGAGGATCACCAAAAGAGGCAAGATCAAAGATCCGGAATGCGAGTGGGACAAATGGTTCGACATATGGGACATTTCCGTTGCACTGGAAAGGATGTTCTCATCTCCACAGCTTGAAAGACCACCATTGATCTCCGAAATACCAGAGAATATTACCTCCCTTGCCAAAGTTCCAAACTATCCTCGTCCTCGCCAGAAGGACTCTGTCATCGACGGATCTTCATCCGTCCTCAACATTACCGTCGACGGCTCATTAGCCGCCATCCTCTCCATCCACTCGTCTCAGCCTTTGCTGATATCTTCTTCCTGGGCCAGACAATTGTCTGATGATCTTCCCAGGTCCCCTTCTTTGCTTACATACCTACGCGGGCTTTTCAACCCGCGCCAGGTCTTCAACCATGATCTGCTCTACGAGCCCCACAATCCTCTAGCCATAACCACTTTCCTCTCTCCTCCAATCTCTTTTCACTGCTTTGTCATTAAAAATGAAAACGAAAAAAAAACGTCAATTTTCAAACTCTCCAACAACACATCTTCGTTGAGGAAACCTCCTACATCTCCCACGGGTGCGTACCGCCTTGCGGACCACCCGTCCAAGGTCCGATGAGCGACCTTTTCTACCCCTCCTCTGAGGGGTCTTCTCCTGTACATTCTACACCATCCTCCTCATCTTCCTCTTCGTCTGTAAATATTGTCAGTCAATCTAGGAATGATAGGCCAAGGGTAGTACCTAGGAAGAAATCCAAGGGTAGGCAGATCCCTCGTCGATTCCTTCTGGATTTGGCCGCCAGGTGTCAGGCCCTTCTTGCCATCCCCCAGTTGTTAGAAAATCCCATCCAGCTACCCGAAATAGAATGCGAGGGCGACTGTGCATCTGATGAAGGGTATGGAGTCTACGAGATCACGAATGAAGAATGCCCCACTGAAGATGAGGGTGAAGAATATGAGGATGCGGCGGGCGCATACGCTAGCGGAATGAGGAGATTCGACGAGCCGTCAACCGCCGTAGAAGAATCCACCAAAGAAGTCAACTTGGGGACTGAGGAAGACCCTAGGATCATCCTCATAAGTGACAACCTACCACCCTCTGAAGAAGAGGCATTAATTGAGGTCCTCAAGGAATATAAGGACACGTTTGCATGGAGCTACGAGGATATGCCGGGTTTGGATTCAACCTTGGTCGAACACCGTTTAACCCTAAAACCAGGGTCCATCTCGGTAAAACAAAGGTTAAGGCGTTTCCACCCTCAGATGGCTTTGAAAATGAAAGAAGAGGTCGATAAGCTCCACAAAGCCAGGTTCATTAGAGTCGTTCTTTATCCTCAATGGGTGGCGAACATTGTCCCGGTCATGAAGAAAGATGGGAAAGTCAGGATTTGCATCGACTTCCGGGACCTTAACCGCGCGTGTCCAAAGGATGATTTTCCCTTACCTCACATTGATGTGTTAATTGATAACACGGCAGGTTTTGAAACCCTCTCTTTCATGGATGGATTTTCAGGATACAATCAAATTCGTTTGGCAGAAGAGGATCAGGAAAAGACGTCATTCACTACCCCTTGGGGAACATATTGTTACGTGGTCATGCCATTTGGGTTAAAGAATGCTGGAGCTACTTACCAAAGAGCGATGATGGCCATATTTCATGACATGATGCACATATATTTGGAAGTGTATGTGGATGACTTATTGGTGAAATCAAGGACCAGGATGGAACATCCAGAAGTTTTGGCTAAGGTCTTGCAAAGGTCAAGAGAATTCCAATTGAAAATGAACCCGAAAAAGTGTGTGTTTGGTGTGTCGTCAGGTAAATTGCTGGGGTTCATTGTGAGTAAAAGAGGGATCGAGATAGATCCCGACAAAGCCAAGGCTATCAGGGATATGCCGCCTCCCAAGAATTTGAGGGAAGTCCGAGGTTTAATCGGCAGGCTGCAGTTTATTCGTCGGTTTGTGTCTCAACATTCACAAAGGTGTAGACCTCTCTACGAGTTGACCAAGCCAGGAGTAGAATTCCACTGGAATTCTAAATGTCAGAAAGCTTTTGAAGGGTTGAAGGAATATCTGGCTAGTCCACCCGTTCTCATTCCACCTAAACCAGAAAAACCTCTGATCCTTTACATCTCAGTCTTGGATGACTCCGTGGGAGCCGTCCTCGCACAAGCTGATGAAGAAGGCAAGGAACGGGCAACCTATTACTTGTCCAAACTTCTCAATCCCTGTGAGCAGAAGTACACCGGCATGGAGAAAACCTGTGCTGCCCTCGTTTGGGTAGTGCAGAAATTGAAGCACTACTTCTTGGCTCACGAGGTCCACTTGATTGCTCGAATGAATCCTATCAAATTCCTTCTGGAGAAAGCCGTCCTTACGGATAGGCTAGCACGCTGGCAAAGTTTTCTCTCTCAGTTCGACATCACCTACATCCAGCAAAAGGCGATTAAAGGTTATGCCATAGCCGAGCATCTCGCTCACCATCCTCTTCCCAAGTTCGATCCCGTCCAATCAGAGTTTCCAGATGAGGAACTAATGTCCATCAACCAATCAGATGAGCCAATGTGGACGCTATATTTTGATGGAGCTCTGAATTCTCAAGGGAGAGGAATCGGCATCGCCCTCCTGTCGCCGGAAGGCCTCACATTCCCATTGGCATACCAGCTCAAATTTCCAGTCACCAACAATATAGCCGAATATGAAGCTCTTCTAGCTGGCCTAGGACTCGCTCATTCTTTTCGTATCACTGAGTTGCGAGTCGTAGGTGATAGTCAACTCATCCTTCGCCAGGTACTCACTAAGTATCGCACTCGCGATCCCAAACTCAAGCCATACCAAGAACTCACTGCTGCCTTTGCCAAACTGTTCACAAAATTGATCTTTGTTCATATCCCTCGTCATCAGAATATTCTCGCCGATGCCCTCGCCTCATTGGCATCATCCATAAGGTTCCCTCTAGGAAGATGGTTTAAGTCCATTTCCATCTACAAACTTCACGCCCCTGCAGTCGATGATGCTTCCTACGTAAACATCAAAGACAGGATAGCAAGGAAGATCCTGCAGGAAGATATCCTTGAGAAGAGGGAGCTCATGTTGGCAGAGGCCGAAGAAGAACTGGCTGATGAAGAGAAACCATGGTTCTATGAAATTGTCAAATATTGCCAAGATCAGTCTTATCCTGAAGGGGCCACCACAGAGGACAAGAAAGCCATAAGAAGGGTGGCTCAGAAATACACATTGATTGGAGGTCTACTCTATAGGAGGAGCCTTACTGGTATTCTGTTAAGATGTCTTGGTGACGATGAGGTTTGGAAATGTGTAGAAGAGACGCACTCGGGTGTGTGCGGTGGCCACGTGAATAGTCAGATGCTCGCCAAGAAGATCATTCGTCAAGGCTTTTATTGGCCCACTATGGAAGAGGATTGTGCTGTCTATGTCCGTAGGTGTGTCAAGTGTCAACTTCACGCCGATAAAATCCATTCACCATCTTCCTCACTTCATCCAATATCCTCCCCGTGGCCTTTCTCCATGTGGGCATTCGACATCATTGGTCCCCTAGGTGATCCCAATTCCCTCACCAAGCAGAAATCTTTCATCCTTACTGCGACGGAATACTTCACCAAATGGGCCGAAGCCGAAGCTTACGCGGAAATCAAGGCGTCAACAGTCTGCAAGTTCATCATGAAGAACATTCTCGCCAGATTCGGCGTCCCAAGCACGATCGTCACCGACAATGGGCCACAATTCATTTCTCAGGACCTACAGGACCTCTGCAAAAGGTACGCAATTGCATTGCATCATTCATCGCCTTATTACCCACAAGGTAACGGCCAAGCGGAGGCCACCAATAAAACATTGCTCAAAATCATCAAAAAAACCTGCGAGTCTAGTAAGTTTTCAGACTGGCCAGAAAAGCTTATCGAAGCCCTATGGGCCTATCGCACCTCAATCCGTACCCCCACCGGGCAGACTCCATTTGCCCTCACTTATGGTATGGAAGCGGTAGTCCCGTACGAGACTCTGATCCCTTCTCTCAGGGTACAATTGGATGAGGAATTTCCCCTCGACGATCGTCGTAATTCACTCCTCGCCCAGTTGGAACTTTTGGATGAGAAGCGGCTGGCCGCCGCCGAACACGCGCGTGTGTATCAAAATAGACTCGCTCGCTTTTACCAAAAGAAAGTCGTTGAGAGAAAATTCAAAGTCGGTGAGATGGTCGTAAAAAGAATTTTTGTCAAACCTGGAGGGCCGCGTTCTAAGCTCCAACCCAATTGGGAAGGACCATTTGTAATTCAAGCCGTGTACCCTGGCAACGCCTACAAGCTAGTCAACGCCGAAGGGACCGAGTTATCCCACCCTTGGAATGGGCTTTATCTTAAGAAATACTACCCTTAGCACAAAACAAAAAAAATGATGAAAAGATAAAAAACATCAAAAACAAGGAAATATTGAAAACCACTAAAAATATGGAAAATTCAAAATGCCGATGCCTGGCAGGCACCATGTAGTTAAGTCCCTGCATCTAACCTTCATGTTAGGATAGGGCCCATTAAGGCTTGGTAGGCACCGGGTCTTGGTTTGCCAGAACCGTGGAGACCCCTGTCCGGCCACGTCGGCCTATGCTCGCTCGAAGGAAGCTAACATGTGTTCACTTATGTATTTTATTCAAAAAAGTTGGTAGCATCACCTACGGTAGGGCCACACCTAGAAGATCTCCGGAAGCTGTAATCTTTATTCTTTTCTCTTCGACCAAATGAGACAGTCGGCGCCCTTAAAACGCTGAGCATGAGAAACCGAAACTCAAACCCCAAAGGCAAGAGTAGGACCCATTTCCTCGAGCATCGATCAGAGCACGAGAAGAGGGCAGTGTCCCCGCAGGCATACGAAGAGGGAGCCCACCAACGTCAAACGACTATATCTCCCTCACAGAAAGAAATACAAAATCAAAATCAAGAGAAAAGCCTGGTCGTGACCGTGCCTGGTACGATAAACGGAACCCCTCAAAGCAAAAGTCTGAATCCACAAAGGGGGGCCGTGGAATGTAAATGCTCGAGATTTGGTCCGAAGTTGTCCGAAAGGAAAGAGTTAATGGGCCCTTATTCGCTCGCCGGGTTAACGGCTTTGCCGGTCCTCTCAGGAGGTTTATCCCCTACGCTCTTCCTTCTCCCTCTAAAGATGAAGGTTCGATGGAGTTTCTGAAAGGTGAAAACTGCCCAGGGTCTGCGACCTTATTTTAATATACACATTTTGGTTGCCTACTTTGAAAAGCAAAAGCTATCGCTGCGAAGGAGTCTCTGTGTTTCTGGCTGGTCAAGACCCCTGTTTACCACCTTGATGTTTTCTTGTTTAACCTCGGGCTTAGGCCAATGCAAGCGCGTCACCTATGGGTGCGACGGCGTCTGATTCCGGGTCAGCGTCGCGCAGTTGGTCGTTAGGGTTCCAGGGTGTTCCACCTTATACCATCTAGAGTTGTGAGGAAACAGACCCGGGTCGGGCAAATCATCTACCTCAAACACCTTTTGGGTGAATCCCTGTGGTCGGAAGCAACTGGGAGCCTAAGCATGGCATGACGGTATTGTCATCAGGGTAAGTCTTAGCCGGCGGGATCGTCATTCGAGGGATCTAGAGGCCCAAATCAACCTAGACGTGCACTTAAGATACCTGGGAGGTTAGTAAGAAACCCCTGTCTCACGTAGGTTAGGTGCCATTTGGGTGCTTGCCGGGCGTTAGCAATAAAAAAATTGAAATGATAAAAACAAAAAAAAGAGAAAAGAGAAATGTACATATTTGCAAACAAAAAAAATCTTTTTATGATAAAACAAAAAAAAATGTCAAATATAAAAAAGAAAATAAATCAATTTTGCATGATTGCATTTACGTGTATCATCTCACTTTAATACCGCTTGCATTCGTGTGCTTGCCTGTCGCATTTATCATCACCGCATCTTTCCCTTGCCTTCGTTAAATAAAGGCTTGGCCCCTTGACCAGTTATCAAGGACAGTCACAGTGACCATTTGCCTATTGAGCAAGGGGCCAAGTCAGAACAGAAATTCTGATTTGTTTGTTTCAGTGATATGTGCAGGGATTCAGGTAACTGAAGCAAAGGTAAAAAAACAAACAAACCAAACCTTGTGTTTTATTCCAAAAACCAAAAAAATTACATCAAGTTCCGCCCTCTCTCTCTGCATTACTCGTCCCACTACTCTCCGGGCAAAACACTCTCAAAGGTGCTACCCAACTACGAAAAGCGGTACTCCTGCCGCTCTGTACTCCTCTTCCTATTCCCACATCCCGGCGTTGATCCGCGGAAGCAGCAGAGAAGCTACCAACACGAAAGCCACGCTCTCGTGCTCTTCGGTAGCGCTCCTCACCTTCTCTCAGCCACTGTTCAGCAAGACCAAGGCTGATTCGGAGTTCGAATAGTTGGGCCTCCATGGCCCTTCGTTCCTCCCTTTCAGTCAATCTGTTGGCTCTTTCTCTCTCTGCGTCTCTTTCTCTCTCTGTCCGTTCTCTCTCACGGTCTTCCCTCTCCAACTGGAGAGTGATCCTCAGTTCCATAGCATCCCTGGATGAGTCGTCATCAGGATGACGCCGCAGTTCCCTCTCCAGTTCTGCTATCCTAGCCTCCTTCTGCGCAGCTTGGGCAAGCACTTCTTCCGTCTCCTTTTCCTGTCGAGTGTACCATCTCAGATACGCGATAAGGCGTAAACAAAGAGAACTCAACGCTGAAACTTTTACCTGTATACGAAGCATTCCTTCTGCCTCCGCAGCACGCTGCGTGGCGTGAGCAAGTTGCTCATGAAGCGAGTCAAGTTCTGAGGTGGGAATCCACAAGCTGGAAGAGGAACCACCTACTCCCATCGCTGGGGAGGCTGCGCCAATCTGGGCATGCTGCGACCATGTGAATTAGCAGCCAACATCTGGAATCTGGGGTTTTAACTAGGAACGTACTGTACACCTACCAAGGCGCTCATAGCTCCGCGGGCATCACCCAACTGTTGTTCCATCTCTGCCAAGCGAGTTCGTAAATTCGCTATCATGGCATCCCGGACATCCTGCAGCCTTACAAGTCAGCATTTTTACCAAAAAAACCAAGAAAAGGAGAAAGAATAGAAGAGAAAAAGGGGAAACCTACCTCCACAAGTCCCCTGGGTTGGAACCGTTCTGCGTACTTTGTCCTATATAGACGCAAGTAGTCCTCGCTGTCCCGCGCCTGTGATTCTACAATCGTGCCACCCCGTTGCCAGTCCTCATACTGTTCGGGGAATCGCACGCGCCAGTCAATGCAAGTCGCCGGTCCCCGCGTCTTTCTCCCGACACGAGGTGGCGCAGCTGAATCCACCCATTCTTGAGCCAGTCCTAAAGTCCTCATAACTAATCGTAGCCGAAGTGGCTCGATTTCATTCAGGCAGTGCATCCATAGTTCCCGTCCGAACCGACCACGACTTGCTAGAACCCACGGCTGGTTGGCATCGACCATGTCTGAGTAGGGTCTCCAGTTTACCATCGCCGTAGGGAACTCCTGTAGCTCCCGCCTTAACACCATCAGTTGGTAGGTTAGGGGTGCCGCACTCATGACGGGTTCCCACCGCCTGGCTAGCGGCACCATCACGGGTCGCCAATGTCGAGCTCTCCCCATAGGGAGGTAATAATAGCTCCATAACTGCTCGGCGCAGGTCATCAGCACCTTGCGAAAACAACAAAAAAAATACAAAACAAGGAAAACCAAAAAAAATACCTGGATGAATGGTGTGAAACCACTCACAGTCATCTCACGATCCGTTTCTTGGAATAGGCCTGCAAACAAGTGTGCCAGCATGGCGGCTCCCCAGGCATAATACCCTACTCTTCCAAGGTCTGACAGCAGCTCCAGGAAGCAACATTGGATACCATCCTCTTTCGAGCTCAGTACCAATCTCCCCAAAAGGAAGAGGAGAAATCTCCTCAAATCTATGTCACATCTTTCCCAGTTGCCGAAATCTGTGCAGTACACGGCACGGCATCCTATTTCTATCCTTTCCATGAACTCTTCTGAGGATTCGTCGTCCCGCCGACGAGTGTCGGTGAGCCCTAATGCATCCATGAGGGACGCCCTAGCTACCGACCTGTTCTTCCGACCATCTAGGTCCAAACCCAGTAACTTCTGGGCACCTTCTCTGTAGTCCGCGTAAGTGACTCCGGTCACTGCCTCGCCTTCTACCTTCAGGCTTGTGATCCGGACCACATCCTCCAAGCTGGGCACCATGTGCCCCCAGGGCATCAGGAATGCCCGGCTCACTGGGTCCCATCTCTCACACAAGGCTTGGATCAGGACTAGGTCAAGTTGGATCGGCTCGATCCGAAGGAAGGTACCAAATCCCATCACGTCTAGCCTCGCCTTCTGAAAATCTGGGAGGCCCCTGTACGCTGCTACTACCAACTCCCATAAGATTTGTGATTTCATCACAACCTACACATACAAGGAATGGGGGTGAGGTTTGGTCAGAAGAAAGGAAGAAAAAATGAGAAAAGGGCAGGAAAATTTGGCTTACGAGTTGTGATTGGGTCCTTTCGCTGAAGTGCCCTTCGAGGTCCGAAAGCCTCCTGGAACTACTACCACTGGACCTGCTTCTCTTCGAGGAGTGGGAAGATTCGCCCTCCATTCAACTCTCGGAATTTTGAACTCCTCCTCTCCCGTGAGAACTTGTGCTCCTCGAGTTAGTCCTCGATATACCTGGGAAGATAAAAGGGACACGAATTTATAGAAATGGAAGGAGTGCGGGCCAAGATTGCCTCCATCACCTGTCGATGATAGCCCTCGCAATAAGACACCGACCAAGCGGCCCCATGTGTCGCTTCACCGCTCGCACAGGGTGATTGACTGGACGAAGAATAGGACGAATAGCCCCTATGTTGTCTAGGGATACCCTATCATGTTTTGGAGGACGCCCGCAAAATTTGGCACAACATCCGGGAAAAGGAACTAGGGCCGTCAGTATTGACTTCGACGGCAGATTCCCGTGGAAAATGGTCACAATAAGACGTGATTCTCCGCTCGAGGCGGAGTCTCGACAGATCCGTCACATGGGAACAGTGCAAAGGAGAAGAAGTGTAGGGAAGAAGGAACGCACAAGAGGACAAACAAGCATCAGAAAATCAAATCACTCCATTCATAATTCTACATAAGCTGTCAAAAAACATCATAAACATAAAGAGGTGACGGGTCCACTAGCCCGCCAATCCTCACCATCACTCATCTCTCCGGGCACTCTCCTCCTCTCCCCCGAGGTGAGGGTCCCTCAGAAGCCTCCGGGATCCCCGTGCAATAGCACCTGCCTCGCCTCTGGGCGCCTGCTCCGCAGCAGTGACTCGCTGCTCCTCCCCTGGCGTGGCGAAGAAGCCACTGGCGGCAAAGCGACCGGACTGGCGGAGTCGCTCCCCGAACTCTCGCGCTCTCTCGTAGCGCGTCTCCATCCCTCCTAGCCTCTGTACGACGGCCTGAAAGCCCAGCTGGAGCTCCCTCACTTGGGCCTCCAAGGCCCTCCTCTCGGTCAGATCCCGCTGTCGCTCGGACCTTCTCTCGGCTTTCTCTCTCTCTACCTCTCTCCTCATCATCTGCAGAAGAACCCTTAACTCCAGGATGTCTGGAGAAGGTCTCTCCTCACCACGGTGCCGCAGCTCCGCTACAGTCGCCACCCAGGCGTCACGCTCCTCTTCCGCCCGGGTCGCACGGGCCACCGCACCGGCAAGTTGCTCCCGGAGGGAAGCAATCTCGAGAAAAGGGGCCGAGGAGCTAGAAGATCCGCCAGCCGCTCCCACCGTCGCTGTCTGCTGGGCACGCTGGAACAAAATAAACAACGGCCGTCAGTGAAACTCCAAAATCTGAAGTTAAAAGGGCGGCACGTAACTTACCAGGAGCGACAGCTCATGTTGAGCGACGGCCAGTTGCCGCCTAGTCTCTGACAGCTGGGCGCGCGAGCCGCCGATGCCACGCGTGTCCCCAGCTTGGGGAAGCCCCGCGTAACTCTCTCTCTGCCGCCGCAGGAAGTCGGCACTGTCCTGCACCAGTACACCCCCTTGCTGTCCAGGGAGACGTACGGGCCAGTCCTCGAGCCTCGCCTTGCCGCGACTCTCCTTCCTGACGCGGCTCGGCTCGTCCGCACTCGCCCACTCATCGGCCAGGCCCAGGGTCCTTGCCATGTCCTGCACCAAGAAAGGGGTCCCATATCAGTCAAAAGGAACGCGTCCCCTGTCTAGGACGCGTCCATCATTTGAGTGCAACACTCACCGAACCCTTTCCTCCTCGCGCGGCTCGCTTCAAAACCCAAAATGAATTAAAAGAGGAAGAGATCGGAGGACCTACCGGACCGTATTCACCTCCTCCCACGCCATCGGGCCCCTCGGGTCCCTCGGGGGCCCGAAGCGGCCCTTCCTCCTCCATGGACGCCGTTCCGTGCTCGGGCGCGTCCCTCCTTGGGCGAGGAGTTCCTCGTCCCTCTCCACCTTCACTACGGTCGGGCCCACCAAACTCCATCGATCAAAAGAGGAGGAAGACGAAAAAGGGGCAAGCGCGTTTCGGCGGAAGGCGGGCTCGTTTGCGGGTAAGGCACGGGAGAAGAAAGGACCACCCGTCGCTTTAAATTTAAAATCAAGGATTAAGACGCGTCCTCGCGCCTGGACGCGCCCAAAAGGGGGGAAAGGAAACAAAATCCCCCCGTGCAAAACATAGTTCCCCGCTGTTCAGGGCAAGGTCTCGCGGAGCGTGCCTCAAGGGACAACTCAGTGCAAAAAAAAAAAAAAGAGAAAGTGTGGGAGAGAGAGAAGTACACACAACACAAAAGCCATTTCCATTTCATATAATAGTCGAAAGTACATCATACAGTGAGAAAGGTGACGTGTACAAGCAACTCTCTAACTCTCACCGTCACCCTCCTGGTCATCTCCTTCCTCCCTCCTCTGACGGAGATCCCTAGGGGGCCTCCGCGACCTCTGTGAACCCTGAGAAGCCGTGCTCGCCTCGCCCTGCGGTGGCACTCCAGCCTCGAAGGCGCGACGACGCTCCTCGGCCGAAGAAACCAGGTAGCTGCCCATGGAAAAAGAACCAGACTGACGAAGTCGCGCCCCGCGTTCCTTCGCCCTCTGGTACCGCTCCTCGCTCTCCCGAAGCCTCCCCTCCGCCGTGCCAAGACTCAATCGGAGCTCCAGCAGCTGGGCCTCTAGAGCCCTCCTCTCGGTCTGATCCCGCTGTCGCTCCTCCCTCTCTCTCTCCCTATCCCTCTCCCTCTCTCTCTCCACGCTCTCCCTATCCCTCTCCCTCTCCTCTCTCTCCCTCATCGCCTCTCTCCTCGACAGCTCGAGGGCGATCCGCAGATCCACTACGTCGCGAGGAAGCTCCTCAGCCTCCCATCGCCGCTCCTCCTCTAGCTCCGCAATCCGGGCGTCACGCTCTGCCACCCGGGCATCGCGCTCCTGCTCAGCACGAACAGCACGCGCCAGGGCCTCTCGGATCTCGGCCACCTGTCAAGGCACGCATGCACCGTAAGAGAACAGTGATAGAAGGAAAGTAGCTGGAAAAGGGTCGCGGCCAAGCAAGCACTCACTCGAGCCTCGCGGTCACGCTCGGCCTCCTCAGCCCGAGCCACCGCGTACGCCAGCTGCTCCTGGAGGGCAGAAACCTCCGGAGGAGGGCCCCGCGAACTGGAACCCGCTCCACCAGCCATCGCGGCTGCCGCTGTCTGGTGGGCCCACTGAAACACGGGGCAAACGTCAGTCAAAGGCTAAGCATCAAAAATCCAGGTCACAAAAAATGCATTGCATAAACTCACCAGGATCTCCAACTCCTGTCGGATGGCCACCAACTGTCGTCTGGCGTCCGCCAACTGGGCCCGCAGGTCGGCGATCATGGTATCACGAGCATCCTGCATTACACATAAGTTAGTATCCCATGCATATACATATAGAAAGGTGGAGCAGTTTCATTTCACTTACCCCTGCCATACCACCCAAGGAGAGGCGGTCCCCGTACGTAGCTCGGTACCGTCTCATGTAGTCTGTGCTGTCCTGTACATGGGACACCACTGGGACCCCGCCCTGCTGCCAGTCCTGGTACTGTGCTGGGAAGCGCGTACGCCAGTCCACAATCTTCGCCTTCCCCTTGGTCTTCCGCCCAATGCGGGCCGGCGCATCTACGTCTACCCACTCCTGGGCCAGCCCCAACGTCCTCATGACCAGTCTAAGCCGCAGCGGCTCAATCTCGTTCAGGCAATGGACCCACACGTCCCGCCTGAAGCGAGGAAGACCCGCTACAACCCAGGGCTGGCCAGCATCACCCATGCCCAGGTAGGGCCTCCACACCACCTGCATCACCATACATACATCATGTTAGTTACCATTCAGTCACATGCATAAACACAAAAAAATCATACGCATCATACCATGGCCTCGGGATACTCGCTCAGCTCCCGACGAAGTGATGCCAGCTGGTAGCCGTGGGGTGCTGCAACCACGACCGGCCTCCACTGCCGCGCCAGAGGCACGGCCCTCCTGTTCCCATGCCTAGCCCTCCCCATCGGGAAATAGTAATAGCTCCACACCTGCATCCATCATACATCATTAGCACAATAATTGCATTTTTAACTGTGGGAAAGCATAAATAAAATGTTTACCTGGAGGAAAGGTGCGAAGCCGCTGACTGTCGTCTCCTTCTCCAAAGTCTGGGAGAGATCAGCAATCAAATGGGCAAGTAGAGCCGCCCCCCACGCATAGTGTCCCACTCTGTCCAGATCCGCCAAGATCCCGAGGAAACAGCAGTGGATGCCATCCCCCTTCGTCCCCAGCAGAAGGCGGCCCAGGAAGAAGAAAAGAAACCTCCGAAGGTCTAGATCCACCAGCTCCCGCTCGCTCGGGTCCTGGGTGAAAGCAGCACGAGCATCCCCCTCCAGTCGAGCCAAGAACTCCGCCCCAGTCTCGCTAACCCGCTGACGCGGGTCAACGAATCCGAGCGCCTCCATGATCTCCACTCGGCCGACTACCCTGCTGTCTCTATCAGTCACGCTCGTCTCTAACCACAGCAGGTCCAGGGCACTCTCTCGGTAGTCGGGGTAGGTGACCCCGCTGACTGCCTCTCCGTCAACTCGTAGCCCGGTGATCCGAGCCACGTCCTCCAGTGACGGCACCATGTGCCCCCAGGGCATCAGAAACGTCCGGCTCGGTGCGTGCCACCGCTCCCTCAGTGCCTGGATAAGAGGAAGGTCGAGCCGGAAGGGCTCGATCCTAAGGAAAGCTCCAAAGCCCATGGCGTCCACACGCGCCCTCTGGAAATCCGGCAGCCCACGGTATGCTGCCACCACCAAGGACCAGCTGATCCGGCCCTTCATCACGCCCTGCAAACCACAAAACCAACAAAGAACACATCAGCATCATGAACAGTAATCAACAATAACACTGTATATACTATTTTATTTTATTTTTTTTAAAAAAAAAATACATATATATTTTTTTGGAAGCGTCCAGGCCCCTGGACGCCTCCTTCCTATTTTCTTTATTCCTTTTTCGAAAAATAATCCAAAAACCAAAAATAAAATAATATATATATAAATAATATATATATTATTATGGAGGCGTCCTAGGCCTTGGACGCCTCCTTATTTTTTAAATTTATTTTATTATTTACGAAAATTAATAAATAAATAAAAAAGAAAAAGAAAAAGAAAACATGGAGGCGTCCAGGTCCCTGGACGCCTCCTTCTCTCACTACCCGCCTCTCTCTCACAGCCTTTCGCACACCCGTTTTAGCCTATTGAACCACAGAGTGAGGATTCCGAGGTACTTACCGGGTCGTGATCGTCCTCTCCCGCGTCACCAGCATCCGCAGCAGCCTCCGCGGCCAGGAGAGGCACCTCCATCCCCTCCTCTGCAGCAATCTCCTCTGCTGCAGCCTCCTCGGCATCATCCCTCAACCTCCTCGCACGACGAGCCAGTCGTTTTCGCTTCCCTGGACCCTGGCTCGATCCTCCTCGCTCCATGGGGACTAAGAATAGGTCGTCTGGGTGACTGGGTCGTCAGATTGAACAGTAAATGAGCAAAAAGGGGGGGGGGGGCAGCCCTTAAATAGAAATTTCTTTTTTTGGGGCGTCCAGGCGCCTGGACGCCCCCATCATTTTTTTTATTTCAAAATTTAAAAAAATTTTGGGGCGTCCAGGCGCCTGGACGCCCCTAAAACAAAAAAATTAAATAAAATAAAAAATAATACTTGGGGCGTCCAGGACCCTGGACGCCCCCAAAACAAAAAAATAAAATAAAATAAAAATTAGGGGCGTCCAGGACCCTGGACGCCCCCAAAACAAAAAAATAAAATAAAAATAAAATAAAAATTAGGGGCGTCCAGACAGTTGAACGCCCCCCAAAACAAAAAAAAATTAAATAAAATAAAAAATAATAGGGGCGCCCAGGCCCCTGGACGCCCCCCCCCCATAATAAAAATTTTTTCAAACAAAAAAAAATATATATATATATATAATATATTTATATAAGAATATGTATATAATCCAAACAAAATAAAAAAACACAAAGAAAAAGAAAAATCATTAAAAAAGATAATAATTAAGGGGACGGGGGTCCGAAACATCCAAATGCCAAATTTTATTCCATCAGAAAAGCAGAGTGAACTACATCAGGGGCTTAGGCGCTTTAGGTCTTAACTTCCCCAGTTCGGTTACATAAGCCCTCCACGGCTCGCATTCTTCCACCACGTGCGCTAACGCCTTTCCCGCAACACTTGTCTTCCAGGGAACTTTAATGGCCTTCGCTTCCTTCGCATCCGCTTCAGTGCCCAACTCCCTTTTCTTCAAAGGAACAATGTCAGTCGGTGGCGGGAACGAATGGCGTGGGATGCCAATCTGGAGGCAGCACCGATGCGCGTTGTAAAGAACAAACTCGGCCGCGCCGATCAGTTGAAGATCAACTTCGGGAGAAGGCCTCATGAGGAGATCAAGCGAAAACAAACATGCCGGTGCGCAAGTGAAGAAGCCTTGTGTCACGGTGCGGAAGTGAGACCGCCAGTCTTCGCGTTTCTTCAGCCACGGAACGCGGTTCACTACAGTACCACCAAAGCCTAACACGTCGGCTATGTGGTGAAGCGGGCTTTGTTGGAAGAGCTTCGAAACGGTTGGCATTCCCTCGCGGTGGTCGAATTTGAAATGCAAATCCAGCCAGCAATTCAAGACAAGTGCACAACCAAATGGAGGCTTACCCATGCTCGAGGCGGTAAGGCCGCTGTAAAGATAGGCAAGGACGGCGGGTCCCACCCTCTTTCCACGCCAGATCCCGCAGATAGCACTCAGCTGGTCTTCCTCCACTATGTTGTCGGTATAAGGAAACAAGAGAGCACCCGCCAGACAGATAGTGAACCCCTTCATGATTCCCTCCAAATAGTCATCGTCTGGTGACCCTCTCAGGGCGTCCATGACCCACTCCGCGAGCTTTTGGAGATCGATCCCCTTCTGAGTACGGACCTTTCTAGCTGCGTCGGGCGGCATGAAGCTTCCAAGGACGCTTTCAGAAGTACCCCGTGTCAGCGTCCGCATAGCCTTCACCTTCCCGTCACTCTTGAATTTCTTCAGACCAAGCAGAAGTTCCACCTCCTTGAGGAGGATGGTCACCTCGAAGGTCGGGAAGATAAAAGTGTGGGTCTGGGGATGCCAGACCTCCACTAGCGCGCCCATAGCCGCCCAGTCCATACGAATCTTCTCGTAATGCTTGGCGTGAATAAGGAGCCCCTGCAGATGCCACTTCGAGAGTATGGCCCTCATGCCAATGGAGATGTTGGAAGTCAGCTTTGAAAGCCATGGCAGCTTGGAAAACTTCCTCGGGCCTGGGAAGAGTGGATATGGCTGGGAGAGGAAAGAAGAAGAAATGAAGGAAGTAAGAAGAAGGTTCACGTGCAGAAATTTGAAAAGAGTCGGCTTACCATATGCGACATGATCGTCCCACTCAGATGACCCTCGAGGTCGGAAAGTCGCCTAATCTCGCTGCTAGGCTTACTCCTCTTCATAACGCGGGAAGACTCTCCTTCCATCCTGAAGATCTCTAGATTCTCCTCTCCTTCCTCTCCTGAGCTTCCAAAACCCACCTTGGTGCATTTGAATGAACTAGCCTAAGGGGAGTTCTTATAGGAAGGGAAGGGTGCTACAGGACAGAACATGTCACATCAGTGGTCATTGTCAAGATTTTGTATGGATCTCCTTTGAACTGTGGTGCGATTCTGCTACCTTTTGATGTTGCTAACCTTTGCTGGCCTGTGCAGGTTTTACTAACGGACGTCTTTGTCCTATCTCCTGTCCCACCTTTCATTGGTTGGTCCCACCAGGTCATGCATCATAGTATATGATACCTACGCTACTAGAACATGTCAAGGACCTTGCGGCACGAACGAATCTGGGATTTGAGTTCCCCTTCAACAAAAACGGTGATGATCCCGGAAGAGTTAGGGTTGTACGGATAGGCCGTCAATTTGTGATAGAATGGGGATGACGGTTCCATTCAGTGAGTTGGTGCGCGGATAAACGGGCCCCAGCCCAGTATCAGCTCACCGGGTCGGTATCCTGACCCGTTCTTCACAAGTTGACAATATTATCCTTGGCTATTTTCTATTTTAGTTTGTTTTAAAATTTTTCTTTGAACCCAGCATGCATTCATATAGGATTTTGATTTATTGCGGAAAATCATTCAAGTGATTCGATTGCGAAGGCCGTTGTGCTTCAATTCCTACAAATATGAGATATTCCACTCCGAATAAGATACTGAGTTTCCTTGAAACGGCCCTACGTTGCTCTTCCAAAAGAGACCCTTGTTTGGACAGACCCTCAGATATTCCTTTGCTTTTGACCTTGTTTGACCCACCTTGGCCGCAGCACTTCCACATTGGCTGGTAACCGCTCCCCAAAGGTGAAACCTCCGGTTTATGACCCAGGTACTTCCACACCGAGAAGTTGGTCTCCTTTTCGTGCCTGAGCGCACATCTCGCCCTCCCTTATTTGATCTCCGTCCAAGCAATCGTCAATATTTGAAAGACCTTCTTCAAGGTCGCCTCATTGAAACTTCAGGAAAGATTCCAAACAGTAACGTCAAAAGCGTGTCTCATCACACCTTGGCATCAACTTATCAGTCCACTCCCACTTCATTTCACTCCACTTCGATACCATTCCACTACGTGTCGCTCCCTTGCAAAGCAGATGCCAAGGCGGGGCAGCTGTAGACACGCCATTCCTGACGTCTCCTGAGTAAATCTCATATTACACTATGATACCCCAAGGCGGCCTTCACATTTTTAATTACTCTGGTGATTTCCTATTTTTATGAATTTTTTCACATTTTTTTGAATTATTCCGTGAAAAATCATGGAAGTGTCCAGGCGCCTGGACACCTCCATCAATGACCAAAATAATAAAAAAATCAAAATCATGGAAGTGTCCAGGCGCCTGGACGCCTCCATCAATGACCAAAAAATAAAAAAAATCAAAATCATGGAGGCGTCCAGCTGCCTGGACGCCTCCATCAATGCAAAAATAATAAAAATAATATTAATAATCATAAAAAACAAAACAAAAATCAAATAAAAATATATATATTTATGGAGGCGTCCAGCCCCTGGACGCCTCCATAAAAACAAATATAAAAAAAATATATAAAATGCCCGTTGGCATAAAAGACAAAAAACTAAATAAAAAATAATAAATTAATGGAGGCGTCCAGGCCCCTGGACGCCTCCATAAAAACAATTATAAAAAAGCAAAATGCCAGCCTTGGCACAAAAGACAAATAAAAAATAATAAAATAATATAATTTTGGAGGCGTCCAAGCCCCTGGACGCCTCCATCAACTCCCTCACGGGCGCCGCAAAAGCCAAATTTAGAGACGTCCAGCTGACTGGACGCGCCCATTTCTGAATCACGAGGCGCCGCTCACAAAACCACGCGTTGTGCCAAACCGCGTGCGGCCGTCGTCGATTTTCGGTGGACCTGTTAGAGGCGTCCGGGACCCTGGACGCCCCCATAAAAGTATTCTAAAAAAAATCAATAAAAATAGAATAAAATATTATTTCGGCCCTGATGGAGGTGTCCAGGGTCCTGGATGCCTCCACCTTTCGGAGCTCTATAAATAGAGGCCCACCCTCCTCAGTTCTAGGGGAGCTAAGCAGTGATCCGATAGGCTGCCGGAGCCCAGAGGCTACGGAGTCATTTTTCTAACCCGTGGGGTCTTTTGTAGGTGGAGGTTCTGCCGGCTTCTCGGGTGCCTACGCTCGCGAGAGGAAGGTCGTCTTCATCCACCGCGCTTCCCCGTCGTCCCCACGCTGCCGGAGCTCCGCCGGATTTCACCCTCGGCTCATCCAATAAGCCTTTTCTTCCCCTTTTTCTCCATAGTTCTTTACATTCATCATATTGCATCCTCTATCCCCCTTCACAAGGGCGCCTCTTCTCTTATACTTCTTGCATTCATCATCTCATTTTCCTCCTACTCGAGTCCGAGAGGGGTTTAAAAGATAACACCAACCAGGTGTGTGTCTTGCCATCATTTCGTTATTTTTACCGCGAGGATTTGAATACTACACCTCCATCTTTCTAATCCACTTGTCATTTATTTGTCGTTGTTTTGCAAGGGTACCCGAGGAAAGCCCTCTCCGTCGGCCGGCCGGAAGGAGAGGAAGAAGCAACCCGCCATGTCCCGCTCTTGAGGTAGGCGCGATCACTTTCTTATTTTGGGGTCTTTCGGCCCCTGGCGATCACATCTTTTCATCGAGGCCGCGGCGAGTCACTTCCCCAATGGCCGTTTAAATTTCCGTTTCCTATATTCTCTTTATATTTTGTTAAATTCTGCTTATATCATCGAGGCCGCGGCGAGTCACTTCCCCAATGGCCGTTTAAATTTTCGTTCCTATATTCTTTCTATATTATATTATATTTTGCTCATATCATCGAGGCCGCGGCGAGTCACTTCCCCAATGGCCGTTTAAATTTCCGTTCTTATATTCTCTCTATAATCTGTTATATTCTGCTCATATCATCGAGGCCGCGGCGAGTCACTTCCCCAATGGCCGTTTAAATCTCTGTTCTTATATTCTCTTTTATATTCTGCTATATTCTGCTCATATTCTCGAGGCCGCGGCGAGTCACTTCCCCAATGGCCGTTTCAATTCTTGTTATTTAATTTCTGCACCATTCCCGTCCCCCCGAGGCCGCGGCGAGTCACTTCCCGCTATGGCCGTTTGAACCCCATATCTTGCTATATTATACTTGTCCCGCTCGCCCCACCGGAGCAATCTCCCGTGGTGGCCCCTTCTCTCTTCTCTATCATTTCTGTGTTGCAGCAAAACAAGCAAACAAACAAAAAAAGAGGAGCCCGCGCGCTCTCCGCATCCTCTTCCCCGCACCATCGAACTCCGAACCGCGTGACGTCGCTCACAGTGCTGGCTCCCCCTTAATATGTACATGAACTTTAAAAATCCTTAGTGAGATTTGACAAGTAAGCATGCACCCTATGACGTATATGAACAGTTGACCCATGGTACCAGACGGAGAACTTGATCCGAAGATCATCTCGCGCATAGTGATAGTTTTTAGTTGGACTTGATCCAACCTTCCACAAATCACCATTCTATATACCAGAAGATCATGACATGATGGTGCATTGAAAGGTTTAAAAAAGACATCAATGGAGACTCCCCCCCAATTTGACACTACATGCAAGGCAACATGCAAAATGCTGTGCAGACTCTTTTTCATGCATGCAGGCCCAGACACATTCATTCAAATGGAATCTTTTTTTTTAATAACAATTTGAATCATTTTTCCTACAAACAATTCAGATGCTAGTACCATCAACATAGAATTTATTTTTCATAGAAAGTGAAAGGGATAGCACCTGAGTTCTTTGCATGGGAATTTTATTTTGCATATTTTTTAATTTTTATCTTTTGGCATATGCCACAGCCTCCAACATAGTCCGTGCACCTTGACTTCCTTGATTGAGTGATCGCTTCATGAAGGCACACCTGCAAGGCAACATTCTTATTTGCTGCTTTTAGGTACCCAAGCCTTCTTAGGTCCTAGAGGGTTAGTGGCACTTCTGACTGGCATGGTCCTCTTCTTCATGGCATTCATGTCATCAATTTTTAGGCAAGGACAATCACAAACTATATGCCCACAATCACCATAATAAAAACAACACACAAGAATTTTCATGTTCTTTTTATGCATGCGATTAGTGAATTTATTTTTGTGAACAGCAGATTTAGCATTTTCAACGTTGGACTTATTTTTCCTTATGATTAACCAGCAATTTGACACTGTGTGTCCTGGTTTTCCACAATGATTGAAACATAAAGCGGTGTTTCTTTTTACAAAGCTTTTTGTTGACAGATTGATAGTTTCTGGACATGTTTTTCTTGTTTGAAAAGTCCCTTGATTTTTCAAGAACATTTCTACTCCTATATGCCTTCATATCATCTTTCTTCATTGCAATCATCCATAACATGACCATGCTTGCCACAGTAAAACAAGACACATTCATTTGCTTTGAATCATGGTGTCTAACATGAATACTCTTAGCATGCACATGAGATTTAGGAAAGTTGCTTTTCTATTTTTACTGCGAGTTTGTTATCTTTTTCTGGTTTTTGTTCTGTCTTTGGGTTTTTTGAACATTAGACTATCTTGGGGGTGCTTTAGAAGCGATGGCCTCATCCGAACCGGAGACAAAGGAGATATACAATTTGTTTTCGAAGGACTTCTTGTTTATTGGAGTATAGCCTAGCCCTTCTCTCTGAAAAATGATTTTTGTTCCTAGGAGTTTGTCTAAGTTTCTCCTGCCTTTAACAAATTTTGATAGGGAGTTATTCAAATCAAGAACTTCTTGTTCTAAGGATGAACCGTGTAATTCAGAACTAGCAAGTTCTTCTTCACATGTAGCAAGCTATTCATTCAACATGGCATTTACAGTTTTATAGTTCTCGACTTCTAGCTCTAACTCATTCAGTTTTTCTGGCTCATCAACAGCCACACACTTCCCTTTTTCGTAAGCACTCAAATTTTCAATCAACAAATTATTTTGTTCTTTCAATTTTTCACTTTCATCAGCGAGTGCCTTATTTTCAATCAGTTCATTAAGCAAGTGTTGATCATTAGACATAGATTTAAGTTTGTCTTGAAGTTATCTTTCAATCTCTTCCAGCTCAGAGATTTTAGCTTGCAAGGTTCCATTTTCATCTCTCAGACAACCAATATGTTCTTTATGTAAATCTATGTCAATCAAAAGAGATTCATTTATATCTTCTAGAGCAGAATAATTTTTACAAGAGAAGCTATCATTATGGTTGTTTTCAAGTTTCTTTCTCAATTTTTTATTTTCAGATTTTAATTACTTGTATTGCTTTACCAACTCATCATATGCATCCATAAGTTCATCGAAGGTAAAGTCTTTAGGATCAGAACTTGCCTGAGATGAGGGATCACTGAGCTGATCATTGCTGTCGGCCATTAGATAGTCGTGCCTTTCTTCTTCTTCGTGGATGCTAACCAAGCCATCCAGGATTTCTTTGGCCGTACTGCAGCTGGAGACAAATGGAAATTTGGTGATATCTATTGCAGCTTTCAACAAGTTTAAAACTCCAAGATTATCACAATGTTTGGACTGGTGATCAACAATCCATTTGGATTTGTCCTCAGGCAGGCTAAGAGGACCATTCATAATAATCCTCCATAACTTAGGATCATACGAGTTTACAAGCTTACACATTTTCCCTAACCAAACAGCGAAATTAGAACCATCAAAAATTGGCGGAGAAATCATGGAAACCTATTCAGCGAAAGAACTCATGATACTAGGCGCACCGGGATCTTCTTTGCAGATCGTTGGATCTGGGTATAACAGAAACCCGCTCTGATACCAATTGTTGGGTGCGCAATAGGATCTAGAGGGGGGGTGAATAGATCCTTTTAGAAATTATACCCGATTTAAAACTTGATCTGATCACTTAATGAAATGTGGAGTAAGGGGACACTAATGTTCCCTGACACGATATGTTAAACCGGAGTGAGATGATGGTCACAAGGAATAAAGATAGCACTCAATAAGATGATGGTTCACATTGAGCCTGGATCGAACACCCAGTGGGTATGTGCGTGATCACAAAGTTGAGAGCGATGGAACTTAAGGATTGTCACTACATGGAACAACCACCAAACACATGAGTGCGTGTGAGAACCAAGCTAGTTAGAGTGTGTGTGTTCAGTGTGTAGACATATCAGAATGTGCGAGTCTGAAATATGCAAGTCCATGTAAATGGGGATAGAAAAAGGGATCAAACGCATAGGCACAAACTACTGCACAATATTTTTAAGGTGGTTCATTCTGCAAACCCGCAGACCTACGTCCACCCCGCACCAAACCCGGTGAGACTCAACAACACTGCAAATGCAGCAACGGGGACAAGTCACCTACAACCGCTGATACGCAGCTTAACGGGGATGATCCCCCCCCCATACGCGTTGCTACACGTAGCAACACACGGGAATAAATCCCAACAAATGCTGATACATAGCTTGACACGAGGACACAGTCCTCACGCTGCTACTCGCAGCAATCACACGAGGACGAACCACACACACGCTACAGAGCTACAGCACCACACGGGGACAAGCCCCAAAAGAAAATAAAAGAAACACGCTGCAAAGATGCAACAAAACACGGGGATAACTCCCCAAGAGAAAAAATAAACGCTGACTAACAGCTTGCACGAGGAGCAAACTCCTCAAGGCTGCATAGCAGCCAAAACTCACTCCGGTCTCTAAGACAGAGCACCAGACATATGTTGTCAAAATAGCACAACAAACGGAAGGCAGATTCAGAGTTTCAAAAGAAAAATACAAAATGAAACTGAGAAGAGCAAATGCAGCTTCAGATCAAGATCTTGAAGCTTAGATCTGGACTCAGATCTGATTCTCTCCACTTTCTTTCAAGTTCTGCCTCTTAGCATTGAAGTCCCTCAGTACGGCTGCACTCCTTTCTTCTATTCTTCTCAGCACTGGACTGGCTCAGACCAGCTGTTGGACTGCTCCACTCTCCTCTTTTCTTCCTCACAGATTTTTCTTCTAAAGGCTTCGACCGTCTCTACTCTTTTCCCGCTCTTTTCTTCTCCAGGGCAACAGCAACCTCTTCTTCAGATAGGAGGTCCATATATATAGAAGGGAAGGGTAGAAAGATTTCCATTTTCCAGATCTGCATTTTGACTGGTCTAGAATAAAAAAGGATATTCTAGCCAAGGACCTTTTTCCATGGCTTTTTTCTGATTGGTCCATGGTTATATGAGAGCATGGACAAAATCTTCTTCCAGATCTATTTTCTATCAGGTTCTTTGACAGAAGTAATCTAATTGGTCCAATGTAAAAGGCAAGGTTCCTTGTCCTTAGACCTTTTCAGACCTCGGTGCACGTGTTCTGGAAAGGTGTCCCGTTGACTTGGTTAAGTTGATCACGTGACAGGGTGGCCTTGTTCGAAATCTGCCAGAGGACCATTATGAGTCGACTTGGTAAAGATAATAAGTCGACTTGTTCTTTGTACTTGGCGAGTTCAAGCTTCTGAAATGCTTTGAGTCGACTTAGTGAAAAGCTTGAGTCGACTTGTTCTTTGCACTTAGCAGGATTCAACTTTCTGGAAAACTGTGAGTCTACTTACCATGAAACCTGAGTCGACTTGTTCTTGGAACATGGCGATATCCAGGTTTCTGGATAGTCATGAGTCGACTTGGTGTGGGCCTTGAGTCGACTTGCTCTTGGACTTGAGTCGACTTGCTCTATTGAATATTGTGACTTTCATGCTTCTGGGATAATGTGAGTTGACTTGGTTTGCGCCTTGAGTCGACTTGCTTGGTGCTTCGCCAGAAGAACCCTTTTCTTGAGTCCACTTGTTGCTTAGGCTAAGTCATCTGTCTCAGCCCTGAATGAAGGATGAGTCGACTTGATGCTAAGGCCAAGTCGACTTGTCCATTGTAGCTGCTGCTGTTGATGCTGATGCTACTGCTTATGTTGGCCTTGCTGAAGCAACTGGCTACTATGTTGCTATTGCTGTTATTGCTGGCTACTGCTACGGCTGTTCTTGCTGGCTACTGCTACTGGCCACTGCATGAACTTCAGGTGATATGAGTCGACTTGAGGCTTGTTGGGTTGACTCAATGTGTCAGCACATGAGCTTCAGCATACGAACATTTGGCACACGATCAGCTGAGCACACAAGTAGCCCTTAAGAAATATCAGTCAACCTTACAACATATCAGTCGACTGAACTTCCCTTTGGCAGACTGACTTGCCTTTTTTGGTCGACTGAATTTGGGCCAAGTCAACTGATTTTTCCCCTTTGTTGTTGCTGACCTTGTTTT